>OZ012643.1:22805506-23404568 GCA_963942575.1 Priocnemis perturbator | reverse complement strand
TGGAGGTAGACTCTTTTTTTGCATTTTTGTGTCATTTTTGACCTTAAACGGCGCGTCAGCGACACCAAAATGTGGAACAATAACATCCAGGCATAGAACAACCTGGAACAACTTTTAGTTTTTCCAGAACAAATTTTTAATGGTACTTTACTCTTGGAGGTAGACTCTTTTTTTGCATTTTTATGTCATTTTTTACCTTAAACGGCGCGTCAGCGACACCAAAATGTGGAACAATAACATCCAGGCATAGAACAACCTGGAACAACTTTTAGTTTTTCCAGAACAAATTTTTAAAGGGTACTTTACTCTTGGAGGTAGGCTCTTTTTTTGAATTTTTGTCATTTTCGACCGAAAAGGGCAAGTTAGCGGCACTAAAATGTAGAACAATATTAAATGAGCATAGAACAACCTGGAACAACTCTTCTTTTTTCGAGAACAAATTTTTAAAGGGTACTTTACTCTTGGAGGTAGACTCTTTTTTTGCATTTTTGTGTCATTTTTGACCTTAAACGGCGCGTCAGCGACACCAAAATGTGGAACAATAACATCCAGGCATAGAACAACCTGGAACAACTTTTAGTTTTTCCAGAACAAATTTTTAAAGGGTACTTTACTCTTGGAGGTAGACACTTTTTTTGAATTTTTGTCATTGTCGACTGAAAAGGACGAGTTAGCGGCACCAAAATGTGGAACAATATTAGATGAGCATAGAACAACCTGGAACAACTCTTCTTTTTTCGAGAACAAATTTTTAAAGGGTACTTCACTCTTGGAGGTAGACTCTTTTTTTGCATTTTTGTGTCATTTTTGACCTTAAACGGCGCGTCAGCGACACCAAAATGTGGAACAATAACATCCAGGCATAGAACAACCTGGAACAACTTTTAGTTTTCCCAGAACAAATTTTTAAAGGGTACTTTACTCTTGGAGGTAGACTCTTTTTTTGAATTTTTGTCATTGTCGACCGAAAAGGGCGAGTTAGCGGCACCAAAATGTGGAACAATATTAGATGAGCATAGAACAAACTGGAACAACTTTTATTTTTTCGAGAACAAATTTTTGAAGGGTACTTTACTCTTGGAGGTAGGCCCTTTTTTTGCATTTTTGTGTCATTTTCGACCGAAAACAGCGCGTCAGCGACACCAAAATGTGGAACAATAACATCCAGGCATAGAACAACCTGGAACAACTTTTAGTTTTTCCAGAACAAATTTTTAAAGTGTACTTTACTCTTGGAGGTAGACTCTTTTTTTGCATTTTTATGTCATTTTTTACCTTAAACGGCGCGTCAGCGACACCAAAATGTGGAACAATAACATCCAGGCATAGAACAACCTGGAACAACTTTTAGTTTTTCCAGAACAAATTTTTAAAGGGTACTTTACTCTTGGAGGTAGGCTCTTTTTTTGAATTTTTGTCATTTTCGACCGAAAAGGGCGAGTTAGCGGCACTAAAATGTAGAACAATATTAAATGAGCATAGAACAACCTGGAACAACTCTTCTTTTTTCGAGAACAAATTTTTAAAGGGTACTTTACTCTTGGAGGTAGACTCTTTTTTTTGCATTTTTGTGTCATTTTTGACCTTAAACGGCGCGTCAGCGACACCAAAATGTGGAACAATAACATCCAGGCATAGAACAACCTGGAACAACTTTTAGTTTTTCCAGAACAAATTTTTAAAGGGTACTTTACTCTTGGAGGTAGACTCTTTTTTTGCATTTTTATGTCATTTTTTACCTTAAACGGCGCGTCAGCGACACCAAAATGTGGAACAATAACATCCAGGCATAGAACAACCTGGAACAACTTTTAGTTTTTCCAGAACAAATTTTTAAAGGGTACTTTACTCTTGGAGGTAGGCTCTTTTTTTGAATTTTTGTCATTTTCGACCGAAAAGGGCGAGTTAGCGGCACCAAAATGTAGAACAATATTGAATGAGCATAGAACAACCTGGAACAACTTTTATTTTTTCGAGAATAAATTTTTAAAGGGTACTTTACTCTTGGAGGTAGACTCTTTTTTTGCATTTTTGTGTCATTTTTGACCTTAAACGGCGCGTCAGCGACACCAAAATGTGGAACAATAACATCCAGGCATAGAACAACCTGGAACAACTTTTAGTTTTTCCAGAACAAATTTTTAAAGGGTACTTTACTCTTGGAGGTAGGCTCTTTTTTGAATTTTTGTCATTTTCGACCGAAAAGGGCGAGTTAGCGGCACCACAATGTAGAACAATATTAAATGAGCATAGAACAACCTGGAACAACTTTTATTTTTTCGAGAACAAATTTTTAAAGGGTACTTTACTCTTGGAGGTAGAATCTTTTTTTGCATTTTTGTGTCATTTTCGACCGAAAACAGGGAGGTAACGACACCAAAATGTAGAAGAATATTAGATGAGCACAGAACAACCTGGAACAACTTTTATTTTATCGAGAACAAATTTTTAAAGGGTACTTTACTCTTGGAGGTAGACTCTTTTTTTGCATTTTTGTGTCATTTTCGACCGAACACAGCGAGTTAGCGGCACCAAAATGTAGAACAATATTAAATGAGCATAGAACAACCTGGAACAACTTTTATTTTTTCGAGAACAAATTTTTAAAGGGTACTTTACCCTTGGAGGTAGACTCTTTTTTTACAACTTTATGTCATTTTTTACCTTAAACGGCGCGTCAGCGACACCAAAATGTGGAACAATAACATCCAGGCATAGAGCAACCTGGAACAACTTTTAGTTTTTCCAGAACAAATTTTTAAAGGGTACTTTACTCTTGAAGGTAGACTCTTTTTTTGAATTTTTGTCATTGTCGACCGAAAAGGGCGAGTTAGCGGCACCAAAATGTGGAACAATATTAGATGAGCATAGAACAACCTGGAACAACTCTTATTTTTTCGAGAACAAATTTTTAAAGGGTACTCTACTCTTGGAGGTAGACTCTTTTTTTGAATTTTTGTCATTGTCGACCGAAAAGGGCGAGTTAGCGGCACCAAAATGTGGAACAATATTAGATGAGCATAGAACAGCCTGGAACAACTCTTATTTTTTCGAGAACAAATTTTTAAAGGGTACTTTACTCTTGGAGGTAGACTCTTTTTTTGCATTTTTGTGTCATTTTTGACCTTAAACGGCGCGTCAGCGACACCAAAATGTGGAACAATAACATCCAGGCATAGAACAACCTGGAACAACTTTTCGTTTTTCCAGAACAAATTTTTAAAGGGTACTTTACTCTTGGAGGTAGGCTCTTTTTTGAATTTTTGTCATTTTCGACCGAAAAGGGCGAGTTAGCGGCACTAAAATGTAGAACAATATTAAATGAGCATAGAACAACCTGGAACAACTTTTAGTTTTACCAGAACAAATTTTTAAAGGGTACTTTACTCTTGGAGGTAGACTCTTTTTTTGCATTTTTATGTCATTTTTTACCTTAAACGGCGCGTCAGCGACACCAAAATGTGGAACAATAACATCCAGGCATAGAACAACTTGGAACAACTTTTAGTTTTTCCAGAACAAATTTTTAAAGGGTACTTTACTCTTGAAGGTCGACTCTTTTTTTGAATTTTTGTCATTTTCGACCGAAAAGGGCGAGTTAGCGGCACCAAAATGTAGAACAATATTAAATGAGCATAGAACAACCTGGAACAACTTTTATTTTTTCGAGAACAAATTTTTAAAGGGTACTTTACTCTTGGAGGTAGACTCTTTTTTTGCATTTTTGTGTCATTTTTGACCTCAAACGGCGCGTCAGCGATACCAAAATGTGGAACAATAACATCCAGGCATATAACAACCTGGAACAACTTTTAGTTTTTCCAGAACAAATTTTTAAAGGGTACTTTACTCTTGGAGGTAGACTCTTTTTTTGCATTTTTGTCATTGTCGACCGAAAAGGGCGAGTTAGCTGCACCAAAATCTGGAACAATATTAGATGAGCATAGAACAACCTGGAACAACTTTTATTTTTTCGAGAACAAATTTTTAAAGGGTACTTTACTCTTGGAGGTAGAATCTTTTTTTGCATTTTTGTGTCATTTTCGACCGAAAACAGGGAGGTAACGACACCAAAATGTAGAAGAATATTAGATGAGCACAGAACAACCTGGAACAACTTTTATTTTATCGAGAACAAATTTTTAAAGGGTACTTTACTCTTGGAAGTAGACTCTTTTTTTGCATTTTTGTGTCATTTTCGACCGAACACAGCGAGTTAGCGGCACCAAAATGTGGAACAATATTAGATGAGCATAGAACAGCCTGGAACAACTCTTATTTTTTCGAGAACAAATTTTTAAAGGGTACTTTACTCTTGGAGGTAGACTCTTTTTTTGCATTTTTGTGTCATTTTTGACCTTAAACGGCGCGTCAGCGACACCAAAATGTGGAACAATAACATCCAGGCATAGAACAACCTGGAACAACTTTTAGTTTTTCCAGAACAAATTTTTAAAGGGTACTTTACTCTTGGAGGTAGACTCTTTTTTTGAATTTTTGTCATTGTCGACCGAAAAGGGCGAGTTAGCGGCACCAAAATGTGGAACAATATTAGATGAGCATAGAACAACCTGGAACAACTCTTATTTTTTCGAGAACAAATTTTTAAAGGGTACTTTCCTCTTGGAGGTAGACTCTTTTTTTGCATTTTTGTGTCATTTTTTACCTTAAACGGCGCGTCAGCGACACCAAAATGTGGAACAATAACATCCAGGCATAGAACAACCTGGAACAACTTTTAGTTTTTCCAGAACAAATTTTTAATGGTACTTTACTCTTGGAGGTAGACTCTTTTTTTGCATTTTTATGTCATTTTTTACCTTAAACGGCGCGTCAGCGACACCAAAATGTGGAACAATAACATCCAGGCATAGAACAACCTGGAACAACTTTTAGTTTTTCCAGAACAAATTTTTAAAGGGTACTTTACTCTTGGAGGTAGGCTCTTTTTTTGAATTTTTGTCATTTTCGACTGAAAAGGGCGAGTTAGCGGCACCAAAATGTGGAACAATATTAGATGAGCATAGAACAACCTGGAACAACTCTTCTTTTTTCGAGAACAAATTTTTAAAGGGTACTTCACTCTTGGAGGTAGACTCTTTTTTTGCATTTTTGTGTCATTTTTGACCTTAAACGGCGCGTCAGCGACACCAAAATGTGGAACAATAACATCCAGGCATAGAACAACCTGGAACAACTTTTAGTTTTTCCAGAACAAATTTTTAAAGGGTACTTTACTCTTGGAGGTAGACTCTTTTTTTGAATTTTTGTCATTGTCGACCGAAAAGGGCGAGTTAGCGGCACCAAAATGTGGAACAATATTAGATGAGCATAGAACAAACTGGAACAACTTTTATTTTTTCGAGAACAAATTTTTGAAGGGTACTTTACTCTTGGAGGTAGACCCTTTTTTTGCATTTTTGTGTCATTTTCGACCGAAAACAGCGCGTCAGCGACACCAAAATGTGGAACAATAACATCCAGGCATAGAACAACCTGGAACAACTTTTAGTTTTTCCAGAACAAATTTTTAAAGTGTACTTTACTCTTGGAGGTAGACTCTTTTTTTGCATTTTTATGTCATTTTTTACCTTAAACGGCGCGTCAGCGACACCAAAATGTGGAACAATAACATCCAGGCATAGAACAACCTGGAACAACTTTTAGTTTTTCCAGAACAAATTTTTAAAGGGTACTTTACTCTTGGAAGTAGGCTCTTTTTTTGAATTTTTGTCATTTTCGACCGAAAAGGGCGAGTTAGCGGCACTAAAATGTAGAACAATATTAAATGAGCATAGAACAACCTGGAACAACTCTTCTTTTTTCGAGAACAAATTTTTAAAGGGTACTTTACTCTTGGAGGTAGACTCTTTTTTTGCATTTTTGTGTCATTTTTGACCTTAAACGGCGCGTCAGCGACACCAAAATGTGGAACAATAACATCCAGGCATAGAACAACCTGGAACAACTTTTAGTTTTTCCAGAACAAATTTTTAAAGGGTACTTTACTCTTGGAGGTAGACTCTTTTTTTGCATTTTTATGTCATTTTTTACCTTAAACGGCGCGTCAGCGACACCAAAATGTGGAACAATAACATCCAGGCATAGAACAACCTGGAACAACTTTTAGTTTTTCCAGAACAAATTTTTAAAGGGTACTTTACTCTTGGAGGTAGGCTCTTTTTTTGAATTTTTGTCATTTTCGACCGAAAAGGGCGAGTTAGCGGCACCAAAATGTAGAACAATATTGAATGAGCATAGAACAACCTGGAACAACTTTTATTTTTTCGAGAATAAATTTTTAAAGGGTACTTTACTCTTGGAGGTAGACTCTTTTTTTGCATTTTTGTGTCATTTTTGACCTTAAACGGCGCGTCAGCGACACCAAAATGTGGAACAATAACATCCAGGCATAGAACAACCTGGAACAACTTTTAGTTTTTCCAGAACAAATTTTTGAAGGGTACTTTACTCTTGGAGGTAGACTCTCCTTTTGAATTTTTGTCATTGTCGACCGAAAAGGGCGAGTTAGCGGCACCAAAATGTGGAACAATATTAGATGAGCATAGAACAACCTGGAACAACTCTTATTTTTTCGAGAACAAATTTTTAAAGCGTACTTTACTCTTGGAGGTAGACTCTTTTTTTGCATTTTTGTGTCATTTTTGACCTTAAACGGCGCGTCAGCGACACCAAAATGTGGAACAATAACATCCAGGCATAGAACAACCTGGAACAACTTTTAGTTTTTCCAGAACAAATTTTTAATGGTACTTTACTCTTGGAGGTAGACTCTTTTTTGCATTTTTATGTCATTTTTTTACCTTAAACGGCGCGTCAGCGACACCAAAATGTGGAACAATGACATCCAGGCATAGAACAACCTGGAACAACTTTTAGTTTTTCCAGAACAAATTTTTAAAGGGTACTTTACTCTTGGAGGTAGGCTCTTTTTTGAATTTTTGTCATTTTCGACCGAAAAGGGCGAGTTAGTGGCACCACAATGTAGAACAATATTAAATGAGCATAGAACAACCTGGAACAACTTTTATTTTTTCGAGAATAAATTTTTAAAGGGTACTTTACTCTTGGAGGTAGAATCTTTTTTTGCATTTTTGTGTCATTTTCGACCGAAAACAGGGAGGTAACGACACCAAAATGTAGAAGAATATTAGATGAGCACAGAACAACCTGGAACAACTTTTATTTTATCGAGAACAAATTTTTAAAGGGTACTTTACTCTTGGAGGTAGACTCTTTTTTTGCATTTTTGTGTCATTTTCGACCGAACACAGCGAGTTAGCGGCACCAAAATGTAGAACAATATTAAATGAGCATAGAACAACCTGGAACAACATTTATTTTTTCGAGAACAAATTTTTAAAGGGTACTTTACCCTTGGAGGTAGACTCTTTTTTTACAACTTTATGTCATTTTTTACCTTAAACGGCGCGTCAGCGACACCAAAATGTGGAACAATAACATCCAGGCATAGAGCAACCTGGAACAACTTTTAGTTTTTCCAGAACAAATTTTTAAAGGGTACTTTACTCTTGAAGGTAGACACTTTTTTTGAATTTTTGTCATTGCCGACCGAAAAGGGCGAGTTAGCGGCACCACAATGTAGAACAATATTAAATGAGCATAGAACAACCTGGAACAACTTTTATTTTTTCGAGAACAAATTTTTAAAGGGTACTTTACTCTTGGAGGTAGAATCTTTTTTTGCATTTTTGTGTCATTTTCGACCGAAAACAGGGAGGTAACGACACCAAAATGTAGAAGAATATTAGATGAGCACAGAACAACCTGGAACAACTTTTATTTTATCGAGAACAAATTTTTAAAGGGTACTTTACTCTTGGAGGTAGACTCTTTTTTTGCATTTTTGTGTCATTTTCGACCGAACACAGCGAGTTAGCGGCACCAAAATGTAGAACAATATTAAATGAGCATAGAACAACCTGGAACAACATTTATTTTTTCGAGAACAAATTTTTAAAGGGTACTTTACCCTTGGAGGTAGACTCTTTTTTTACAACTTTATGTCATTTTTTACCTTAAACGGCGCGTCAGCGACACCAAAATGTGGAACAATAACATCCAGGCATAGAGCAACCTGGAACAACTTTTAGTTTTTCCAGAACAAATTTTTAAAGGGTACTTTACTCTTGAAGGTAGACTCTTTTTTTGAATTTTTGTCATTGCCGACCGAAAAGGGCGAGTTAGCGGCACCAAAATGTGGAACAATATTAGATGAGCATAGAACAACCTGGAACAACTCTTATTTTTTCGAGAACAAATTTTTAAAGGGTACTCTACTCTTGGAGGTAGACCCTTTTTTTGAATTTTTGTCATTGTCGACCGAAAAGGGCGAGTTAGCGGCACCAAAATGTGGAACAATATTAGATGAGCATAGAACAGCCTGGAACAACTCTTATTTTTTCGAGAACAAATTTTTAAAGGGTACTTTACTCTTGGAGGTAGACTCTTTTTTTGCATTTTTGTGTCATTTTTGACCTTAAACGGCGCGTCAGCGACACCAAAATGTGGAACAATAACATCCAGGCATAGAACAACCTGGAACAACTTTTAGTTTTTCCAGAACAAATTTTTAAAGGGTACTTTACTCTTGGAGGTAGACTCTTTTTTTGAATTTTTGTCATTGTCGACCGAAAAGGGCGAGTTAGCGGCACCAAAATGTGGAACAATATTAGATGAGCATAGAACAACCTGGAACAACTCTTATTTTTTCGAGAACAAATTTTTAAAGGGTACTTTCCTCTTGGAGGTAGACTCTTTTTTTGCATTTTTGTGTCATTTTTGACCTTAAACGGCGCGTCAGCGACACCAAAATGTGGAACAATAACATCCAGGCATAGAACAACCTGGAACAACTTTTAGTTTTTCCAGAACAAATTTTTAATGGTACTTTACTCTTGGAGGTAGACTCTTTTTTTGCATTTTTATGTCATTTTTTACCTTAAACGGCGCGTCAGCGACACCAAAATGTGGAACAATAACATCCAGGCATAGAACAACCTGGAACAACTTTTAGTTTTTCCAGAACAAATTTTTAAAGGGTACTTTACTCTTGGAGGTAGGCTCTTTTTTTGAATTTTTGTCATTTTCGACCGAAAAGGGCGAGTTAGCGGCACTAAAATGTAGAACAATATTAAATGAGCATAGAACAACCTGGAACAACTCTTCTTTTTTCGAGAACAAATTTTTAAAGGGTACTTTACTCTTGGAGGTAGACTCTTTTTTTGCATTTTTGTGTCATTTTTGACCTTAAACGGCGCGTCAGCGACACCAAAATGTGGAACAATAACATCCAGGCATAGAACAACCTGGAACAACTTTTAGTTTTTCCAGAACAAATTTTTAAAGGGTACTTTACTCTTGGAGGTAGACTCTTTTTTTGCATTTTTATGTCATTTTTTACCTTAAACGGCGCGTCAGCGACACCAAAATGTGGAACAATAACATCCAGGCATAGAACAACCTGGAACAACTTTTAGTTTTTCCAGAACAAATTTTTAAAGGGTACTTTACTCTTGGAGGTAGGCTCTTTTTTTGAATTTTTGTCATTTTCGACCGAAAAGGGCGAGTTAGCGGCACCAAAATGTAGAACAATATTGAATGAGCATAGAACAACCTGGAACAACTTTTATTTTTTCGAGAATAAATTTTTAAAGGGTACTTTACTCTTGGAGGTAGACTCTTTTTTTGCATTTTTGTGTCATTTTTGACCTTAAACGGCGCGTCAGCGACACCAAAATGTGGAACAATAACATCCAGGCATAGAACAACCTGGAACAACTTTTAGTTTTTCCAGAACAAATTTTTAAAGGGTACTTTACTCTTGGAGGTAGACTCTTCTTTTGAATTTTTGTCATTGTCGACCGAAAAGGGCGAGTTAGCGGCACCAAAATGTGGAACAATATTAGATGAGCATAGAACAACCTGGAACAACTCTTATTTTTTCGAGAACAAATTTTTAAAGCGTACTTTACTCTTGGAGGTAGACTCTTTTTTTGCATTTTTGTGTCATTTTTGACCTTAAACGGCGCGTCAGCGACACCAAAATGTGGAACAATAACATCCAGGCATAGAACAACCTGGAACAACTTTTAGTTTTTCCAGAACAAATTTTTAATGGTACTTTACTCTTGGAGGTAGACTCTTTTTTGCATTTTTATGTCATTTTTTTACCTTAAACGGCGCGTCAGCGACACCAAAATGTGGAACAATAACATCCAGGCATAGAACAACCTGGAACAACTTTTAGTTTTTCCAGAACAAATTTTTAAAGGGTACTTTACTCTTGGAGGTAGGCTCTTTTTTGAATTTTTGTCATTTTCGACCGAAAAGGGCGAGTTAGCGGCACCAAAATGTAGAACAATATTAAATGAGCATAGAACAACCTGGAACAACTTTTATTTTTTCGAGAACAAATTTTTAAAGGGTACTTTACTCTTGGAGGTAGACTCTTTTTTTGCATTTTTGTGTCATTTTTTACCTTAAACGGCGCGTCAGCGACACCAAAATGTGGAACAATAACATCCAGGCATATAACAACCTGGAACAACTTTTAGTTTTTCCAGAACAAATTTTTAAAGGGTACTTTACTCTTGAACGTAGACTCTTTTTTTGAATTTTTGTCATTGTCGACCGAAAAGGGCGAGTCAGCGGCACCAAAATGTGGAACAATATTAGATGAGCATAGAACAACCTGGAACAACTCTTATTTTTTCGAGAACAAATTTTGAAAGGGTACTCTACTCTTGGAGGTAGACTCTTTTTTGAATTTTTGTCATTGTCAACCGAAAAGGGCGAGTGAGCGGCACCAAAATGTGGAACAATATTAGATGAGCATAGAACAGCCTGGAACAACTCTTATTTTTTCGAGAACAAATTTTTAAAGGGTACTTTACTCTTGGAGGTAGACTCTTTTTTTGCATTTTTGTGTCATTTTTGACCTTAAACGGCGCGTCAGCGACACCAAAATGTGGAACAATAACATCCAGGCATAGAACAACCTGGAACAACTTTTAGTTTTTCCAGAACAAATTTTTAAAGGGTACTTTACTCTTGGAGGTAGACTCTTTTTTTGAATTTTTGTCATTGTCGACCGAAAAGGGCGAGTTAGCGGCACCAAAATGTGGAACAATAACATCCAGGCATAGAACAACCTGGAACAACTTTTAGTTTTTCCAGAACAAATTTTTAAAGGGTACTTTACTCTTGGAGGTAGACTCTCTTTTTGAATTTTTGTCATTGTCGACCGAAAAGGGCGAGTTAGCGGCACCAAAATGTGGAACAATATTAGATGAGCATAGAACAAACTGGAACAACTTTTATTTTTTCGAGAACAAATTTTTGAAGTGTACTTTACTCTTGGAGGTAGACCCTTTTTTTGCATTTTTGTGTCATTTTCGACCGAAAACAGCGCGTCAGCGACACCAAAATGTGGAACAATAACATCCAGGCATAGAACAACCTGGAACAACTTTTAGTTTTTCCAGAACAAATTTTTAAAGGGTACTTTACTCTTGGAGGTAGACTCTTTTTTTGCATTTTTATGTCATTTTTTACCTTAAACGGCGCGTCAGCGACACCAAAATGTGGAACAATAACATCCAGGCATAGAACAACCTGGAACAACTTTTAGTTTTTCCAGAACAAATTTTTAAAGGGTACTTTACTCTTGGAGGTAGGCTCTTTTTTTGAATTTTAGTCATTTTCGACCGAAAAGGGCGAGTTAGCGGCACTAAAATGTAGAACAATATTAAATGAGCATAGAACAACCTGGAACAACTTTTAGTTTTACCAGAACAAATTTTTAAAGGGTACTTTACTCTTGGAGGTAGACTCTTTTTTTGCATTTTTATGTCATTTTTTACCTTAAACGGCGCGTCAGCGACACCAAAATGTGAAACAATAACATCCAGGCATAGAACAACTTGGAACAAGTTTTAGTTTTTCCAGAACAAATTTTTAAAGGGTACTTTACTCTTGAAGGTCGACTCTTTTTTTGAATTTTTGTCATTTTCGACCGAAAAGGGCGAGTTAGCGGCACCAAAATGTAGAACAATATTAAATGAGCATAGAACAACCTGGAACAACTTTTATTTTTTCGAGAACAAATTTTTAAAGGGTACTTTACTCTTGGAGGTAGACTCTTTTTTTGCATTTTTGTGTCATTTTTGACCTTAAACGGCGCGTCAGCGACACCAAAATGTGGAACAATAACATCCAGGCATATAACAACCTGGAACAACTTTTAGTTTTTCCAGAACAAATTTTTAAAGGGTACTTTACTCTTGGAGGTAGACTCTTTTTTTGCATTTTTATGTCATTTTTTTACCTTAAACGGCGCGTCAGCGACACCAAAATGTGGAACAATAACATCCAGGCATAGAACAACCTGGAACAACTTTTAGTTTTTCCAGAACAAATTTTTAAAGGGTACTTTACTCTTGGAGGTAGGCTCTTTTTTGAATTTTTGTCATTTTCGACCGAAAAGGGCGAGTTAGCGGCACCAAAATGTAGAACAATATTAAATGAGCATAGAACAACCTGGAACAACTTTTATTTTTTCGAGAACAAATTTTTAAAGGGTACTTTACTCTTGGAGGTAGACTCTTTTTTTGCATTTTTGTGTCATTTTTGACCTTAAACGGCGCGTCAGCGACACCAAAATGTGGAACAATAACATCCAGGCATATAACAACCTGGAACAACTTTTAGTTTTTCCAGAACAAATTTTTAAAGGGTACTTTACTCTTGAACGTAGACTCTTTTTTTGAATTTTTGTCATTGTCGACCGAAAAGGGCGAGTTAGCGGCACCAAAATGTGGAACAATATTAGATGAGCATAGAACAACCTGGAACAACTCTTATTTTTTCGAGAACAAATTTTTAAAGGGTACTCTACTCTTGGAGGTAGACTCTTTTTTTGAATTTTTGTCATTGTCGACCGAAAAGGGCGAGTTAGCGGCACCAAAATGTGGAACAATATTAGATGAGCATAGAACAGCCTGGAACAACTCTTATTTTTTCGAGAACAAATTTTTAAAGGGTACTTTACTCTTGGAGGTAGACTCTTTTTTTGCATTTTTGTGTCATTTTTGACCTTAAACGGCGCGTCAGCGACACCAAAATGTGGAACAATAACATCCAGGCATAGAACAACCTGGAACAACTTTTAGTTTTTCCAGAACAAATTTTTAAAGGGTACTTTACTCTTGGAGGTAGACTCTTTTTTTGAATTTTTGTCATTGTCGACCGAAAAGGGCGAGTTAGCGGCACCAAAATGTGGAACAATATTAGATGAGCATAGAACAACCTGGAACAACTCTTATTTTTTCGAGAACAAATTTTTAAAGGGTACTTTCCTCTTGGAGGTAGACACTTTTTTTGCATTTTTGTGTCATTTTTGACCTTAAACGGCGCGTCAGCGACACCAAAATGTGGAACAATAACATCCAGGCATAGAACAACCTGGAACAACTTTTAGTTTTTCCAGAACAAATTTTTAATGGTACTTTACTCTTGGAGGTAGACTCTTTTTTTGCATTTTTATGTCATTTTTTACCTTAAACGGCGCGTCAGCGACACCAAAATGTGGAACAATAACATCCAGGCATAGAACAACCTGGAACAACTTTTAGTTTTTCCAGAACAAATTTTTAAAGGGTACTTTACTCTTGGAGGTAGGCTCTTTTTTTGAATTTTTGTCATTTTCGACCGAAAAGGGCGAGTTAGCGGCACTAAAATGTAGAACAATATTAAATGAGCATAGAACAACCTGGAAAAACTCTTCTTTTTTCGAGAACAAATTTTTAAAGGGTACTTTACTCTTGGAGGTAGACTCTTTTTTTGCATTTTTGTGTCATTTTTGACCGTAAACGGCGCGTCAGCGACACCAAAATGTGGAACAATAACATCCAGGCATAGAACAACCTGGAACAACTTTTAGTTTTTCCAGAACAAATTTTTAAAGGGTACTTTACTCTTGGATGTAGACACTTTTTTTGAATTTTTGTCATTGTCGACTGAAAAGGGCGAGTTAGCGGCACCAAAATGTGGAACAATATTAGATGAGCATAGAACAACCTGGAACAACTCTTCTTTTTTCGAGAACAAATTTTTAAAGGGTACTTTACTCTTGGAGGTAGACTCTTTTTTTGCATTTTTGTGTCATTTTTGACCTTAAACGGCGCGTCAGCGACACCAAAATGTGGAACAATAACATCCAGGCATAGAACAACCTGGAACAACTTTTAGTTTTTCCAGAACAAATTTTTAAAGGGTACTTTACTCTTGGAGGTAGACTCTCTTTTTGAATTTTTGTCATTGTCGACCGAAAAGGGCGAGTTAGCGGCACCAAAATGTGGAACAACATTAGATGAGCATAGAACAAACTGGAACAACTTTTATTTTTTCGAGAACAAATTTTTGAAGGGTACTTTACTCTTGGAGGTAGACCCTTTTTTTGCATTTTTGTGTCATTTTCGACCGAAAACAGCGCGTCAGCGACACCAAAATGTGGAACAATAACATCCAGGCATAGAACAACCTGGAACAACTTTTAGTTTTTCCAGAACAAATTTTTAAAGGGTACTTTACTCTTGGAGGTAGACTCTTTTTTTGCATTTTTATGTCATTTTTTACCTTAAACGGCGCGTCAGCGACACCAAAATGTGGAACAATAACATCCAGGCATAGAACAACCTGGAACAACTTTTAGTTTTTCCAGAACAAATTTTTAAAGGGTACTTTACTCTTGGAGGTAGGCTCTTTTTTTGAATTTTAGTCATTTTCGACCGAAAAGGGCGAGTTAGCGGCACTAAAATGTAGAACAATATTAAATGAGCATAGAACAACCTGGAACAACTTTTAGTTTTACCAGAACAAATTTTTAAAGGGTACTTTACTCTTGGAGGTAGACTCTTTTTTTGCATTTTTATGTCATTTTTTACCTTAAACGGCGCGTCAGCGACACCAAAATGTGGAACAATAACATCCAGGCATAGAACAACTTGGAACAAGTTTTAGTTTTTCCAGAACAAATTTTTAAAGGGTACTTTACTCTTGAAGGTCGACTCTTTTTTTGAATTTTTGTCATTTTCGACCGAAAAGGGCGAGTTAGCGGCACCAAAATGTAGAACAATATTAAATGAGCATAGAACAACCTGGAACAACTTTTATTTTTTCGAGAACAAATTTTTAAAGGGTACTTTACTCTTGGAGGTAGACTCTTTTTTTGCATTTTTGTGTCATTTTTGACCTTAAACGGCGCGTCAGCGACACCAAAATGTGGAACAATAACATCCAGGCATATAACAACCTGGAACAACTTTTAGTTTTTCCAGAACAAATTTTTAAAGGGTACTTTACTCTTGGAGGTAGACTCTTTTTTTGCATTTTTATGTCATTTTTTTACCTTAAACGGCGCGTCAGCGACACCAAAATGTGGAACAATAACATCCAGGCATAGAACAACCTGGAACAACTTTTAGTTTTTCCAGAACAAATTTTTAAAGGGTACTTTACTCTTGGAGGTAGGCTCTTTTTTGAATTTTTGTCATTTTCGACCGAAAAGGGCGAGTTAGCGGCACCAAAATGTAGAACAATATTAAATGAGCATAGAACAACCTGGAACAACTTTTATTTTTTCGAGAACAAATTTTTAAAGGGTACTTTACTCTTGGAGGTAGACTCTTTTTTTGCATTTTTGTGTCATTTTTGACCTTAAACGGCGCGTCAGCGACACCAAAATGTGGAACAATAACATCCAGGCATATAACAACCTGGAACAACTTTTAGTTTTTCCAGAACAAATTTTTAAAGGGTACTTTACTCTTGAACGTAGACTCTTTTTTTGAATTTTTGTCATTGTCGACCGAAAAGGGCGAGTTAGCGGCACCAAAATGTGGAACAATATTAGATGAGCATAGAACAACCTGGAACAACTCTTATTTTTTCGAGAACAAATTTTTAAAGGGTACTTTCCTCTTGGAGGTAGACACTTTTTTTGCATTTTTGTGTCATTTTTGACCTTAAACGGCGCGTCAGCGACACCAAAATGTGGAACAATAACATCCAGGCATAGAACAACCTGGAACAACTTTTAGTTTTTCCAGAACAAATTTTTAATGGTACTTTACTCTTGGAGGTAGACTCTTTTTTTGCATTTTTATGTCATTTTTTACCTTAAACGGCGCGTCAGCGACACCAAAATGTGGAACAATAACATCCAGGCATAGAACAACCTGGAACAACTTTTAGTTTTTCCAGAACAAATTTTTAAAGGGTACTTTACTCTTGGAGGTAGGCTCTTTTTTTGAATTTTTGTCATTTTCGACCGAAAAGGGCGAGTTAGCGGCACTAAAATGTAGAACAATATTAAATGAGCATAGAACAACCTGGAAAAACTCTTCTTTTTTCGAGAACAAATTTTTAAAGGGTACTTTACTCTTGGAGGTAGACTCTTTTTTTGCATTTTTGTGTCATTTTTGACCGTAAACGGCGCGTCAGCGACACCAAAATGTGGAACAATAACATCCAGGCATAGAACAACCTGGAACAACTTTTAGTTTTTCCAGAACAAATTTTTAAAGGGTACTTTACTCTTGGATGTAGACACTTTTTTTGAATTTTTGTCATTGTCGACTGAAAAGGGCGAGTTAGCGGCACCAAAATGTGGAACAATATTAGATGAGCATACAACAACCTGGAACAACTCTTCTTTTTTCGAGAACAAATTTTTAAAGGGTACTTTACTCTTGGAGGTAGACTCTTTTTTTGCATTTTTGTGTCATTTTTGACCTTACACGGCGCGTCAGCGACACCAAAATGTGGAACAATAACATCCAGGCATAGAACAACCTGGAACAACTTTTAGTTTTTCCAGAACAAATTTTTAAAGGGTACTTTACTCTTGGAGGTAGACTCTTTTTTTGAATTTTTGTCATTGTCGACCGAAAAGGGCGAGTTAGCGGCACCAAAATGTGGAACAATATTAGATGAGCATAGAACAAACTGGAACAACTTTTATTTTTTCGAGAACAAATTTTTGAAGGGTACTTTACTCTTGGAGGTAGACCCTTTTTTTGCATTTTTGTGTCATTTTCGACCGAAAACAGCGCGTCAGCGACACCAAAATGTGGAACAATAACATCCAGGCATAGAACAACCTGGAACAACTTTTAGTTTTTCCAGAACAAATTTTTAAAGGGTACTTTACTCTTGGAGGTAGACTCTTTTTTTGCATTTTTATGTCATTTTTTACCTTAAACGGCGCGTCAGCGACACCAAAATGTGGAACAATAACATCCAGGCATAGAACAACCTGGAACAACTTTTAGTTTTTCCAGAACAAATTTTTAAAGGGTACTTTACTCTTGGAGGTAGGCTCTTTTTTTGAATTTTAGTCATTTTCGACCGAAAAGGGCGAGTTAGCGGCACTAAAATGTAGAACAATATTAAATGAGCATAGAACAACCTGGAACAACTTTTAGTTTTACCAGAACAAATTTTTAAAGGGTACTTTACTCTTGGAGGTAGACTCTTTTTTTGCATTTTTATGTCATTTTTTACCTTAAACGGCGCGTCAGCGACACCAAAATGTGGAACAATAACATCCAGGCATAGAACAACTTGGAACAAGTTTTAGTTTTTCCAGAACAAATTTTTAAAGGGTACTTTACTCTTGAAGGTCGACTCTTTTTTTGAATTTTTGTCATTTTCGACCGAAAAGGGCGAGTTAGCGGCACCAAAATGTAGAACAATATTAAATGAGCATAGAACAACCTGGAACAACTTTTATTTTTTCGAGAACAAATTTTTAAAGGGTACTTTACTCTTGGAGGTAGACTCTTTTTTTGCATTTTTGTGTCATTTTTGACCTTAAACGGCGCGTCAGCGACACCAAAATGTGGAACAATAACATC
Source organism: Priocnemis perturbator (assembly GCA_963942575.1). NCBI lineage: Eukaryota > Metazoa > Arthropoda > Insecta > Hymenoptera > Pompilidae > Priocnemis > Priocnemis perturbator. The sequence goes on along the minus strand of OZ012643.1, from coordinate 23,386,608 downwards.
CAGGCATATAACAACCTGGAACAACTTTTAGTTTTTCCAGAACAAATTTTTAAAGGGTACTTTACTCTTGGAGGTAGACTCTTTTTTTGCATTTTTGTCATTGTCGACCGAAAAGGGCGAGTTAGCGGCACCAAAATGTGGAACAATATTAGATGAGCATAGAACAACCTGGAACAACTTTTATTTTTTCGAGAACAAATTTTTAAAGGGTACTTTACTCTTGGAGGTACAATCTTTTTTTGCATTTTTGTGTCATTTTCGACCGAAAACAGCGAGTTAGCGGCACCAAAATGCAGAACAATATTAAATGAGCATAGAACAACCTGGCACAACTTTTAGTTTTTCCAGAACAAATTTTTAAAGGGTACTTTACTCTTGGAGGTAGACTCTTTTTTTGAATTTTTGTCATTGTCGACCGAAAAGGGCGAGTTAGCGGCACCTAAATGTGGAACAATATTAGATGAGCATAGAACAACCTGGAACAACTTTTATTTTTTCGAGAACAAATTTTTAAAGGGTACTTTACTCTTGGAGGTAGACTCTTTTTTTGAATTTTTGTCATTTTCGACCGAAAAGGGCGAGTTAGCGGCACTAAAATGTAGAACAATATTAAATGAGCATAGAACAACCTGGAAAAACTCTTCTTTTTTCGAGAACAAATTTTTAAAGGGTACTTTACTCTTGGAGGTAGACTCTTTTTTTGCATTTTTGTGTCATTTTTGACCGTAAACGGCGCGTCAGCGACACCAAAATGTGGAACAATAACATCCAGGCATAGAACAACCTGGAACAACTTTTAGTTTTTCCAGAACAAATTTTTAAAGCGTTTTTTACTCTTGGAGGTAGACCCTTTTTTTGCATTTTTGTGTCATTTTCGACCGAAAACAGCGAGTTAGCGGCACCAAAATGTAGAACAATATTAAATGAGCATAGAACAACCTGGAACAACTTTTATTTTTTCGAGAGCAAATTCTTAAAGGGTACTTTACTCTTGAAGGTAGACTCTTTTTTTGAATTTTTGTCATTTTCGAACGAAAAGGGCGAGTTAGCGGCACCAAAATGTAGAACAATAGTAAATGAGCATAGAACAACCTGGAACAACTTTTATTTTTTCCAGAACAAATTTTTAAAGGGTACTTTACTCTTGGAGGTAGACTCTTTTTTTGCATTTTTGTGTCATTTTTGACCTTAAACGGCGCGTCAGCGACACCAAACTGCGGAACAATAACATCCAGGCATAGAACAACCTGGAACAACTTTTAGTTTTTCCGGAACAAATTTTTAAAGGGTACTTTACTCTTGGAGGTAGACTCTTTTTTTTGCATTTTTCTGTCATTTTCGACCGAAAACAGCGCGTCAGCGACACCAAAATGTGGAACAATATTAGATGAGCATAGAACAACCTGGAACAACTTTTATTTTTTCGAGTACAAATTTTTAAAGGGTACTTTACTCTTGGAGGTGGACTCTTTTTTTGCATTTTTGTGTCATTTTCGACCGAAAACAGGGCGTCAGCGACACCAAAATGTGGAACAATAACATCCAGGCATAGAACAACCTGGAACAACTTTTATTTTTGCGAGAACAAATTTTTAAAGGGTACTTTACTCTTGGAGGTAGACTCTTTTTTTGCATTTTTGTGCCATTTTCGACCGAAAACGGCGCGTCAGCGACACCAAAATATGGAACAATATTAGATGAGCATAGAACAACCTGGAACAACTTTTACTTTTTCCAGAACAAATTTTTAAAGGGTACTTTACCCTTGGAGGTAGACTCTTTTTTTACAACTTTATGTCATTTTTTACCTTAAACGGCGCGTCAGCGACACCAAAATGTGGAACAATAACATCCAGGCATAGAGCAACCTGGAACAACTTTTAGTTTTTCCAGAACAAATTTTTAAAGGGTACTTTACTCTTGAAGGTAGACTCTTTTTTTGAATTTTTGACATTGTCGACCGAAAAGGGCGAGTTAGCGGCACCAAAATGTGGAACAATATTAGATGAGCATAGAACAACCTGGAACAACTCTTATTTTTTCGAGAACAAATTTTTAAAGGGTACTCTACTCTTGGAGGTAGACTCTTTTTTTGAATTTTTGTGTCATTTTCGACCGAAAACAGGGAGGTAACGACACCAAAATGTAGAAGAATATTAGATGAGCACAGAACAACCTGGAACAACTTTTATTTTATCGAGAACAAATTTTTAAAGGGTACTTTACTCTTGGAGGTAGACTCTTTTTTTGCATTTTTGTGTCATTTTCGACCGAACACAGCGAGTTAGCGGCACCAAAATGTAGAACAATATTAAATGAGCATAGAACAACCTGGAACAACTTTTATTTTTTCGAGAACAAATTTTTAAAGGGTACTTTACCCTTGCAGGTAGACTCTTTTTTTACAACTTTATGTCATTTTTTAACTTAAACGGCGCGTCAGCGACACCAAAATGTGGAACAATAACATCCAGGCATAGAGCAACCTGGAACAACTTTTAGTTTTTCCAGAACAAATTTTTAAAGGGTACTTTACTCTTGAAGGTAGACTCTTTTTTTGAATTTTTGTCATTGTCGACCGAAAAGGGCGAATTAGCGGCACCAAAATGTGGAACAATATTAGATGAGCATAGAACAACCTGGAACAACTCTTATTTTTTCGAGAACAAATTTTTAAAGGGTACTCTACTCTTGGAGGTAGACTCTTTTTTTGAATTTTTGTCATTGTCGACCGAAAAGGGCGAGTTAGCGGCACCAAAATGTGGAACAATATTAGATGAGCATAGAACAACCTGGAACAACTCGTATTTTTTCGAGAACAAATTTTTAAAGGGTACTCTACTCTTGTAGGTAGACTCTTTTTTTGAATTTTTGTGTCATTTTCGACCGAAAACAGGGAGGTAACGACACCAAAATGTAGAAGAATATTAGATGAGCACAGAACAACCTGGAACAACTTTTATTTTATCGAGAACAAATTTTTAAAGGGTACTTTACTCTTGGAGGTAGACTCTTTTTTTGCATTTTTGTGTCATTTTCGACCGAACACAGCGAGTTAGCGGCACCAAAATGTAGAACAATATTAAATGAGCATAGAACAACCTGGAACAACTTTTATTTTTTCGAGAACAAATTTTTAAAGGGTACTTTACCCTTGCAGGTAGACTCTTTTTTTACAACTTTATGTCATTTTTTACCTTAAACGGCGCGTCAGCGACACCAAAATGTGGAACAATAACATCCAGGCATAGAGCAACCTGGAACAATTTTTAGTTTTTCCAGAACAAATTTTTAAAGGGTACTTTACTCTAGAAGGTAGACTCTTTTTTTGAATTTTTGTCATTGTCGACCGAAAAGGGCGAATTAGCGGCACGAAAATATAGAACAATATTAAATGAGCATAGAACAACCTGGAACAACTTTTATTTTTTCGAGAACAAATTTTTAAAGGGTACTTTAGTCTTGGAGGTAGACTCTTTTTTTGCATTTTTGTGTCATTTTTGACCTTAAACGGCGCGTCAGCGACACCAAAATGTGGAACAATAACATCCAGGCATAGAACAACCTGGAACAACTTTTAGTTTTTCCAGAACAAATTTTTAAAGGGTACTTTACTCTTGGAGGTAGACTCTTTTTTTGAATTTTTGTCATTGTCGACCGAAAAGGGCGAGTTAGCGGCACCAAAATGTGGAACAATATTAGATGAGCATAGAACAGCCTGGAACAACTCTTATTTTTTCGAGAACAAATTTTTAAAGGGTACTTTACTCTTGGAGGTAGACTCTTTTTTTGCATTTTTGTGTCATTTTTGACCTTAAACGGCGCGTCAGCGACACCAAAATGTGGAACAATAACATCCAGGCATAGAACAACCTGGAACAACTTTTAGTTTTTCCAGAACAAATTTTTAAAGGGTACTTTACTCTTGGAGGTAGACTCTTTTTTTGAATTTTTGTCATTGTCGACCGAAAAGGGCGAGTTAGCGGCACCAAAATGTGGAACAATATTAGATGAGCATAGAACAACCTGGAACAACTCTTATTTTTTCGAGAACAAATTTTTAAAGGGTACTTTCCTCTTGGAGGTAGACTCTTTTTTTGCATTTTTGTGTCATTTTTGACCTGAAACGGCGCGTCAGCGACACCAAAATGTGGAACAATAACATCCAGGCATAGAACAACCTGGAACAACTTTTAGTTTTTCCAGAACAAATTTTTAATGGTACTTTACTCTTGGAGGTAGACTCTTTTTTTGCATTTTTATGTCATTTTTTACCTTAAACGGCGCGTCAGCGACACCAAAATGTGGAACAATAACATCCAGGCATAGAACAACCTGGAACAACTTTTAGTTTTTCCAGAACAAATTTTTAAAGGGTACTTTACTCTTGGAGGTAGGCTCTTTTTTTGAATATTTGTCATTTTCGACCGAAAAGGGCGTGTTAGCGGCACCAACATGTAGAACAATATTAAATGAGCATAGAACAACCTGGAACAACTTTTATTTTTTCGAAAACAAATTTTTAAAGGGTACTTTACTCTTGAAGGTAGACTCTTTTTTTTAATTTTTGTCATTATCGACCGAAAAGGGCGAGTTAGCGGCACCAAAATGTGGAACAATATTAGATGAGCATAGAACAAACTGGAACAACTTTTATTTTTTCGAGAACAAATTTTTGAAGGGTACTTTACTCTTGGAGGTAGACTCTTTTTTTTTGCATTTTTGTGTCATTTTCGACCGAAAACAGCGCGTCAGCGACACCAAAATGTGGAACAATATTAGATGAGCATAGAACAACCTGGAACAACTTTTATTTTGTCGAGAACAAATTTTTAAAGGGTACTTTACTCTTGGAGGTAGACTCTTTTTTTGCATTTTTGTCTCATTTTCGACCGAAAACAGCGAGTTAGCGGCACCAAAATGTGGAACAATATTAGATGAGCATAGAACAACCTGGAACAACTTTTATTTTTTCGAGAACAAATTTTTAAAGGGTACTTTACTCTTGTAGGTAGACTCTTTTTTTGCATTTTTGTGTCATTTTCGACCGAAAACAGGGAGGTAACGACACCAAAATGTAGAAGAATATTAGATGAGCACAGAACAACCTGGAACAACTTTTATTTTATCGAGAACAAATTTTCAAAGGGTACTTTACTCTTGGAGGTAGACTCTTTTTTTGAATTTTTGTCATTTTCGACCGAAAAGGGCGAGTTAGCGGCACCAAAATGTAGAACAATATTAAATGAGCATAGAACAACCTGGAACAACTTTTATTTTTTCCAGAACAAATTTTTAAAGGGTACTTTACTCTTGGAGGTAGACTCGTTTTTTGCATTTTTGTGTCATTTTTGACCTTAAACGGCGCGTCAGCGACACCAAACTGTGGAACAATAACATCCAGGCATAGAACAACCTGGAACAATTTTTAGTTTTTCCAGAACAAATTTTTAAAGGGTACTTTACTCTAGAAGGTAGACTCTTTTTTTGAATTTTTGTCATTTTCGACCGAAAAGGGCGAGTTAGCGGCACGAAAATATAGAACAATATTAAATGAGCATAGAACAACCTGGAACAACTTTTATTTTTTCGAGAACAAATTTTTAAAGGGTACTTTAGTCTTGGAGGTAGACTCTTTTTTTGCATTTTTGTGTCATTTTTGACCTTAAACGGCGCGTCAGCGACACCAAAATGTGGAACAATAACATCCAGGCATAGAACAACCTGGAACAACTTTTAGTTTTTCCAGAACAAATTTTTAAAGGGTACTTTACTCTTGGAGGTAGACTCTTTTTTTGAATTTTTGTCATTGTCGACCGAAAAGGGCGAGTTAGCGGCACCAAAATGTGGAACAATATTAGATGAGCATAGAACAACCTGGAACAACTTTTATTTTTTCGAGAACAAATTTTTAAAGGGCACTTTACTCTTGGAGGTAGACTCTTTTTTTGCATTTTTGTGTCATTTTCGACCGAAAACGATGATGATGTGATCATGTACATTAATTTCTGTGACATGCTGACATCACCTACTGAAATATCTAAACAGAAGAGGGCAACTCTTTTCGAACCGGTCATATCTAGTCAAATCTCTGTGGAACTTACGTCGAAAGGCGCAAATCGACTGTATGTCCCAAAGTTTCAGTGGTAAGAGTGAGACAGAATACCAAAATGTCTTTCTTCTCTCTCTACAAGCGAGGCGCGGCTGTTCCTGCATCCGTGCGCATTCCAGGTGGTATATATAGTTCAATGGTAAATACACACTGTCCATCCACTATTTTCTGGCTATTTTCTGACTATTATGCGGCTATTCTACCTGTCCTACATTGCACTATGCACCGTGAATTTCAATTTTTGCTAGTCAATATCTCTCGTAGATTCTTGCAGGATGGATTTTTTAATTCGATGTTTTAACAGAATCTACAGTATTCATCATTCTTGAAATCGATTCTTTACTAAAAAAATATCTATTTCTGCGAAAGACTGATTCGAGCGCATGTAATACATAAACACACAATAAAATACCCACGTTGACCTACTATTTATGTATATAATCTTATATCAATTATAAGCATAACAGCAGGTACATGTTGGAGATAGGTAAAATAGAAAAGTGCGCAAAAACAGGAAAAAATATATACATACTAAGAAAAACCAACTCCGTCTTGACTCGAACCATCAATCATACAATTAGCAATATATAAGACCGTACCATATACTATTCACTCTGCTAACACACTAACAATATGATACATGCTACCTATATTGTAGGATACGTAAACTTAACATATATTGCAAAATAAAATAATACCCCATGTTGATTAGGAATATGGCAGGAGTCTTCCTGTAATATTGCCACATGAAGGACAAAGACGCAATATTGCGCCAACATTGCAATGAAATATTAGTGTTGTAGGAAGATTTCGTGGAATTCGCAAAGGAATAAAGGAGTCGGATTCTAAGGAACAGAAGCAACATATTTTTCGCATCAGATACAACGAGGTTTACAGGTAGGTCAAGTTACTCCTTGTTAACTCAGTGGGCTAGCAACGAACTATTGACAACTGCGTTTTACAAGGCCGACTGTCCCTGTTGAGTGTCCGGCTTTTTCTAAAACCCTACTTCCCAATAAGGGTCAAGATTTTCGCAGCTCGGTTTTCTCTCACGCATAATCTCGCGTTCTCTGGAAACTTCTCGAGGCTTCTGAAAGATTCTGGAGCTTTCGCGATGCTCCTGGAAGATTCTGGAACTTTCGCGAGGCTTCGCTCGCGGTGCCACGGGGCATTGACCTCGCTTCAATCAGATGTTTTGGTCGGTCAGATGGAAAAATTTAACGGCTTAATCGCTCCATGTATCGTCTCGTTACAGCCTAATGTTTATTTTTCATTTGTCTATTCTGATTTCTTAATAACTGAAATAACGATTATAAGGTTCAGTTGAGAATAAAAAGTAATTTTGTTTAGGAACATATATGTTTTTAGCCCTCAAGGAGATGTTGTATCGAGGTGAGTGGAATTTCATGATATCGACTTCATTATATTATTTACACACCCTCTATATTACGAAAATTTCAAAGCGCGAGTAAGGAGGATTTGGACATACATAAGAAAATCGCAGAAGTTCTTGAAATTTTTATGTATGATGCATTTTAATGTAATAAAAGGAGCATACCAAATTTCAGAAATCTATATAAGACGTAGTTTAGAAGACAATAATTTAATAATTTGACACGTTCTCTTATGGAGAGATCGCAATTAAAGCTCGCCGAGCAGAAAGGAATATTGCATGAATATTGTAGGAACATTACACGGAATACACACTACATATGATGCTGTGATTTCTTAGGCCAGATGGGTTTTGAGCAAAAAATATACTGGATTAAACATTGCAGCCACTGATAACACTGTCCAACACGTATTTTATTCCGTAATATGTGTTAGGTGATTCTTATAGATTTCGATGCTCTAAACCCGAATCTGAAATCCGTTCCGTTCCACCACCCTCAGTTTTTGAAAAAATGAAATTTCTGAAAAACAGATTTCTGAAATTTGGTTTGCTCCTTTTATTACATTAAAATGCATCATCCATACAAATTTCAAGAACTTCTGCGATTTTCTTATGTATGTACAAATCCTCCTTACTCGCGCTTTGAAATTTTCGTTATATAGAGGGTGTGTAAATAATATAATGAAGTCGACATCGTGAAATTCCAGTCACCTCGAAACATCTCCTTGAAGGCTAAAAACATATATGTTCCTAAATTAAATTACTTTTTATTCTCACCTGAACCATATAATCGTTATTTCAGTTATTAAGAAATTAGAACAGATAAATGAAAAATAAATATTAGACTGTAACGAGACGATACATGGAGCGATCAAGCCGTAAAATTTTTCCATCTGACCGACCATAACATCAGATTGACGCGAGGTCAATACCCCGCGGCACCGCGAGCGAAGCCTCGCCAAAGTTCCAGAATCTTCCAGAAGCCTCGCGAAAGTTCCAGAATCTTCTAGAAGCCTCGAGAAGTTTCCAGAAAACGCGAGATTATGCGAGAGAGAAAACCGAGCTGCGAAAATCTTGACCCCTATTGAATTGTATGATTGATTGTTCGAATCCAGCAGGGTTGGTTTTTCTTAGTATGTAATATATTTTTTCCTGTTTTTGCGCGTCTTTTCTATTTTACATATCTCCAACGCCGGGACGGACACGGACGGTAAATGTAGCATTAATAGTGCAGATAAGTGCCATTCATATTGAGAATAAATTGTAAAATGGCCCTGTAAAGTGTGACAACATATGTGACGGCGTGGCAGCATAACCTCATTCAAAGTGGAGGAAATCGTTTGCCGTTCGGGGCAGGGCGAAATTTCTCCTAAAATCAACCTTGAGATGTTTCTAACTCATTGAAAAGAAAATAAGGAGCGCGACTGAAAGGTAAATATTGATCGAATTAGTTTGTTTTCAGGTTATTTTATAAAATCAGTATGCTATTGTTACAAGTAAAGAGACTCGTTATTACTAAATATATTTTTATTTCAGAAATTATGCTGCATCAACCCTTCATTGGTTATTAGTTACTTTACGGTTCTCAGCAAACGCACCGTTTGAAATTGCGGTCTCTGATTTTCGTGGTATTTGGAATCATATCATGAGCTGAATTATAAAGAAGGTTACAGAAGTAATAACATCTCTACGTACGCAATATATCAGTTGGCTTAATTGCAGTGGGAGTCTACAGGACACAAAAGAATACTGTATGCAGGTCTAATCAAATGCAAAGTTGTTGCGGTGGCGAATGGCAGGAGCCATGCAAATGTTTGTTTTAAGATAATGGATCTGAATGAAACGTGAGACAAATGATTAGTCGCTTCACATTAATTTTCAAGGATCTCTTTGATATCCATTTAAACCAGCCCTTTTCAGGGCCACAACGTGAATCCAAATGTTCACAACTCTCGTTCAATAAACTTTCCTAAATACACAAGTATGATTATTTCTATGGCTTCTATGAAAGTACATTCTTTTCAGGGATAGATGACTACCAACGGAATTACTGAGTAGGTTTCCGTACAAAAGAGAGACCCAGGGCAATGAGGTAATGGGCAAATGATTTTGTAATGAGCCAGTATTTAAGTAAGATGTGTAAGTCGAGAAGCCAAACAGTTTGAGATTGCAGATTGATTTGTTCTATAACCTATCATAAATCAATACAATATATATATTCCATGCACAAAATATTAGCAGTTACCCGTAGATAGAACAATTTGTGACCAGAGCATGTAAATAATAATTAAAAAAGTAATAATTTAAAAAAAAAATAATTAGCCTTTTGAGGGGCGCGAAACGACGGCAAAGAAGCCTTGATTACGCCGATCGCATTCCTTGTCCACTACACTAGCTGTGATATTTGGAAACAATTTTAATACTTTGGTAGATGCACGGCATATGCACTTGCAAATAATTGAATTAACTTACAAGGAGCCTGTCACAATGTGTAATCTTGGATTTGAAAAATGGTATAGCAGGATAAAATGGTCAAAAGTGCCCTTGAACCGATGTTACATCGCAGAGCACCGGTCGATAGCTTACCAAAAAAAACCGTTGTGTACCAAGTTCCAACCCTCTACCTCGATCGGGAGGGTAGTTACGGGGTAAATTAAAAATATCGTTTTTTCCCACATTTTTCCTCTTAAATTATTGGAAAAATTCTGAAAAAATCTAGAACATTGCAGACACGGATCTTTATGGTTGTGATTTTTTCTCAGATTTTTTCAAGTTAATCCTAAGTGTGAAAAATCAAAAACAAAAAATGACGAAAAATGCATGTTTTGGGTTGATGTTTTCGAGTGACTAGATTTTCCTTTTTACAGTAGCTAGACGCGGGCACGACTAATATGCTCCATTTTTTTCATATTTTTACCTCTGGGGTGCCATGTTCAAATAAATTAAAAACCCATATTTTCAAGGTATTTCATGCGAAATATTGGTGAATACTATAAATTCTTGCTTTTCATTTATACAGTGAGTGAATTATGGAATTTTTAATACCCTGCGTTTGCTGGGGTGGTCTATCAATAAAGGAAATTAAGTTATTTTAATTAACTCAAAGTTATGTGAATATATATGTACAAATATTAAAGAACATTTTAACATCGTCGCTAGCGTACTAGTGAGGTTTCCGACTGCGGAACCGCTGAAGACTTTTTCTTCGTAATTTCGAGCCCAGCAATGGTTCAATTTTTTTTCATAGGATAATTTTTTTTTAATTATTTATCACACGGAATAAACGATAAAATCTAAAAAAATATATATTTTAGTACTTACTACGGATGTTTTAATATTTTGTCAGCGGAATAGATGTGTCGTATTGGTATATGATAGATATGGACAAAATATATATTTCACGTAATGGCAAAGATGGCACATGTACTCGCAGAATTTGTATCTTTATTTTAAGAAAACCTTTAACCATTACTGTCATGATGAGTATGCCTCTTACAGTTTTAGTTCTCGTCACTTGTGCCGGCTATTGGTGATAACTATTTTTAAATTAAAGATACGTATACATCAGCTGCACAAAAGAAGGTAAATAATTCTGTACCTATCCGAGCATATATGCCATCTTTGCCATAACGTGAAATATATATTTTGTCCATATCTATCGTATACCAAGATCACATCTATTCCGCTGACAAAATATTAAAAACTACCGCTTGTAAGTACTAAAATATTTTTAAATTAATATCGTTTATGGCAGAATAATTAAAAAAAAATTATCCTGTAAAAAAAAACATATCCATTGCTGGGTTCGAAACTGCGAAGAAAAAGTTTCCATCGGTTCGACAAACGGAAACGTTCCTACTACGCCATTGGCGATGTTAAGAATTTCTTTAATATTTAGATATATATCGTTACAACTTTCAGTATTGAAACGCTATAAAGGGAAAGCAAGAATTTATAGTATTCACCAAGATTTCGCACGAAATACCTTGAAAATATTAGTTCTTAATTTTTTGGAACATGGCGTCCCAGTGTCAAAAATATGAAAAAAATGGAGCAGTCGTGCCAGCATCTCGCTACTGTAAACCATAGGGAACTTTTGACCATTTTATCCTGCTATAAAAATTGTTCAAATCCAGGATTACACATTGTGTCAGGCTCCTTGTAAGTTAATTCAATTATTTGCAAGTGCATATGGCCCGCAACATCTACAGTATTAAAGTTTCTTCTAAACATCACAGCTAGTGTAGTGGAGAAGGTATGCGACTGGCGGAATCAAGGGTTTTTTGCCGTCGGTTCGCCCCCCGCAACAGGCTGATTATATTTTATGAAATTAATATTTTTTTAATTATTATTTACATGCTCTGGTGATAAATTGTTCTATCTACGGTTAGCTGCTAATATTTTGTGTATGGAATATATGTATTGTATTGCTTTATGATAGGTTATAGAACAAATCAATCTGCCATCTCAAACTGTTTGGCTTCTCGACTTACAAATCTTACTTAAATACTGGCACATTCCTAAATCATTTGCCCCTTACCTCATAGCCCCGGGTCTCTCTTTTGTATGGAAACCTACTCAGTAATTCTGTTGGTAGTCATCTATCCCTGAAAAGAATGTACTTTCATAGAAGCCATAGAAATAATCATACTTGTGTATTTAGGAAGGTTTATTGAACGAGAGTTGTGAACATTTGGATTCACGTTGTGGCCCTGAAAAGGGCTGGTTTCAGTGGATATCAAAGAGATCCTTGAAAATTAATGTGAAACAATTAATCATTTGTCTCACGTTTCATTCAGATCCATTATCTTAAAATAAACATTTGGCTCCTGCCATTCGCCACCGCAACAACTTTGCATTTGATTAGACCTGCATACAGTATTCTTTTGTGTCTTGTAGATTCCCACTGCAATTAAGACAACTGATATATTGCGTATGTACATATGTTATTACTTCTGTAACCTTCTTTATAATTCAGCTCATGATATGATTCCAAATACCACGAAAATCAGAGACCGCAATTTCAAACGGTGCGTTTGCTGAGAACCGTAAAGTAACTAATAACTAATGAAGGGTTGATGCAGCATAATTTCTGAAATAAAAATATATTTAGTAATAACGAGTCTCTTTACTTGTAACAATAGTATACAGATTTTATAAAATAACCTGAAAACAAACTAATTCGATCAATATTTACCTTTCAGTCGCGCTCCTTATTTTCTTTTCAATGAGTTAGAAACATCTCAAGGTTGATTTTAGGAGAAATTTCGCCCTGCCCCGAACGGCAAACGATTTCCTCCACTTTGAATGAGGTTATGCTGCCACGAGTGCCACGCGGTCACATACGTTTTCACACTTTACAGGGCCATTTTACAATTTATTCTCAATATGAATGGCACTCATCTGCACTATTAATACCACATTTACCATCCGTGTCCGTCCCGTCGTTGACGCGTAGCCTTCGATGTAAATACACACTGTCCATCCACTACTTTCTGGCCATTTCAGTACGCATTTCTGTTCTTAAAGTCACAAACTATTACAGGGACTATTCTGCGGCTATTCTGCCTGTCCTACAGTGCACTCTTCACCGTAAATATCAATTTTTGCTAGTCAATCTCTTGTAGATTCCCGCAGAATTGATTTTTTATTCCGATGTTTTATGAGATTCTACAATATTTATTACTCTTGAACTCCATTCTTTACTATAAATATCCATTTTTGGATATATAAAAACATAATAACCGGGACAGCAAGGAATATTGCTGGAATATTCCATAAACGTTATTTTCCTATGCTAAACCATGCAGGTGACATTATCGGAGTCTTAGACTAAATATATATGGACCGCTAGTTGCTGTATTCACGTTAGTTCAAAGACCTGTGGCGCCGCTACAACCCAAGAACTACAGAATCGCAATATATTTCGCTTACTGTGGCTCTGACCGGAGTTGGCGGAGTGGGGGAAGCCTCAGCGTATGTTTAACATGCTGAGGCTTCCCCCACTCCGCCAGCTCCGATGGAGTTTTGATGCCACATATGCTGGCACTGGCTCTGACTAACTTCACACGAGTCAACCACGAGTCAATTGAGCGCATGCGTACATCAATATATATAGATATACAACGTACGTTAAAGTTAGTTCTTGGGTAGTAGCGGCGCCACAGATGTTTCGTCACGAATTTAACACGGCTCAGGCATGCTGCTGGCAGTCCATACATATATAGTCTAAGATCGGAGTATTGCAGCCAGGGCCGGCCCTATGGCTGCTCGCGCCCTGGGCAATCTAAACTTCGGCGCCCTTTCTAAGTATAATTATAAAAATCTTCACAAGAAAAAAACAAAAAATATAGAAATTAGTTTATTATCTAGGTTGTTTTTTTAACAAACAATGAACAATAATATTGTTTATCTCAACCAGTATTTGGATAGTATGAACCATTAGCTTACATAAAACATTTGTTTTCTAGCCTTTAGATCAGCCAATCTTTTCATGGCATTTTCTATATTAGGTATATTTTTCGCAATATCATTTTCTACAGATAGAATTGCCAAAGAATTCGTTCTGTCTTGAGACGTGGATGACCGTAAATATTATGTTTCTGTAAGCTTTAGTTTTCTAAAGCTTCTCTCGCCAGCGGCCAGAGTAACAGGTATTGTAAGTATTATTCTTAATGCAACCCACAGATTTGGCATGACATCCTGTAACTTATTACTGTTTATGGACGCACGTGTGCTATGTACGAAATTCTCGTATTATTTTTCTCCGCTCTTCGTCCCTATCGACACCTCACAATCAGCCGCACGTGGCCCTCCACATACGTCGCCGGTCAAAGTTCTGTCAAAGCTTGGTCCAAGCATCGCGCCTAGGTGCGATTTGGGAGCCCGTAATCTCCCTCACCCGACTATCATTTTCATGGTGACAGACGACGCTTGATATTTCACATGATCACCATAAACAGACAAACGCAATGCGACAGCATGGACAGAACTATATACATAAGTGTAGCTAGTGAAGGTGGCAGTAGCCGTGGGGTCCAATCCGTGGGGTCCCATCCGTGGACCACACTGTCCTAACAGGACGGACCCTTTGACGCACCTCACTCTCCTTACAGTATTATTTCCACATTTTCATTTTTTTGGAAGATCCTTGATGGCGCCCCTACGCACATGGCGCCCCGGGCAACCGCCCGTGTTGCCGGTACCTTGAGCCGGCTCTGATTGCGGCAACATAGCTGTAATATTCCTATGTCCGCCTCGTCGTAACTTATGGGAATATTGCAGGAATATTACACGGAATACACACACTACATATGATGCTGCGATTTCCAGAGCACATGGGTTTTGAGCAAAACAGTATTTGAAAAATTAGAGAGATCGTCCTGAAAGCACCAAAATCTATGGATTATTAGAAAAACGGAACTAAAAATAATTTGGGCCATAGGAAATCAACCCCGGGGAACCCGGAATATCCGTAGCCACAGCGGCTCATTCACATTGGATACTACGTTACTGGACAACAGCCTGACAGAAAATTGTTTTTAATGTGATATTATCAATAAATGATTGCTATTCTTAAGGAGGAATCGGACAGACAATCTGGTCAAAAGTTAATGCCAAATGGTGAAAATGTGTACATACGTATTTACAAATGTAAATAATATGTAGTGTGTATTCCGTGTAATGTTCCTACAATATTAATGCAATATTCCTTTCTGTTCGGCGAGCTTTAATTGCGATTCATTAGAGAACGTGTTAAATTATTAAATTATTGGCTTCTAAACTACGTAGTAAGGATTCCTGAAATTCGGTATGCTCCTTTTATTACATTAAAATGCATCATCCATAAAAATTTCAAGAACTTCTGCGATTTTCTTATGTATGTCCAAATCCTCCTTACTCGCGCTTTGAAATTTTCGTTATATAGAGGGTGTGTAAATAATATAACGAAGTCGATATCATGAAATTCCAGTCACCTCGAAACATCTCCTTGAAGGCTAAAAACATATATGTTTCGGCCTAAATTAAATTACTTCTTATTCTCACCTGAACCTTATAATCGTTATTTCACTTATTAAGAAATTAGAACAGAAAAATGAAAAATAAATATTAGACTGTAACGAGACGATACATGGAGCGATCAAGCCGTAAAATTTTTCCATCTGACCTACCAAAACATCCGATTGACGCGAGGTCAATGTTCTGCGACACCGCGAGCGAAGCCTCGCGAAAGTTCCAGAATCTTCCAGAAGCCCTGCGAAAGTTCCATAATCTTCCAGAAGCCTCGCGAAAGTTCCAGAATCTTCCAGAAGCCTCGAGAAGTTTCCAGAATCTTCCAGAAGCCTCGAGAAGTTTCCAGAATCTTCCAGAAGCCTCGAGAAGTTTCAAGAAAACGCGAGATTATGCGAAAGAGAAAACCGAGCTGCGAAAATCTTGAGTCCTATTGGGAAGTAGGGTTTTAGAAAAAGCCGGACACTCAACAGGAACAGTCGGCCTTGTAAAACGCAGTTGTCAATAGTTCGTTGCTAGCCCACTGAGTTAACAAAAGGAGTAGCTTCAGATCTGCCTGTAAGCCTCGTTGTATCTAATAAAAATATATTGCTTCTGTTCCTTAGAATTCGACTCCTTTATTCCTTTGCGAATTACACGAAACCTTCCTACAACACTAATATTTCATTGCAATGTTGCCGTAATATTGCGTATTTGTCCTTCATGTGGCAATATTACGGTAAGACTCCTGCCATATTCCTAATCAATACGGGGTATATTTTATTTTGCAATATACGTTTAAGTATCCTATAATATAGGTAGCATGTATCACATTGTTAGTGTGTTAGCGGAGTGACTAATATATGGTACGGTCTTATATTGCTAAGTGTACGATTGATGGTTCGAGTCCAGTCGCCGAGGGTGGTTTTGCTTAGTATGTAATATATTTTTTGCTGTTTTTACGTACTTTTCTATTTTACCTATCTCCAAAATGTACCTGCTGTTATGCTTATAATTGATATAAGATTATGTACATAAATAGGTTAACGTGGGTATTTTATTGTGTGTTTATGCATTACATGCGCTCGAATCAGTTTTTCGCAGCAATAGATATTTTCTTAGTAAAGAATCGATTTCAGGAATGATAGATACTGTAGATCCTGTTAAAACATCGAAATAAAAAATCCATCCTGCAAGAATCTACGAGAGATATTGACAAGCAAAAATTGATATATCCGGTGCATAGTGCAATGTAGGACAGGCAGAAAGCCGCGGAATAGTCCCTGCTCCCTGCAATGGTTTGTGGCAATGCGTACTGAAATGGCCAGAAAATAGTGGATGGACAGTGTGTATTTATATCGAAGGCTACGTGTCAACGCCGGGACAGACACGGACGGTAAATGTGGCATTAATAGTGCAGATGAGTGCCATTCATATTGAGATTAAATTGTAAAATGCCCCTGTAAAGTGTGAAAACATATGTGACGGCGTGGCAGCATAACCTGATCCAAGTTAGAGAAAATCTTTTGCCGTTCGGAGCAGGGTGAAATTTCCCCTAAAATCGTCATGGACCTGTTTCTACCTCATTGAAAAGAAAATAAGGAACGCGACTGAAAGGTAAGTATTGCAAGAATTAGTTTGTTTCAGGTTATTTTATAAAATTGGTACGCTATTGTTACAAGCAAAGAGACTTGTGGTTAATATATGTAAATATTTTTATTTCAGAAGTTATGCTGTATCAACACTGCATTAGCTATTAGATACTTTACAGTTCTATGGAACTGGAGCCTTGGAAGTTGTGATCTGTGATTTTTGTGGCATTTGTAACTTTATCGTGGGCTGGATTATGAACAAGTTTATAGAAGCAATAACATCTACATACACAACAGATCCACTGTCCTAATTGAAATCACAGTCTACAGGACAGAAAAGAAAGCTGTGTGCAGGATTAACCACACTCAGGGTGGATGCGGTAGGAAACAGCAGGAACCAAATGTTTGTTTTAAAAGAATGAATCTGTGTGGAACGAGAGGCAAGCGACTGATTGTTGTTAAATTTCAAGGATATCCTTGATATCCATTTAAACTAGCCCTTTTCAGGGCCACAAAGTGAATCCAAACGTTGACAACTCTCATTCAATAAAATTTCTTATATAAATGAGTATGATTATTTTTGTATGGCTTGGATGAAGGTACGTTATTCTCAGAGTTAGATGGCTACAAGCGGAAAGACTGACTAAGTTTGTATATGGAAGAGTGACCAAGGGAAATGAGAAAATGGGCCAGTATTTATGAAAGTTGTGTAAGTCCAGAAACCAAGCAATTTCAGATTTCATTAAGTGTTATATAGGTATGTTAAAATTCACGATGTTTCTGTGAATCAATTGCTTCACCTAAAAAATCGATTCTTCGACGTAACAACAAACCAGTAGTGCTATTTATTATTCACGATTGTTCTATGGAAGGATTCTTTAACCTACAAAATCGGTTATGCGGCATAGCAGCGAATCAATCGGAGTGCTAAATACCATTCACGATTTTTCTACGAATCAATTCTTAACACTACAAAATGGATTCTTTCAAGAGAATCGAACATCTTTACATAACATTTAGTTTAATCTGAATTCTGAAATTGTTTGGTTTCTAGATTTACACAACTTTCTTATATTTTGGCACATTTCTACCTCATTTGCGCATTTTCTCATTTCCCTTGGTCCCTCTTCTATATAGAAACCTAGTCAGTCATTCCGCTTGTAGCCATCTAACTCTGACAATAACGTACTTACATACAAGCCATACAGAAATAATCATACTTGTGTATATAGGAACTTTTATTGAAGGAGAGTTGTCAACGTTTGGATTCCCTTTGTGGCCCTGAAAAGGGCTGGTTTGAATGGATATCAAGGATATCCTTGAAATTTAACAAGAATCAGTCACTTTCCTCTCGTTCCACACAGATTCATTCTTTGAAACAAACATTTGGTTCCTGCTGTTTCCTACCGCATCCACCCTGAGTGTGCTTAGTCCTGCACACAGCTTTCTTTTATGTCCTCTAGATGCCGATTTCAATTAGGGCAGTGGATACGTTGTGGATGTAGACGTTATTGCTTCTATAAACTTGTTAATAATCCAGCCCACGATAAAGTTGCTAGTGTCACAAAAATCACAGATCACAACTTCCAAGGCTCCAGTTGCATAGAACTTTAAAGTATCTAATAGCTAATGCAGTGTTGATACAGCATAACTTCTGAAATAAAAATATTTACATTTATTAACCAAAAGTCTCTTTGCTAGTAACAATAGCGTACCCATTTTAGAAAGTAACGTGAAAACTAACTAATTTGTTCTAAATTTACCTTTCAACGTACTCTTTATGTTCGTTTCGATAAGTTAGAGACATCTCAAGGATGATTTTAGGAGAAATTTCGCCCTGCCCCGAACGACAAATGATTTTCTCCAACTTGGATCAGGTTATGCTGCCACGCCGTCACATATGTTGTCACACTTTACAGGGCCATTTTACAATTTATTCTCAATATGAATGGCACTTATCTGCACTATTAATGCTACATTTACCGTCCGTGTCCGTCCCGGCGTTGGAGATATGTAAAATAGAAAAGACGCGCAAAAACAGGAAAAAATATATTACATACTAAGAAAAACCAACCCTGCTGGATTCGAACAATCAATCATACAATTCAATAGGGGTCAAGATTTTCGCAGCTCGGTTTTCTCTCTCGCATAATCTCGCGTTTTCTGGAAACTTCTCGAGGCTTCTAGAAGATTCTGGAACTTTCGCGAGGCTTCTGGAAGATTCTGGAACTTTGGCGAGGCTTCGCTCGCGGTGCCGCGGGGTATTGACCTCGCGTCAATCTGATGTTATGGTCGGTCAGATGGAAAAATTTTACGGCTTGATCGCTCCATGTATCGTCTCGTTACAGTCTAATATTTATTTTTCATTTATCTGTTCTAATTTCTTAATAACTGAAATAACGATTATATGGTTCAGGTGAGAATAAAAAGTAATTTAATTTAGGAACATATATGTTTTTAGCCTTCAAGGAGATGTTCCGAGGTGACTGGAATTTCACGATGTCGACTTCATTATATTATTTACACACCCTCTATATAACGAAAATTTCAAAGCGCGAGTAAGGAGGATTTGTACATACATAAGAAAATCGCAGAAGTTCTTGAAATTTGTATGGATGATGCATTTTAATGTAATAAAAGGAGCAAACCAAATTTCAGAAATCTGTTTTTCAGAAATTTCATTTTTTCAAAAACTGAGGGTGGTGGAACGGAACGGATTTCAGATTCGGGTTTAGAGCATCGAAATCTATAAGAATCACCTAACACATATTACGGAATAAAATACGTGTTGGACAGTGTTATCAGTGGCTGCAATGTTTAATCCAGTATATTTTTTGCTCAAAACCCATCTGGCCTAAGAAATCACAGCATCATATGTAGTGTGTATTCCGTGTAATGTTCCTACAATATTCATGCAATATTCCTTTCTGCTCGGCGAGCTTTAATTGCGATCTCTCCATAAGAGAACGTGTCAAATTATTAAATTATTGTCTTCTAAACTACGTCTTATATAGATTTCTGAAATTTGGTATGCTCCTTTTATTACATTAAAATGCATCATACTGTAACCGTACGCGATGCCCGCGCCGTACATACAAACACCGCCGAGCTCTTTCCCCTATCGACAGAGGAGACCGCCAGAGGAGAACAGCCACCTCCCGCGTTAGTCAAGTTTCTCGCGGCTGGCACGATGCGCGGCGGCATATAAAAGGCCGCCACTCCTAGCAACTTGTGTTCAGTCAACGGTAGTCGAAGCCAGCCACGAGCAGCCGACACCAACGTAACTAAAAAAGGGTGCTGTCGAGCCAGCCACGGGCAGCCGACACCCCTCTCAGGCAGAGGCCACAGATAATCAGTAACTAACGAGGTAAAGCCGAGAAGTGCCCAGCCCACGGATCATCCGTGCCTGCCACAGATCGTGTAATATCCTCTCTAAGTAGGGAAGTTCGAAGGCGTCCAGCGAAACGTGCCCGGCTCGAAAGACCCGCCACGCAAGTTTTGGTTTTGCCCCGTATAGAATAGGGCGAACGAGGAGCGAGAGACGTGCGAACGAAGGCGCCTGGACGTTCATTTGAACCTGCCACCGCTTCTATTATGCCGCTCTCTCGTGTGATAGCATAGATACAGCAAGGCACCGACCGACTCGTGGCTCACCCGTCTTGGGTGCCCACCAGAAACGTTTTGGAACCTTTTGGCTGCAACTGCGAATAGCGCACCGTGCAACGCGCATTGTTAAATCGTCGCGGTGCACGACTTCAATCCCGGGATCGCTCGACCGTCGTCAAAACCGACAGTAATCAGTTAAGCCTAAGCGGCAGAGATTATTCGCGGCGCCAGGCAAGCGGAACGGCCCTCACATACGCGGCCAAATACAAACACGCGGCATCAACAAGCGCGGCGCTCACCACTGTATATATATATATATAACGAGAAAGAATATACGACAATTCTACCAGATATTAAACTTCTCCAACATTCATTTTATCCGGCACCTACCACTTCTCACTCACCGCCCTGTGCACGAACCTGCACCGGTCGGCCCGTAAACCCTGGCCGGTGCATCAACAACGCAGCCTACTGCAGGAGAGGAGACGCCCGGCTTACTCGGACAACACTACTCAAACACCGGTTACAATACATAAAAATTTCAAGAACTTCTGCGATTTTCTTATGTATGTCCAAATCCTCCTTACTCGCGCTTTGAAATTTTCGTAATATAGAGGGTGTGTAAATAATATAATGAAGTCGATATCATGAAATTCCACTCACCTCGATACAACATCTCCTTGAGGGCTAAAAACATATATGTTCCTAAACAAAATTACTTTTTATTCTCAACTGAACCTTATAATCGTTATTTCAGTTATTAAGAAATCAGAATAGACAAATGAAAAATAAACATTAGGCTGTAACGAGACGATACATGGAGCGATTAAGCCGTTAAATTTTTCCATCTGACCGACCAAAACATCTGATTGAAGCGAGGTCAATGCCCCGTGGCACCGCGAGCGAAGCCTCGCGAAAGTTCCAGAATCTTCCAGGAGCATCGCGAAAGCTCCAGAATCTTTCAGAAGCCTCGAGAAGTTTCCAGAGAACGCGAGATTATGCGTGAGAGAAAACCGAGCTGCGAAAATCTTGACCCTTATTGGGAAGTAGGGTTTTAGAAAAAGCCGGACACTCAACAGGGACAGTCGGCCTTGTAAAACGCAGTTGTCAATAGTTCGTTGCTAGCCCACTGAGTTAACAAGGAGTAACTTGACCTACCTGTAAACCTCGTTGTATCTGATGCGAAAAATATGTTGCTTCTGTTCCTTAGAATCCGACTCCTTTATTCCTTTGCGAATTCCACGAAACCTTCCTACAACACTAATATTTCATTGCAATGTTGGCGCAATATTGCGTCTTTGTCCTTCATGTGGCAATATTACAGGAAGACTCCTGCCATATTCCTAATCAACATGGGGTATTATTTTATTTTGCAATATATGTTAAGTTTACGTATCCTACAATATAGGTAGCATGTATCATATTGTTAGTGTGTTAGCAGAGTGAATAGTACATGGTACGGTCTTATATATTGCTAATTGTATGATTGATGGTTCGAGTCAAGACGGAGTTGGTTTTTCTTAGTATGTAATATATTTTTTCCTGTTTTTGCGCACTTTTCTATTTTACCTATCTCCAACATGTACCTGCTGTTATGCTTATAATTGATATAAGATTATATACATAAATAGTAGGTCAACGTGGGTATTTTATTGTGTGTTTATGTATTACATGCGCTCGAATCAGTCTTTCGCAGAAATAGATATTTTTTTAGTAAAGAATCGATTTCAAGAATGATGAATACTGTAGATCCTGTTAAAACATCGAATTAAAAAATCCATCCTGCAAGAATCTACGAGAGATATTGACTAGCAAAAATTGAAATTCACGGTGCATAGTGCAATGTAGGACAGGTAGAATAGCCGCATAATAGTCAGAAAATAGCCAGAAAATAGTGGATGGACAGTGTGTATTTACCATTGAACTATATATACCACCTGGAATGCGCACGGATGCAGGAACAGCCGCGCCTCGCTTGTAGAGAGAGAAGAAAGACATTTTGGTATTCTGTCTCACTCTTACCACTGAAACTTTGGGACATACAGTCGATTTGCGCCTTTTGACGTAAGTTCCACAGAGATTTGACTAGATATGACCGGTTCGAAAAGAGTTGCCCTCTTCTGTTTAGATATTTCAGTAGGTGATGTCAGCATGTCACAGAAATTAATGTACATGATCACATCATCATCGTTTTCGGTCGAAAATGACACAAAAATGCAAAAAAAGAGTCTACCTCCAAGAGTAAAGTGCCCTTTAAAAATTTGTTCTCGAAAAAATAAAAGTTGTTCCAGGTTGTTCTATGCTCATCTAATATTGTTCCACATTTTGGTGCCGCTAACTCGCCCTTTTCGGTCGACAATGACAAAAATTCAAAAAAAGAGTCTACCTCCAAGAGTAAAGTACCCTTTAAAAATTTGTTCTGGAAAAACTAAAAGTTGTTCCAGGTTGTTCTATGCCTGGATGTTATTGTTCCACATTTTGGTGTCGCTGACGCGCCGTTTAAGGTCAAAAATGAGACAAAAATGAAAAAAAAAGAGTATACCTCCAAGAGTAAAGTACCCTTTAAAAATTTGTTCTGGAAAAACTAAAAGTTGTTCCAGGTTGTTCTATGCTCATCTAATATTGTTCCACATTTTGGTGCCGCTAACTCGCTGTTTTCGGTCGAAAATGACACAAAAATGCAAAAAAAAGAGTCTACC
Organism: Priocnemis perturbator; assembly: GCA_963942575.1. Taxonomy (NCBI): domain Eukaryota; kingdom Metazoa; phylum Arthropoda; class Insecta; order Hymenoptera; family Pompilidae; genus Priocnemis; species Priocnemis perturbator. The sequence continues at coordinate 23,363,217 of OZ012643.1, read as the reverse complement.
TCCAAGAGTAAAGTACCCTTTAAAAATTTGTTCTCGACAAAATAAAAGTTGTTCCAGGTTGTTCTATGCTCATCTAATATTGTTCCACATTTTGGTGTCGCTGACGCGCTGTTTTCGGTCGAAAATGACACAAAAATGCAAAAAAAAAGAGTCTACCACCAAGAGTACAGTACCCTTTAAAAATTTGTTCTGGAAAAAATAAAAGTTGTTCCAGGTTGTTCTATGCTCATTTAATATTGTTCTACATTTTGGTGCCGCTAACTCGCTGTTTTCGGTCGAAAATGACACAAAAATGCAAAAAAAGAGTCTACCTCCAAGAGTAAAGTACCCTTTAAAAATTTGTTCTGAAAAAATAAAAGTTGTTCCAGGTTGTTCTATGCTCATTTAATATTGTTCTACATTTTGGTGCCGCTAACTCGCCCTTTTCGGTCGAAAATGACAAAAATTCAAAAAAAGAACCTACCTCCAAGAGTAAAGTACCCTTTGAAAATTTGTTCTGGAAAAACTAAAAGTTGTTCCAGGTTGTTCTATGCCTGGATGTTATTGTTCCACATTTTGGTGTCGCTGACGCGCCGTTTAAGGTCAAAAATGACACAAAAATGCAAAAAAAGAGTCTACCTCCAAGAGTAAAGTACCCTTTAAAAATTTGTTCTCGAAAAAATAAAAGTTGTTCCAGGTTGTTCTATGCTCATCTAATATTGTTCCACATTTTGGTGCTGCTAACTCGCCCTTTTCGGTCGACAATGACAAAAATTCAAAAAAAGAGTCTACCTCCAAGAGTAAAGTACCCTTTAAAAATTTGTTCTCGAAAAAATAAGAGTTGTTCCAGGTTGTTCTATGCTCATCTAATATTGTTCCACATTTTGGTGCCGCTAACTCGCCCTTTTCGGTCGAAAATGACAAAAATTCAAAAAAAGAGTCTACCTTCAAGAGTAAAGTACCCTTTAAAAATTTGTTCTGGAAAAACTAAAAGTTGTTCCAGGTTGTTCTATGCCTGGATGTTATTGTTCCACATTTTGGTGTCGCTGACGCGCCGTTTAAGGTAAAAAATGACATAAAAATGCAAAAAAAAAGAGTCTACCTCCAAGAGTAAAGTACCCTTTAAAAATTTGTTCTGGTAAAACTAAAAGTTGTTCCAGGTTGTTCTATGCTCATTTAATATTGTTCTACATTTTAGTGCCGCTAACTCGCCCTTTTCGGTCGAAAATGACAAAAATTCAAAAAAAGAGCCTACCTCCAAGAGTAAAGTACCCTTTAAAAATTTGTTCTGGAAAAACTAAAAGTTGTTCCAGGTTGTTCTATGCCTGGATGTTATTGTTCCACATTTTGGTGTCGCTGACGCGCCGTTTAAGGTAAAAAATGACATAAAAATGCAAAAAAAGAGTCTACCTCCAAGAGTAAAGTACCCTTTAAAAATTTGTTCTCGAAAAAATAAGAGTTGTTCCAGGTTGTTCTATGCTCATATAATATTGTTCCATATTTTGGTGCCGCTAACTCGCCCTTCTCGGTCGACAATGACAAAAATTCAAAAAAAGAGTCTACCTTCAAGAGTAAAGTACCCTTTAAAAATTTGTTCTGGAAAAACTAAAAGTTGTTCCAGGTTGCTCTATGCCTGGATGTTATTGTTCCACATTTTGGTGTCGCTGACGCGCCGTTTAAGGTCAAAAATGACATAAAGTTGTAAAAAAAGAGTCTACCTCCAAGGGTAAAGTACCCTTTAAAAATTTGTTCTCGAAAAAATAAAAGTTGTTCCAGGTTGTTCTATGCTCATTTAATATTGTTCTACATTTTGGTGCCGCTAACTCGCTGTGTTCGGTCGAAAATGACACAAAAATGCAAAAAAAGAGTCTACCTCCAAGAGTAAAGTACCCTTTAAAAATTTGTTCTCGATAAAATAAAAGTTGTTCCAGGTTGTTCTGTGCTCATCTAATATTCTTCTACATTTTGGTGTCGTTACCTCCCTGTTTTCGGTCGAAAATGACACAAAAATGCAAAAAAAGAGACTACCTCCAAGAGTAAAGTACCCTTTAAAAATTTGTTCTCGAAAAAATAAAAGTTGTTCCAGGTTGTTCTATGCTCATCTAATATTGTTCCACATTTTGGTGCCGCTAACTCGCCCTTTTCGGTCGACAATGTCAAAAATTCAAAAAAAGAGTCTACCTCCAAGAGTAAAGTACCCTTTAAAAATTTGTTCTGGAAAAACTAAAAGTTGTTCCAGGTTGTTATATGCCTGGATGTTATTGTTCCACATTTTGGTGTCGCTGACGCGCCGTTTAAGGTCAAAAATGACACAAAAATGCAAAAAAAGAGTCTACCTCCAAGAGTAAAGTACCCTTTAAAAATTTGTTCTCGAAAAAATAAAAGTTGTTCCAGGTTGTTCTATGCTCATTTAATATTGTTCTACATTTTGGTGCCGCTAACTCGCCCTTTTCGGTCGAAAATGACAAAAATTCAAAAAAAGAGTCGACCTCCAAGAGTAAAGTACCCTTTAAAAATTTGTTCTGGAAAAACTAAAAGTTGTTCCAGGTTGTTCTATGCCTGGATGTTATTGTTCCACATTTTGGTGTCGCTGACGCGCTGTTTTCGGTCGAAAATGACACAAAAATGCAAAAAAAGGGTCTACCTCCAAGAGTAAAGTACCCTTCAAAAATTTGTTCTCGAAAAAATAAAAGTTGTTCCAGGTTGTTCTATGCTCATCTAATATTGTTCCACATTTTGGTGCCGCTAACTCGCCCTTTTCGGTCGACAATGACAAAAATTCAAAAAAAGAGTCTACCTCCAAGAGTAAAGTACCCTTTAAAAATTTGTTCTGGAAAAACTAAAAGTTGTTCCAGGTTGTTCTATGCCTGGATGTTATTGTTCCACATTTTGGTGTCGCTGACGCGCCGTTTAAGGTCAAAAATGACACAAAAATGCAAAAAAAGAGTCTACCTCCAAGAGTAAAGTACCCTTTAAAAATTTGTTCTCGAAAAAATAAGAGTTGTTCCAGGTTGTTCTATGCTCATCTAATATTGTTCCACATTTTGGTGCCGCTAACTCGCCCTTTTCGGTCGACAATGACAAAAATTCAAAAAAAGAGTCAACCTTCAAGAGTAAAGTACCCTTTAAAAATTTGTTCTGGAAAAACTAAAAGTTGTTCCAGGTTGCTCTATGCCTGGATTATATTGTTCCACATTTTGGTGTCGGTGACGCGCCGTTTAAGGTCAAAAATGACATAAAGTTGTAAAAAAAGAGTCTACCTCCAAGGGTAAAGTACCCTTTAAAAATTTGTTCTCGAAAAAATAAAAGTTGTTCCAGGTTGTTCTATGCTCATTTAATATTGTTCTACATTTTGGTGCCGCTAACTCGCTGTGTTCGGTCGAAAATGACACAAAAATGCAAAAAAAGAGTCTACCTCCAAGAGTAAAGTACCCTTTAAAAATTTGTTCTCGATAAAATAAAAGTTGTTCCAGGTTGTTCTGTGCTCATCTAATATTCTTCTACATTTTGGTGTCGTTACCTCCCTGTTTTCGGTCGAAAATGACACAAAAATGCAAAAAAAGATTCTACCTCCAAGAGTAAAGTACCCTTTAAAAATTTGTTCTCGAAAAAATAAAAGTTGTTCCAGGTTGTTCTATGCTCATCTAATATTGTTCCACATTTTGGTGCCGCTAACTCGCCCTTTTCGGTCGACAATGACAAAAATGCAAAAAAAGAGTCTACCTCCAAGAGTAAAGTACCATTAAAAATTTGTTCTGGAAAAACTAAAAGTTGTTCCAGGTTGTTCTATGCCTGGATGTTATTGTTCCACATTTTGGTGTCGCTGACGCGCCGTTTAAGGTCAAAAATGACACAAAAATGCAAAAAAAGAGTCTACCTCCAAGAGGAAAGTACCCTTTAAAAATTTGTTCTCGAAAAAATAAGAGTTGTTCCAGGTTGTTCTATGCTCATCTAATATTGTTCCCCATTTTGGTGCCGCTAACTCGCCCTTTTCGGTCGACAATGACAAAAATTCAAAAAAAGAGTCTACCTCCAAGAGTAAAGTACCCTTTAAAAATTTGTTCTGGAAAAACTAAAAGTTGTTCCAGGTTGTTCTATGCCTGGATGTTATTGTTCCACATTTTGGTGTCGCTGACGCGCCGTTTAAGGTCAAAAATGACACAAAAATGCAAAAAAAGAGTCTACCTCCAAGAGTAAAGTACCCTTTAAAAATTTGTTCTCGAAAAAATAAGAGTTGTTCCAGGTTGTTCTATGCTCATCTAATATTGTTCCACATTTTGGTGCTGCTAACTCGCCCTTTTCGGTCGACAATGACAAAAATTCAAAAAAAGAGTCTACCTCCAAGAGTAAAGTAGCCTTTAAAAATTTGTTCTCGAAAAAATAAGAGTTGTTCCAGGTTGTTCTATGCTCATCTAATATTGTTCCACATTTTGGTGCCGCTAACTCGCCCTTTTCGGTCGAAAATGACAAAAATTCAAAAAAAGAGTCTACCTTCAAGAGTAAAGTACCCTTTAAAAATTTGTTCTGGAAAAACTAAAAGTTGTTCCAGGTTGTTCTATGCCTGGATGTTATTGTTCCACATTTTGGTGTCGCTGACGCGCCGTTTAAGGTAAAAAATGACATAAAAATGCAAAAAAAAAGAGTCTACCTCCAAGAGTAAAGTACCCTTTAAAAATTTGTTCTGGTAAAACTAAAAGTTGTTCCAGGTTGTTCTATGCTCATTTAATATTGTTCTACATTTTAGTGCCGCTAACTCGCCCTTTTCGGTCGAAAATGACAAAAATTCAAAAAAAGAGCCTACCTCCAAGAGTAAAGTACCCTTTAAAAATTTGTTCTGGAAAAACTAAAAGTTGTTCCAGGTTGTTCTATGCCTGGATGTTATTGTTCCACATTTTGGTGTCGCTGACGCGCCGTTTAAGGTAAAAAATGACATAAAAATGCAAAAAAAGAGTCTACCTCCAAGAGTAAAGTACCCTTTAAAAATTTGTTCTCGAAAAAATAAGAGTTGTTCCAGGTTGTTCTATGCTCATCTAATATTGTTCCATATTTTGGTGCCGCTAACTCGCCCTTCTCGGTCGACAATGACAAAAATTCAAAAAAAGAGTCTACCTTCAAGAGTAAAGTACCCTTTAAAAATTTGTTCTGGAAAAACTAAAAGTTGTTCCAGGTTGCTCTATGCCTGGATGTTATTGTTCCACATTTTGGTGTCGCTGACGCGCCGTTTAAGTTCAAAAATGACATAAAGTTGTAAAAAAAGAGTCTACCTCCAAGGGTAAAGTACCCTTTAAAAATTTGTTCTCGAAAAAATAAAAGTTGTTCCAGGTTGTTCTATGCTCATTTAATATTGTTCTACATTTTGGTGCTGCTAACTCGCTGTTTTCGGTCGAAAATGACACAAAAATGCAAAAAAAGAGTCTACCTCCAAGAGTAAAGTACCCTTTAAAAATTTGTTCTCGATAAAATAAAAGTTGTTCCAGGTTGTTCTGTGCTCGGGAGTGCCTTGAGCATCGATAGTGTGCGGACGTGTTTCTGGGTCGCTCTGCGAGAATTCTAGTTTGTGCGAGTATTTTGCGAGTGGGAGTTTAGTAAAGCGGTGGAGATATCGAGTTAGTAGTAGGATTGGCGAATTCGAGATAAGTTTTGGAAAATTCAATCGAGTTTACGAGATATCTGCGTTGAAATTCTTTCCTAACCTAGCGGCCACGTGGCGCGGGTGGCGTGCCGTTCGACGAGAGAGCGAGTTGGTAATAAAGGGGCGGTGTGGTGTTGCCGGAGGGTGGAGGTGTGACGGTGTGCTGTGGGTGGAGGAGTTGCCTGTGTGAAGGTCAATTAGTGCAGGTAGTGCAGGATATTGGATATTGGATTTGAACTGTTCATGACATCGCGTGGGACATTCGAGGACTGCCATTGCCGTGTTTTGGGACTTGGACAGAAATTTTTGGACTGGGAGGTGGTCTGGTGACGTAATAGTTGTAGTTTTTATAAGCGAGATTATAAGGGTTGCGGTAGATAGTGTTTGCGGTAAATTTCGAGGGTTGCGCAGGATTGCGCAATATTGCGCAATAGCGTGCGTGGCAGATAAAGTGAGCCTGCGCCATTGGCTCGGTAGCGTGCGCTCGGTCGACCAAGGGCGTAACTACCGGTGGGCCGAGAATCCGCATGTGCGGGGATCGCGTGAGCGTTGAGACTTTAATTGACCTGTAATAGGAAAGTGAGGGGGAGGGAAGCTTAATTTCAAGATAAGAAAGGGAATAGGGCCCTTATTAGTTAGCCATTCATTTATTTATTATTAAGTAAGAATACATAGCGAGGTATTCAAATCTTATGTTTGTAGCTTAATCTTAAATAAATCTAGAACGTAATAAACTTGATTAATATGACCGGGAAAAAGCGACAGGGTGGAGTGAAGGGGGGGGGGGCGGAAAATCCTCGAAGTCGCCGGATTCGTCGGAGCGGAGTCGGTCGGAGGGGGGTGTAGCTAGTTCTAGCGGGTCGGCTAGCATAATTGGCGCCAGCCCCGAGGAGGGTAGGGGGGGGAGAACCCATGGAGCGGGGGGGAAGGTGCCCCGGGGAGGAGAAGAGGGGCGGGTGGGGGACTTGGGTCCTGCGGTGGTGGAGTGCTTGAGCACGCCTGTCCCGGTCAGCGGGGTGATGCCTCCGGATGCGGTGCTGGCTCCGGAGTCCCAGGATATAGAAGAGGTCTCTGCGTCGGTAGTGTCTGAAAAGCATTCGATATCGAGCGTTAAAAGTGGAAGTAGGGGGCGTGGGGAGGAGGGGCTCAAGGGTTCTCCTAGCCACGGCAAGGTAGGAGGTGGGGGAGGGTTGTGCGAGGACAGGGTGGGGGACGTGATAGAGGCATTGTGCTCGATTGCGTCCGGCCTGGTGGAGGCGGTTAGCGAATTAAACGCTAACCTGAGAAAGGAAAAGGGGGTCTCGTCGGGGACGAGGGTGATAGCAGCGAAGGCTGCCAGGAAAATGGATCAGGCCATGGGGCTAGTGCGGGAGGTTAGGGTACTGATCCCGAAAATAAGGGAGACCCGCAAGGCCGGATTAAGGATTTTGGAAGATGTGACCCTGAGGGGGTCGGGTAGGATCGAGGTGGGTCTACGACATCTGCGGAATGAGGCGGAAAGAGCTGCTAGAGGCAGCGGTGTTAACGCGTCGGAGTGGCGGCCGCTGCAGGCGATGGTGCGGGGAGCGGCATCTGCATCTGAAAATAAAAGAAGATACGTTAGTTGCGATGTATCGGAGGATGGAAATAACAGTATTAGGAACATGAAGAGGAAAGAGGTTTCCCCGGTGGATAAGTCCGGAGGTCTCGAAAGGAGTAGGAGATCGGAGTTGGACGAGGACAGGAGGGACCCGGTGGGCAGGTTGGGAGGCGTGCCTGGCTATGGGAGCGATGTGGGAACATTGGCCTTTTCTCGAGGTGTATAGGGAGCTATTGAGGAGGGCGGGATCGGGCCTTGGAAAAGTGAGGGCGGTAAGGAGAACAAGGAAGGGGGAGGTGCTATTGGAGCTAGGAAGAGAGGATAGAGCCGCCCCTTTGGCCCATGCGTTGGGGGGTCTCCTAGGTGAGGAGTTTAGCGTCACCCCGCTGCAGACTCTTGTGGCGTTGGAGATAGTGAACCTCGACCCGATAGCGACGTCAGCGGAGCTCGAGAAGGAGTTGAGAGCCGTTTTGGGCATGTCTGAGGCGGCAAGTGTGACGGTGGGGGTCATGAGGGGCACGCCGAATGGGACCCAGGCTGCAGTGGTTAAAGTCTCGTCGTTGGAACTGCCTAGGGATGCAGAGAAGCGAAGAATTAGGTTGGGTCTGACGTCGGCCTCCATAACAATTTTACCGGACGTAACCAGGTGCTTTAGGTGCCAGGACATTGGGCACATCAGCATCGACTGCAAGATGGTGCTGGAGGGGGAGTTGTGCCGGAAATGTGGAGGAGTCGGACATAAAATTAAAGAGTGCACAGGCGTGCCGTTATGCCGCCTGTGCCTGAGAGCTGGTGGGGAGGAAGGTGAGTGCCGGCACGTCGCGGCGGCGCTGAATTGCGGCGTTTATCGGAGGTATGTTGATCGCCTCAGATTGAATGTCGGATAAAGACCTAAGGATACTGCAGATCAACGCCAACCACTGCAGGTTGGCGCAGGACCTCCTGATACAGGAGGCTAGTAGCCGTGTTGCGGATGTTGTGATTATTTCGGAACCGTATCGACAGCTGAGTGGCTGGGTGAACGACTCGGCGGGAGGGGTGTCGTTGTGGGTGACGGGCTTTAGAGGAAGGCATGTCGTGCACGGTACGGCGGAGTCTCATCCCGGGGTGGTTGTGGCGGTGATTGATGGCGTGGTCGTGGTGGGTGCGTACTGGTCGCCTAACATTACAGATGGGGAGTATGCCCGTCTTGTTGATGTTTTAGAAGAGATAATCGCGGATAGAAGAAGCGATTATGTTGACTTCGTCGTTGCCGGAGACTTCAACGCCCAGGACCCGGCCTGGGGTGGGGCCAGGAACAATAGAAGGGGCTCGATTCTGCTGGCAATGTTATACAGAATGAATATTGTCCCTGTGCGTGTGGAGGGGAGGTATACGTTCTATAGAAATGGCGGATACTCCTTTGTAGATGTGATGTCGGTGTCGAGGGGTCTTCGTGACCGACATGTGAGAGGCAAGGTTTTGGACCAGTTTTCGGCGTCGGACCATTTCTTCGTGGAGCATGTCTTCGAGGATGCGTTGCAGAGTTGGGGGGTGGAGTGGAGTCCGTATTCGCTGAAAGATGCGAAGAAGGAAAAGATTATTGGAGAGTACGTTGGATGGATGCGCTCGTTTGAGGGAGAGGAGGGGCACGAGGGAGCATCTAGGGCGGACAGGGTGCAGTATGCGACGGAGTTAACGTGCAAAAATGTACTAAAGAAGAAGCCTGTTTCGCGGGGCAACCGTAAGCCGAACACATGGTGGAATAGCGAGCTGAGCGAGCTACAGAAAGAGGTACACAGGTTGCGAAGACTGCACCAGAGAGCGGTGAAGAGAGGTGCGCCTGACGTGGAGGAGCGGAAGGAGATGTTTAAGGGGAGGAGGAGAGAACTGCAGAGGGCGGTATGGAGATCAAAGGGGCTAAATTGGGCGGAGTTCTGTAGTAGCTTGGATGCGGATCCGTGGGGCAGGCCTTACCGAGCGGTAATGAGGAAATTGAGAGCGGGCAAAACCAAGGGTTATAAAACCAACCTAACAAGGGACCAGGCTGATGTGGTTGTGGAGGGTTTGTTTGCCACTGCTCCCCCGGCACATCGACCGGCGTTGGTTGGGGATGTCTCGATGGGAGAGGAGGAGGAAAATTGGTTGAGCGAGGCGGACGTGGTTGGAGCTTGTGGGAGAATGAGGATGGGAAAGGCCCCGGGCTTGGACGCGGTCCCGAATAAGGTGGCGACTATGATTGCGCGGTCGAATCCGAGGCAGATCGTGGACATGTTCTTGGATATTCTGAGAACCGGGATCCTGCCGGAGACATGGAAGGTGGCGCGCCTGGTGTTGATACCTAAGCCGGGCAGGGAGCAGGACGCTCCCTCGGCGTTTAGGCCGATTAGCATGCTGCCCGCATGGAGTAAGATGTGGGAGCTACTGATGAAGGAAATAATTGAAAGTAAGTTGGGAAGAGACCCGTTCCATGCTAACCAAAAGGGTTTCAGGAGGGGCGTCGGGACACTGGAGGCAATGACTGAGGTGATCAGACTTGCGGAGGAGTCTCGGGCGTCCGGGAGGGTCTGCGTTCTAGTGCTGATTGACGTTCGTAACGCGTTTAACAGTCTGCAGTGGCATATTATATTGGAGGAATTGAGAAGGAGGGGATTGCCCGATTCAGTTATGAGGGTCATGGGAAATTATTTCAAGGACCGCAGAATTGTGATGCATACTGGGGAGGGGCCGCTGGATAAATCAATCTATGCCGGGGTTCCGCAGGGATCGGTCCTTGGGCCATTCCTGTGGAACCTCGTATATGACTCGGTCATAAATAGAATTAGTGAGGGCGGGGCGGCGACTGCCATCGCCTACGCTGACGATTTGGCGGTCGTTATATCGGCCAGGGATGGAGAGGATGTAAAGAGACAGGTCAATGCGGTGATGGGTATGGCGGCGGCCTGGTTCGCGGAAAATGAATTGGAAATAGCTAGGGAAAAGACTGAGGTGATGTTGATGACCAGGAAGAGGATTCCGAAGATCATGGAGGTTAATATACTGGGGACCGCGACGATGACGAGGGAGGCGGTGCGATACTTGGGTGTGAAGATGGATGTCAGGAGAACATATGCGGCACAGATAGAGGAGTGTACGAGTAGAGCGTACAAGGCGATGGGAGCCCTTGCGTCGCTTCTCCCCAACACTCGTGGGCCCGCGAGGAGGTGCAGAGACCTATATTATAATGTGTGGGAGTCGATAATTTTGTATGGAGCACCCGTATGGGCGGGGGGGTTGACTCTCTCCTCGAATAGGTGTAAACTGAGAGTGGCCCAGAGGCAGGCGTTGATTAGGACCTCGACGGCGTATAGGACGACTGCAAGGTTTGCCCTGTGTGCTTTGATCGGGAGAATGCCGATTGAATGTAAGATAGAGATGAGACAGAAGCTATATAAGGCCAAGGCTAGGTTGAGGGAGGTGTTGGAGGATGAGGAATTGTCACCCGAGGAGCGGGAGGAATGGCAAGAGAATTTTGAGGCACAAAAGAAGGTGATAGAGAGTGAAGCGTGGGCGCGATGGGAGGATGAGTGGATGGGATTTGACTCGAGTAATTGGACGAGGAAGCTGTTTAATAGCAGAAGAATTTTGAATAACTTTAGGGACAATCGGAGGAATGTGAGCCTGGACTATAACGTTATGCAGGCGCTGACCGGGCACGGGATTTTTAATAAATTTAGGTTCCGTATAGGGAAATCTGGAACGGAGGCCTGCTGGGACTGTGGTGCGATCCTCGATGACGCTGAGCATATGGTGTTCAACTGTGAAAAGTGGAAGGAGGATAGGGATAGGTTGGTGCTGAAATTGGGGGAAGCCATATCTGTAAAGAATTTGATTGAAGTGGTCACGAGGACACGGGATAATTGGGAGGCGTTTTGTAAGTACGTGAACGTGCTCCTGGAGGGCAGAAGGAAAAAAGAAAAGGAAATCGAAAGAGCGGCAAGATATGCGTAAAGAATGGATTTATTGTAGGAAGAACTCATAGAGGATGGTGTGACCGGAGGTTGGAGACGTGGGGATCGAAGAACCTAAAAGAGAATGAATTGAGTTAATTTGAGTAAGATGGTAAAGTAATGGAATTGATTAAAACTGAGACGTACCCTGAGTAGTTCTGTAGAATGAGTAGTCGTTGAGAGATGCTCGAGAGTGGGGCTATCTGTAGAGCATCGGGCTGGCGGCGTTGCCTGAAAGGAATAATGGGTTAATCAGTACGGATTTATTAAGTGAGGACAGATAGAAGTTGTATTGTGGCCTGAAGCTACAGCATGAAGACCTGGAAAGGGAATGAATGGAATTAATTAATTTGAATGGAATTGCAAGGTAAATTGAAACAAGATTTGGACTTAAAGTTAATGAGGAAGAAGAGGAGAAAGATGCAAGTTAAATTGAAATAGATCTGGACTTAAAATTAAACTGAATCAAACCTAATTTACAATCGGAATTAGCGAAGTCCTGGAAGGGGAATGAATTGGAATTAATTTGGATGAAACTGCAAGCTAAATTGAATAGATCTGGACTTAAATTACATGGAATCGAACCTAATTTACAATTGGAATTAACGATAGGAGACGTACCTTGGGTGGTTCTGAGGATCGAGTAATAGGTGAGAGATGCCTTAGAATCAAATGCTTAAAGGACATCGGGCTGACAGTACAATCTGGAAAGAGTAAATAACTATCAACGTGATTTGGTATGAATTTGTTATGGAGGACTGATGGAGGATAGTGCGGATTGAAGATGCAGCGTGAAGACCTGGAAAGAGAATGAATGGAATTAATCTGAGTGAAGTTGCGAGTTAAGTGGAATAAATTCGAACTTAAGTTGAACGTACTGTATTCTATAATCACTATAATAATCATAACTAAATATCATAACGTACTATAATCACAATGAATTGTGGGAGACGTACCTTGAGGAGCTGTGGAGAACGAATAATAGTCGAGAGATGCTTCAGAACTGAGGTATCTGAAGAACATTGGGAGGAGGCCAATGAGAGGAGGCCGCGAGGTCGGGCATGGGGGTCGCGCGGTGATTGGACGCGCTGCGGGCGAGAGCCAGCGCGAGCCAATCAGCGACAAGAGAGCGTGTGTGGGCGGATTGTTGGAGTTAACGGAGTGAAATGAAGTAAACTAATACGTAAATAAATAAATAAGTAGATAAATAAAGGGAATGGACATAATTAATGGTTGAAATCTCATGGAGGCACTAAACAATTGTGGAAGAGTCATTGGAATTGGGTGGGAAACAGCAAGCGAATGTTCTGTGTTGCGGATCGAGGACTCAAAATTATTAAAATTAAAATAAAAGGAGAAACTATTTGAGTGAGGAATTAATCTAGATGAAATCTTAAAGCAAGGAAAGGGAAGACCGGTGGAATTGGAAGTGAGGACTCGAAATTAAATTAACGAGAGGAGAAGTTAATTGAATGAAGAATCAATCTAGATGGAACCTGAAAGCAAGGAGAGGGAAGACTGGTTGAATGGAAAGGGAGGATTCGGAATTTTAAATTAAAAGAGGAAAGGGGATCGAGTGAAGAATTAATCTAGATGGAATCTTAAAACAAGGAAAGGGAAGACTGGTTGAATTGGAAACAAGGAAAGGGAAGACTGGCTGAATTGAAACAAGGAAAGGGAGGACTGGTTGAATTGGAACAAGGATAGGGAAGACTGGTTGAATTGAAACAAGGAAAGGGAAGACTGGTGAATCGGAAGAAAGGGAAGACTGGGTGAATCGAGGCACTAGGGCAAGCGTGGGAGGAGTGATTTGGTGGTGTTTGGAAGGAGGTAGCGGGCAGATGTGCTGAGCTGTGGATGGAGGATTTGGAATGGATGAAGAAGATTGAGGACCGGAAATGAAATGAAATGGAATGGATAGGAGAATAACGAAGAGATGTAGGTGGTAGGAGGTGCCGTGTATCGGGACTTGTATTGTTGTGTGACGATGGATGGTGGGAGGAAATCTTAAAATCGTAAGGGATGAGGGGGTGTGTGTGCGGATAATGGATGGAGGATGAGGTATGAGAGAGGCGTCCGCGGTTTTGCCGCGGTGGTGCGTCGCGAAGTAAAGCCTAACGGTAGTTCCGCGGCGCACCAGCCTCCCCTAACGGGGCGCGAGGAGGGGTTTTAGTGGGTATGCCACCCAGGTGGCCTTGAGCCGTAACATCAGGGTGGTGAGTCCCACATAACCCGGCCCGAAGGGCCGGGCATGCGTAAACTGCATTTCCCCTCCTCGGTAAAATAAAAAAAAAAAAAAAAAAAGGTTGTTCTGTGCTCATCTAATATTCTTCTACATTTTGGTGTCGTTACCTCCCTGTTTTCGGTCGAAAATGACACAAAAATGCAAAAAAAGATTCTACCTCCAAGAGTAAAGTACCCTTTAAAAATTTGTTCTCGAAAAAATAAAAGTTGTTCCAGGTTGTTCTATGCTCATCTAATATTGTTCCACATTTTGGTGCCGCTAACTCGCCCTTTTCGGTCGACAATGACAAAAATTCAAAAAAAGAGTCTACCTCCAAGAGTAAAGTACCCTTTAAAAATTTGTTCTGGAAAAACTAAAAGTTGTTCCAGGTTGTTCTATGCTCATCTAATATTGTTCCATATTTTGGTGTCGCTGACGCGCCGTTTAAGGTCAAAAATGACACAAAAATGCAAAAAAAGAGTCTACCTCCAAGAGTAAAGTACCCTTTAAAAATTTGTTCTCGCAAAAATAAAAGTTGTTCCAGGTTGTTCTATGCTCATTTAATATTGTTCTACATTTTGGTGCCGCTAACTCGCCCTTTTCGGTCGAAAATGACAAAAATTCAAAAAAAGAGTCGACCTTCTAGAGTAAAGTACCCTTTAAAAATTTGTTCTGGAAAAACTAAAAGTTGTTCCAAGTTGTTCTATGCCTGGATGTTATCGTTCCACATTTTGGTGTCGCTGACGCGCCGTTTAAGGTAAAAAATGACATAAAAATGCAAAAAAAGAGTCTACCTCCAAGAGTAAAGTACCCTTTAAAAATTTGTTCTGGTAAAACTAAAAGTTGTTCCAGGTTGTTCTATGCTCATTTAATATTGTTCTACATTTTAGTGCCGCTAACTCGCCCTTTTCGGTCGAAAATGACAAAAATTCAAAAAAAGAGCCTACCTCCAAGAGTAAAGTACCCTTTAAAAATTTGTTCTGGAAAAACTAAAAGTTGTTCCAGGTTGTTCTATGCCTGGATGTTATTGTTCCACATTTTGGTGTCGCTGACGCGCCGTTTAAGGTAAAAAATGACATAAAAATGCAAAAAAAGAGTCTACCTCCAAGAGTAAAGTACCCTTTAAAAATTTGTTCTGGATAAACTAAAAGTTGTTCCAGGTTGTTCTATGCCTGGATGTTATTGTTCCACATTTTGGTGTCGCTGACGCGCCGTTTAAGGTCAAAAATGACACAAAAATGCAAAAAAAGAGTCTACCTCTAAGAGTAAAGTACCCTTTAAAAATTTGTTCTCGAAAAAAGAAGAGTTGTTCCAGGTTGTTCTATGCTCATCTAATATTGTTCCACATTTTGGTGCCGCTAACTCGCCCTTTTCGGTCGACAATGACAAAAATTCAAAAAAAGAGTCTACTCCAAGAGTAAAGTACCCTTTAAAAATTTGTTCTGGAAAAACTAAAAGTTGTTCCAGGTTGTTCTATGCCTGGATGTTATTGTTCCACATTTTGGTGTCGCTGACGCGCCGTTTAAGGTCAAAAATGACACAAAAATGCAAAAAAAGAGTCTACCTCCAAGAGTAAAGTACCCTTTAAAAATTTGTTCTCGAAAAAAGAAGAGTTGTTCCAGGTTGTTCTATGCTCATCTAATATTGTTCCACATTTTGGTGCCGCTAACTCGCCCTTTTCGGTCGACAATGACAAAAATTCAAAAAAAGAGTCTACCTCCAAGAGTAAAGTACCCTTTAAAAATTTGTTCTGGAAAAACTAAAAGTTGTTCCAGGTTGTTCTATGCCTGGATGTTATTGTTCCACATTTTGGTGTCGCTGACGCGCCGTTTAAGGTCAAAAATGACACAAAAATGCAAAAAAAGAGTCTACCTCCAAGAGTAAAGTACCCTTTAAAAATTTGTTCTCGAAAAAAGAAGAGTTGTTCCAGGTTGTTCTATGCTCATCTAATATTGTTCCACATTTTGGTGCCGCTAACTCGCCCTTTTCGGTCGACAATGACAAAAATTCAAAAAAAGAGCCTACCTCCAAGAGTAAAGTACCCTTTAAAAATTTATTCTCGAAAAAATAAAAGTTGTTCCAGGTTGTTCTATGCTCATTTAATATTGTTCTACATTTTGGTGCCGCTAACTCGCCCTTTTCGGTCGAAAATGACAAAAATTCAAAAAAAGAGTCTACCTTCAAGAGTAAAGTACCCTTTAAAAATTTGTTCTGGAAAAACGAAAAGTTGTTCCAGGTTGTTCTATGCCTGGATGTTATTGTTCCACATTTTGGTGTCGCTGACGCGCCGTTTAAGGTAAAAAATGACATAAAAATGCAAAAAAAGAGTCTACCTCCAAGAGTAAAGTACCCTTTAAAAATTTGTTCTGGTAAAACTAAAAGTTGTTCCAGGTTGTTCTATGCTCATTTAATATTGTTCTACATTTTAGTGCCGCTAACTCGCCCTTTTCGGTCGAAAATGACAAAAATTCAAAAAAAGAGCCTACCTCCAAGAGTAAAGTACCCTTTAAAAATTTGTTCTGGAAAAACTAAAAGTTGTTCCAGGTTGTTCTATGCCTGGATGTTATTGTTCCACATTTTGGTGTCGCTGACGCGCTGTTTTCGGTCGAAAATGACACAAAAATGCAAAAAAAGAGTCTACCTCCAAGAGTAAAGTACCCTTTAAAAATTTGTTCTCGAAAAAATAAAAGTTGTTCCAGGTTGTTCTATGCTCATCTAATATTGTTCCACATTTTGGTGCCGCTAACTCGCCCTTTTCGGTCGACAATGACAAAAATTCAAAAAAGAGTGTACATCCAAGAGTAAAGTACCGTTTAAAAATTTGTTCTGGAAAAACTAAAAGTTGTTCCAGGTTGTTCTATGCTCATCTAATATTGTTCTACATTTTGGTGTCGCTACCTCGCCGTTTTCGGTCGAAAATGGCACAAAAATGCAAAAAAAGAGTCTACCTCCTAGAGTAAAGTACCCTTTAAAAATTTGTTCTGGAAAAACTAAAAGTTGTTCCAGGTTGTTCTATGCCTGGATGTTATTGTTCCACATTTTGGTGTCGCTGACGCGCTGTTTTCGGTCGAAAATGACACAAAAATGCAAAAAAAGGGTCTACCTCCAAGGGTAAAGTACCCTTTAAAAATTTGTTCTGGAAAAACTAAAAGTTGTTCCAGGTTGTTCTATGCCTGGATGTTATTGTTCCACAGTTTGGTGTCGCTGACGCGCCGTTTAAGGTAAAAAATGACACAAAAATGCAAAAAAAGAGTCTACCTCCAAGAGTAAAGTACCCTTTAAAAATTTGTTCTCGAAAAAATAAAAGTTGTTCCAGGTTGTTCTATGCTCATTTAATATTGTTCTACATTTTGGTGCCGTTAACTCGCCCTTTTCGGTCGAAAATGAAAAAAATTCAAAAAAAGAGTCTACCTTCAAGAGTAAAGTACCCTTTAAAAATTTGTTCTGGAAAAACTAAAAGTTGTTCCAGGTTGTTCTATGCTCATTTAATATTGTTCTACATTTTGGTGCCGCTAACTCGCCCTTTTCGGTCGAAAATGAAAAAAATTCAAAAAAAGAGTCTACCTTCAAGAGTAAAGTACCCTTTAAAAATTTGTTCTGGAAAAACTAAAAGTTGTTCCAGGTTGTTCTATGCTCATTTAATATTGTTCTACATTTTGGTGCCGCTAACTCGCTGTTTTCGGTCGAAAATGACACAAAAATGCAAATAAAAGAGTCTACCTCCAAGAGTAAAGTACCCTTTAAAAATTTGTTCTGGAAAAACTAAAGGTTGTTCCAGGTTGTTCTATGCTCATTTCATGTTGTTCTACATTTTGGTGCCGCTAACTCGCTGTTTTCGGTCGAAAATGACACAAAAATGCAAATAAAAGATTCTACCTCCAAGAGTAAAGTACCCTTTAAAAATTTGTTCTGGAAAAACTAAAAGTTGTTCCAGGTTGTTCTATGTCTGGATGTTATTGTTCCACAGTTTGGTGTCGCTGACGCGCCGTTTAAGGTAAAAAATGACACAAAAATGCAAAAAAAGAGTCTACCTCCAAGAGTAAAGTACTCTTTAAAAATTTGTTCTCGAAAAAATAAAAGTTGTTCCAGGTTGTTCTATGCTCATTTAATATTGTTCTACATTTTGGTGCCGTTAACTCGCCCTTTTCGGTCGAAAATGAAAAAAATTCAAAAAAAGAGTCTACCTTCAAGAGTAAAGTACCCTTTAAAAATTTGTTCTGGAAAAACTAAAAGTTGTTCCAGGTTGTTCTATGCTCATTTAATATTGTTCTACATTTTGGTGCCGCTAACTCGCTGTTTTCGGTCGAAAATGACACAAAAATGCAAATAAAAGAGTCTACCTCCAAGAGTAAAGTACCCTTTAAAAATTTGTTCTGGAAAAACTAAAGGTTGTTCCAGGTTGTTCTATGCTCATTTCATGTTGTTCTACATTTTGGTGCCGCTAACTCGCTGTTTTCGGTCGAAAATGACACAAAAATGCAAATAAAAGATTCTACCTCCAAGAGTAAAGTACCCTTTAAAAATTTGTTCTGGAAAAACTAAAAGTTGTTCCAGGTTGTTCTATGTCTGGATGTTATTGTTCCACATTTTGGTGTCGCTGACGCGCCGTTTAAGGTCAAAAATGACATAAAAATGCAAAAAGTCGTTTTTTTCAATTTCCGGCCGAAATTTTCATTATAAAAATTTAATTTTCTGGAACAATTTAGAACAAGTCTAGAACAACCTGGAACAACTCTTAGAATTTGAAAATTTGAAAAATGGGGTGCTAGCTTCATACAGGTCATCCGCCCATGTTACAAAATCACACGGGACCCCTTGCGCTTCGCGGCAGGCGTAAAAAACGCGGCCCCTATCGGGCCCCACCTTGTTGACCACGAACCTAGAACAGAGTCGTGACACAATTTATTTCGCCTATACTTTCCGTCGTACCCAGTGGCAACGGCAGTAACGAAACGAGACTTGTACCGTCGAACGTCCGTGCACTCTTACCTCTTAGGAAGTTGCCCGCAGCGGCAACGAACACCGGGCAAGTCGTCGTCGTCGGAGGAGGAGGAGGAGGAGAACGTCGAATTGACATAACTTCGTGGATACTCCCACCGAAGAAAGTCGCACCCGCTCCGCCGACAACCCTTCCCGCAATAGAGATAGGGACGTCCTGAAACACCAAAAAAGGAATATATGTAGGGAACCAGCAACGTACGACGAACAACGTTGTATTCACCTGGGTAAGATCCTTCCGCCGGCCCGAAAGACCGCCTCCATGGGATTCCGCAATAACATGTTACGGAATCGTCCGTGGCACGCCTGGCGAGCGGTGATCGCGATCTCTTTATAGGTATGCGTTGGACGCTCCTGCGGAAAATAGGGGACGGTGTCCGGGACGGAGGAGAGATGCCGTCCCACGAGTCGTCGTCTCGTATGCATAGGTTTGTCTAAAAAGTTTGGTTATTTATTCCTACTCGATCGATTCGTAACGTATATTTTGTATTATCTTCAATACTATCCGAACAAAGGGCCCGAGAGAAGCCGTTTCGTCGTACGTTGGACGAGCGACGCGACGCGACGCTTTGCGCGAGAAAACGTACTCGCCGAAATCACCGACGTCGAGCTTTTTGCGACGCGAACACGGTCGACCATACGAATCTTTTCCCCGTTCCCATGCAAAACCACTCGAAACTTTCGCAGCGTTATCTTCTCCGACGAAATACGCGATCTGTACGAAATTGCAACGAAACGACCTCTGAGGACGCTCTCCTTCGCAAATACGACCTTGTAGGTAACTCTTTCCAAGTTCCCTTCGAGAAAAAATCCGGTAATTTTTGTACCCACCATTTTGTCAATGCAGTCCATAGTGAATGTTATTCGGACGCTGCGTATGCACTGATGGCGGATGAAGCGTCTTCGCACCAGTGATCTCAGAAGTGGCATCCTGCCGCATCGCGGCACGCGTGGTGGGGGAAGGCGAGAGTTGTATGCGTGCCGTGTCCGTGAGCGCTGCGCGCGCACCGTACGTAGACAAGGAAGGAGCTATGCTTTTCGTCTTTCTTCTACCAATGTAGAGAAAAATGACGTCAGAAGCTGCGCGCGCACCCAATAGAAAGAGACACAGAATCATGCTCCGTCTTCTTTCCACCACGATCGCACACACGCGCTTGGTTCGGCATGCGACAGCGGTACCGAATTTACCTTTCGGCTGAGCGTTAAGCCGGGTGAAATTGTCAAAAATGCACTTGTACCAAATTTATCTCGCAAGGCGTCATTCGATAGGGGATGAAAAGAAAAACGCTCTATGCCAAGTTTCAACCCTCTATCTCCATCAGAAGGGTAATTATAGGGGAAATAAAAAAATCAGTTTTTGACACATTTTTCGTATTTAGCGGCGCGGAAAAAATCTGAAATAATTTGAGAATATTCAGAACATGTGTATTTATGGTTGGGAATTTTTGCAGATTTTTGTCTAGCAAATCCTAAGCATAAAAAATCAAAAACCCCCCAAAAACACGAAAAATTCCAATTACGTGTTGAAGTTTCCGACCCACAGAATTTTTATAAATGCCGTAGTGAAGTATGGGCATAAGTAGTACAATCAATTTTTTTTAGATTTTTTGGTAGTGTGCGTCGTAGTTCACATAAATAAAAACCGATATTTACGACATATTTCGTGTAATAACTTATTGAATACTTAAAATAATTGCGTTTTCTTGATATTGCCAGTCAGTTATACGATGCTCTATGTTTTCGCATGCGAGAGAGCAATGTACAAATAAAGGGAATTAAGTTATTTCGAGTTTATTGAAAGTCTGTGTGCACCGTACTGTGAAAAATATTGAGCGACAAGCCAACAGCACGAGTAGCTCGTTGGTTAAGCTACACCCATCTGCGACATCGTTGGACACTTTTGTCGGAGGTTCGCGCGCAGGAAGGCTGATCTTTTTTTTCTTTCTAACAACTACACGACGGTAAGCGATATTCACTTACAAATATTTTAAACATACTTCTATAATATTTAACTATATTGTGTATGAATTATGTATGCACGCATTGCGTTATTTATGTGACCTTTACTTATATTTTATCACCCAATGAAGCTTCCAATGCGTGTAATGCATTCGAACACAGGAACATTCTACGAATCTGCTAGTATAAGTATTTTATTCCCGAAATATAAATTTTCACGTGGTCTTCCACGCCACCCATGTGGTGCCACGACTAGCGTGTTCGGTTTCTTATTGTGGACCTTCGCCAGCAACCCTATTGTACCACATTTTTAATTTATTAAATTACAGTGGTGATGGGATATGTTTTAAGGAATGGTGTAGGTATATTGACTTTTTATAAAAGAATAAGAAAAAGCAAAAAAAAAATTGGTCTGGCCTCACTTGTGTCAGACCGTACCTATCCGAAAAGGAGAGTTACAGCCAGTGTGGCCAGATTTTGTCCCTCTGGTACCATACGGGCAAGTGTGCGTGCTTGTCTGTGAAGAGCCGCGTGAACAGAAGAACGGCAGTATGCTGCATCTCCCTTCCACCAACGTCGTGTGACTGTTGGTGGAAGGGAGACGCAGCATAGTTCCGTCCTTCTCTTATCACAGACAAGCACGCACACTTGCCCGTATGGTACCAGAGGGACAAAATCTGGCCACAGTGGTTACAGCAAAAAAAAATTGGTCTGGTCCTACTTGTGTCAGACCGCATGTCTTTACGTTTAAGAAATCTGTCGTATGGTGATTGCTGTCATGTGTTGAAAATATGCTTTTCTTTACACATATCCCATCACCACTGTAATTTAATAAATTAAAAATGTGGTACAATAGGGCTACTGGCGAAGGTCCACAATCAAAAACCGAACGCGCTAGTCGTGGCACCTCATGGGTGGCATGGAAGACCACGGGAAAATTTATATTTGGAGAATAAAATACTTATACTAGTAGATTCGTAGAATGTTCCTGTGTTCGAATGCATGACACGCATTGGAAGCTTCATTGGGTGATATAATATAAGTAAAGATTACATAAATAATGCGATGCGTGCATATATATTTCATACACAATACAGTTAAAAATTATAGAAGTATGTTTAAAATACTTGTAAGTGAATATCGCTTACCGTCGTGTAGTTGTTAGAAAGAAAAAAAAGGTGAGCCGCCTCCTGGGCGCGAACCTCTGACAAATGTCTCTAACGATGTCGCAGGCGGGTGTAGCTTAACCAACGAGCTACTCGTCCTGTTTGTTTACAGTTCAACATTTTTCAAAATACATATTGTACACACAGACTTTCAATAAACTCGAAAAAATTTAATTCCCTTTATTTGTACATTGCTCTCTTGCATACAAAAACATAGAGCATCGTATAACTGACTGGCATTATCAAGAAAACGCAATTATTTTAAGTATTCAATAAGTTATTACACGAAATATGTCGTAAATATCGGTTTTTATTTATTTGAACTACGACGCACACTAACAAAAAATCTAAAAAAAATTGGTGTTACTACTTATGCCAATACTTCACTACAGCATTTATAAAAATTCTGTGGGTCGGAAACTTCAACACGTAATTGGAATTTTTCGTGTTTTTGGGGGGTTTTTGATTTTTTATGCTTAGGATTTGCTAGACAAAAATCTGCAAAAATTCCCAACCATAAATTCACATGTTCTGAATATTCTCAAATTATTTCAGAATTTTTCCGCGCCGCTAAATACGAAAAATGTGTCAAAAACAGATTTTTTTATTTCCCCTATAATTACCCTTCTGATGGAGATAGAGGGTTGAAACTTGGCATAGAGCGTTTTTCTTTTCATCCCCTATCGAATGACGCCTTGCGAGATAAATTTGGTACAAGTGCATTTTTGACAATTTCAGCGGGCTCAACGCTCAGCCGAAAGGTAAATTCGGTACCGCTGTCGCATGCCGAACCAAGCGCGTGTGTGCGATCGTGGTGGAAAGAAGACGGAGCATAATTCTGTGTCTCTTTCTATTGGGTGCGCGCGCAGCTTCTGACGTCATTTTTCTCTACATTGGTAGAAGAAAGACGAAAAGCATAGCTCCTTCCTTGTCTACGTACGGTGCGCGCGCAGCGCTCACGGACACGGCACGCATACAATTCTCGCCTTCCCCCACCACGCGTGCCGCGATGCGGCAGGATGCCACTTCTGAGATCACTGCACGGCAGTGGTAGAAGATTTGGCCCGTTTGCACCATCGGTGCACCTGGGAGTGGGGATACGGAAAAGTGTGCGTGGCCTGTCCGTGAGAGCTGCGCGCGCCGTTTCTCACCGAATCGAGCTCGGCTTGGAGAGAAGGACGGAGCTATGCCGCGTCTCCCTTCCACCAACGTCGCGTGACGTCAGGTATCGTGACGACAGGTAAGAAGGACAGAACTATGCTCCGTCCCCTTTCAACCAACATCGCGCGTTGCGTCTTTGTTGGACATGCAGTCGCGGCGTCGCGTCTTCGTTCCACACACAGGCCGGTGACAGTGGTGCCAGATTTCGCATTAGGCATCGCACGTACCATTGCGTTCAGTCAGCCGGAAGGCAAATCGGGCACCACCGCCCTGAGCAGAGCGCGATCCGCAGAAAAGTGAATCGAGGAGAGTTTCGGATTGACTCGTCGTACTCATCGTCGCTCGTCGACGCGGTCGTTTCGTTCGTCGTTTCGCGCCCGGCAATGGTTCCATTTTTTTTTCACAGAATAATTTTTTTTTTAATTGTTCATCACACAGCAACAAACGATATTCATTTAAAAATGTTTTAGTACATACTACCGATAGTTTTTAATATTTTTTCAGCAGAGTAAATGTGTCATTTATTCATCATTATTTTGCAACGAATTATACGGTATGTATTACTTTTAAATGCACATGTACAGGGTCCACAGGTTGTGCCAGTCAGCTTTTTTCCTGTAAACGGTAAGTAGTAGACAAAATTATAGAGGAAAGGGTTCAATGGGAGCGTAATATCGATTTTCTACGAGACTTCATTCTATTGAAAAGTGCAACGCTGCACCCGACAATTGCAAATGCGTATGTAAGGTTGCAGTTTATACAATTTCAGATACGTGGACTTCCACGCCACCCTTGAGGTGCCACGACTAGCGCGTTCGGTTTTTTATTGTGGACCTTCGCCTGTAGACCTATTGTACCACATGCTATGCCCATGATGCCATTTGTGGAATCTGATAAAAAATATGCCAGACCGCGTTGTGGAAACTGATAAAAAATATGCCACACCTCTTTGTGGAATTTGATAAAAGATATGCCAGACCGCGTTGTGGAATCTGATAAAAAATATGCCAGACCGCGTTGTGGAAACTGATAAACAATATGCCACACCTCTTTGTGGAATCTGATAAAAGATATACCAGACCGCTCATTGACACATACGTTCTTTATGTCTGCATCTTCATAACATAAATTAAACGTTACTGTTTATGTACTTATTGAATAACATTAGACGAGGAGGGACCAGCCATTTCATCAACATGTACTACATGCTGTCTCGATTTTTGTTTCTTTGGACATGCTGCATATAATATATGAGATGACATGCGAGACAAATGGTCGTTATTAACCGTCATAGTTATTGCTGTTTCCCCTCTCGCCTTTAATGCTGATTTAAGGACACAACCAGCATTGATATTCACGGACGACAGTTTACTTCTTTTTTTCGTTTTGAAGTCTGGTAAGTAGGAAAACACTCTTTCAGAATCAGCATTAGAGTTAGGTAACGATCGAACAGCATTGACAAGAGATTTCAAACTGGGATATTGACGACTACCTTGTAGGATGTTTTTCCACATTTCGTCAAATTCCTTTAATGAAAGAGAATCTTTTTGTGTTTCAGTGAAATCGTGATATAAAGCAAACCATTCTTGTTGTAAAGAAAATGTATCAAATCCGCCAAGAGTTTCAGCGATAAAACAAACATCATGAAATGAAGTTTTTCTGTCAATATCGCGCAAAACTGTGGCAGGTTCAAAAACTTGTAATTTACATAAAAATTGATCATTCATTGGTAATCTTTTACAAATTTCTTGAGCGGCACATACATAAAATTGCAAACAATTCTGTCGAATATTTTCAACTATGTCGGTGTGCCCCTCTATTATTAATTTGTTAAGATATTCATCACAATCAATGCCCAATGCGATTTCATGTAAAGCCTTTTGATTTTCTTTTTCCGAAAAATCTACGTTATTGTTACAATGTGTTAAAAGCTCTGGTTTTAAAAAGTTTTTACATACAATTTGTAATAAATGTATTGATTTACGCTGTAATAAATGAATTCTAGTTTCCAGAGCTTGGAAAAATAGCGTAAAAGAGTTAAAAAAATGTAAAATATATCTCAGAAAAAATAAGTATGCTTTAACATCAGGATTCTGCATGACGGCTACAAATTGTGCAGCTTTGTCGGACTTCTCTTTCGACAGTAATTTTTTTAAGAACTTGTCAATACTATCCCATGAATCCAGAATTCTACTGATGCATAATTGCCGGGAAAGCCATCGTGTTTCGGCCAATTTCAAAATTTTCAGATTATTGTCCTCGCTACAATCATTAAAAATAGCTGATCGCTTGGGGCTACAGTTTATAAAATTTGAAATTTGTTTTACAAAGTTTTCACATTTGTTAGGAATCGTTCTGGATGCTGTATTTGCGGCTAACGCTACAGAATGGCATGGACATGTCAGTGTTAATACACGTCCACACTTTTCCTCCAACTTTGTTCGAAATGATAAATGTTTACCCGTCATGACACGCGCATTGTCGCATGACAAAGCAACAATGTTCATAAACGGAATCTGAAAACGGTACATTTCCTGCCGAAACGCATCAAATATCATTTCAGCGCCACAATTTCTTGCATCAAGATCGATTAGTTTGACTAACTGCGACATAATTTGCAATGTATCCGGATCGACATACCGAACATGAAACGTCATCCATTTCGTATTAGTAATGTCTGACGTTTCATCAATAAAAATACTAAACTTTGTATTTCGTAGAATGGCCGAAAGACGTTCCGTTTCAACCGGACACAAGACGTTTGCAATTATTTTAGTACATTTCGTGTCACTCATACTCATGTTTTCCAACACGTCAGGATCTGTTCCACATTTTTGGAAAAATGCTAACAATTTTGCTGCTGACGTAAACGGAATGCCAAGTTCGGTGATAAGAGCAGCGTATTGAATTTCCGCTGCTTTACGTCGCGCATCTAATGACAATTCCGATTCGTCCGTGAAATCATCTTGTTCCTCTGTTTCTTGCGTTTCTATACATCGTTCGTTTCGTATATGAACCGCGGATTCTGCGTGACGAGAAATGTGACTTAATCGAGCCGTTATCACCTTCTTACAAAAAGCACAGAAACACAATGTTTGCTGATCTGATATTTCCCGTAACCACGGTTGGAACTCATTCAAATCTAACCATTGTTTCCGAAATGTCCGTTCCACAGAAGAATGTTGCTTCGATACTTCGTCGTCGCTATTTCCTACAGTTACAGACATTTTCTTTACATTATTTATGTGAGACACAGAATTCGCGTGTCTGGAAATGCGCGTATCGCAGGAGAATTCTTTTTGACAGATTACGCAATGAAATAAACTAATGTCGGATGCGACGGGTCGCACCCAGGAATTATATTTTTCATCTTGAAGCCAAGCTTCGCGAAAGCTCCGTTTATATTTCTTTGACTGCAAATCAGACATTCGTGTTTAAAACCGCAAGAAACAGACTGAAATAAATAAATGAATAAATAAATAAAACTTACCCCGCGCGAAACGCTCAGCCACTCACACATATACACGCACGTAGAAGTTAAAAACTATCTTTCGCGGATTGCCGGAACGACTACTCTGTCACTGTACACGGCATGAAATGGTACAATTAAGCGATTGTAACGTGCACGACCGAGGCATTTAGAGGTGATCGAGTCCGCGGATACACAAATCTCAATCCACTAATAAGGTCATTCGAGCACCTGTAAACACGAGCGTCCGCGAGAACATTTTTAGACCGGGAGCGTTAGTCTTTTGTGTCACCTGAGTGAGCACGCAGCTATGGATAGATTCGGTAAGTACATAATACGTATTCTCATACATTCCAATTCCTTTTGATATGACGTGAGCCCGTTTGTAATGAAATTGTACATTGATGATGATATTGATTCAGAGAATTTAATGAAGTCTGTTCGGGAGATACATTTGTACCAAAAAATACTTCACATTCGAGTTTTACGTATATATGCGCCTTTCCCATTGTTACAGTATTAAAGATTCCGTACGTTCCTACAATTTGTTCTTTCGTACAATGCAGAAATATACTTTTCAATATCTGAAACTTCTATTCCGAACATTTGTAGTACAATGTCATAATTATGTTAATTTTATCATGTAGGAAGGTTTGTTTTACAAGCGGACCGCCGTCCTACTCGACCGCGTTTTAATTCTCGCGTCTCAGAATGTCAGAGAAATCTATATTACCGACCAACTTCACCTCACTTCACGCTCATCACTCACGCGAGATCTCGAATCGATAACTTGTCCACCTATCAGAGATCAATACAGATCTAATCGATTATTATCGAGAACTCACGTGACGAGCCGGTGCGCTTCCGGCGCCCGCCTTTTATTCTCACTCACCTCGCAACCATTGTATCACGCGGACGTCACTTCTTGTGCTATAGCAACACTTCTCTTTTCGGACGGTTTCACATCAACTCTTTACTCTCAATATTATTTCTCGTACGGTGCAACTCACCACGGGTTCACTCAGTGTGTAAATAGCTGTTATTTAGTGTCGTAAATAAAAAGTTTATTGTGTTCTCATAACTTCACCGCCTGCGCTTACTTGCCACTCACCCGTCCACTATCCACTCGCTTTCCATCTACGCGAGCACTTCAATTACAAACACAGAATAAATTGTACTGAAGGGGGAATGGTCACTGCAAATTACTTAACGCGTCCGTTCTCTTTGCTTTCCTTTTATTTTCTACCTTTTCGTCTTCGATCGCTCACCTCATACGCATTCGCATTCTCCCTTCAGATTTTCTCACCGTTCGCACCTAATTCGCTAACGATAGTCGTACGATCGGCTTTCTCTCTCGCAGCTATCTCCTGCCTCTCTCCAAACACAAACATTCCCTCCATCACTCTCTCTCTCTCTCTCTCTCTCTCTCTCTCTCTCTCTCTCTCTCTCTCTCTCTCTCACACACACACACGGTCTCATTCTGTCTCTCTCCCTCACGCTCATCCTTCGTACTTGCCACAATCACCATTTTCAATTATCTTTCAAGTACATATCTATAAATTGATGTGTCTGTCTTTTCACCAACAGAAAACCTTAGAATCAGCGCGCCACCGCCACCACCCGCGGAGGAGCCGAAGGCGGGGGAGGAGGAGGCTGGGCCGTCCGGGGCAACCGGAGCCAAGGCCGAGCAGGAGGCGCCGGCTCCTGCCGCAGCCTCATCACCGGCTCCGGCGGCCCCGGCAACTCAAAACACGCCGGCAACAACGAAATCTAGTAAGTTCCTACAAATTCACACATGACGCATTCTAACATTATTCGATACAAGATATCATAATCTGCTTTCATTAACTGCATGTATGTCTATTCTTTGTTTAGGAAAGAAAAGGAGGGGTGCGGGCGTAGAGAAGGCCAGAAGGCGTGCGATGGCACGCGGCTACTGGCGGTGGCATGCGCGTGGCGGCGGGCGAGGTGGCGGCGGGCGCGGTGGCGGCGACGCTAAAAATATAATTTACTGCAATACTATTTATATGAATTAAATAAAAATAATATAAAAAATTCTGCTTTCATTCATTTCATTAAGTAGATTAGTAGATGTATAGATATACCATCGCCACCACCATCCAATAATGGGCATAGCATGTGGTACAATAGGGCTACAGGCGAAGGTCCACAATAAAAAACCGAACGCGCTAGTCGTGGCACCTCAAGGGTGGCGTGGAAGTCCACGTATCTGAAATTGTATAAACTGCAACCTTACATACGCATTTGCAATTGTCGGGTGCAGCGTTGCACTTTTCAATAGAATGAAGTCTCGTAGAAAATAGATATTACGCTCCCATTGAACCCTTTCCTCTATAATTTTGTCTACTACTTACCGTTTACAGGAAAAAAGCTGACTGGCACAACCTGTGGACCCTGTACATGTGCATTTAAAAGTAATACATACCGTACAATTCGTTGCAAAATAATGATGAATAAATGACACATTTACTCTGCTGAAAAAATATTAAAAACTATCGGTAGTATGTACTAAAACATTTTTAAATGAATATCGTTTGTTGCTGTGTGATGAACAATTAAAAAAAAAATTATTCTGTGAAAAAAAAATGGAACCATTGCCGGGCGCGAAACGACGAACGAAACGACCGCGTCGACGAGCGACGATGAGTACAACGAGTCAATCCGAAACTCTCCTCGATTCACTTTTCTGCGGATCGCGCTCTGCTCAGGGCGGTGGTGCCCGATTTGCCTTCCGGCTGACTGAACGCAATGGTACGTGCGATGCCTAATGCGAAATCTGGCACCACTGTCACCGGCCTGTGTGTGGAACGAAGACGCGACGCCGCGACTGCATGTCCAACAAAGACGCAACGCGCGATGTTGGTTGAAAGGGGACGGAGCATAGTTCTGTCCTTCTTACCTGTCGTCACGATACCTGACGTCCATGGCGCATTCGAATCACGCGACGTTGGTGGAAGGGAGACGCGGCATAGCTCCGTCCTTCTCTCCAAGCCGAGCTCGATTCGGTGAGAAACGGCGCGCGCAGCTCTCACGGACAGGCCACGCACACTTTTCCGTATCCCCACTCCCAGGTGCACCGATGGTGCAAACGGGCCAAATCTTCTACCACTGCTGCACGGACGTGACATTAATAGTGCAAATGAGTGCCATTCATATTGACAATAAATTGTAAAATGACCCTGTAAAGTGTGAATCCATAGAAACGCGCTTAGGTCTGGTTAGGTCTGGAAAAACCACTAAAAAAACAAACTTCCCTACATTCGCGGATACGACTGGTTAGGTACAGGTTGGTCCTGCAAAAATCCGCATAAAAAAATCCCTAGAACCGTCATTAGGTCTGGTTAGGTCTTCAAAAACCAGGAAAAAAATAAAATTCCCTAGATTCGCGGTTACGACTTGTTATAGGACTACTCCGAATTTCCGAGATTACGCGATCGCGCACGTACAATGGCGGTTCTGGGGGAAGCACCAAGCGGTCTCTCTCAGTCCTCTTCCCAACAGGCAATGCCTGCTCCAATCCTTTTAGGCCAGATCCCTTCGTACATTTGTTTTTGATGCGCATTTATCGAAGCTCGGTCAATGCCCCTAAGGTAGGCATACGCCGGTCATTGCCTGAATCTAGGCCAAACAGCTGACATAATGATGTAATTCATGCATCGCATTCTCAAATGAACTCGTCTCTCCCGCGAAACGCGCATCGGCGCTAACAGACTGGTTAGGTATGGGTTGGCCCTGCAAAAGAGCGGCATAAAAAAATCCATAGAACCATCATTACGTCTGGTTAGATCTTAAAAAACCAGGAAAACAAAAATTCCCTACATTCGCGGTTACGAGTGGTTAGGTATGGTTTGGCCCTGCAAAAACCCGCATAAAAAAATCCCTAGAAACGCGCTTAGGTCTGGTTAGGTCTGAGTGCCTTGAGCATCGATCGAGTGCAGACGTGTTTCGAGGTCGCTCTGCGAGAATTTGTATTTGTGTGCGCATCTTTGCGATTGAGAACTTAGAAAAGCGGTGGAGTTATCAAGTTAGCGGTGGGATTGATGAATCTGCGATTAGTTGCGTGTCTCCCACTTAGTGGGTCTTGTATCCCTCGTACATTGGATTCATCGGCACTCAGTGAGTTACATTAGGTGTGTTGAGTCGTGTACTTGTGCCTATCCTTTTGTTATTATCCCACGTTGTATCGGTATCTAGGGTCCGTAGTACCACTGCACCTTCTGCGTGTTCGTACAGCGTACCCAGTGTCGTTATATTACATTGCTCCTGTCTCCTGGCAAGTGGGTACTCATACTTCTGGTCTTCCTGCCCCGGTTTCATTTTTCCACTTATCAGGGCCATAACCTCCCTTTCTCAGTCCACGTCATCTGGCCCTCAGGGCTTGTCGGTTTTCCCGGGATGGCTCCCAAAATTCCAGAGCACATATACAGTGCATTTCAGCGTGGTGTTACCGCCACGGTGGCCCATGCTGAGATCAACAGAGTTTACGGCGCCGGGGCCGTGGGTCTCTCGACCGTTTATCGGTGGTACGCGCGCTTCAGGGCGGGTACCAAGGAATCCAGTGAGTCCAGTGGCAGTGGAGAGGAGGAGGAGGAGGACGTGTCCTTGGCTGAGAATAGTAGTACCGGTATTAATGTTGCTGGTGATTGTAGTGGTGGTGATGATGATACCACCACTGGTGGTGGTGGTGGTGGAGTAGAGGTCGCCGGTCCCTCAAACCTCCGGGCCCCCTCACCTCCCCACTGCTTCCTGGGCCCCATGGGTGCACCCACGGCTGCGCCCCTGCCTCTACCAGCCCGGTTTCTCAAGCCTCGCGGAGGCTGGCGCGGGCGCCCAGTGCCCCGCGAGCGCGTTTTACGTGCCGTTCGTGCTAATGCTCATGGCACCCTCCGCGAGCTGGCCCTCTCGACAGGGGTCTCAAAGAGCTCTATACATCGCATCTTGCAAAAAGAGCATTATTCTAAGCGCCTGGACAGGTGGGTGCCCCGTCACTTATCTCCTGCTCAATGCTCGGCGCGCCAACGTACTTTTGAGGGATTGCTTTCCCGCTTCCATCGCGACCCCTCCTTTCTGAGTCGCATAATTACTATGAATGAGAAGTGGGTCATATACTCATCCCGTATTCGTAAACGTTCGTGGCTGCCTCCGGGTGCTGATCCAAGGCGGGTAGTCCGTCCCGCGCCGGCGTTACATCGCGTCCTGATATCCGTATGGTGGGATTGCCGTGGGGTATTGTGCTTTGAGGTACTGCCCGACGGCGCCAGTCTGTCCGCTGAGAAGTATTGCGCACAGTTGGAGGACACAATGCCCTGTGTCCCAGCTTCCATATATCATAACCTATGACACACTACTACCTTCTCCCCTTAATTTATGAATTATTGAATCGAGGGGTCACATTTCTTCTTCCAATGACAGTGGTGGGTGACCGGCTGAGTGACAGTAGCAGTTTAGGTGCGGTTTTAGGGTTAAAGAGTTAATTCGGTGTATATCTTGGAGCAAAATTGACGTGAGTGGCTGTGATTCGGTTGTCTTGAGTCATTGTGTGTCGGATAAACGGTTTTTTGTATGTGCATTGTGACGGGTTATGGTAAACACGATCCGGTGATAGTATGCAGAGCGGCTGACCAATCAGGGCTATCTTCTCGGATTTCGCGATCGCTCATTGGCTAACAATCGCGCGTTGTCATCGCTGCGACCAATGACAGTGGTCGGTGACTGGTTGAGTGACAGTTACAGTTTTAAGAGCGGTTTTAGGGTTAAAGAGTTCATTCGGTGTATGTCTTGGAGCAAAATTGACGTGAGTGGTTGTGAGTCGGTTGACTTGATCCATTGTGTGTCGGATAAGCGATTTCTGTATGAGCATTGTGACGGGTTATGGTGTTGCGTTATCACTCCACCCCTTCTCAAAAGTCGCTGCGTTACCTGCCGCCTGCCTAGCGAAGTATCTAGTAGTATGGTTTCCCGTGTTACGCCCCCCGGCAAACCAGGGAAACAGGGGAGATGCAAATCTTGGACGAGGAAACGGGGTTTTTCATAGCTCCGTATAGTTAGCACCCCCAACTCAACCGATTTGAGTTTAAATAGTTGCAATCGTTTGAAGGTCGTTTGATAGTGTTTGATAGTCCAAAATAAACGTTTGATAGTCAGTCGTTTGCTTGCAATCGAAGCAATAAGAGTCTAGGGGAAATTTTGTCGTAGGCATTTCATTATTAATCTACGAAACAGGTGTAAAATCGTTTGATAGTGGGATATAAACGTTTAATAGTCTAGTGCAGACGTTTGATATTTAGTCTAAGGTTATTCGTTTATTTATAATTAAAGAAACAAATCTCCAGGGTTATTTTTGTCGGCATTTTTGTATAAATTTAATTATTATCTATACCAATAGATGTAAAATCGTTTGATAGTGAACGATATTCAATGCAACCGTTTTAAGTTGGTCGTTTGCTTGCAATCAAAGAAATAAGTGTAGGGGAATTTTCCAATTTTAAATCTGCCAATTCTTCCTCGCGCTCTGTAATTCGTTTCAGCCGGTCAAGTCTTTCTCACTTAGATTCTGATAAATTCTGCGGCCTTTTTGAAATTTCTGGCTTGGTGCAACTGCATTAGAGAAACATACATGTTTTTTATTACATTAATGTAATGGATAGGCAGATATAACGATCAAATTTTGATGTTTTTGCTTACGAATATCGTTTATATGATGTCTCATGTGTTTTTCAGCTTCAATTCTGTCCGTTCTTGATGTAAATGCTGTATAATAAAAACAGAAAATATTTATATAGGTGTATCAATACTGATGGTTAAAGTAATGATAGATATAAATGCATAAATGTTGACTCCTTAGGTACCTTCCGATGTGCTGGCCACAGCATTATCAATTTCGTTTGCCGCCGTTCCTACAACTTCATATTGTATTGCCATCTCGTCCAATTCTAAATATGGACCTTCTATTCTGGGCGAGTCCAATATTAAAGTTTCATTTTCGAGCAATTGTTGCACATCATGGGTCCCACCAGCCACTTTCTGTTGTCGTTCTAAAAAAACATATGTTACTTCCTACTTTTATACATCTATCTTTTATGTAATTACATAAATGAAATGAAGATGTAATTACCCTGCAATATTTTTGGCACTACATTGGATGTAGATACCGTGTTGTGGCCATAAGTTGCGGAACTATCATGGAAACGTCTGGGTCAATGGTGGCATTGCCTGTTTCCGGTGCACCACCTGTTGCCAGCCTAGCCTGCCTCTCTAGGGACATTCCATTGAGCAGTTTTTATGTTGCTCCACAATTTTTTTAATTGGACAACAGACGGCTATAACAATTAACCAGAATATTACAAAACAAAAATACAGTACGGCATATATAAAATGATCTGAACCACATATATTATGCTAGATTTTTCTTATAAGATGGAGTGGGGTAAGTGAGTACACAGGGCAAATGTTAATAATTCTGCTCTTGCCCTGGTCGCACATGAAAGAAGGTTTGAAATATTTTTAGCTCTAAGTTACGCTCTTGCTCCATTTTCAGGGGAAGTGCAGAGTAGTTGATATTTTGTACAATAACCTATCCAAATGAAAATTTTCAAGGAAAATTAGAATCCTACGTAATATTAATTCACCGGTAATAACTGTGCAAAGCGTTTGATACCGAGAGCTTAAGTATTTACCCCACTTCACCTTACATGATCAAAATTTTATTTTGCACAGTTAACATAACTAATTAGGAAATATGTGCAGATTTCTCACCATTGTCATAATAACTGATGAGGTATTGTATGTTTCTTCAATTTTCTGTCAAGCCTCTTCTTTGTCCACTAGTGCACCTGCGTCACTTTTTTTTTCTGTATAATGTGAGCAAATGTCTTTAATAGTTGCAACAATAGCTTAATTCTTTTCACTCTTGATGTAATGTTTTTTGGACATGTTTAGTGTTTATATAATCAAAATATTAAAAAGGAAAGATTTAACTAAATATGTGCGCACACACACACACACACTAAAGAAAACTATAGCCACAGAAAATAAAATAATTCACACAAGTGCTATTTTGGCAAGTTATTTTGTAAAATGTGTCCTCTGTAGAGGCTGGCACAGAAATGACTACTATGACAGAAAAATTACAAAGCCTTACCATTCAGAAATCTTCGCTTACGGAAAAGAACGTCAGGAATTCTTATAATGTTATGAATTCCTCCATACAATGTTAGCAATTCCTCCATACAATGATAATCAATTCCTTCTTACAATGTATCATTTTACCTAGGTCTAAGAAAGACACAGTTGGATTATCGGTTCACCCAGCGTCGTCCTGCAACTGATTACATACATTGAAACACAATGACAAGCATCAAATATAACCAAACCTGCATAAAGCCGGATATCTTACCGCGTAAGATCCTCGATATACATCATAAAACAATATGTCCAAACGCCGGTCTTGATGAAAACACAACTCTGGGCAATGCGCCGAGCAACAAAATATAACAATACACATATTATAAATAAAAGATCAAACAAACGGAGATTATCACGCACGTCACAAAACATAATATTTCTAAACTTAACATGAATGATGTATACGATCATATACGATGTATACCTCATAAAATTTGCCCAACGATTCTATGTACAATCATTTGTTGATACATCGGAAGAATTCCGAAGATTGCCCAACGTGAAATAGGAAACTCTTAAGCATTTGCTTCCGTAAGGATATCCTAAGCAATAGCAGGCATCAACTTCTTACTTAAGACTTTCCTATTCTCCGAGTGTAAATACACAAGGTCTTATGAGGATCTTATTGGAATGGGAAGATCTTAGTCAAGACGAAATTAAGCATTTGCTTGAGGCCGGCCTATGAAAATAGATAATCATCAAATTCTATCAAGCGCTGCTACCTGTATTTATATAAATAATACAGTGGAACCTCTCATAGCGTACCTAATAGGGAGACAATGTACGCTATCTGAAGTACCAATCGCGAGCCAGAACCGGCTGTAGTCGACAGACTGCTATCCCCACCATTCCCCTTCCTTGACACTCGTGCAGTGCCGTGACTGCAGACCCCGTGTTCGCTCGTGCCGGTATGAGATTTTGTAAACAAAACCGCGACAACATCCTATAACATCGACGGCCCTGATCAATCCCCCTCCAACTAACCTGCTGCGTCCCGACGCTCCGCCCTCGTACGCTATGAGAGGGTACGTTATGAGAGGTTCCACTGTAATTAAATACACGACTATAGGGGTATTATCCTTGACAAAATTTCCCCTAGACAATAATTACATTGATCGCAAGCAAACGGATAACTATCAAACGTCTGCACCGGCCTATCAAACGTTTATACCCGACTATCAATCACAATTAACCGATTTAACGTCTATTTACGCAGATTAATAATGAAATGCGAGCGTATGCCTACGACAAAAATTTCCCCTAGACACTTATTTCTCCGATTGCAAGCAAACGAAGAACTATCAAACGTCTGCACCGGACTATCCAACGTTTGAACCCGATTATCAATCACTATCAAACGATTTTACATCAATTTCCGCAGATTAATAATGAAATGTGAGAGTATGCCTACGACAAAATTTCCCCTAGACATTTGTTTCTTTGATAACAAGCAAACGACTAACTATCAAACGTTTGTATTGAATATCACTCACTATCAAACGACTTTACATCTATAGGCGCAGATAAACATTCAATTTTTCAAAAAAATTTCGACAACAATTCCCCTACAAACTTGTTTCTTTAATTATAAATAAACGACTAACTATCAAACGTTGGTATTGAATATCACTCACTATCAAACGATTTTACATTTACTGGCGCAGACAGAAATTTAATTTTTCACAAAAATTTCGACACCAATTTCCCCTACAAACTTGTTTCTTTAATTATAAATAAACGACTAACTATCAAACGTTGGTATTGAATATCATTCACTATCAAACGATTTTACATCTACTGGCGCAGATAAAAATTCAATTTTTCAAAAAAATTTCGACACCAATTTCCCCCAGAAACTTGTTTCTTTAATTATAAATAAACGACTAACTATCATATGTTGGTATTGAATATCACTCACTATCAAACGATTTGACATCTACTGGCGCAGATAAACATTCAATTTTTCAAAAAAATTTCGACAACAATTCCCCCAGAAACTTGTTTCTTTAATTATAAATAAACGACTAACTATCAAACGTTTGCATTGAATATCACTCACTATCAAACGATTTGACATCTACTGGCGCAGATAAACATTCAATTTTTCACAAAAATTTCGACAACAATTTCCCCTAGACACTTATTTCTTTGATTACAAGCAAACGGCTGACTATCAAACGTTTGTTTTGGACTATCAAACGCTATCAAACGATTTTACATCGACTGGTATAGTTTAAAATCAAATTTGCGAACATGGGGGTGCTAACTATACAAAAAATTCCCCTAGAAATTTGTTTCTTTAATTATAAATAAACGGTTGACTATCAAACGTTTATTTTGGACTATCAAACACTATCAAACGACCTTCAAACGATTGCAACTATTTAAACTCAAATCGGTTGAGTTGGGGGTGCTAACTATACGGAGCTGTTTTTCATACCCGCACCGCCGATGTCCCAGAACCCGTTCCTGCCGCCATCTCCATACCGGGCACCGCGGGTAAGGAGCCGCCGCACCCCACCGCCGTACCGACCACGGCCACCCAGGATCCCGCTTTCATACCGGCCACAGGAGGCACCGCCGACCTACCCACCGCCGGATCAGCAGGGCGCAGACCACGAAGGTCAGGACCTCTCGCGGTGCCATGAGTAGGCAACATCGCGGGAGTTTCGCGCCCGGGCAATCCAATCTTGTGTAGAAGTGATTCGCGACGAAACATTGCGTCAGCCACCATGGTTCCCACGGCAACCATCTTTCTCACGCCAATAGATTGACTTTGAAACGTTCGGCTATGAGAAAGTGTTAGTATTAGAACTAAAATGTGTCACCCGATTCCACGAAATCTCGTGTTGATCAGGCCACCTGCAACGACTTTCGATGAATAATAAGGTGAAAGTGATACTCAAATTACATCGATTTATTCTAGATTTACTTGCGCCTATTGTTCTGACCAGCCATATATGGTCATGTTTACCGAGTTAGAATCATATAAAAGGGAGCCTGCGTTGCCCCAAAAAGCTCAGTATATAAAGTGCAGCCCAAAAGCACAGTCTACGTTAGTTTTTCCTGTCAGTCTAAAACTCTGATATTCATACTTTCGTTGCCAATACGGTGTAAGATAGAAAATCAAAAAATAAATAATAACGATGGGGGTGTCGTTGGCATCCGAGTGTTGCGACGTGGATCCAATTAGTTTAAGATTTATTCGTAAGGTAAAACATGTTACATTAAGTACAACTAGGATTAATAAGCCTGCCGATCAGGCCAAATTGCAGTGTAAGATAATTGCTTGTTCGTTGGATAGTTTTATGGAATTGGCTTGCGGCACCACTTCCCATGCGCTGCCGGAGCCATTCACATCGGACAGGATAGACAGCGATTGGATCGCAATCCCAATAAGGGCGGGCTTATCCGGTGACGTCATGATACCGTACGTTGCTAGTTTCTTGACGTCGGAGTTGTGGGGTGGGAGTGTTTACCACAGCCGTCGGGTCACATTCATGAACGGCGAGTCCATGGAGTATTCGTTGATTCCGGCTTGCAACAGTACATACGTCCCCGGTCCTCAGAACGCGCTTTTGGTGTTGTTGGATGAGTGTAGGTTTTCGTCTCAGCATCACATCATGCTCGGAAACACTCGCGTTCCGGTGCTGCGCCCGGGACATGTTGCTGTGGAACAACCAGTTAATTTTACACCTATATTCAACACACTATGGAATAACGACAACGTCGGTAGAATGAGGTCTTTGATTGGAACCGCCCATCGTGAGATCTGTAATACCGTGTCTGTCAGCAACGCGAGCGCAATAGCCGCCTCAGTGTGTGCTGAAATGTACGGGGTTTGGTACATAATCGAGAGAAATTTAACGTGCGACACCTGGCGTGAGCCTTAATTCACACGGCCCCCTGTTACGCAAGCGCAAACGAGGCATGGATCGAGATTATCGCTCGATCAACGCGCAACCGAAGTTGCGTCCCGGTCTAGAGGGTTGCCAGCCCCTCATCTTACCGGTGGAAGCGAGGCCTTTCTAAACCTCTCCCATAGTTCTGCCACTATGGTAGGCGAGTTCATTGAGTGGAACTCCCGCACCGGGGTTTCATCCCCTCGCCGGCGATGTCGGCTTTTAACCACTACCACGACGATTGCAACCCCTAAAGGATGCCGTCCCAAATGATGGGGGCCAATGGCAGCTCGAGGTAAACATGCGGTGGGACGTTCCCACACGCCGACCGCGCTACCACTGGTGGGCCCCATCCCCGTCTACCGATTATACTCCGGTGGAGTGGACGCACGGCCAGGCAACCGCTCAGCGTCCTGCTCATGTTAGCGAGACTTCTCTCACTGCGTTCGATGAGTAACCGTCGAGGTCGCGGCTGCGATCAACTCTACCACACATCTTTGCTGCCGGTGGCTTCTGTTACCCACGAGCGTGGGATTGGGTAGCTCCGCCGGCAACTTTATGGGTGGGCAGCGTGTGGTCTGCCCCCAGGTTCGTCTCGGATACTAGATCTTATAGATCCGACACCTCAAACGACGACCCGGCAAACCCACCCGGCGGGGTTTGGTACAATGGGATGAGCTGGGACACATCAGATGACACCTTGCGCCCAGATAAGGACGATCCAGCAAATGGAGCGTGGACATTGGACGGAGAGCCCATTGATTCAAAAGGAGAAGTAAAGACTTCCAAATTTGACATCGAAGATGCCGGAGCTACTGGCGCTCGCAAGAGGACGGTTGGTTATAATTTTTCCGGCTTGTCGCCGCTTCACCTGGCCCCGTCCGGTATATCAAAAGTAAGTTACAATAAGGACATAGGATTAGTAAGGGTGAGTTGGAGTACTATAACTCCGTCAAAGATAGCACCACAATACACAATCCCGGTAATGGATTCATTGACAAGGGTTGCCGTTGGAGCGGGACTAATATCAACCGCTCTGGACTCTGTGGTATACCAGAATAGTTCTGGTATGGCGCACTGGATCCACATGGCTAGTTGCGCGCTATCATTTAGCACTAGCGCATTTTTGTCGATGGAAGACCTAACTCCAAGGGAGTGGGCCGGTTTTGACATGCGGTATGAGAGCATCCGCATTAGAGAGACGATACAAAAAGGTCGTTATTATTTATTTTTTGATTTTCTATCTTACACCGTATTGGCAACGAAAGTATGAATATCATATATGCACCGGTGAAATAATAAACTTTTACAAGTCTAAAACTCTGTTAGAAACCAGTTCAAAAACGAGGCCTTGAAAACGTAAGATAATACGTCACAAACGCTACTGTATCGCAATATTCGTCTAGAGCAATAAACGCATATATACTTATATATTTAAACCAAAAACCGCTGAGTTCTCCATGACTACGCACCCGTCAGCTCGCCAGGTAAATTCCTCACCTTTTATAAAACAAGGGTAAGTTCGGGTGGAACACTATCAAGTTGCCGCCCAATCGCTTGGATCTTTCGCAAAATCAAGAATCGAGATAGGAATCGATTATTCTCGAACGTTTCTCGGAACTTCAGTTCCTTACCTACAACAGGCCGATCCTCAATTTCACGACATATTCCGGCGCTTAAGGAATCAGGACTACCGACAGGGAGAATTAATTCCAATTCCCCCACGGGATTCTGCGCCGGGTCGTAACACCCGCCACAAACGGAGCGCTACAAACCCCTTCCGCCAAGAACCCGCAAGCAAACGAGACAACGAGTCGCCATAATGGATACTTAAGGGTGGGGAGCAACAGCCAACCCAATTGGAGCTGCGGAATCGAGGAAGACTGGACGGCACTCAACGCGGGAGTTTGATTTACTACCATGGAGATGATCGCTATGACGATCAATATTCATTATGTTGTCAACGAGGACGATGTTTTAATGTGAAGAAGGAGAATAAACGGCACTTGATTAACAACCATCAAACTGGGAAGACATATTTCATTTTTTCCCTCTTGTTAATTTTCTCTTGACCTAAAACGTAAAGTTACCACTAGAGTATACAACAATGGTAAACACGATCCGGTGATAGTATGCAGAGTCGTTGACCAATCAGGGCTACCTTCTCGGTTTTCGCGATCGCTCATTGGCTAACAATCGCGCGTTGTCATGGCTGCGACCAATGACAGTGGTAGGTCACTGGCTGAGTGATAGTGTTGCGTCCTCTGGTCGTAGCAGGATAGCAACGTGGGGAAAATGGGGAAACGGCAAGGATCCGTAATGCCGTTTATGTCGCGGATGGAATTGAAGGAAATACAATACTAACTTTATAATTAACTTTCAAACACAACACTTATAACTTTATTTCTAACAGGTAACTGAACACTTT
The DNA here is from genome assembly GCA_963942575.1 of Priocnemis perturbator. Lineage (NCBI taxonomy): Eukaryota > Metazoa > Arthropoda > Insecta > Hymenoptera > Pompilidae > Priocnemis > Priocnemis perturbator. The sequence continues at coordinate 23,322,547 of OZ012643.1, read as the reverse complement.
AATTTGTATTTAACAAATATAATAAAATTCAAGGCTCTAAGGGACGATTATTCTAGACACGTCTACTCGCGTTGATGTCTCGAAGAAGAAGGACGAAGCTTCCCTCTTAACAACTAATTCGCCTGTTTTACATGCTTTTTGTTACAATCAATAAATCGGCAGGGCAACGATTCCTAATCAGAGTTGGAATTGAGCGGCGCCGGAAAACATCTCGAATATTCCGCGTCCTGAGTGGCATTGCACCTCAGGGCTCCGTGCGATCAATGTGTGATTCACCCGGTAGTGTCACAAGACCGTTACGCCGCTTACGGAATATTGTATAACTAAATTCTACGGCCCGTATCTAGTTGGTAATACAACAATAGCAATAGTTTTAAGTGTATTTTTTATGGTTAAGAGTTAATCTGCGTGTGTCTCGGTGCAAATTGACAGGAGTGGTTGCGAATGGGTGGTCTTGATTTATTGTGTGCTGGATAACGGTTTCTGTATGCGTATTGTGTTAGATTGTAAGCTACATTCGGTGATAGTATGCAGAGTCGTTGACCAATCAGGGCTATCTTCTTCGGTTCTCGCGACCGCTTATTGGATAACAGTCGTGCGTTGTCCTGGCAACGACCAATAACGGAGGTCGGTAATTAGGTGTGCGCGCGAACTTTAAGTGCAATTTCGGGTTGTGAACTAGTTTACGTGTGTGTTAGAATAAGTTGACGGGAGCGGTTGGGTTTTGCATTGGCATTTTCTTCGTATATTTGATATATTTAGGATTAGGGGTCAGGTGGTTCGGGTTCCAGGTTTGGAGCGATTACTTCTCTGCTGTAGTGAACAACTACCTGCAGTGAATCAAGCCGTTAGGCTCCGTGGGATTCTACTCTACTGTACTGTAAAGCTACTGAAAAAAAAAATAAATAAATAAGCATTATGAATAAATCCAAGAATATTGTGGTGAAGGTGAAGAAGTCTCGCACCCCTCGGAAGGGAGGGGTGGCAAAACCTAAAAAGGAGCTCAACCTCCGGTTCCGTCAACATCGGCGATGCACCCGTTCGACGGTCTGGGATGGTGGCCAACACCGCTGCTTCCGGCGGACGTGGTGGCGGAAATCGCCAAATACGTCAGTTACATTGACCTGGCAAGGATCGAGCAGGTCAACAAAGCGTGGAGGGCTGGGGTGCTCCAACATCTCCAAACCACCACTACCCTGACGCTAACGAGCTGGCGCTGGCCGGAATACCGAGACTTGAAGGTGGTTACCCATGACGCATATTATTGGTTGCTACGGAGGTGCGCCCCCGCACTTCGTGCCGTCAACCTTAGCGACTCGGAAGTGGCAGCGAACTTGCGTCCGTCTCTCCTAACACTGACCGCGACATATGCCCCGCTTTTGGAAGAGTTAGATCTCTCCGGGTTTAGTGTCCTGCCGTCTGGACTGCGTGCGATCGCGAACGGAGCCCCTAGGTTAAGGTATTTAAGCGTAGGGGAGTGTGGGCGTCCGGTGGACCCCGAACTAAAATGGGTATTTGCCGCCCACAAATTAACGAGGTTGTCCGCGTCTGATACACCCATGACGGGCGCTGCATTCGCCACACTGAGTTGTTGCCTGGAGAAGCTCGCGTTAACCAGAACTCGAACGAAGCCCAACTACCTCGCGACGTTTCTCTCAAAGCCGGTCAAACTGACGGAGCTTACCATCGACCAACCAGTCTTCTTCGGGGACGAAGTTCTCACGGCACTGGGGCACAACCGCGCGATGGGAGAGACAATGGTCAAGATGTGCCTGCGATACTGCGATCAGAGGGACGAGGCACTCGATGAGGAGCTGGCGGAGGCGGAAGAGCACGGCGAGGTGGCGAATTTCATGGAGTTGGGATATGGCTCGGTAACGGGAGCAATGTGGCTTCCACCGCGTTTCACAGGAGTGAAACATCTCACCCTTCATTGCAACAGCTGGGTGGAGGTGTCCTTCATCGATGCGGTCGGTACCCACATGAAGTCGCTAGAGTTCCTTGACATCACGGGGTGCACGAACATCCGGGGACAATTCTCATTAGACGCACTTGGGGACTTGCCGATGTTGCGACATCTGAACATGAGCCTCATGTATCCCTCCGTCGGTGCTCAATTCCTCTCGCGCATGCGCGCACTCGAAGAGTTGGAGTGCAGGGACAACGCCGGTGTGACTGACGAGGACATATGCGGCCCGGTGAGAAACTCCAGTACCATCAGGGAGGTGGACGTAGAGGGGTGCATAGGCGTGCGTCGACCGCTGATCGATTGTGTCTTACAAGTATTACGGGGAGATCCGCATGGACACAGTTTCGATTTGAAAGTGGGAGGGACCAGTGCGATACGTCATCGGCGCGATAGACAGATGCTACACGTTAGAATCCGCTACCACCGGACGTCAGGAAACCCCTACGCTTAAATTAGCTCCTAACGCATCATCGGGGACGATGATGATTCCAAGGGGGGGAGGGTGTTACGTCCCAGCGTAACTTGGCACTTATTTGCCCAGTATTTTCCTTATTCTTGCTACTCCGATCTCCGGTTGCGCCTATACTTGTATATTACGGCCTATGCCTATCGCAGCCGGCGTACCGTTAGAGTATTAGAGTTAAAATCATGTCATTTTCCTTTTACTCCGGGCTTCGTATGCGCCTATACTTGTATATTACGGCGTATGCCTAGCGCATGCGTGGTACCGTCGAGCGGTAACTTCAAGTAGAATATTCCTCGCCTTGGAATCACCGTCGTCCCCACCCAATATACCGACTTATGACAATATATATATATGTAGTATAAGGAACGAATGTGTGTACGCGGTATGCAAGTGTGAGTGTATAGACTTAAGGTTAGCGACGAGTTTCTGCTTAAGAATATTGTTTATACTTTTCTCTCTCTTTTCATTTATTAATTGCGCCACTGTTAGGCATCGCTGCGGAACAAGACTATTTTTCGTTATCATTAATTTAACCGAAGCATGCGCTTGAGAGTTACTAAATTTCTACGTGCCGAGATCGACTTGCACTCATAATAAAACCCGTTAATTAGAGAAAGAAGCTAACGAGCGAAACCATCGTCTCACTGTACCTAGCCAGGCGAATATTTGTATATACCGTCGACCGCTATGTACCCGATTCTGTGAGAGGGGCCTAAAAACTATCTCTGAGCCGGCCTAGGAACCATCTCGAGACGCGACCGTCGTCGCAGTTGGCTGTATAGTCGCGAGGTGCGTAGTCCTCTGTCCGAGGATATCTTAGTTTATTCTTTGTGAGCTAATCTGTGCAAATTCTTACAGTTTAATCAGAGACTCATTGATCCTCGTTAAATCGTAGTATTAAAATCTAGCTATTAAAAAGAGCAAGGACTCACATTTCTTTTGGTTTTCTTTTTGGTTTCGAATTCTAATCTAGAGTGCGAACAGTGCGATCCGCGTTATTTCCGGCACGTGGTCGGCGAATTGCGCCGAGCCCGTTAGCATATAAGTTTCATTTATAAAGAACATTATATTATTATCATAAGTAACACTTCCGCATAAGTCTTCCCTCGGTGAGGAATTGGTATTGCATTTAGACTGATTTAAACATCTAGACCGGTCTGAGGAGTCTCTTCGCGAGTAACATCTACAGCTCCGATAACACGAGAGCTTAGGCCATCTCAAGCCTAATCGTATATTAATACCTTTTTACGATTCGAAGGTACTCATCGTAATAACGCATACGAATTTCCACCGACATACTACCGAACTAAAAGCGAGAGAGAGCGAGAGTAACACAGCGAGCGACATACCATCGAGCGAGCGTGAGAGAGAGAGAGAGAGGTCAAAGATTGTCTGAGCGTTTCCAGCAGCACGGTAAGAATATTCCAATTAACCAGCTAGATCATGATTTCTGGCCCGACTCTTGCCCCCAGTACATGTATTACGGGAAACCTGGGGCAATAGTTGTAGAGGCGATCTCGTAACCGTGTGCTCTGAGCGCTGGGCGATCGAAAACTGTTTTATTCTACAAGAATACTCTGTACCAATTATATGACGAATATCACGCGCAATACGAGCGCGTCCTTGCTCTTAGTGATTGCAAGTTGCAGGTCTTTTCTTTTGTTATGAAATGCCGTCAGCTTGGCCGTCGTGTCGTCAGCATTCCTTTTACGAGCTCGGAGATAAAGGTGCCGAAGCCTAATAGTCTCACCCCTCAACTCCTTAATCTCGTCAGTCCACCACGGGTTAGGTTGTTTGGAGCTTTTATTTGTCTGTTTTTTCTTTAATTCGTTTTTGCAAATAATTTCAGTGATTGATTGGAGTTTCGCCGCGATCCCTGGATTATCCAGTGTCAAGTCAGCTAATTCGAGATTTTTTAATTTTTGATATTCCTTAACAATTTTCTTGATGGAGACGTCCTTGCACAAATATGGTGCCCATTTGGATGAGTTCGGTTGAGAGTCGATGTCCGAAAAGCAATGCATTACATACCTATGGTCCGAGGCCGTATACTCCGCCAGAATCCTACTGTTGAGGTGACTATTTAACAAACCTCTGGATATCGAAGCAATGTCAATAAAAGAGGTGGCATTATTCTTTTGAAACGTAAACCCCCTTCTGATTCTTATCGGCATAATATTGGCTCTCTCGAAGGAATCGAGGAGTAAGACGCCTCTATTATCGGCCCTGTTTCCGCCCCACGCAGGATGTTTGGCATTAAAATCACCTAATATTATCAATTTCTTTCCCGAGGCTGCTTTTTGACAAAGAACTGTTTCCAGGCTATCAATGGCGTCAGCAAAATCTTGGAAGGAAATGTTTGGGGAGAGGTAAACACTCACCAGTACGAAACAGGGCAACTCACCGATAGCGACACCCACTGCGGAATCTGAGGAACCTACTATAAACTTCTGCTGATGGTACCCAGTGATCCATAAGGCGGCCTTCCCATCCGTACTGCTTATCCATTCTGGACACGCGGTGTAGGGCTCCGAAATAAATACCGCATCGGGACTCAAGGTGTTGATATTCTGCATAAGCAGGCATTGAGCGAGCTTACAATGGTTCAGATTAATTTGCAGGCAACTAAGCATAATAGGCCTTTTCCTGATTTAACATTCTCCGATATACAGGGCAATTTAGGGCAGCAGTAATATGCTTCGACTTGAGGGGGTCCCTTCCCGCACGAACACAGAGGCGACAGCACGCCAGGCCAACACAATTATTGATTTGATGTTCCTCCGAGGCACACTTTCTACAGAGCGCCGTAATGTGCGAGGGCAGCTCGCAATCCGAACTAATGTGTCCGACGAGGTGACATTTAAAACACCGGGGAATCGACGGAAGAATTCTGACATACGCAGAGGTGAGGCCGACTCTAATTCTTGTCGATTCCACATCGCGTGGAACGTCCAGGGAGGTAAGCCTCACCACCGCCGATTGCGTGCCATTAGCAGTAGGTCTCATTGATTTAATCGTTACCAGGGCCGTAAGAGCCATCTTCAGGGCTGCTCTTATATTGTACTCCACATCGTCCCTGGGGGCTAACGGATCAATATTTAGAATCTCCAAGGTGACAAATGTTTGAAGCGGGACGAATTCCAACTTCTCACCCAAACTCTCCTTCAGGGCAGAGACCAGCGACTCAGCTCTGGAGGAAGCACCAAGTTCCAGGAGAACATGACCCTGCCTAGTTCTCCTGACACTCTTCACCCCGTCAAGGGATTGCCGAGCTCGGAGCACTAGCTCCTTGTACGTATCCAAAAAGGCTGGCTCACCTTTATTCTTAATCAAAACCGCATCCGGTCTCTTCTTGAATTTAGCCCGAAGATTAAGAGCCCTCTCGTTTGTTTGTCGTAGAAGCCGCACAAATTGATTAGTATCAGAATCAAAATCATAGGGCTCAGCCAAAGGGCGTCCAGACATTTCAACCCCGCCCGGAGGACCATGTTGACGTCGAGGCAGGATGTCCCGGGACAGGGACCTTCTCAAATTTCGAATACCTGACGTACCCTTGACGGGCAGAGAGGTCGCAGGGCAACCTCCCACCAGTGATGCCAGAAAGCAGAAAAGCAGCAGCAGCACGCCGAATAGTGGGGGCATGCGGTAAGTGTGTGCGTGCCGTGTTTGCGGCGTCTTTCGCGACGTTCAAGTGTGACAATTGTCACATGCATGACCCCCACCACTCGGCATGCTGCTGCTGCTTTCCTGCTTTCTGGCATCACTGCCTCCCACGGGATCGGAGGAAGGAAGATAACCGGACCGAACACCCCCAGAGGGAGAGCCGGACCGGATACCCGACCGAACGAGAGGAGAGGTAGAACTCCCGGTGGCCACGCCATACCGAGTATAGTCCCTATGCATCATCCAGTTACCACCCGGGGAACTTCTAAATGTGACGTCATCGATGATTGTAGGTTTGACAGTCAATGGGGGCTTCGTCCTTCTGTGGAAGTCCAGGATTTCATCGAGGACTTTCCGGGTATCCTCCACCTGTCTAATTGTGTCCAGCGATAAGACCTGCGTTCTAGGCGCAATATTCTTGTCTTCCTTAACAGACTCAGCAAATGCCCTACAGGTATCTAATAATTTTAAATTAGCCGCACACAGGGCCCGAACCATATCCTCCAGGGACGACATCCTCTGCGGCGGAAGCTGCTCATCCTGAGCTGCAGGTAAATTATGCAGTTCCCCGTCAACCGAGGGAGACATCTTCTTATCTATTTGGCCACACACAATAGAAGCCTCGCCCGATGCCGTACTCGATACCTTATCAATTTTCCGCTTTTTACCTTGCTCATGAGGACGTGTTATGGACACAAACTCCAGGTCGCTGTCCGTATCCTGACCACTCTTCCCCAGCAGCCAGCAGGATGTCTTCTTCTCCGAGGCCGCCTTATCACTCAAAGAAGGACTGGAAGCAGCCCTTCTCAATTCCGACAACTCCATTGCTGCAGGATCAACTTCCATCGAGGAATCGTACCGCGTGGAGGCAATACTTTTATTCAAACCCTCGCTATCGCCGCTACTTATAGAATTATGGTGCGAGGAGGCGGGAGAGGGAGCGGGAGAACTGGTAGGACCAGTGGTCTCAGATTTGGCACCCGAGCACCATTGGTGCTCGACGGAGTGGGGACACGGAAAAGTGTGCGTGCCTTGTCCGTGAGAGTTGCGCGCGCCGTTTCTCGCCGAATCGCGCTCGGCGTGGAGAGAAGGACGGAACTATGCTGCGTCTCTCTTCCACCAACGTCGCGTGACGTCATGTATCGTGACGACACATAAGAAGGACGGAACTATGCTCTGTCCCCTTTCAACCAACATCGCGCGTTGCGTCTTTGTTCGACATGCAGTCGTGGCGTCGCGTCTTCGTTCCGCACACAGGCCGGTGACAGTGGTGCCAGATTTCGCATAAGGCATCGCACGTACCATTGCGTTCTCTCAGCCGGAAGGCAAATCGGGCACCACCGCGTTGAGCAGAGCGCGATCCAGCGAAAAGTGAATCCAGGAGAGTTTGAGATTAACTCGTCGTCGCTCGTCGACGCGTTCGAGTTCTTTTTTTCGTAGGTTCGCGGTAAGCCATGGTTCAATTTTTTTTCACAGAATAATTTTTTTTTAATTATTCATCACACGGCAACAAACGATATTCATATAAAAATATTTTAGTACTTCCTACGGATAGTTTTTAATATTTTGTCAGCGGATCAATTTTATCACATTGATTTCAAACCTTTTTCTTACTACGCACGTTTAGTTTAACAACGCTATCCCCATTTCGAGAAAGAAGAAGGTGTTTCTTCTTTGGCAATGCACCATGCATACTGTAATCCATATGCACGTCCATTGTCGCATTTTGCCCACGAAATGTCGCAACGTGCGTATTGTCGAAGAAGGCATGATAAAAGACGGCAATAATAGCAAAAACCCTGTCAATGGAAAACCGAAACTCACTTTGTGCCGCTCCCGACTAATTGAAATATCTGAAAAGTCAAACCATTCTGAGCGCGTATTTTACGTACCTACTGCAAATTATTTCCCCGGGACTCTAACTGACTTTTCCAATGTCATTTATTCATCATTAGTTTGCAACCAATTGTACGGTATGTATTACTTTTAAATGCACATGTACAGGATCCACAGGTTGCGCTAGTCAGCTTTATCCCTGTAAACGGTAAGTATTAGACAAAATTATAGAGGAAAGGGTTTAATGGGATCATAATATCTATCTTCTACGAGACTTCATTCTATTGAAAAGTGCAACGCTGCACTCGACAAATGCAAATGCGTATGTAAGGTTGTAGTTTATATAATTTCAGATACGTGGACTTCCACGCCACCCATGGGGTGCCACGACTAGCGCGTTCGGTTTTTTAACGTGGACCGTCTCCTATAGCCCTATTGTACCACATTTTATGATAATCATACAGCGTGTGGCAATAACTCTGTCCACCTTCAATATCTCCGTCGTTCAAAGTGGACAGAGGTATTGCCGCACGCTGTATGAAGCACGAGAAAACTTCGCCAGGATCCAATTCAAATACAGGATGCCGTAAGCGCGAGAACTCCTCGCCAGGATCCGATGCAAATTCAAGATGCCGTAAGCACGGGCACGAAACCTCCTCGCCAGGATCAAAAGCAATTTCAAGATTCTATAAGCACGGAAGAAAAAATCCCGCAAACAATGAGATGCAAGTACACTGAATCACAAATTAATGAGTCCAGTATCGTTAGTAAAGACGCACAGATGTACGCCGCATTAAATAAAGCGGACACGTCAAGGAAATTATTTACTTCGAAGATAGATCACAAGGAATCTTTAACAAGAAGAGAAAATTAGCTATTACAATGTCTACGCATAGACCACATGAACCGAGAGGAAAAGGGACAGCTACTTCGGTTAATAACGGAATTCGCCGACTGCTTTCATTCGCCCAGGGACTCGTTACGTTCAACGAATAAGGCACAGCACAAAATATATACGACGGACGAAATCCCGATTAATACCAAACAATATCGTTTCCCACTTATACACAAGGAAGAAATTCAGAAGCAAGTAACAGAAATGCTAGAGACGGGAATAGTTTAACCGTCAGTTTCGCCATACAATTCACCACTTTGGATCATGCCTAAGAAGGCAGACTCCAAATGAAATAAACGTTGGCGCCTAGTAATACATTTTCGTGCATTAAACGAAAAAACCTTTAAATATGGATCTTTAGATCCTTCCTAACCGATCCACTTTTCACGATGCAGGCACGATAGAGGCAGTCGAGTGGCTCGATGAAGAGACGGCACACGTTATCTCGTTATTTTGCACATGACGCCTCTCATCGAACCCGACGAATTGGGCGTTGACAAGTTACAAGTCATTTACGCGTTGGTCGAAGCAAAGAATCTGGCCTACGAAGGCCGTGATCTTGTCAAGGTTCAGCGTTTGTCCGACGAGGAAGCTGAAGCTTTCTTGGAGTGTGTCGATAACGATCCGACTCGTCACAGGACCAGGGAAGAAGTTGCGGTTTATCACATGGTACGGTTGCTACATTATACGAAAGACGCCATCGAGAGATTGCGAGTGAAGGTACACTTACCCCTACATCTCGTATCTCTCACCGACAACGCAGTGCAATTTCTCGCCTGCGAAGGGTACATTTACCCGATCACTATCGAGGATTAGGGTAAATAAACATTGTATCTTAAGTACGTTGATTGTATCTTCGTTCCGACGATAGTGAAATGAGCCAGTGCGGATGAAGGAATTTGTATTTTACGATGTATTCAATTGTTGCGTCCGTTTCGTGTTACCTAGATAAATGTCAGCGAGCGTGGTCAGTCAAATTCGCCAGCCTGGAGAGCAAAACGAACCGCATGCCACGTTCAACGGAGGACCCTCTTCATCAATTCAATAACACGAAGGGAGTTCTATTCGCAGAAGGTTGTTCCCTGTTACCTCATTTCCCATTGATAACGGTGGAACAACCGAAACGTTTCGATACTCGGTCGCAGGATGGCAGCGTTGCACGACAATTCGTAAGTGCTTCGTAATTTCCCTTCGGACAGTTCTCCAGCAAAACACGATTCTTACATTTTCATTCTTCCTCAAACTCGTTAACGCGTGACATCTTGTTCGAAATCGTAGAACGACGACTCATTGAAAAGTATGTCTTACGAAATCATGTATGCGGTTACAGAAAAAATTAACGGAACAAGTTTTACATATAAATAATACATGTATCATATACACGATTTAAAATGTTTCGTTACAGACAACCGAAATGGCACGGTTGGGCGGCAATACAATGGCCACAAATGTCAGAAACGTGATGTCGACCGCTATAGGGTACGAGGTGGCACCAGCCTTTAATGGGACGGGCCAGAAAAAAAAGTTATGGTTCCAAAATGATGCATTGGCAAACGCAATCATTGGTAATAATCATATTCTATATTTCTAATGCTCTTTGGCGATTAATTGCACAGATAGGGGGTGTTTACTGAAAAAAATGTGGAAAAGTAAATTACCCATACGATATGTTTCCAAGGTCGGATATTATTGGCACTGTACCACACGCTTTTGGGACTGTCGCGTTTCCTCTTTTCGAGGCACATGAAACGATAGTCGCATAACTTGCAAATCATAAGGAACGGTTTTACGAAACTTCAGTAAACACCCTGTAACATTTTCTTTATCGCTTTCGACAAACGTCGACAATATTTCTATTTTTGGTTAAAATTTAACTATAATAAATCTTCAGGTCGAAAAAACAGACCCAACGTTAGGAAATGTGTTGGACAACGAAATATAATTTAGAAGAATACCTTCTACAAACGAAACGTTGAAATACTTGAATTTATAGAACCCGTTTCATGCCACATGTTCGTATACGTGCTATTTATTTTATGTTCGTAGAAATGATTCGGAGGAAGTTCGTTACAGCAACGTTGTCGGAGATACGGAACAGCGTGCGAGAATGGCTTCGACGATCGGCCGACGGGATGATATCATTAATGAAAAAATAAATTTATTTTAATAAATACAGCGTTAACGATTACTGCTTCATTTTATTACATACCCGTTACAATGACCGTAATATGTAATTATATTTCCAAACATATTTCATAGGTCTAACTTCATAATTCTTTACTCGGATACATCAGATACGTAACAATAATATTATGCAATTAAATCGATAAAATCTTGCGGAAAATCTCATTTTAAAATAATAATTTTGTAATTATTGTACGTGACGTATACCAAGCTTGCATGAATATTATTTCGCATTGCCTAAACCTTGCGGTCGCATTGCCGGAATATCGCACGAATATCGCAGGAATATTGCTATGTCCGCCTCTTCGCAACGTTGCGGAACATTGCAGGAATCTTGCGTGAAACATTGCAGGAATCTTACCTGCGACATTGCGTCGAGGTCCCTATAATATTCCCTGAACATCGCATGCTGTATATGATTATGGTTTCACTTTAAGCAAATAATTGAAGGAAATTTCATATATTCTAGAATATAAATGCTATTTTTATTATACTATGCTTCCAAGACGTTGAGATTTACAACATTATAAGTAAATTCACTCGCGCATAGCATACCTTCCAACACGATCGAGTTACGAATGCTACGAGTAAATTCACTCGTGCATAGCATATCTTTGAACACATAAAATTCAATTCGCGCACACGCGTACAGGCGCATGCGCTCATCGTTGCATACAGGAAAATAGCGATCCATTCGTACGCACACATACCTTTGGACACGCGCAACACACTTTTCACGTATATATACTTCACCTTCGAATATACACAATATCAGTTTCACATTCGTTATTAAGACGTAAGTACGCGTAGTAGATATTTATCGCCAGCTCAATGAAAATATTCTGCATGTTTAGTTACTTTTTATTTCAGAACATGGCTTACGCAGCGGTGCACTCGATCAATGACAATTTCGCATCCGAGGTTCCGACGAACCGGTTGCAGAAGGATGGAAATAACTTGCTCCGTCGGTGCCCATCACCAAAAGTATCGACACGTATTAATACCTATATTTTAATATATATATATAACATGTACGGTACAATCAGCCGCATTTGTTTTTCTAAACCTTGGATGAAGCGCGGAAAGTCGCGGAGGACGAAGACTACGCGTCTGCGGATTACGTATGTTTAGGGAAAGGACAAAGAAAAAAAATTAAACGCCCTATCATTAGTCGTGACGACGATAGGAGCTCGTCGCCCGACGAAACGAGGGAGAAAAATGTTCCAACAGCCTGCCGAACCGAAACGGACCGAGCCGAAGAAAAATTTGGTTGCGGAAAGTTTTATCGAAGCAAAGACCGCTCCAGCGATAGTCGCAAGAGGGGATGTGGCCGACCGGCCGTCTAGCTTTCGCTTACAGAAGCGGCGAACGACGACAACTTTTGTGCGGAGGTGCTCGAAAACACGATCGTCGAAAGTTGTGAGTATTCCTTATCGGATCGAAGAGAAAATTTTTACGTATGCGAATAACCAATTATCGATTTCTTCCAGCGTGCGAGAAGGATAGTTACGAACAGGACGTGAGCAGCGGTCATCGCAACGTAGACCACCGGATTCAGCGGCTCACCGAGTGCGTCGAGATCGAAGCAGGTACATCCTAATTTGTGTCAAAGTAACGATTGAAACTTAAATTACAACCTCTTATTTACGACAAATACAGATATTCTACTACGAACGGGTACACGGTTGGAAGAACAAAGATTCCTAAATGAATGTGTAACCGAAGAAGTCAGTGTATATTTCCTCACATTGCCACTTTATCTTTTAATGTTAGAAAACGTTTGTTTTAAAAATCGCTGTGAATTCGGCGAAAGAAACGACGCGAAATATATTGTCGCGCGTACGCTCTGTGCGCGATGCTGTTGGAAAGGCCGCCGACAAGATGTCGGCGTCGCAAGACCGAACGTTGTCGGTGTCGTCCGATGTACCTAGTGTTTCTTACACATATATATATACATGTATATGTGTATTAAATTTAATATTTCCTTTACAGATTATTTTTGAACAACGTTGGACGTCGACGGAACGCGAAAGCGTTCGCGGTACCGTGAACGGAGCGATACATGCAGACGGAACTGATACGATCAACGTTGCATATATCTACGATACACGCCATACCCACGTAGCACCGAGTCAACCGTAAGTCAACCGTTAGTCGTCCGAAGAAGTGCAGAGTCGTCTGTACGGACGTCTGAAAGAAGAAGGCAAATTACGCCGGTACCGCGAAAGCGCGGTTTAAGACGAGACACGAGCACAGTGATACGAGAGGAACAGACGCGAAACAAAAGTCACTATTATTCTAGAAAACATTTGTTATCTTGTTATCCGGTAAGTAATATTGATTCTATATATGTCTGTTTTAATATAGTCCACTACGCTAATATATCATGCGCATCTGCACAAATCACACGTTACCATTATATCTTTTGTTTCGTGTTACAGCATCGTTGAGTAGTAACGCGAGTTGCAACTTATAAAACCAAACGAAGATCTTCGTTCGAGGAAGGATGACAATTACCACGTTGGGCATTCGGCTGTTTTAAACCTACCCGATTTTGATTTCGCCAACGACGTATCACTGGACTGTATGCATCTCGTATGTTTCGCAGTCATGCGAAAATTAAGGGGGTCTTCTAGTGTCAGGAAAAAAAAAACGATTTTTTTTTTTCATATTCTTATAGTTTGGGGTCTTAAGAATGTGTCTCAAAAATTTTAAAGTGATTTTCGTAAAAATAACCGAGCTACGAAGGTTTAGCCGATGCGACTCCATAGAGCGCGTCAACCGGTTCTTCGCGCGCCAGGTAACAACTTTACCCAGGCGGATGGTGCCTAGCTGAGCACGTGGACGATCCTTTATTGTCCCCTTATATACTGTCGTCCGAAATTTGCGTTACAATCAGTATACTCTCGACCTCCGAGCAAAATAGACGCGAGTTTTTTAAGACAACATGGAGCGGAAAGGCAAGCGAGGTGGTCAAAAGCGTATCGGTGGAAAAGGAGCAGGGAAATTGACTGACCAGTTGATAAAAGAATTAACTACATACTACGGCTTGGCAATACGAAGAAATCCGCAGTCAGTGGAAAACATGAAGAACGCCATATGGGCCACATATGACCACAAACGATCCACCGACGAGAATCCACACCACGAACGTTATCCTGAAGGCTCCACGAGCTGGTGCGCGTGGCGTAAAGCGGAAGCTGCGGGAACATTAGACAGCTATACCCATAATAATCCTCCGCTGAACGATGTGGTGTTAGACGTCATCAGGCCCATTTATGAAGATTGACATCGGACGACTTATTGGAGCGATGCCTGGGATGTTACACCCAAAACAATAACGAAAGCCTGAATGCGGTGATCTGGTCGTTCGCACCAAAACATTTGCACCGTGGCAAAAACATTGTAGAAATTGCCACTTTCTTGGCCACTTGTATTTTTAATGGTGGATATCACACAATTCTACAAATTATGTCTGCGATGGGACTAAAAATCGGGTGTAACGTTGTCATGTTCGCAAACGCCAGAGACAACGAGCGCGTCGAACGTTCCAACAAGCGAGCAACATTAGAATCAAAAGAGGCAAGGACTGCCAGAAGAAATGAGAAAGCGGGTAAACTTGACTTCTACGAAGCTCAGGAGGGTGTCTTGTATGGCCCTGGTATAGCCGACTAAAGGTAAATTGCTGAAATCAGTCAATATGCACCGTACAACTGCATGACAAACTTTAAACGCGTTTTCCTCGAAATGACATTTTTCAACTCGGGCGTGCATGTATCTCAGAAACTACTGGGCCGATCGACTTGCAATTTTGCAAACATGTACAGTACATGTCGGGCTATCGTCCGTGCCTCCACTTTTATTATTGCTTTATTATTACTATTTTTCCGGGCGACGAGAAGTGAGAATTTTACCGTGAAAATCAGAGTTCTGTCTTTGAAGCGCCGCCATTTTGTCAATTGTTCTTGAAATTTTTTTTTCGAGGCTGGAACGATAGCCACGTTCATAAAGAATAGAATAAAACCAAAAACGTTTGTTTCAGATCACCAGGACGACCCCTAGCTACACGCCCGATTGAACACAATTTTAAAAATATGACCTGCGCAACATTAAATATCTTCCATAATTATCAACAAAATACTTTGAAAAAAATTAATATGGTTCTTCAAACATATATAAATATAACTGTGAAATTCAAACACAATACATTTAACAGTTTTCCCACAAGTAATTCCCAAAGAACCACCTCAGAAATGGGTGTACACACTAGAAGACCCCCTTAATATATACACGGTTATTTGGAAAACTCGAAGTACGTTTACGACACAGAAGAGTTGAAGCCATATCGTTGCAACTAGAAAATATTTTAAAAATACATACTACACGGGTCGTGTAGTTTTCGAAAAGCATCTTAAAAACAATTGATATAAGCATTTACGTAGAGAAACCACCCCAATTGCCGACAACGACGTTACTTGCCTTTGTAACAGACAGGAACTCGATTCACACGAACGATCCGTCGATCAATGGCTGCTGCGATCCACAGTATTACATACTAAAAAGGCCGAATGCATTTCTACGCATACACTCGTTGTCGGATAGTCGCTGCTGATCGAGCGATGGAAGTTTCGTTCGAGTAAAAAATGTTACTCGTCGTAACGAGCCGCGCTGACAGACGTTATTATCGCCCGTAAATTTTGACATCGGGAAGATTCGTATAACGAACCGTGCCCTTCGTCGCTTCTCGGAATATTTATGGTAGACGAAACGTCCGAGCGAAAGATATGCCCGATAAAGGATGTCAACATGAAATATGTTCGGTTACCATATAATAAGAAATACGCTGTACCCGTTACATCCGAGCTGAGAGACGGAAGAAAATGGAAAGAAATTTAAACAAAATTTGAAGTCATCGCTGGTAATTATACATAATTTGTAATTAATAAACACGATGTAACAGTTATATCAGACCGTGTTATACGTTCCTATTCAATTATGTAAATGCGATATAAGGTCAGCATTATGTAACAGCTACATCGTTAAGTGCAAAATTATAATATCGATGTTAGGTTACCGATACCTCGTGCTTACCGTAGATCGCCTCGTTAAAAATACACATTTCTTCGTTTCGTAATAGGTACGTTCCATAAAGACTGCCTGGATTTAGATCACGAGCCTAGCACCGATCGTGTTCCAACGCCACTGACAGAGGTTCGGGTAACTATCTAACTATCTTTTATAATTATAACGCTTTTTCAACTTATTTTACAACGTATTATTTATACAAGTTAATTCTAGGAAGTTCCGATTTCGAACGATTTATGGTCACGAAACGGCTGGATGGAGGTTTCCAGGTACGCGGTATCCAAGACCAACTCGGTGGACGGAATCTTCAATTAGACGATCAAACGCAGCATATGGAAACACATCCACGCGCAAACGTTTCCACTCTGTCGGATGAAAACGTGATGCCAAATTTTCCATTTGACCGCATGGAACATTCGGAGAAGTTTGAAACGGAATGGCTACATGGCCAAATTAATCGGGAAAAATTGGTAAGTGCTGTGAATATTCAAATCAATCGTACGTATGCGCGCATGCGCGTGAGCGCTTACTCACACCTACACTCGATCATATTGCAGATTCAAGATTTACCACGGGTAGGCGGGAATAATATTGAAACAATAGTTTTCAATTTATTACGCACTGCGACGACAGATCAATTGCCTCGACGTTAAAATTGTACATGTCATGCGAAATTGTCTGCTTGTGCTACTTATCTATTCTGTTCAGCGCGAACTTCTTACACAGATGAAGAACATAAACAATCAGCTTTTTGCAACTTTTCGGACTTATTTCGTTATTGGTAGAACAGGATCTAACGAATGAGAAAAGAATGAAATCTTTAACACAGCAAACGCCCGAAATCAAAGTCGTCATATCTTTGTTAATGTTTTTGAGATGGAAGGAGTAAACTTTTTCAACTTTTGAAAGCATTCCCGTGTGTCTAAGAGGAAGAAATAACAGAGAAAAGATTGTCAAGTGGCTAGCACTTAGGAAAGCATGACGCTTTATTGTTTAAACAATTAGCAATAAACTTTTGCAACTTTTCGAAGTTTTCTGGTTGCCGGAAGAGCAGGGCTTAACGAATGCAAAAAGAATCAAATTTCTAGCACATCTGGAAGTATGAGAACAAAAGCGTTCACATCTTTGTTAATGTTTTTCACACGGAAGGAATAAACATTTTCGACTTTTGAAAGCATTCCCGTGTGTCTAAGAGGAAGAACTAATAGAAAAAAATAGTGTCAAGTGGCTAGTACTTAGGAAAGCAGGACGCTTTATTGTTTAAACAATTAGCAATAAACTTTTGCAACTTTTCGAAGTTATCTGGTTGCCGGGAGAGCAGGTCTTAATGAATGCAAAAAGAATCAAATCTCTAGCACATCTGGAAGTATGAGAACAAAAGCGTTCACATCTTTGTTAATGTTTCTCACATGGAAGGAGTAAACTTTTTCGACTTTTGAAAGCATTCCCGTGTGTCTAAGAGGAAGAACTAATAGAGAAAAGAGTGTCAAGTGGCTAGCACTTAGGAAACCATGACGCTTTATTGTTGAAACAATTAGCAATAAACTTTTGCAACTTTTAGAAGCTTTCCAGTTGCCGGGAGAGCAGGTCTTAACGAATGCAAAAAGAATCAAATCTCTAGCAGATCTGGAAGTATGAGAACAAAAGCGTTCACATCTTTGTTAATGTTTTTCACATGGAAGGAGTCAACTTTTTCAACTTTTGAAAGCTTCCTGAGTGGTTTGACAGTGAAATGTAGTAGAGGACCAAATTGCAAGTGGCTAGCACTTGGGGAAGTACGAAATCTGGAAGATCGGTTAATTTCAGTTTGCCGTTCCTTCGACGTTTAAACATATTAGTGGTGAACTTTTGCAATTTTTCGACCGTTTTCGTTAGTTTGAGAGCAGGATCTAACGAATGCAAACAAAATTAAGTCGCTAGCACGTCGGGAAGTGGTCTAACCGAATAAACGAACATTTGCCTTTTATATATTAAGATTACCCTGCCCCCCCCCCCCCCCCGATATACCCAAAAAATAGCAAAAAATTTAATCTTATCTCCGGGCAAGCATCGTACCCGTTGTGTCTTACGAATGCCAAGCAGCGTTGCATCCGGAATCGAAGGTTGCGTCGAACGCCTAGGTTCGAGAGAAGCCGAATGACGCTTAAAAAACTCCGTATACCGCACTTCGTCGCAGAAAAGATAATAACGAGGGTACGACGTATGAGTCGAGTCGTGCTTTATTAACGGAGCCAGCTGTACCGAACACCGAAGATTCCATACATTTCACGATAAACGAAGGCTCTGATATTATTCCGGTTGTTTCGCTGGATTTAGAAACGAGTCGACTAGAATATAATTGCGATATTTTGCGATTCGGTGCAAAATGTGGCAAAAATGCATTTTCCACGTATGTCGATCCGGTAAAACAGATTCCTCGATCAGCGACCGCAGTTCACGGTTCAACAAATTCTTATGGCGAGTTTCGTTGAACGGAGTGCCGGTTAAATCCATTCGAATCGGAGAAGCGTTAAGCAGTCTACGCGAGTGGCTGTCGTCGTTCGAAGAGACGTGCTGCATCGCAATTCACAATCTGGCATTCGATGGACCGAGGCTGACGAAAGCTATCGAGAGTCGTTCATCCTTGCAGAACAAATTTAGCACGGTGATCGAAGGATTTTCAGATACTTTGCACGTCGTTAGAAAAGAAACCGGTACAAAAAAATTCTCTACTTCGGATTTGGCCAA
This sequence comes from Priocnemis perturbator, assembly GCA_963942575.1. Classification (NCBI taxonomy): domain Eukaryota; kingdom Metazoa; phylum Arthropoda; class Insecta; order Hymenoptera; family Pompilidae; genus Priocnemis; species Priocnemis perturbator. The sequence goes on along the minus strand of OZ012643.1, from coordinate 23,303,722 downwards.
AAATGAAAATATTTGTGTCACTGGTGCACATAATGCTGTACATGTTGAGTAAAAGTCTAGAATGAATATAACTCTGCCGGTATAAGATGTTGTATCTGGTAACAGTCGTGGGAAAATATGTGCACTGGGTGAATGCGATGATGTGTTGAAGCAAGTATAATAACGGGAGGTATGATTGTGTGCAACTGGATGAATCTGAATGAGCTGCAACTAATGTAGAGTGCTCAAAAATAGTAAGGTTAGGTCGCACACATTGAACTCTCCACTTGAATCTGAGTGAATTGACGAATTGTAATGAGTACCTGGGTGATCTGGCCTATACTTCTGCCTATTTTAGGAGTATCGCAGTTGCGAAAACACCGGTGAATAATGATATGATCTAGTGGGTGTGTCTGCTGTGCGTGGGCACGATCTGCTCGTTGGTTTGATGGATGAATAACACGAAACGAACGGTGAATTCCGCGCACACATGTGCTTGCCGTCAAGACGAACAGAATGGCCGCCGAAGCGGCATGCCCGCAGCGAGACGATGCGGACGGATGTGACGTGTCACCACGTGATCTCGTTCGTGATTCTGAGTGGCCGCGCTGTTGGACACTAGTTAGCGGCTCGAGACTGCTGATTGGTGCAATGACAAACTTTCCCCTAGATATAAGTTATAATTCCCCGAAGGTCTCGGACAAAATTCTTTGACAAAATTTCCCCCAGACATTTATCCGAATCGGAATCGAACATTCCTATAGAACAGTGAGAGCAAGTGAGAGCAAGTGAGAGTTCATAGCATTTGCAGTTTTCAAAGATTTCTTACTGTGTAATCTATTAACAATGGGTTCGCTTGAAAGTGCAAAGAAAATTGCAGCTTGTAAAGCGATCGACGAATACGTAAAGGTAAGCTTCATAGGCATATAACAAATACTATGTTCAGAGGTTACAGTTTTTTTCAACTAACCTATTTTTCCCTCATTTCCACCTTTCATTGCAGAATAACAGTGTGATTGGTATCGGCAGTGGGTCTACTGTTGTTCATGCAGTCCTACGTTTAGGTAATTTACCGCATATTTATTACGGGGTATAATGAGTGTTATGTCAAGTTTACACGTGCGCGTATATTGCGGCAATATTTTTTGTATAAAGTCGTCGAAAAGAGATATCTACATATGTTTACGTATAAAAGATGTTGACCCCTTGACCAACATAGAAGATATCAGAATTGCTAACATATTTTGTTAGAACAACCGAATTATAGGTCATTTCGCACACTATGTTTGTTTAGATCAAAACTTTCCTTTTTACTACTTGCCTTGCTTTTGTTTTAACAATTTTCAATTAAATTATGTCCATAGCAGAACGAGTGAAATCGGAACAGCTAAATGTTGTGTGTGTGCCAACCTCGTTCCAGGCGCGTCAGCTTATACTCGACAATAATCTTATGTTAGGTGATTTGAACAGGTGTCCTAAGGTAACAAATTTATCACCTATTGCTTTCCAAAAATTTGTTATACTCTCACATAATAATTTTGTTACAGTTGGATTGCGCGATTGATGGGGCAGACGAGGTAGATTCTCAATTAAATTTAATAAAAGGTGGTGGAGGTTGTTTGCTCCAAGAGAAAATTGTTGCTTCTTGTGCCAAAGAGCTTATCATCATAGCCGACTACACGTAAACTTTTTTCTCATTTGCTTTGGTTAAAATCCTACGACTTGCCTACTATTTCAAATGGATTTCAGAAAAAATTCTCAATACCTTAATGAACAATACAAAAAGGGTATTCCTATAGAGGTAATTCCGATGGCATATGTTCCTGTACAGCGTAAAATTGAAGAAACATATGGTGGTCAAGCAATTGTCAGAATGGCGATTGCAAAAGCAGTGAGTATATATGGAATTGCTGCCAAATGTATACCAATGGGATAAGAAGGTTTTTAAAGATTATCTCATTGCTGACTTTTTTCAGGGCCCTGTCATAACAGATAATGGCAACTTTATTCTGGATTGGCACATTCCATGCAGCAATATCCTCAACTGGAATAATATAAACTCAGAGATCTCATTAATTCCTGGCGTTGTTGAAACCGGCCTTTTCATAAAAATGGCAACGAAAGTGTTGTTTGGAATGCCAGACGGTAGCATAAAGGAACTGTTGAATGACTAATTTTTGATAGCAACTCTGAACAGACCTTCCGCAAAATTGTGAAGACCTGGTGTACAATTCTTGTACAAAATCCTTGGTCCTCTCTTTAACTGTGCATCAGTTCAACTGCATACACTACAAACGTCTGTACATATGTGAAAGTGAAAACATGAAATTCGGTATTTGTATACAGTCACCTGAGATGTACTGACAAATATAAGTAAAGACCTTTAGCGTGTGTATCAGAATTGACATCAATTCTGAAGCATGAGCGGCTATTGGGACAGATAAACGTTTGGCGTGCACAAATTTTTATGTGAGGCTGAGTAGCGTAAAGTTGCGTATTTTCTAGTGAGGCCCCCGATTGACGTGGTTAACTAGTCATGTCGATTTCACATGTACCTAAAATGTACGTGTACACGTGTAGTTAATATATCCGTGTACTTCTCAATACACGGGTTCACGGATCATAATATCTATACATGTATTCGTATACTAAAGTTCACGGATACACGGTTCGAAATGTGTACTGCCACGTGTATTAACCCATACCCCATATTTTATTTTGTAATTAAAAATCAGAATATTTAGATAAGTAAATTGTTTATACGACTTAATTTACTATGTTGCAGGTGAAAATAAAAAACATGGTTTTGGTTAATAAGGTTTAATTTATTAATTTTTTGTTTGAAATAAGAAAACTTTAATTCCACTTCTATTAGACAATTTTTGCAACAATGAAAATGCTACTAGTAGATTACCAGAACTTACTGGTATCACAAATTATTTACTTATTTCCAAATGTGAACATTCTGATATTTAATTAAAAATTAAATATGGTGTATGGGTTAATAGACGTGAAATTATATAATTTCTATACACGTGTACGCGTGAACTTTCGTACAGGAATACACGTACATATATTACGACCTATGTATTATAAAGTGAACTGATTAAAACACGGATATATTAGCTGTACGTGCACACGTGTATTTTCAATAAATATTCAAAATCAACAACTGTATCGGCAACGCTTTTCACTGTAACATATACAATACGAAGTAATTGTCGCTTAATCTGTTTTTATCTGACTATATTGTTTCACATAAGTTTGCCCAGTCTCGACAAAATATTCTATTTTATTTTATCTTGACAATAACGTCTATCAATGATACATCAAACCACAAAGTCGTTGCGATAAATATGTGTCTATACAGATAATAAACGTTTAACGTAAAGAAAAGGTGACGTTGTATTGCTTCATTCTTTGGACCAAGCTACTGCCTCTCAAGTACACCTATACCTCGCGATACGGCCGCTGTTTATACGGCATTTTGCTATAACAGCCTTTTTTAATACAGATCCTATTAATTATAAGATTGTACATCTACATAAGGCATCGTCACTGCACAGAGTGAATTGTTGAATATTTGATTAACAAAGAAGCAAAAAAAAAGAAAAGAAGTGCGCCCGAACAGGGACTCGAACCCTGGACCCTCAGATTAAAAGTCTGATGCTCTACCGACTGAGCTATCCGGGCATGTTCAATGTCCCTGTTTTTAAGTTTGAACCTACAATCGTTGCCAGAAAACTTTAAATAAGAAGGTAATAAATATGTTTTCAACGAAAGAGTGACACGCTTTGGTGGAAATGCTAAGAGAATTTTCATTGGTAGAGGTATAACATGTTGTGTGGATATGTTTCTGCATCGATCCAGAATATGTAGTAAATATGAAAACGAAATCATGCATTTACGTTTTAGGGTGTATGCTGGTACACCGTACGGCCAAGTACACCTATAAGACAGAAAGAAGGCAAAGCGATACGAGACGCGGTTATCTTATGGCTTATACATAATGACCCGCTCATTATGACCGTACCCGCGTACCGGTGCGAGTACGAAATGCTCGTATATAATGCTCGGCAACGGGACTACATACTCAGGCGGCGGGCGGCGTGGTCGTTCAACCTTTATTCATGAATTTACGCGCAATCCTTTTCTGACAATGAGTCGGCCTCGGGAGTTTGAAATATATTTCATTTTTATCATACGTTATGATTCAAATTCGGTATTTCTGATGTTGTTGCGTTAACGAAATATAATAATTAGCGTCTGGAAAAGAAGATAAGAAACTAAAAAAATGTAACATTGACTTCAAAACTGCACTGAAAAGTAAGAAATAATGTACAATTTTTGACGTCGGTGCCGAGATGGAAAGAAGAGAATCTACCAATTGGCGAAATAAATGTTTATGATTTCTTTCGCTTGTCCAATGACTAGAATAGGAAGTGCACAGTGTGCTTACAGGCTAACTAAATTTGAGGCATCGCCACCTCCCCCCCCCCCCCCCCTCCTTGCTCCCGGCCTTCGCTAGCCCTCCTTGCACCCACGCACCGCTTCCCCCCTCTCGCTGTCTTTACAAATCGATTTAAGTGTTTTTTGGTTTCCATCTCGGCACCGACCTCAAAAATTGTAAATTATCTTTATTAATGCTTAGAAAATCTTTTTATTTTTAGTTACATTTAACAATACCCCGACGAACTTCGGGCTAGTAATTTGTTAGTAAAGAAGTGGTTTAAAAGATGGGTATTCTTTATTAGAATTTTTTAATCTAGACGGTACCATCGCAGGTCTGTCCACTTTTATACGTATCCAAAATCATCCAAATCGGTCAACCCGGTGGAAAGTCACGCGCGAACATGCAAAAACTACTCTCGAAATTTTATAAAAAAGCTGTGTAAAAGATGTGGTTTTTTTTGTCGATAGTTTTCGAGAGTTAAATGGGACCAATGGAAGAATAATCCCCTTAATCTTAATATGAACGAACAATCATCAAGATCCGGCAGCCCGTTTGCGAGTTATGCGCAAACATACATAAAAACAAAACTTTTTTTAAAATATACGTTTTGAATAGAGAACCTCCTCTCTTTTTTAAAGTCGGCAAATAAACGCACAAGCAGCAATGAGCTAAAATTTAAATAAGCCAAGGACACGTAGAAGCTTGATGGCCTGAGTTTAGCGAAGGGTTGAACGACCTTCTCATAACACAGCGGGTTCTGATGTGCAAACGCTGTAAGTACTTAGCCCCCGCTCCATTTAACGATTTTATATGGTTCCTTAGGAGGCATTCGTTTGCGGAACGTTTCCTAAGTCTCATTGATGGATGCTAGAATTTCTTCAAAATTTGACATATTCTTTCATTTGACAGTTTCTTATTGAGAAGTTATCTCTTATATCTGTCCGAAATATATTAGCATAACAATGTCACATTTGTAAAAAAATGGTGTGCGATAGATGTGATTGTGGCAATGCCTCTACGTGAAGAGATGCTCGAATGTTCAGAGGTGTAGTTTTGTGGATGGCGAACGGATATGGAAATGAGGCGAAGCCTCGATATACCTCGAAGATCATGTAAAGGCGACGAGGAGGGTTGCTCGTTGCTCCAGTATTACTTAGAAACGACCGCGTCCTCTGCGCCAGGAACACCGCGTACAAACCGGCGTATAAACGTTCGCTCATGCGTTCAGCGTGGCGCATCTGATTTTGCCCCTCTGATTTTCCATCGAAGGTTGTAGAGGGAGGAGACGTATTTCAAGAGCGAGCGCGCGGTTTCTTCCTCAAACGCAACCCTTGGCTCACTTCAAGCGTGCTACTATCAGGGAATACGTTCACTACCTGTGGCTATCAGCGGCATCTCTTCACCACCGCCGGCGCTCTGCTTCCTTGTTGCAAACAGTGTGCGACACATAACGGAGAGAAGCTGGAGCAATCCAGGGCGAACAACATTGTGAACGAGTCATCAATTTCCAATCTTACCGGCTGCACTCTCGGGATGAAGGTAAGAATAATCATATTTGAACTGCTCTTGCATATTCCTGCAGTAACATGCAAGACTACTAAAGAGGCGAGTGCATGATGCAGGAGCGTAAAACTTTTCGCTTCTCATAACTTTATTTAAAATAGACGTAGGAAAGGCAGAGGTTTCTGAAGATGAGTTAGCCGTCACCGAAACTGAAGGCATTATGTCGCCCTTTGTTCACACAACTCCCACGTTACATCTTCCTCTACTTCAGCTATCGCTGACAATAATTATGAATGAGTTTGCGCAATCTTTCCTTCGGCGGATTAACGAAACGCTGAGTGTCGTTGATAGTGCGATTTAATGACACGTCAGATCAGGATCGCCGATGTTACGTTTGATGTTGAGAATTAGCTATTGTGAGTGAAACGGCCAGCGATACCCTTAAAGACAGTGTTTTGAGATTACGTCTTTTCGCATCTGAACACTTGAAAAGAATGTAGCGACGAACGCCGGCCAGCTAAACTGATACTGCTGTGACAAAGGAAAAGACAAGAAAAAAAAACATACCTTTTGCGCCGCGAATTGGATTCGTATCTCGAAACGTCGATGCACGCCTGGCAATGCATCGTTAACTGGTAATTAACCGGGGCGCAAGTCGGACAACGCTTAAGCAGATTAAAAGGGAGTTAACACATCCGCGTGCTATCGGGTGCGACTTATGCAACCGTTACGCGGAACACCGCCAGGTCGTAGTCCAGTTTAATTTCCCATCTTGCTTGTTATCGTTTCCCTCGATTACGCGTTACACCAATTGTTTTCGCGACGTCATTATCATCGTCATCATCGTTATTGCGGAAGATAATCAGTACATACACGCAACGTGATTCTTCTGCGTTTCAATCCACAGGTGATCCGATACGTATGCTGCCTGCTAGCTTTGACGTACGTCGACGAACTTGCAAATGCCGAAAGCTCTCAGAACAAGGTAAATGTTTTTCCCCATTGAGGCCCCCAGACCCCACCACCCCCCCGCTCCGCGGTTGAATCGGGATTCCCTTCAGACGGACGAGTAGGCCATGACTAACGGAAAACATTAAGAATTCAAAATATAATTGACATTGCAGTTCTATGATCAACCATTTGATGTCTTCCCGAATCATGAAGAACCGCTTAAGATAAAAAGACCCTTCTGCAACGCTTTCACCGGTGAGTAGGAATCTTTATTATTGCATAGTTTTTATCATGTGAATCATTTCGGACTTGTTAAAATTTTAACCAATTTTTGTATAAACCAGCCAAAATTTTTTGCTGTTGCCGTCGTCGTCGTTGAATTAAATTTCGTTATTACGCCACACAATGGTCTGACTGGATAAATGGTGACCGGTCGATTTTCGGAAATTTTTCATAGGTTGCGGAAGGAAAAGAAGTGTGTACAAGAGCTCAACTAATGCATGGGATTCAGGGAGAAAGGAGAACGTTGAAGTTCCGGCCTTTCTTTATAAAACGCTGCTTCGAGCAATTGCGACCCAACAAATTCGTGACGCTGTCGTTCATGCCGCTTACGATCGCCGATTTCCCGGAACCGTCTCGGACCACGCTCTTTACCCCGCACGTACAATGGCATCTGACGAAAGGCGTCAAAGTTAAGTCCACTGGTACTTATCATCCATTGTAAAAAATGTTCCGTTAAGATAAATTAGCGGATCACAATTTGATCGCGGCAAAGTCTTGTTGTCCGTTATCCGTTCACGTTTCGTTTCTGTACTCTGCTCCGCGTAGCTCATTGTTAGCGACGCCTTGTCGTCGCCGTTGTCGTCGATTAAACTCAAATCTACTACCGATCAGTCACGTAGCTAAGGAACGCTTGTAACGTTATCCTAGGTAAGACAATGTCCTTCGACAAACCTTAAAATAAACCTAGTTACTCCTCTATTGAATGTCTACTATTTTCTCTTTATAAGAATTTTATTAATGTATTTCGATGATTCGCACGATTAATTGTAAGTGCACACTCTCCGATTTACATATAGACGGTGAGCTTTATTACTAAACTTCCTCTCCAGATATACCTAAAATCTTCGTTGCGTCGAACGAAAGGCGATGATGATGGCGATCTTGCGAGAATAATTTTCCGCGAGACGCTCAAACCTACGCACACCGGATTATCCGGTTCACCGAAAAGTTTCGGTCGACCCCAAAATATCTCGTTACAAAGTGTTGTCGGACACCAAGTTCGAGATTTTCGATCCTCTTGTTGCTGCTGCTCCGGCGAGTGATCTAAAATCTGGCGAAGCAACACGTGAGCGAGGGTGCAGCGGCAGACGGTTTAAATGCTAGGGGAGATACGGTTTCCGAGATATACGTTGGATTCGGTCAACCGTGTCCGGATGAAGTAAAACGTGACACACACACACGGTTACGGCTCTTTTGAGGTTGTCTTCTTTTTCGTGTGAAAATCTAATTACACGGTTAAAATGGCGGGGGCAAAAGAGGAAGAGGATCTCTTCCCTCGCGACCGATTCAATCGATTACCGTCGTACCTCGATGCGGGTCCTGAGGCAAAACGGCCATTCCAGACCAGAGTCGTAACGACCCTGCGTTAACCCGAGACCAACAAACGTCGTCCCGTCCGGAAAGTATCTTGGCGTGGCACGGAGATACATCGCGTAACCCCTCTCACCGACGTAAAAGGTCGGGCTTCGCTCGGAACGAGTGCTCTTCCAACGTTCTAGCTTCACTTCGAAATTCCGTACCATCCAATAATAAGTAAAAACCTTCACCGATCCTAGAAGAAACAATTGCGTTATTGTAGTTTTACACTGTGCTTCAGTACTAACACCCACCCACACAGGGCATGCGGAAAGATACCCTTTTGCAACATTTAAAGTTGCGCATTGCTCCGCGAGTCTCAATTAACGCCAAGGGAATAGGCGACTTTCACCTTTTGATAGTTGGACAAAACAAACCACTAATCGCACGCATCCCCAGCGCCTCTTATTCCATATCCCAAAGGACACGTAAATCTGTTACATAGATAGAGGAACGTTTCGTTTGCGGGTTAAAATAAATAATGCGACGCATGTAACGGAATAAGCCGTACGGGCGTCGAGTTCCCTCTTACAATAGATTGGAAAAACGACTTTTACCTCAAAAGTGTATACGATCGCCCGTAATGGCGATTCAACATTGATGTATTGACTACCTATTAAGAGTTCAGCGGGCAGTCAGTGATCAACATTTACCGCAAATTATCCTCTATCGAACAGATCTGGGGAGGAAAACTATTTTCGGGTTTTCCATCATTTTGCGGCCATGCGGCGTACATAATAATGCTTTGAAGAGCTCTGAATTGATTTCCATGTATAATACTCGGTGACAAATTTCTACTCCAAACGAAAGATTTCGAATAAAGTTTGTGAAAACCATAAAAGAGAACGATGAAATGTAAGAAATGCTTATTCCACTCCGTAGACTCCGATGGACCGTTAACGAATCTCGCATGGCAATCTATATATTAAATTTAACATTGAAGCAGCTAGTTTGTGACGACACGGGTTAACATAAGATTTCCAATGTTGCAACTAACCGGCTGTCGTCCAAATTTGATGCAAGGTATAGTTTAATTGGTTTATCTCCTCTTGTCTCGGCGATTGAACGTTGTCAAGACTGTCATCGTCTTCGTCTTTCCAAACGAGGCCGTAATCGACCTGGAAATTTCGATCGAGCACCGATGTATTGGTAACATTCAATATATTAGACGAAGATCCATGATTCAGAAAAGCGTAGAGTATCTCCTTGATCTCCCCCAGTTCCCTCGTCAAGTTCTTCTCCAACTTTTCAAACTTTTCCTCGACAGTTTCTGCAAGGTAACACATAGCAAAAAGACGATGACGCGGAGCCTGTTGGGAACAAATTATTTATCGGTGTCGCGAGCAGTTATCTTACTGGCATCGCAAGCCCCTTTGAGAACTCTCGTAATCGCGGCATGTGCGTCTGCAGTTGCGTTCTCTGTTGCGACCCTGCAGCTTGCGTACTGCGTCTCTGTTACCTGCCCGTTGAAGGTAGCATTCCTTTCGTGTCCAGCTGTAAATTATAATGTTTTTCATTGATTTTTAACGCTGAAATGGTAGAGCTGCATCAAGAGAATCTCCTGCTGTCGGAAGTGACGCGTTGACGGAGAGCACGGTATGCAGCTGAAGGTTGTACAGAATTTCGGGAGCACTGTTTAATACTTACAAATTTCCAAAACAGGTTTAATTACACCAGAACACGCCAAATGGACCGTACCGAGATAAACTAGTAATATTGAATCCGAAAGAATCGTCGGCATTTTGTCAGTCCTTTCCAATCAAATCGTTCGTTGATCCAAAATTACAATTGTTGCGCTGTTCGACGATACACGTTTCAGTGCTCCGCGTTCTCCTCCGGTATTCTTAAAAATAGATTTCATCTTGCTTGTATTACCGCCTCGTGGTCTTTCTTGGGAACGAGGAACGAAAAAGAAGTGAGTGCCGCCCCCGGTTATGGGCTGTAAGAACTGCGGCTTCTTTATGGCATTTAGGGAAGATCATTTTTGCGCACTTATTAATCGCTTCCATTGTGCTAGTTGTTACTTTTTTTTTAGTTTATCATTGATACGGATATCGCCAGGGTCAACGTATAATAATTTCCGCGACTGACAGTAAGCTAATTTTTCTCTCTCTGTCTCATCTTTACAACGCAAAATCAACTTTATCCACCCACGTAAACTCCTCTTGAAGAAATGGATACTACCACATGCGTTCCAAGGTACAATCATACACGTATGGTATAATCGAATATTCTCCCTTGTCTCATCTTGTCGCGGCACATAATAAATGCCCAAATACGTTCTATACATGTATTTAGGGTAAGATATAATATATAATAAATAACAATTATTGGGTATTATGCATTAACCATAAAACAAGTAATAGTAGCTGCTTGCACTACATGCTCTGAGAGATCGTACGGCGAACGTTTACATGCGATTCATACGGCAACATACGTCAGAAAGAAGCTGCTTGAAACGACGGTGGGAATGTTTGAATGACATATGTTTATTATATTATATCTTATTTATTACTACCAGAGAAAGATTAATATTATTGAAACGAAAATTGAAATACATTCAATATTGATATGACTCAAATACTTTAACATGAAACGCATGTAATTTATCCCGTACATTTTTTAAATAATTATCTGCAAATAGACTAATATTTTTTTGCAGTCAAATACAATTTAGACAAATGCTAATATCAATAATTCATCGAATACTCATCAATTACAAATTCATCAATATTATCGATATCGAGCACAAACGCGTCGACGAGCGACGACGACTAGGACGAGTCAATCCAAATTCTCACGGGTCACGGGTCCACTTTCGATCGCGTTCTGCTCAAGACAGCGGTGTCCGACGTGAAACTGGTGCGCAGGATTGCAGTGCACAGAAACGGTACGCACAGCTCTCACAGCCAGTGTTACCTGGTGCCGGTGGAGTTCGAGCCAAATATGCTGACCGGGGTGACCACCATGGAAAAATATTTCGTACTATATTATGGAAGAAAAAGGTACTAAATTTGAAGTAAAAGTACTAAATTTTGATGTTTTATTTCTCTTTCAATTGTCGCATAATAAAGGTGTTTAATTAAGAAGAAGAGAGAACCTATTAAGCCGTATGCACACATAGTATTAAATATAACCGTAAATATAATATTAAAAAAATTAAATAAGTAATTAGCAATTTAATAACAAAGGGAATGACGATTAACCTAAAAACTTGAGGCATTATGTAGTCATAGTTCGCAATGTGTATACACAAACATAATTATAAAATATTAACGTAATAATAAAATAATAATTTTAACGTAAAAATATTAACGTAATAATACGCAAGGAAAAGGTGTACAAAATATTTTTTTAACCGTTTTTTCATGTATGAAAACATTTTATTTACTACTATTCATAACAAAAATAAATATTTTATATATTTATACTCTGTGACGGCCAGCCGTTACCGACACCATTTTCGACCCGCCTTTAACCATAAGAACTAATGTAGCCGGCTAGTATCTTGAAGGCACTCCGAGAGGTCGCCTAAGTGGACGAGCGACGGAACTTCTCCCTCACTCGTTCACAGTGATAGCAGATCTGGCACGAAAACACCGTTGGTGTTTTTTGGGTGGGGGAAACCTCGGCAAGTGTGCGTGCGTGTCCGTGAGAGCTGCGCGCGTCGTTTCTCGCCGAATCGCGCTCGGCTTTGAGAGAAGGACGGAACCATGCTGCGTCCTCTTTCAACCAGCAACGCGTGTTGCGTCTTTGTTCGACATGCAGTCGCGGCGTCGCGTCTTCGTTCCGCACACAGGCCGGTGACAGTGGTGCCAGATTTCGCATAAGGCATCGCACGTACCATTGCGTTCTTTCAGCCGGAAGGCAAATCGGGCACCACCGCTGTGAGCAGAGCGCGATCCAGAGAAAAGTGAATCGAGGAGAGTTTGGGATTGACTCGTCGTACTCATCGTCGCTCGTCGACGCGGTTTTTGTTCGTTCGTTCGCGCCTAGCCATGGTTCAATTTTTTTTCACAGAATAATTTGTTTTTTTAATTATTCATCACACGGCATCAAACGATATTCATTTAAAAATATTTTATTACTTACTACGGATAGTTTTTAATATTTTGTCAGCGGAATAGATGTGTCGTATTGGTTTATAATAGATATGGGCAAAATATATATTTCATAAATTTTGGTTTCAGTAACATTAATCTTTCTGTGGTAGTAATAAATGAGAAAGTATATAATAAATGTCAATTATTGCGTATTATGCATTAACCGTGAAACAAGTAATAGGAGCACTTCTTGCACTAGAACGTTCTGAGGGATCGTACTAACACGCGATTTTAACACACGACAGTGTACGTCAGGAAGAATTTGCTTGACACGACGCGACGACGGTGCGAATGTTTTTATGAGTTGTTCTCTATGATTTGTTCTGCATGATTTCTTTTCTAAATAGAAGGTGATCAAATTGTGTATATATTCTAACAGTTCTCAGCAAGTCCCATCACATTGATTTGAAACGTTTTTCTTACTTCGCACGTTTAGTTTAAGAACGCTCTCCCCATTTCGTGAAAGAAAAAGTTGTTCGGTTGAAGGCAATTCACCGTTCATACTGTAATCCATATGTACGTCCATTGTCGCATTCTGCCCACGAAATGTCGCAACGTGCGTATTGTCAAAGAAGGCATGATAAAACAGGACAATAATAACAAAATCCCTGTGAATTGAAAACCGAAACTTTCATTGTGCCGCTCCCGACCGACCGCGGGTCGCAGTTGGACTAATTGAAATATCTGAAAAGTCTAACCATTCTTAGCACGTATTTCACGTACGTACTAGAAATGATTCCCCCGGAACTGTAACCGACTTTTCCAATGTCATTTATTCATCATTATGTACGATATGTATTACATTTAAATGCACATGTACAGGGTGCACAGGTTGTGATAGTCAGCTTTGTTCCTGTAAACGGTAAGTATTACACAAAATTATACAGGAAAGGGTTCGATGGGTTCGTAATATCTATATTCTACGAGACTTCATTCAATTCGAAAGTGCAACGCCGCACCCGACAAATGCAAATGCGTATGTAAGGTTTCTGTTTATAAAACGTTATGACGATGAGTACGACGAGTCAATCCCAAACTCTGCTCGATTCACTTTTCTCTGGATCGCGCTCTGCTCACAGCGGTGGTGCCCGATTTGCCTTCCGGCTGAAAGAACGCAATGGTACGTGCGATGCCTTATGCGAAATCTGGCACCACTGTCACCGGCCTGTGTGCGGAACGAAGACGCGACGCCGCGACTGCATGTCGAACAAAGACGCAACGCGCGTTGCTGGTTGAAAGAGGACGCAGCATGGTTCCGTCCTTCTCTCAAAGCCGAGCGCGATTCGGCGAGAAACGACGCGCGCAGCTCTCACGGACACGCACGCACACTTGCCGAGGTTTCCCCCACCCAAAAAACACCAACGGTGTTTTCGTGCCAGATCTGCTATCACTGGTACTAGATTTCCGTTCAAAAATGCTTTTCAGTATGGCTGACGAGACTGTAACGTACTACCATTTTGTCAGACATCTACTGGAAAACGCGTTCGGCAGCACTGTCAGTAAAACAGAACGACTATTTTTCAGTAAAACCAGCGTCAGTACTGACAGTACTGTCAGCCAATTTCTGAACACGGCCCAGAGAAGTAGTGCAGAGCAGTGCAGTTTCGGCAGCACTGTCAGTAAAACAGAACGACTATTTTTCAGTAAAACCAGCGTCAGTACTGGCAGTACTGTCAGCCAATTTCCGAACACGGCCTTAGTAGAGTAGTAGAGGGGCCAAACCAAACAGGACCTCTTTTTCATGAATTTTAGCGTACCTTAAGAAAAATTTCACGCGCATGCGCGAGAATGCGCAACCAGGATCACTGGCTCAGTGGCAGTGATGTTCCTGGGGAGCAGCGGCAATTAGGGGCAACAGCCTGCCGAAATGCACAGGCCCAAAGAGGTAATGCGAGGTAAGGTAGGTTATAGCGATTAGTATATATTTAAATATAATTATTTATATATAAATATATATATATATATATATATATATATATATATATATATATGTATATATATATAATTGTTATAACAGACATTATGGAAAAAAGTTTTTTCATATTATTTATTGTTTTATTTAATTTTATTTATTTAGATTTAAAAATTGTGATGCCATATTTATTTTCTATGTTCAACCATAAATGTGATATTTTTTTGTTATGAATATTGGTAAAGTTCTTGGCAGTTTTCCTTACTCTTGCAACAAATGTTGGTATTCGTTATAATTCTGCCAAATAAAATATTTTTGTTAACTGAATAAATTATTCAAAAATTATTTTATTTCCTCTTGTTTCTTTACCCAAACCTTTTCTATTTGATTATTATGTCAATATTGTATAATATAAATATGTTTGTGTATAAATAATGCCACAAATTATCTAAGCAAGTCTTTACATCGCTTTTTATGATATTGTTAATTATTTATTTGTAATTAATTAATTTGTAACATATTTTCTATTATTTTTAATACTATCTGAGCAGAGGGCCCAACAGAACCCTTTTTCTTCTACAATTAACACGCTCCTTAAGTGAGATTTCAATGCGCATGCGCGAGAAAGCGTCCCCAGGAACATCACTGCTCAGTGGTGCTCAGGCCAAATCTGGCCAGATCTGTGCGCACTGGTGGCAGAGATTTCGTCACCCTCTCGAAGTCTCGACACTATTGATTACTATCGAGAAATAACGACTATCATCGTTATGCTGGCACGCGAAATTATTTAACGGAAAACACTGTAAAAGAGAAGATGATACTTTACGAGCTTTTTTTAACGTATATAGAATCGTATGGGTAGCGTGACGTGGCGTATCCGCGTCTATAAATGCTACCGGTCTTTTCTCGGGCAGATACAGAGTACAGAGCAGGCAAGGGAATAATGAACGGGGACATTCAGGGAACGTTCGTATCCGAAAAAATTTCTAAGATTCGATGGAAGCATGAAGATTTGACGGAGACGAAGAATTTCTTAACCGGTAGCTGGGATGATTCGGTAGGTTATTTACTGCATAATTTCTCTACATATTTACATACATATGGTGGTACACTCTGCCACAGTCGTTGGACAAATGTAGATATATACTTATCTTGGTATTTACTTTGTAGGTGAATAAAATAACGTACTGGACATTTCAAATGAACGACGACGAAGAGACTCATCCCGTTGTAGTATCGTCTTATGCATTTCTCGGAGATGTAACCGAAATACAGGTTCGATTACTTTTCTTCTGTTTTTGTTGGGAGTATAATAACACAGCATGTCTCTTTCAGTTTATCAGCAAGGACTATTTTGCTGCATCGTCCTCCTTAGGTTCAGTCAAATTGTTGCAGATTCAAGAAAATCCATACACGCAATTTAAGGAGCATATATCCTGGGAGTTTCTACACAAGTTTCAGTATGCACACGTCAATGTATGCATCTTTATGGGATTGAGTCATATAGATTGACACATTATCTTTCAGAACATCAAACAGTGCTTCCTGCACAGCACTCTCAACGTTTGACCAAGATATTGCTTCGGTCGGGGAGGATGGAAGGATTAATCTTCTGACCGCGGCGCAAAAAAGGCCTGTCAGAATAATAGGTAGGATACAATTATTTCTCCTAATAATTCAAGTTGCACTGCAACTTTTGCTTCTAACACTGCTTGCTCTTGCTCTTTTCAGAAAATGCAGATAGCTGTTCCATACGCTGTGTCGACTTTCTGAGGCATAGCGAAATACTAACAGGAAATCTCAGGGGGCATATGAAAGTATGGGATCTACGAAACAATCAAGACACTCCAGCGGCTACATTTATGCTCTCTCATCAGGCTAAAGTACACAAGATAGTATAAATTATTATGTTCTGCGGGATAAGGTCAAGGATACAAGTGTTTTGTCTCAACCAGTGTGTTATGATGGTTCCACAGACTCAGGCAACTAGTATTGCGCATCATCCCACTCAGAGGCACATCGTCGTCGCAGGTGGTGGCGACGGCAGTTTGACGGTGTGGGATCTGAGGCATAACACTTATCCGATATCTCAGTTGAACGCTCACGCAAAGGCCGTCAGCGAAATTCTCTTTCATAGGGATAGGCCAGAGAACTTATTCACCTGTTCGATTAGCGGCGAGCTTTGGCATTGGAATAACGCACAAAACTCGAAATTGAAACTAGGTAGGGCAAGTATAGTGTTTGCGCGTGGTTACCGCGCTGCCACTTACTGACAACTTATTCCACGCAACAGTGTCTCGTCATTCATTCGTATTTTCGCTCGTTAGATTCCGCCGACTCGCATTGGTTAAATACCATAGGAGGAAACGGGAAAATAATCGACGTAACATCCCTCTGTGCCCCTATGCACAAACCGATAAACAGTATTGATGTTAACAGATCGACCCTATTGTATGGCTGCGACAATGAAGCCATGTACTTTGTTAGAAATATAGGCGTCTGAAGCGTCTTTCCGTAATTTGTATCTAATAAATAAAGAAATAAAGATATACCGTCGACAAACATGAATCCCGCACGATAGAATCATCAAGATCTGTCCACCCGATCGCGAGATATGCGCAAACATAAGAACAAAAAGTAAAAGAAAAAAAACGGAAAAAATATGCATGTCGAATAGAGAACCTCCTCCTTTTTCGAAGTCAGTTAAAACTACGTATTCCGTATTGTTCAATTTTAAATTCTAGATGTCTTTATGATATTTCAACTCGATCAGTGAAATTTCTTAGGTGCTGATTTATGGGCGTATAGACGTTCTTCGTACGATGGTCAGTATCACTCAGCATCGCTGTCGCACTTAAAACGAAGCACGCGATCCGCAACCTTCGTGGAAAGGAGATGGCACCTTCGTGAAAAGTAGACACACCATCGCTCCGTCCTTTTCGCCACGCGGTGCGGCCAAGCAGCGCGCCATGCACGTTTTTCCCATCAGCCACCATCGCTGACACCAAAGTTGCTTGAGTTCAGTGTTAGCGTATTCAGCGTAGAACTCCATCGGAGTGTAGGTGTTTAAACGCTGAGGCTTTCCCCACCACCGGCACCTCCGATGGAGTTCTACGGCTGTATTCCAGTGTCATCAGAAATAGCATCCTGCCGCACACAAAGAACTAGTATGCGTGCATGTCCGTGAGAGCTACGAGCCAATCGAGTGGCGCGTAGCTCTCATGGACACGACGCATACTACTTCTCTCTCTTCCCCCACCACGCGAGAAACATGCGGCAGGATGCTATTTCTGATGACACTGCTGTATTCACGTACTCCGCGGAATACGGCCCTACGCCAGTGTCATCAGATCCGGCCTAACACCGCACACTTGGCGACCGTAGTGGGGGAAAACGCAAGGTGTTGCGTGCCGTGCCTGGGAGCGCCGCGCGCGCACCGCGTGCGTACAAGGAAGCCTCGGCGGTGCGCACGCGGCGCTCACAGACACGGCACGCACACACCTTGCGTTTTCCCCCACTACGGTCGCCAAGTGTGCGGTTTTAGGCCGGATCTGATGACACTGGCTGACAGTACTCGAGTTGAATCTGGTTGAATCTGAGATCACTGCATAGCGCTCCTCGTAAGCAGACGAAGGCCGTGTTCAGAAATTGGCTGACAGTACTGTCAATACTAGATTTCCGTTCAAAAATGCTTTTCAGTATGGCTGACGAGACTGTAACGTACTACCATTTTGTCAGACATCTACTGGAAAACGCGTTCGGCAGCACTGTCAGTAAAACAGAACGACTATTTTTCAGTAAAACCAGCGTCAATACTGACAGTACTGTCAGCCAATGTCTGAACACGGCCGAAATCTAGCCTAGCAGACGACAAAAGTTCCAATATAGGATCTCGTTAGGAATCTCGTACCGTGTGCCGTCGTCTTTAAACGGAAATCCAGTAGCGGAGCCCATAGCAGCTCTTACAGGAATTCTGTACCGTGTGCGATGTGCGCGGGCTTAAGCGAAGTGGTGGCGGCGCTAGCGGGCTCTGAATAAGCGGGTCCATCTATCGTCGAGCGACACGATCACGAAGACAAGAGAGACCTTAGTCCACTGGCTTGCCATTTTGTGACGCTTCGTCTGAAGTTTCGTAAACAGATTTTGCTCTCGCTCAGTCGCGACGAGACAAGAACTATGTCAAAGCGTAGGATCGAAGTCGTAGACCCATACGTCAAGCGAAAAGCGTGAGTGACCGAGGCAAATTATATGTTTCCTCAATTAAAAATGTGTAACCGGACGTCTGGCCATGTGCATTGTTACAAGTTTTTTCGACATTACCGCGTGCGATGCAACACGTGAACTTTATCATCTCACTGTTTATTTTCCTTTTGAGTCAGAAGTTTTTATCAGATATTCCTCGCATATTCTAAAGAAAAGCAGTGCCTCTATAGATGTCTTTACCGCTCTTACCGTTTGCGAACAGTTTTCGCATTTTTCCTAGCCGTTTCCGTACAAAGATTATGCACTGTTGCGATATGAGACGCGTTAATTTATTTAAGCCGAGTTATGTTTATCATAATCATCATCATCACGTAGAATTTGCTGTTGTTCCCAATACAAATTCCTATCTAACAAATTGTTTTGCCATTTTTCTTATTTCTCTGTACTGTTTTCATGGGTGTCGCAGTAGTACTAATAGTAGTTTAACGGTAGCTATTTATTTGCTGCTTCATGTTGTCTTCAATCAAAGTTTTACGGTTTTGTTTTGCTGTAAAAGCCATACCACTGAAGTGGAAAATTTGCCAAATTTCACAGGGATGGATCAACGTCTAACAGTACAGTCGCTGCTGTTACCGCTGTGGGTGCTACAGCCACAGCTGCTACGAACGCTACTGCGGCTGTTGCTCAGACACCAAAAAGTCAAGTTCAGCTTAATCCATATACAGGATTGCCCTATACACCACGTTATCACGACTTCTACAAGAAAAGGATTACTCTACCAGTTTTTGAGTATCGCGCAGATTTTATGAGACTACTAGCACAGCATCAATGTATTGTGCTAGTCGGAGAAACTGGATCTGGCAAAACGACGCAAATACCACAGTGGTGTGTCGAATACTCGAGATGTATAGGACTTAAAGGTGTTGCCTGCACACAGCCTCGAAGAGTCGCAGCCATGTCTGTTGCCCAAAGAGTTTCTGAAGAAATGGATGTAGCCTTGGGTAGCTCTTAGCATCTAAACACCTTTTCCTTGTCAAATCTGATAAATGTACATTCACACCTATAATGTGCATTGTTCTTATACCACAGGTCAGCAAGTAGGATACAGCATACGTTTTGAGGATTGCAGTTCACCGCTGACAGTACTCAAGTACATGACCGATGGTATGCTGCTTCGTGAGGGCATGTCGGACCCTATGTTAGAGGCTTATCAGGTGATCCTACTGGATGAGGCTCATGAGAGAACGTTAGCCACTGATTTGCTTATGGGCGTTCTCAAAGAAGTGATCAAGCAAAGGCCAGACCTGAAGTTGGTGATCATGAGTGCAACCTTGGACGCTGGAAAGTTTCAACAATATTTTGATAATGCGCCTCTTATGAACGTACCTGGCAGAACGCATCCTGTTGAGATTTTTTACACACCCGAGCCAGAAAGAGATTATTTGGAGGCTGCCATCAGAACGGTAATACAGATTCATATGTGCGAGGATGTGGCAGGAGATTTGCTGTTATTTTTAACGGGCCAAGAGGAAATTGAGGAGGCCTGCAAAAGAATAAAGAGAGAAATGGACAACTTAGGACCGGAAGTGGGAGAACTAAAGTGCATCCCGCTTTACTCGACACTCCCACCAAATTTGCAGCAAAGAATCTTCGAGCCGGCACCACCGACAAAGTCAAATGGTGCAATCGGTAGAAAGGTCGTAGTGTCGACTAACATCGCGGAAACATCGTTAACTATCGACGGAGTCGTTTTTGTCATAGATCCCGGTTTTGCAAAGCAGAAGGTATTACAGTTGTACGTGTACAGTGGGGACAGAGATACGTAATCATATCCTTGTATGCTTTGCACGCAGGTCTATAACCCTAGGATTCGCGTGGAATCGCTCCTCGTGTCACCAATCAGTAAAGCTTCAGCTCAACAAAGAGCAGGACGAGCCGGTCGCACACGACCCGGAAAGTGTTTTAGGCTGTACACAGAGAAGGCTTATAAAAACGAGATGCAGGACAATACGTATCCCGAGATTTTACGATCGAATCTCGGCAGTGTCGTGTTGCAACTAAAGAAACTGGGCATCGATGATTTGGTACGTTACCTGCGTGTTTATCTACTTGCTCTCGTTTCAAAATTTCACTCTAGCCGTCTCATTGCAGGTTCACTTTGATTTCATGGACCCACCTGCTCCTGAGACGCTTATGAGAGCTTTGGAACTTCTCAATTATCTAGCGGCACTGGACGACGACGGTAATTTAACGGACCTCGGCGCTGTAATGGCAGAATTTCCACTGGACCCGCAGCTGGCTAAAATGCTTATTGCCTCTTGCAATCATAATTGCAGCAATGAAATACTCAGTATCACTGCCATGTTATCAGGTAACGTGTCTAGATATATTGTCGACTATTTTAGATACATTGCGGATAGCGCGCTGTATGAACTTGACAAAACCGAGTTTGAAAAGCCATAGTCAGAATACAGTACTAACGTAACGCGGTGGTGTATTGATAATTGACATGGTATTAGTCCCACAGTGTTTTGTGAGGCCGAACGAATCAAAGAAGGCTGCGGACGATGCCAAGCTGAGATTTGCGCACATTGACGGTGATCATTTGACGCTGTTGAACGTTTATCACGCGTTTAAGCAACGTTAGTAGAGACATACCTTTCTATATTTGAACAAAAAATGATGCGTCAAACATTTACATTTATCTGTTCTCGTGGATCACATGCCTGCAGACTTTGAAGATCCACAATGGTGTTATGACAACTTCGTTAATTACCGATCGCTAAAAAGTGGAGACAATGTCAGACAACAGCTGAGCCGAATAATGGATAGGTTTTGTCTGAAACGTACTTCAACGGATTTCACTTCGAAGGATTATTATATAAATATTAGGAAAGCTCTTGTCAACGGCTTCTTTATGCAGGTATCCTTGCACAACGTTTTCGTCCGTGTTCTTACGAACGCTTCTTTTTTCCGTTTTGAGTACTGCAACTATTAACTTTTATTATTAATTATTTATCATTTATTAATTAACTACGTTGTTTTATTACGCGTCCCGTCATTTATAGTCGCATTTGCATTTTCAACCTTCTCAAATAGGTAGCGCATCTGGAACGAACGGGTCACTACTTGACAATAAAGGACAACCAAGTTGTACAACTTCACCCGAGCAGTTGTTTGGATCATAAACCGGAGTGGGTCATATATAACGAGTTTGTTCTCACAACTAAAAATTATATTAGGACAGTTACAGACATCAAACGTAAGTTTAAACTGATGGCGTGTCGTCGTTGTGGTCGAATTCGACGTAACGTGACCGATGCTTATTGGGTAAACAAGCCCTGCACGCTGTGGATATGAATGAAGAGATTTTCTTTTTCCAGCCGACTGGCTATTGAAGATAGCACCACAATACTACGATCTACAAAATTTTCCACAATGCGAAGCCAAGAGGCAACTCGAAGTGATACAAGCAAAATTAGATTCAAAACAATATCAGGAAGGATTCTAACCTCTATATGCTTTAGACACGTTTGAAAGTCGCGGGAAGTGGTTTGAAATGCACAGTCAAGCTGTTCCGGTCGCAAAAACTATGACAGACAGTACCGTTTCCTTTTTTCTGTGAGACAAATTGGACGCCCAATACAATACACGAAATGTCGAAGGACGTATGTAGGTGAAACTAGAGTTCCTCGTTCCTTTCATTGCAAAGTCTGAGAAAAGTTACAAATATTAAGAAATATTTTTACGTTTTTACGCGTAAAAACATAATGTGTAACGTTTGACGGAACTTTCAACGTATAGGAGTTATAAAGAGGAAGAAAAGAAGAAAGAAGAAATTTACGGTTTTCTCATGGCTTGGGTGCAACTAACGTGTAGTTGATCGATAAGCAAATTATTTATGTACATTTCAAGAAATTTAGGAATTAAGTGATATTTTAACGGTAGAATTTGTTGAGCGACATTTACACGTTTAGAATGTCACACGCTAGACAGATTAGATTAATTTTTGTATTAAACGTTCAACGAGGGTACGTCGACACACGATTGCACTGTCACGCGAGACAGAGCAATACCGACACGTTTTGGGTCAAAACAAAAAAAAATAGCAGTTCTGTTTTTTCTTAGCATTCACTCTCCGTCGAGCTGTTTCGCTGCTGCAACAAGTATTTAGGAGATTGATTACATTGACGGACAACGGTAAGCGTGCAGCTATGATGTGCATCATAATTATCATTATCATCGTCATCATTATCAACAACAGCAACAGCAAAATCACCAATAGTAGCTAGCAGGCTTTCTTCTAACTTATCCCACCCTTATTTACGAGCCATGCGTTAACACGTTCTTTCACGATAACACGCAACGCAACATCATTTTGCCCTTTTCTAGACCGCCTCTTCCCCTTCTTTTTTTTTTCCTTGCGCCACGGTCCAATGCACACGTGTACGTCTAGCAGTGTAATATAAAAGTATATGTACATTGCAGGGTGAAGAATAATATTTCTGACTACATTGGGATATTTATAGGAATAATCGCGTAGCGAGCATGTGATACACTTGTTACGAAGATAATTGTAAGCTCGAAATGTGAGTTTGTCGCGTAGGGCGAGGCGGAACGGTCGACGACATTTTAAACTGAATGTACAACATAATTCTGACAAAATCAAAGTATTTTAATTTATCAATATTGGGGTTGCGTGTGCGCTGAATTTGTAGCACTCTACAAACGATTGGGTTTTCGGAAGCAAAGAACCCTTTTACGTAATCGTTGAAATATTAAGAGATTAATTGTTGTCCGCGATATTTTGTTTTCAACCACTGGGCGCGCATGCCTGCGCGCGCTCACATAAAAAAACAAAGCAATATGATCGATGATACAAAAAGAAAATCTTCGAGAAATGATTGTAACGCGTTTTTTAGTCTTGTAAAAATCCTTATAAAACTACAAGGTATCAATCTGCTTGTTTTATCATATGGTTTTGTTAGTTTCAGTTTTGTAAATAAAAGAAAAATGCACTAATACTGAGAGAGCATTATAAAATTTGGCGAGATTTACTACTATCACGGACGGTGTTTCATTGTACGATTGTACCACTTCATTCCAATAAAATAATGAAAACTAGTATTTTTAATGCTTAGATTGTATATCGATCAAGAAGTCTATACGTCAATTTTATTTCCTTACAAACCCATTTGAAGCAATACATTGGAAAATGATAGAAAAGTAACTGTGCGCACGTTGACATATATAGCACTTGCGCTTGGGTTTATTGCACTTTACCGTAGGCATGACGCTGTTAACTAAGTAAAGTACCCCGGTATGTGGACATATTGTATTTTCACTTTGAATTTCCAAGCAAGTGGATGACGTGAAACATTATATAGAAGTATAGAACATGATGGAAGAATGCTGAGAAATAATTGATCTCTTATAAGGGGGAACAAAAAAATTAAATTATTTCACATGGCATAGAGGGTCAAAAGAAATGGAAAAATAAGAGATGCTTTGGATTGCGGAATAGGGCGGAAACGAATATTGTCTGAATGAGAAAGTTTTTAAGTGAAGTGGCCTTCCAGAAAACATTTCCATCAAGTATATTATTCAGTTGAAGCGACGTGCAACGTACTATTTATCCGAAACGTTGCTTGATTGGCGGTAGGAGCGACATGCAGCGACATAATCGTCACGGCGCCAAATTCATTAATTTGCATGCGATAGCGTTCTGTCTTGTTCTTTTGCCAAGAAAAAGCTGGTCGGCGGTGTGGCTGACGCCCTGATCTCCAATGATACTGACACTGACCCAATGTGTTCGTTAATCGATACGTTATTTGTGTCACTGTTCGTGGACGAAACACGTCGTTCCTGTACGATGATTGAGTATGGTGGTGGACCGGGAAACGACCTTTCATTGTGGCATTCCGTAACACGCGTGGTCGCCATTGACCGTTGCGAAAGCGATCGAGCGATCGAGCGATGAAACGTTGATTGTTCATTTATTATCGACGCGTACGAAGGTGGTAGGTCCGCTGTGAGCCAGTCCGCTTGGTATCTCGGAGGTTCGGCCTGAAGATGAGAATTATCAAACGGCTAAAAAACGTTTTCGCGTATAAACGCTTTCCAATTGTAGGCATACCGTTAATTCCTCGTTATTCAATCTTCCAGACACTGTTGAAATCTCTGTATTGACAGCTCCTTCGCTTAGTTCGAGTCGTGCCGCCGCGTCGTTTTCGCGCGCTACAGATCTTTCGTGCGCCCTCTTAGCGTTGTAAGCGGTATACCCGCAGGCCAGTAGGAAGAGTAGCGTCAAGACAGCCAGAACAATCCACATGTATTTCCATCGCAACAGAACGGAAGCTACCATCGCAGCTCCTACCCAAACGACTAGAAGGGTAGCCAACGATCGTCCGGAGCACTCTGTATCCTGTCTCAATCGTCCGATCGTTGCTCTCAGAGTCGTTCAAACTTGCCGCGCACGCCTACTATTACTCCCGCGAGGGAGAAGACCCACATTCTCGTTCGGACAACGATGTACACTTACCACCAGAAGGAACAGGAACATCCTTGACAGAGAGCGGTCGAACTAGCGCGTAACAACCTCACGGGACAATGGTATGATTACGATTCATTTTATCTTGAGTGTTATCGGTTTACTCGCGCTAGCTGCTTTATCTCTTACTTTCCTACGGAATGGAACAGTGGCGAGTAGTATCGCACTTTAGCGCTTGCGTATCCTCGCGCACTAAAGTAAGCGCCGTTGTTTGCTTTATCGTTTGTCGAAAGAGAGAGAGAGAGAGAGAGAGAGAGAGAGAGAATTTTCAACGGGATCTTATTGAGCCCATCACTCCAATTCGAATGTCTTCCCATGAAAGTGAAGAGGAAAAACATCTATAGAAGGCTATGTCACACGCTTGTCATTTCAATTGTCATCCTCGAACGGTTACGCTGGCTAGCTTTAACATGTCGTTCAACGTATAAAATCGTCTTTGGAAGTTGACGTCTGACCGATCGCGCAACAACACCAACTCCAGTTGCGACCAAGTGATAAAGACCATCAGTGTCTTGTAGCATGGTCGAATTGTTTCTTGAAACTGCATTCCTTATCGTTCTTTGATTACACGTCTCTTTATCAGCTGACGTGTTTATGCGGCAACAATGATACACGATATCGGTTCGGTTTACATTTATCGTTGTGGTTTTCGTCATGGTCGAGTATTAGGAACGAATTTGGTCAGGCAAAGTCGACTACATAGGCCCAATTGAGAGTTGCCATACTACAGGCGCATTTCTACGTCATTTATTTGTTGTTACATTTACACGTTAGTCACGTACAAATGTACATAAAATGTTGCACTTTTATCGTCGAAAATCGATACGACTGTAACATATGAAGGGTAAATTGGCGCCTCATATCATTCGTGATAAAGTTTCTCCGAAATGTTCGCGATACGATCGGTGCGACATTGCATGTGATATTTCTGGTCTGCCGATTCAATTGGTAATATTCATGAATGTGTCGTATCGAAAGTCAGTCTTAGCTTAAGTATAAATAACATCGATAGGCAACGACTCATCAAATCATGTCAAAAGCATGCCGTGTACGGCGATGCGGCAAAAAACTGGTCTTCCTTGCTCTGTTCTTTGATGTCGTTAATTCACCGAACATCGTGCGACCCTTCACGGTTAAAGACATTCATGATCAAGTTTCGTCTTCCATTGCGGAAAGATCGAGAGAGAGAGAGAGAGAGAGAGATGGGAAAGGGAGGCGGTGGGGGGCGAGCAAGTTTAAATGGATTGTTGTGCCTTCAAGTTGACACAGTAAATATCTTATTACACAGAGTATCGTGTCTATGAACCTATTGCGTACCATATTTTCATCCGCTTATCGACGATCTAAAGGTCCTACGGCAGTTATGGCAGTAACCTTGGATTAAAACGGCCCATGTGTAATATAATACCAGTAGGATTGTGTCGCACAAAGTACAGAAACGGTCTGTCCAGTTTTAATCTTGGCCTCTCTGCTGGCATCGGCCGCTTCATCGATGTCGTTCTCGTCGTCGCTGTTGGTGTCGTCGCTGGTACTCGTTGGTGTCGCTTCTTCCTGTCAAGAAAGCGTGCGGCATCGTCACCCTCATACGTACGGTCATTATCGTCTTGAGGCAAGAACTTTCGGCGGCGAGAATTCCTAAGCGGACTAGCCGGATAAACTTCAACGTGATGTCGACCATTGGACATGCTCTCATCCCCACACGTACTGAACAAATTAATCTGCAACAAAACGTCAATGTGTTATCGTCGACGATGGGCCAAACGTGGTCGTTCCTAGGTATATGCATACTTGACAAATACCTGCAAGACGTCGGCTAGGTGAAGCTGATTCCCAACGCCGTTGATACCCTTGAGATCGGCGTGCGTTGAGAAAAGTTGATCGAGACCCATCCTCTTTAAGGCGGCGGTTGCGTTGACGACTGAACGGTGACTAAACTTGGGTATTTGGAGCTCGAGACCGGTGCGCGGTACGAGAACCTTCAGTAACTTATCCCAAGCACTATCACGGAACGCACCGGCAAGTAACCTTTCTTCAAGACGATCGAGAGTGTCGCCGGGTGCTGCGTGCCCCTGTTGCCCAGGTAGCACGAATACAGTCGATACTAGACGATCGGCACCGCCCAAGGCGACAGCGGTAGCATCCAGGCTCGGTTCGTATCCGGCCAGCACACCCAAACGCCAGACCGTGGCCGGAACCGGAACCAGTCTTCTCTGCCTGATATGCGGCGAGACCGCGAAATACAGCTCACCGTCGCGACCAATCGAACTGGCTCTGCTCGAGTTGCAATCCGTTTCGAAGACGTTGGCCGAGAGGGCGGCGAGCGGTGGCCTAAGCGGAACCGCGTTTGATCTGACAAAGTCCTTTACACGGCCCCCCGTTTGCTTCCTTATCAGTAGATTTGTTCTTCTGCGGGCGAGATCGTTAATCGTAGCAAAATTCACCTCTGCTACTAACCCCTCGTAGAATTGATGCGCCTGTTCCTTGTAAAATGGCATTAACTTTCTCACTTTGCTTTTGTCGGCAAAGAGTTCACGAACGAACGCAGCGTTTGCGATGCCCTGACCTCGCGCCAATCCCACTGCGTCCGTGACGTTTTGAAAGATCAGGTGTGGGTTAAACGTTGCCACGTCATCCAGTCGTAGCAGTTCGTTCATTTGCTCCGAGGTCGGACCCCGCGCGCCCAAGAAAATCATAGCCAACAAACTGGTCATGCCAAAGGGTGAGAGTGCGAGCGATCGCGCTGTACTCAGGCCCTTGTTTGTAGCTGTCCAGAAGCTAAAGGCAAGCTCATTGCAGAGACGTGAGAAAGCAATGACATCGCTACTTGTGCTTCTGATACTAGTGTCCAAACCACTTAGGCTATGAGAGATGCCGAGTGGTAGCTTCATCTCTTCGATTGTAGGTGCCTCGGTCGTCCTCGTCGCTGTCGTCGTCGTTGACAGATGTTGCGATATTAATGTCCATTCTGGATCTCGAGTATTCTCCGTCTCTTCAGAGTTCACAGTTCCTTGCACAGGTGGCTTCCGGCTATTAGCCACTGTGGGCAACGGTGTCGGAAGCTGTTCCTGTCGTATGTCTGTCACTTTACTTTCACCCTTTGCAACGACAGTGTTCGCCAGTGTACTCGATGAATCAGTTGTTTCTGATAATTTCATCGTTGGGCTATCCATGGCAAGCTTCTCCGTAAGATCGTTCCTTTCCGCGATCGGAAGATGATGCGCGCCCTCCACGGTAGACGTCAAGTTCGGTTTATGGCCTTGAAGCCAACTAAAATCGTTGCTTTCGTTCCCGCCAGTTGTACTCTGCGCCAAAACGTCATCTCCGTTCGAGTATGTAGTCGATGTGATAACTGTCATACCCGGCCCGACGGTGGCAGAGTTGCCTTGATTCAACAGTGGCGATGTGTGTAACGTAGTCGTTTTGAAAACGGCTCTTTCCGTCGTTGTTCCGGCAGCTTGTCTAATCGAGGGGTTTGATTCCTCTTTAAGAGAGAGTGTCTCTGCTGCGATACTTTGAGGCAGTGGCATTACGTGTACCGTATCTATCTCTAGGGGATAAGACATTGTCGTAACTTTCACCGGGGGCAATGGCAGTAACGACGATGATACCGAGGGAAGGGAGTTGTTACTTTTCATTTGGACGCTTTCTATCGGTAATTCCGATAACGGATCTTTATCATAGTAGTTATCAATAGCATCCTCACTCAACAATTCTACCTTTGTCGTGACCTTTTCAGTGCCCGCGACAAGTTCTACCTCGGTCGCGTCGTTTTCGAGTGAGATTGTTTGCAAGATAGTTTGCTGCCCGGAAGAATTGGTCGTTGACGTTATTGTTGAATCTTCCTCCGATACATGCTGACCTTTGATAAGAGTTCCACTGGTATCGAAGATGGTGGGAGTCTCCTCCAGATCGTCGGTAGACGTCGTCATTGCTTTGACAACACTATCCGTCGTAGTTGCTTCTTCATTTGTCGTCGACTCGATACTCATCGTCATCATTCCTTCTACGTTTCTATCGGTTGACAAAACGTCCAGCGAAACCGAGTTGCCGGTATCGAACGTTGACGCGGTCGCTGCTGTCGGCACGACACCCGCGATAAGACTGCTCGCGACGGTATTAGCGTTCAACAGGAGTATCGGTCCGTCGTTTGTGGGAAGTGTGACTGGTAGAACGGAGGGTATGTTCTCGGGGATCGGCGGCACAGAAACAGTCTCAAGCATATGATTGATAATCGCTACCGACTCCGGCCTACTACCCGTTGCCAAATACGCATCAGTCTCATTGCTTTCGTCAACGTTTTGACCAATTACCGTTGCGTTCCTCGTCATTCCGGTCACTAATAAATCTTCCCTAACGATGCCATTCTTTTCGGTAAAATGCGATTCTTCCAGATTCGCAAATAGAGGTGTTGCGGCCGTACTCGATGAATGCAGAGTATCAACAAGAGTTCTCTCTTCTGTAATGACACCGGCAATCGTCGATGATGCGGTTGACGTAACAGGTTTCACGGTAGCTGCAGTAAACAAAACAGTGCTAAACTGTTCAATCTGATCGTCGTTAATAACATCGCCTTTATCCGTCGCTTCAATAGGCTTCAGAGGTGATCTCGTGGTATTCGCGATATCGGACGTTGTCGGAATGTTATTCAGTATGTGAGTGTTAAGAATTGTCGTAAGTTCGTTCTCCTTCGTTGATTCTTCGATTCTGGCTTCTTGGTCCGATTCGGTAATACCGATCCTCTCGAACGCAGTGAGTTTCGTCTTCCCGATATTGTCACCCCCGTCGTCGGCATCACTGAGTTGATTGACGTTCTGATGGCCACCAATGCTGTTTCCGTTTGTGTTCCCGTTTATTCTCGTTACGGTCAAGCCGGACTCAGCCGACATTTCGGACGTGTATGATACGTACCAGACGGTAGGGACAGCCTCGGATACTTGATTCATAACGCTGGACAGGGAATCAGAAAGTTCATGTAAAAGTTCGGTACCGTTCTTAATTTCACTGAAGCCTGTCAAAGCTTCTTGATTTGTCCACGCAATGTTGTTTAGTCCTTGTTCTTTGGTAGTCACGTCAATTTGCAAAGGTACAGAATCGACATTCGGCTCGGCTGATGTACCATCGCTACCGCTGCTTTCGGTTGGTCTGTTTGTTGGGTTCTGACCGTGTATCTTGCCATAATCCACGATTGGTGGAAAACTCGACACAACGTTCGCAGGAAGAATCGTTGAGCTAACGATGTCCGCTTTGGTGCTGCTCCTGTTCTTGTCATACGATGCTTCTGCGTCGATGGCCGAGTGTGGCGGTTCTTTCAACATGATAGGTTGCATTACCGACACGGACGTGACATTTGAATCAATTGTCGACAATACCAATGTCGAATTTGAGCTGACACGGGTTCTCTCCGTTGTTGTATCGGATATGGTCGATTTAAGTTGCGCCAATGGCACGTCTACAGGTGCTATCTTCACGTAAGCATCAGTACCGTTGTTTGGGATGCGTACATAATCGGCTGTCGCTAATACTGTCGCCGTAGTCGTCGTTACTTCTGACTCGACGGAAGTAGTCTTCATCATCGTTGAGGAAGAATTCCCCATAGGGTCTGAATCGTCTACACTGCCATTTTTATACGAAGACATATCGTCAGTTGTTATAACGTTTACTATTTGGAAAATGGTACTGTGATTGAACGCGGGCGGCA
Organism: Priocnemis perturbator; assembly: GCA_963942575.1. Classification (NCBI taxonomy): domain Eukaryota; kingdom Metazoa; phylum Arthropoda; class Insecta; order Hymenoptera; family Pompilidae; genus Priocnemis; species Priocnemis perturbator. Next base: position 23,272,732 of record OZ012643.1, on the reverse strand, counting down.
GTTCGGTAGAGAGCTTCTGTTCGGCCGTGATCACGGGAACTGGAATCATTGGATTTGCCGGGTAGTCTGGTCTGGCAGTGCTTACATGTGATGATGGGTATGATACTTTGATTTTCAACCCAGCTAAAACGTCCGTATTTTGTTGCTGTTGTTGTTGCTTGGTGTCAGCAGTGATGGTTGTTACGTTATTAGACATTTGGGAGGAGGTAGTCCCTTCGTTGACAACAGACGTTGAATCAGAGTATGAATATAGTTCTCCCTTTTCTGCAGAATCCTTCTCCGTTTTGGAAGAGTCATTAATTACCGGCACCGTTTCGGCATCGCCGGATAAGATAGATGGTAAAATGCTGCTCCATTCGGCATTCGCCTGTTCAGGAATACTTGGTGCTGACACCATCAAATTTCCCGATGGTGGTTTGTTCATAGCGCTCTTTAAAACGTTCTGTACCTTTTCTACCACCTCCATAACCTGTAACGGAGTGATGACATACAATATATGTACATACCTCAATGCATAACGTTCATTGTAGAGAGTTGTTGAAGTTTTGAGTAGGAAGGAAAACTTACATTCTTTCCGCCCGCGAACACGTCGTCTGGCTTTTGAGGTTCGTGCATTTCCATAAAGGTTTGGCCCCCACCACCGCTAGCAATTAGAGTTTGAATTTCCTTCAGTGTCATTTGTCGAGTGATCATGTCGCCTTGATCGTTATACGTATAGAATTGAAATTTGTCCGGCATTAAGAGGTCTGCCGGCGATGCCGGAAAATCCGCGGACATTTTTATTCCGTATTTACTGTGTGGCATCTTTTTGTTGCTGACAGTACCATCCAGAGTCGCGCCATCAATTGCTACCGCTTCCGCGGACTTTAGTGCCGAAGACGGGACCAATAGCGTCCGGCTACCGCTGTAAAATAAAGATAGACTGATGGCGATTATTACTGTGGCATTCGCACGAACAGACTAATTCAGGCAGTCCTTATGTGAAAGAATTGATTTCCATTCGTAGCGTGATGCGACCTCAACTGCGAGAAACAATGTTTATGGACTGACTTTTAGATAGAATTAATGCCTGAAAGTGAACGCGTGTGAAACTGCAAAAACGCAAGGCAATTGGGAATGTGGAACGACGGCAGAGTCGTATAGACGGAAGTGGGAGCAGACGCAAAACGTAAGAAAGGTAAATGGAAGCAGTGAAGAGGAGTGAATGCCCATGTATCACTCCTTTAATTAGTCTCCTCATTAACCGTGTAGTCTTATTACGGCGAGAATCGGAGAATCGCGTGTATCTTTAATGAGGTAACATTCGTGTTCATTTTCCACTTTTCCCTGTCTGCTTTTATCCTGTCTCGTTACACTTCCTTTTCTTTCTCACGGTTCAATAACGTTGTGGTTTTCTCTCCCCACGCTGCGAATCGACACGGCGATAACGTCAGCGTATCTATTCCATTTGATTGATCAGTGTCGGCTGCTTTCCTCTGTACTCACGGGCATCACTTGTCAGTCATCAGGATGTAGGTAAGCTACCGTGTTGAGACGCGAATTTACACGTGCAAGGTGCGATGTAAGCAAATGTGACACTGACCTAAAAGGTTCGTGGGTGCCCATAGCTGCTTTCGATTTATTGTCCGATTCATCGTTCGAAATTGGAAGAGCTGCGCTGACTTTCAAGTTTGCCCAGAATACGATCGGTGACAATAGTGACAGTAGCAGCCACATTTGTTTCCCCGACATGCTTCCTTCCGGGAAAATACTGAAAGCAGGAGCATAGTTCCTTTCTCTGTAATCCTCAAAATTGATGGGTGGATGAAAATATGCGATCGTTACTGGGAAACAAAGAGGGCCAAACGAGTTTCGTCGCGTTGATCAGAGATAGAGTGAAACAACACTCCCGCAAGCGGCGCATTACCGGTTCGCCGCCACCGTCATCACACGCATACACATCCAAAAGACCCGTTCCCGAAACTGAACCCATTCCCAGAGGCGCACCGACTATAGACCGGTTTCCTCGGATGCATCGGCATCCGTAATCGTCGGATTTTGTCGTTTCGAATGTTGTGCGTCATTAACCGCACGTACTCTCGGAAACATCGATATCGACACGTATACGATCGAGAGGTGACGGGCGCAGGTATAATAATAAGAGTTTGAAATTTGACTTCTTGCAGCCAGTGGCTATCTTAACCAATCTCTAAACTTAACCAAAATAACCCGTAAGCAACGGAACGAAAAACTTGAAAAGGCCCGCATCTCACACTCACACTTTCAACTGATCGATTCCATTATGCTCTGTTAATTTTACGCTTAAATTTGTTGAGCGTAACTTACCCTCTAGCAAATCCACTGGTGCGTCTTAGTAAGCTCGAAGATTAATCTTGCACATATTACGTATCAAACGGTATATTTAATGATGCAACGTATTGGAAACAGAGAAGCTCCGTGCCAAAGGATGCTCACTACTAGTGACGATCAGTTAACGATCGCTGTGCGACGTCGATTTCGGTCGAGTTAACGGTGAAGAAAAAAAATTATCTCCTGTCGCCTCCCACCCTTCACTCTTTACTCCCTCCCCCTTTCTACGCCTCTCTTCCCTTCTCTTTTCTCTTCTTCTTACACCTTATCTGGCCCTCTCTTTCCTTTCTCCCTTCCTCTCCCCCCCCCCCTTCTCACTCTCTCTCTCTCTCTTTGCCTGTAGATGTATCTATCTGTTTGTCTGTCTATCTACCTATCTATTTCTCCCTCCCTTGTCAATCCACTTTTCTTTCGATTCCCGTACAAACAACGTAAACCTCTTGTGACGAACCTAGCAGCCGACAGAATCGAGATTGTTTCTACGATCAGAGCAATCCTTGCGGTTGACCTTGCCACCGCGACTAAGGATAGTGACCTTAGTCGAGGAGCTTATATTCTTGTCGCTTCTCTGCCCGTTCCCTCTTACTCCTCCTTCTCCGCCACCTCTTCGTCAACCTCTTATTCATCCGCCTAGCCTTTTCTACCTTCCTTTCTTTTTCCTCTTCTTCACTGTCGTCTTGATGGCTACCCTTGTCCCGTACTCGTCACCACCCTCGTCATTACCTTATTCGCTGCTCATGTCGTCGTCAATATTGTCGTCGTAGTTGTTCCGTCGCTGCGCTTGGTGCTGCTAGTAACGTTCTCCTTTTCTTGCTTCTCCAGCTCTTCTCTTTTCCCCTTCTACCGTTCATGTAACTCCTGCTACCGGTCAAGCAACGCGACTCTTATTCTTCTTATGATGACACCTGCCTCAGAGCGCAGACACACGCGCTGGTTGCTTTGCACCTCGTCGAATAAGAACGTACTGTGAAGTAAGTATCTTTTGCTATGACGGACGCGCAAAACTAAGAATCTGAAATGGTGGGGACTCGAATGATGTCTTACGGAGAAAGATCGCGAACCAGAAGATTGTTCTTTCATCGAGGAAGCGCTCTTCAAATACGTAACGGGAAAGTAAGGAAGCATAGTCTATGCAACAAGCAAAGATGAGAGAAGAGGAAAAAATGAGCGGCATATCAACTTGTCGGGAACATAAAATGTGAAAGAAAGCAGCTAATAGAGCCATCGATATTTCGTTGACGATTAATGCCGATTAACGGTATAATGGCTAAACCAATGATGTCCTTTTCATGACGTTCGCTTCGACCAAAGAAATTTGCGCATAGACGCGGTCGATCATGCATCTCTGACACCACCCGACGGTAATGGCAGAAATATCGTATTTATTTGGCATTCCATTTAATCTAGTCGTGTGTAAGACTCTTTTGCAAGAACGTCGGCATGTAATCATTTTGCACATGTCTCTGGATGTCCACGTAAGAGAAGAGGTTTATTTTACCCGAGTCCCGTTTCAGAATTCTCGCTTGCCGCATTCGTTAAACTTTCCGGCAACGAGTGCTGCCTGTACGAACCGCGTGATAAAAAAGGTTAGCAAGACGGAACGCCTTTACCATATATATTAGCGAGTTGGGATTCACGCACTGTTCACGGTGTTCAAACGTATCCACTTGAAGCCACGTTGAACGATTGGGCGAGTGTCCAGTTGGGATTGAAAGGCACGAAACAGTCAAATGTTCGCATTGGCCTGAATAGAGTACCTGCACAAAGCGGATGAATTGTAAAAATCTCCACGTTTTTGGAGCCATGAATACGACGTGGAAGAAACTTTAATTTCTAGGGTGACGGAAGACGTGACGATGAGACCAAGAGTAAGATACAGATTGTGAAAGGAGACTGGCCCGACTGGCCAAAAGTGTTACATGTAAAACCAGAATGATTTTATAAAATATCATCAAACATTATTAAACCGAAAAGTGCAGGATTGCGAGCTTTTTGCGTTCTCATGACGGAATCAGCTGCAATGCAACCACCATTGAACGGTGCTGGTCTTTTTTCAATTATATCAGTGCGTCTGATCCTCATCGTGTAGCCAGGTTTCTTTCATTATAGCCGATATTGCGCGTCTCGAAACTTGCCTTAGAGTACACCATTCCCTCTAAACAGGAATTCTGAGAAGATCAGCCATATATATATATATTATCTACGACGGCTGACGATATTGTAGTAGCATACCCGGAAAAGAAGGTAATCCGTGACGCCAAGAACACCGCTTCATGGAAGTTGACCGCTATTCACCTCGGCGCGGCGCTGCACGGATCCCGAACGACGAGCATTCTTACCGGAGTCGAGCAAGCATTGGAGGGCCACGGACGCTATTCAGCCGACTGGCACGTGCAAAGTCCGCGACCCAGTCATCACGGCATTCGTATGAGCCGGCGACACACTTTTGTTTCGCACGTTCGCTTATATCGGATGGATTTTAATAGGTGACGTCGATGGTTCGGATGTACATTGCTTGCACGTATAGTGGATGTATTCGATTCCAAAACGGTCGATACAGAATTTCGTTTATCATTCATTCAGCTTTGGAGAGACTCTCGCAAAACTGTATCTATAATTCACTGCTATTTTGGCGGTCGCATGGGTCCCGCTGAAAAACTCTCGTTTGTATGTAACCGAAAGCTACGCAGAAAATAATTTACATCAACGCGACATTAGCAGCATGAAATAGAATGAACGTGTGTCTCTCTCATGGAAACGACGTAAGGACGGATAACGGTGGCTAGCCGGCTTACCACCTTGCCATCAAAATCATATATAGAGGAGGAGAGGAAGAGAGAGAGAGAGGGGCAGAACATTGGGGCCAGCAGAACGACCACACAGCGGTCACTTGTACCCACCAAATTCTGAATTGTGAACGCATTAATTGGTTCCAAGGGCATTAAAAGTTGTCACCCCTTCCAAGTTTTCCTTTCAATCAATCTGGTGAGAATATCTTAAAATACTCATACAAACACATTGTACACGTAGAAAATTTGTGTGTCTCTATCTTTGCAATAAGAGGGTTATCATACAATGCTCATAAAAACCCAGCACACTCTCCCCTTCGTTCACATCAAATTCTTGACTTTAGTTAAATGACAGAGGCAAAAATCATATTTTTGTTTTCAAAATTACAGTGAGGCTGACGAGAGATTGGTTCTAGAAGGTGACAGAGTGAAGGCAGAACTTGCCCCCTATATTGCTCCTTCTCGAAGCTGTGACTGATTGTCCCTGTGTTCTTAAAGCTGTGCGCTACAGTGGACCGTAATGTTCCCCGTTGTTACAAAATGTGGGTTAGCCCACTGTTGCCGTAAGGGCAAAAATAACGAATAGGTAATTCTGGATATTCAAACCATACCGACGTCCATGGTCGATGGTATACTCGGTAGTTTCTTTCGCCGGAACCGTTTAGAAGGACATTGTAATCGGACGTTATGCGCTACTTAGAATATCGGGCAATTATAAACTTATGAATTGTTTATTCCTGCAGATTTCAATTAAACACGTGATCCGAAAATAAAAGTCACTGAAAAACGGTTTTGCAGGGGACGCGTTAATATTTCGGAACCACGAATAAGACCGAGGGGCGGTTACTGCATTCAAAATATTAAAGCGATCGGCCTCAGCACGGTTTGGTTCAAGTAATCAAGTCAAGTTTGAATTAGTTCGTTATTTGCGAGTAACCGTAATCGGATAATGTGCACGACACCATCGCATTGTCCAGCAGCGAGAATTCACATTAATTAAACGCAAGCAACAGTGTCGCGTGAGATCAGGACGGTGAGGCCGGGTGTGCGCGGCAATGTGGACCGGGTGGCACGTCTGCAGGCGGATTTCGCGGCTCAAAAGGGTTTAACAGTAAGGCGCGAAAAGGAAGCGGTTCGGAGCGCCGAGGTAAGATTGCGGGAGAATGACGTACCAACGACTTACGCGTAGCGGCGTCATGCTAGACAAGGAAAGTCAGTAGCTCGCGATCACCAGCCCATCAGATTTTTCTTCTAAAAAGATTGGCCGCCCGGCCGGCGCCATTTGCTAAATCGGAATCGCAGTGATCAAACGCGTGAGCATTGATCGCTCGATCGCTTCCTGTCGAGCCTCATCGGAACGCTAACGGATAATGATGGCTTTCCGATGATTCCCGAACGAAGTTCGGAGCTTGTGTGACGCAGCCTAGGATGCTAAGAGAGAGAATATGAGAGAGACGGATGTAAGGCGGAGCTCGGCTGTCACATCACTGACGTCGTTGGGGTAGGCTCTCTCGGAGACTCCTGCTATCGGGGTAACAGAAGGTGAGCAGAGGTGACGTCGCTCGATGGATAGACATGCGTTCGCGCAGGGACGACTGTATTTTGTAAGCACCTTCAAGCATATTTGGTAATAAATGATGGCGCTGTATATGAAGCAAAGCACGGAACAATATAACAAGTGCTCTGACCGATTTTACTAATCGTAAAATCTTTGAAATTCATTGCATCCACCGAAATGTTGCAAAAAAATTAAATATACTAGAAATATACCACAGTCAGTAAGACCACCAATCACTATAAGAACCTAACTTTCTTAATGCAACTAAGAATAAATAAGCGTTTATCTTATATATTATCTTATGCTGCAATTCATTTTAGTTGGTATTTTTTACGAAAATTATCTATTTTATCGATATATTATTTGAACATTTCAATACCTTGTATCTTGTTTGGTATTTTAAAATACGAATATTATTTGACTACAGAGGGAAATAGTTTCATATTTTATTGTTGACAAGAAGTAGGTAAGTGCACATTATAGTTCAAATTTTCATTGTACTTAGTTATACCATGGAGCCCAAATTCACATGTTTGATGTGCGTTTATGTTCATTATTTTTTCTTCTTGATGTCATGTTAATTTCTACAAAATGACAGCATTATTAAGTTAATGGTGTTTATGTAAAAATATCTTATTTAAGGGCCAAAGATAGTCAGCCAATATTAATCAAATCTATTTAGTAATAATTTGATCTATAACATTTACAGTTGGAATAATTTCAACAACGTTACACCAATACCGTGCATATGAAGGTAATAAATATAATAGATAAAAAACACTTTTCACTGATCCACCGAAAATTGACATATGTAATGTTAATTGTGCTTTTAAAGGCACGACGTATTCCTGGCATAAATATACCATGCGAACGTCAAACGAAGTAGCGGTTTATATCAAAACGAACAGCCACTATCATTTTGATGCGCTCTAAATTCAAGCACTCGTCTCCGAAACAAATCAAACAATGCAATAATCCTTTCCTTATGTATGTAACCTCGTACTTGCTAATAACCTTTTGGGTAATATGGATTTTTCCACGTAATCTTATTTTCCTATAAAACTATAGGTGTAAGATTTCTCGGAATTAAGATAAATAACACTTTTGCCGTACTACGATGAAAGATCCATATTCATAAACATAATATAATCTTAACTCTTCATGAAGGTACATAAGACATTGAACAGATAACGAGCCCCTTAACTGATTTGCCCCTTCAAAAATCGATCACAATTTCTGGGACATGCTTGAATATATCACGGAATTGATGAACATTGAGCGCACAAAAAATACGGAAACAATTTGTATGTATCATAACTTCTCCGAGCACCGCGTACTTGTTTAGATGAGCAAAGCGTTACGCCCCTGAGAGCGGTGCACGTGGGTTTCGGCGGACGCGCGACAAACGGAACGGGGCGGACCGGCGCGACGCCGCACGTCGAAAATCGCGTATCCGCGGTTGTCGTCAAGGGACAGATTCAACCGATTCAACGTCCCGTTGGGAAGGACATCGAAAATACCCGCGTGTCGGGCGTTGGACATACACGTGTGACCTTTTGCGCGGAGGAAACTCCAACGCTAAACCACGACGCCGCGGCAGCAACGACGGTCGCTAGAAGCCCATGCGCATTAGGATCGCAGAATCGGAGAGAAGGTCGCCTGGTTCTCCAACACGTGATCCAATTCGTTTCCACATGCGCTTCTCTGTATCGCTATAGGTATATAGGCTATAGGCATATAGGTAGAGGCGGTTTACACTCACTGTTCACTGTTGCTCCAATTACGTTACTGAATACTTGAGTTTTCCAGTAGCGTATTCAATAGAGGGGCAATAATGTATTGAATACAGCAGTGCTTCTGATACATATCATCATCGCGACCCATTTAGAAACTGACTAGCTTACACCGTCCACTTATATTAATTTAACTAAACGAAGAGGTTCATTTTAAGACCTCATTCGGTGATGAAATATTATATATAAATATTATATACTTGATGAAATATTTTGCATATTTTGACGTCCTACAAGTCCGACTTTAAGCTTAAACTAGATTTACGCTTAAGTCCTGCATGACTATGAATACCGCTCATATGATCGTGTACGAATAGGCGATATATAGGGTGACCTTATGATCTGCTACAGATCTGCAGCCGATTTGCTATCACGACCTGTGCGCAGGCTCTGCGCGCAGGACCGTAGCCAGGTGCAGCGACAGATGACTATAGATTTGTATATAGCACTGATCCAGTGGTCCCAGATCTGGCTTGAGCACCATCGATGCGGCAGTTGCGTGCGCGTCTCTGTGTGCGATGCGCGCAGCTTAGGCCCAATTAGGTCCTTAGCTTCGCACACAGACGCGCACGCACACCGCCGAAACCGATGGTGCTCGAGGAGGCCATATCTGGGACCACTGCACTGATCTTTACTATGGATACCAGATCACTTGCTGGCCATAGACCTTATATACATAGATTGCAGAAGCATACGCGAGCATATATGCGCGCAGCATGTGTATTACCCCCATCCCCATGTGCTACGCTGCAAAGGAGAGACAGAGAGAAACGACCATCTTCTGTCCTTCGCATGTTGTCCATCTGTTGGCCCGAGCCAGCCCGCGGAGTACGTGAATACGGCCCAAAGAGTCAGTCTGATATGAGTGGATATGGTCTGTTACTCTTTGGATATACCTTTGTTTCCTAACCATTGGACTTGTGTCATGTACATTACACAATTAACGCAAGTTTAAAATAGATTACATATGAAATGTAATATAAAATGATGTCTATGTAATACAGTACAGTAATATAATCTAAATAGCTACTTTTTATTCTATTTAAAGGATTTGATTAAAGTAAATTCATATAGTAACACTGCAATGAATTTATTAATCCTGTTATAATTCACCTAAATATACATAAAAAATCAGTGACATATGTCATATACATTTTGGTTTACAAACAATAGTATTCATTCACCATTCATTACCATGTTTACATTTTCGTAGTCTCATTTTTTAGAAAGTTAAGAGCGACAATGAAGTTTACATTGCCCATTAATATACACTATATATCCAGTGTACTAGAATACCATATAAGGTCCCAAAATTCGTAAAGACATCAGGATTCATGTTTCATATGATTTTGGGCTATTTTGTACTATCTGCAATTTATATTGTACACTTCCACTCTTTACATTTCATACTTTGAACACAGTATAAGAGTTACATATATAATGAAACATTTAGATCAAACAGTTACAAATGCAATCTTTATTAGACTGGTTGAAAAGTAATGAAACCATAAATTTGTTCTAAATAAATAGAAAAGATACAACAAGTGATGTAAAGAGAAAAAAGTTTCAAGTGTTGTTAGTGAACATATTACCGAATATTTGTTTTTATATTGTTAGTAATAATACATTGAACTTACTACTTCCTCACATGGAGTTGAATCTATTTATGCGCTTTTAGTCTTGTATTTTTTGTATGCAAATCTGAGGAAAAGAGATCACTCAACTCAATCCTGACCCTGACTTAGGAAATTGAAAACACTAGTTTCCTCATGTCACTTTTGCACAACCTTTTCTTCCACACGATTCAGAAGTGTTGATGCCAATGTATCTTACACAAATTCTCCAAACATCCTGTGCTTGTCTGATGGCTTGTCCTATTGATAATTAGTATTCGGCTAGCTTTTGGTTTTCCTCAAGACATCTCGACTACCTCTCAGTATAACATTTTGATATTCCCTGCATATATATCCACCATGATGGTCCTGTATGCCCTTTGGATTTCCTAAAACTATAATTGTGCTGCATCTGTTTACCCAAAATTGTTTTAAAAATGGCAAGAACTGATGAAAATTATATTAACGGTCAATACGTGACTTTTGGAGTCCACGTTATTCCAAGTCACCAACATGGGGCCAGAACAATTTGGTACTCAGGTCATTCTTGATAGTATAATGTCGGCAATGAATCTGTAAAATAAAGACACTTTTATTACTTTGAAACTTTATATCAAAACCAATGTCCTGGACAAAGAACAATATGCCATAGCAGCAACAAAATTTTACATTTGTTTCCAAAACCAAGTTGAACAACAGCAGAATCAGGAAAATAATTGTATAGATAATATAATAACGATTTTTTCACATGCATATAATGTATAATGTAGGGTTGTCTTCTGGGTTGAGAGTGAATTTGATCAATTTATTTCACCTCTACATGTTTTGGAACAATTAGTTCTCCCATCAGGAGTCAATTATATACGAAAGTCGACTAATATAGATGCAGTGTGGCCAGATCTGGCGCCCGACCACCATTCGTACCCGCGGGAGTGGGGATACGCGCAAGCGTGCGTGCCCGTCTGTGAGAGCTGTGGACTCCACGGATTGGTCTGTCAGCTCACAGACAGGGCCCGCATACTTGCGCGTATCCCCACTCCCGCGGGTACCAATGGTGCTCGGGCGCCAGATCTGGCCACACTGTATAGATGTCTATTAGATATTAGTTGTAGATTAGGGGGTAATGCGCATGCTCCGACATACAGGGTGGCACAAAAAGAACGCATGTTTTTGACGCGGGTAGTACTTGGCAAGAGGATGGGGGTTATCCTTCCCCCCACTTCCCACCAGTGTACCATTAGGGACGCTTTCTCGCGCATGCGCATTAAATCTCGCTTAAGGTACGTGCTACATTTTGAGAAAAAAAGGGTTCTGTCGGGCCCTCTGCTCGGACAGTATTATATTTATACTAAACACTTCGCGCCAAATTGCCGTAGTCTCCACATAGTCTAATGTGTCGTCCCTGGATTTCTCTGTGAATGCGTTGCGCATGCGCGAAAAAGCGTCCCAACGGTAACACTGCTTCCCACTCAGTGTTGCTCCTGGCTGCGCTTTCTCGCGCATGCGCATGAAATTCTGCTTAAGGTACGTGCTAAAATTCATGAAAAAGAGGTCCTGTTTGGCGCCTCCGCTCAGATATCATTTATACAAAATTTTGTTGGGGTCCACAATAGGGCATACTGCATGCTTCGTCCCTGCATTTTTCCTAAATTGCAACTGCGCATGCGCCAGAAAGCGCAGCCAGGAGCAACACTGTTCCCACTTCGCTTTCAGAGCGTGCAGTGACGTGCAGGTGCGTGCAGGTTAGTGATCACGGCGCACTAGAATGTGGAGCACTGTGTTTTTGCCGTCGAACAGTTTTTTGTAAATCATGATTCTGTTGTTACTGTTCAACGTCTTTTTCGTCGACGATTTAATGTTGCGCGACTCGGCACGTTCCCTGATCGCAACACTATTCTCCGATGGGATGAATCGTTTCGCACAACTGGATCTGTTATGACGAGGAAATCACCTGGCCGTTTTCATGCAGTTCGGACTCCAGAAAGTGTTGAGAATGTGAGAGAGTCGGTTCTTGAGAGTCCTCGGCGCTCCACTGTGCTACGCTGCAAAAAGCAGAGACAGAGAGAAACTACCATCTTCTGTCCTTCCCATGTTGTCTTCAACTCCCGTGCATTGCCGGGATAGGGAGTGTGCAGTCCATGTATATAAGGTCTACGAGTATGACTCGGTGTTTCCCATAAAGTGTTTGTGAGTGTCGGTATGTTTACCATTAGCAGCGTGAGGGGCCGGTGCTAGACGTTTCAACGCAACACAGGCAACGACTTTTCTTAAGCAAACAGGGGACGTGCCAAAAACATAAAAATGACGTAGAAAAGTCTTAAGAGCGCGGCGCCCTACGAAGTACCCAGTTTGCCGAATAATGCGCCCGGCACTATACTTAGTAGATACATCGGGATGACCGTTTGTATCTCTACCGTTCATATGGGTGTCATCCCTAGGCCCTGATCTCGTATCCATAGTATATACATAGATCAGCGATTTGTAGACAGAGTCTGTCATGCTTGGTGGCAATTTGGTGCCAATCTGCATGCAGTTGCCTATCTGGGATGTTCTTTGTACAATATGTTATACATGTTTGGATTAGCTTTTAATGGAAAGTAGTAAATAGTACGATGTACGCAGCAACACCATTGGTAAAATGTGCTATATATTATGCAATAAATGTTGAAACTCGTCTTCGAATATTTTGGCTCAATATAGAAATAAACGCAAATCAGTTTTGAAGTTACAGTACAAACTGTATGTTTGAATACAGAAATAAATAACTGACGTAGGACCTTCAATAGCCGTGATCGACCAGATGTCAATAATGTGTTTTTATTGAGTCCTGCGTCCTCAGATTACTGTATGTATGCAACTTGTGAAATCCTTACAGTATTGATACAATTGTTTTGTTTATATATATGTGTGTGTGTCTAATAGTTAGTTTGGTAAAATACATCAGTAAAGAAACTCGAGTCATATTAACTTAGATCTACGTATGTCAGGCGTCGATTCTCTGCTGGTCGTTAGTTTTGGGATTCCGGCCTTCTGGAGGATTGTCTCGGTCTTTCTGCTCTCCTCCGTTGTGAGTATTTTCCCCAAGCAATCGTTCATGTGCAGAGAGGTGTACGCCGGGAATGTGAAATTTCCCCTCTCTTTGGCCACCACTCGTCCGTAATTTGTGTGGCGATCCTAATCGGCCAGCCATCGTTCCTGCTGCACTCTGCGTATACTTCCTTCACCAGGTGTCTTGAGTATGCGCGTGCATCGGTCTCCGTATTCCACCTTTCCTTGTCCACTCCATGCTCGTTCAGGATGGCCTCTGCGTCGATCTTCGGGTTCTTCCATCCTTTTTTCTCGAGGACCGCGTAGTGTTTCCGCGTGTCGTCGAGGTCCGAATGTTTCTCCAGGTATGCCCCTTTCCTGACATATTGAAGTTCTACCTCGTCCGACACAGCCCTAAGGCCTAGGCCACCGTTGTTTCTATCGAGGTGCACACTCGCCGTGGATGTTGTATATGTTTTTATCTTTGTTTCAACTAGGAGTTTTCGAAGGTCTTTATCTAACTCTCTACATTTGTTTAATACTGATGTTCGTTTCAGACTTGTGAACATGTTTCCCAGTACGTATGTAGCAGCTGTCACGATTGTCGAGTTTAGTAGGTGAATTTTTTGCGCCGGGTGATGTTTGTCGCTAGAATTTCCTTGGCCCCGCTTAGCGCCTTCTCTCTCACGACGTCGACGTTCATTGTCGTGTCCAGCTCTAATTGATTTATTCCAAGATACTTGTAGCCTTCGCGCACTCTCGGTAGAAATGCTGATCCCTCCTCCTCTACTTCGACCCCGGTCTCTTCCTCGTCCTCGCCGTCCTGTCTGCAGTATACTCCGCACTTTTTTCTGTTTAGCGTCAGTCCTATTTCCTCCGCACACTCCTCTACACATTTCACGGCTGTTTCGATGCTCTTCTTTGTTGGCGCATGCAGCTTGATGTCATCCATGTAAGCAATGAAGACCTGCCTGCCCCTGGCTGACGCGTTCAATTTTTTGTCGGTGTTTACTTCTTCTGCAATGAAGGCTGTGGTCAGTACGAAGAGCAGCGGGCTCATTGAGTCACCCTGATACCTGATATACTCCACGCTTCACGTAAATGGGCTTCGAGTTGGTCTTCCCCACACTTACGCGTACTGACCATCGCTTCGTTAGTCCGATTAGCGCCTCTTTTTCCGTGTTGTTTAGAGGAAGTGCCCGGATGAGACGTCGCAGTTGCCAGTGTGGCACTGAGTCGTAGGCTTTACTGAAGTCTATCCAGGCGGAATAATGCTTCTTCCCGTTCCTCTTGGCCACGAGCGATACCGCCTTGTCCTGCAGGAGTCCATGGACGGTGCCCTACGTTCCTTCCCTTGCAAGTTGTTGTTTTGGAATGGCCCACTGCGGCAGTTTTTCCTTAATGATACTTGCGATGACTGAGGTCAGGATCTTGTAGTCCGTGTTGAGGAGTGCAATTGGTCTGTAGTTTGCTGGATCATTTGTATTGCCGCTTTTATGTATCAGCACTACCCTTGCCCTTGCATCCTTTTCCGTACACTGTCGTGATCCTTCTAGGACCTCACGGACGTAGGTTTGCAGGAACTGTCTGGCGTTCGGCAGCAGTTTGTAGATGGCCGTTGGTATGCCGTCTTCGCCGGGTGCCTTCCAGGGTGCAGAGGACTTGAGGGCGTTGGTGCACATTTGCTCGGCGCGTTCTTCGCCTGCCTGTTCTTGTTCGGCCGATAGACTGTAGTTTTTTAGTCTGTTCAGCCACTTGTTAAATCGCGGAGTTGGCCGTCTGCCCTGTTTGTCCTCTGCGCTGTATAATTTCCTATAAAATTCTTCTGCTTCCGCCACATTCGGTCCCGTGTTTTCCGGCTTTCCACGTACCGTTGTCAATGATGGTTTGTTCACAAACCTTTGTCTAATCTTCGAGGCTAGTTCTGCTTCCCTTTGGTGCGTGTAGGATCGTTCCAGTGTATAGATTCTGTCCCGCGTGATCTTTATATACTGCGTCGGGGTCATCCTGGCTCTCTTTAGCTCCTTCGCCTTGTTTTTTTGGTGGTATTTTAACGGCCCACCTTCCCATGTCCTCAGGTCTTCCACCAGCCGAATCGATCGCTCTAATCTTTCGATTACTTCTCTTATGGCGACTGCCTTCGGCTTCCCTCGTTTCTGTCTCTTGTGCGTCACTTCTGACAGCACAAGCCCCGCCGCGTATATAGCTCTCTTTGATTTTTCCCTTTTTGCCTCTACTGAGAAATTTCCGGCCTCTGTTTCGGACAGCGCCTCGCCAAGTAGCGCGTTTATCGCTTCTACTGTCTTTTTATCCGGCCGGTCACGGACTTTTTTTATTTTCTTCCTCGCGTCTGGTAGTCGCGACCATGTCCTTCTATATCTTTTCCTTAGGTCTTCGCTTGGCACGGTCTTCTCCCTCGTTGCTTGGGCATGCTCAATCATAATTCTTGGCACTGTAATGCGCTCCGTGCCACCTGGTTCGTCTGGGTTGTTTGATTCGCGTTGCCGCGTTTCTCGCCGGGGTTCTGGGGTTTCGGAGGCTGGCGCGGTCACGGTGTGTGTCGTACTTACCGACCGCCTTGCGCGTGGTGACGGGCGCGTCCGGCTTGATGGCGCTCGTGTCTCTCGTACCGCTCGCGTCTCGCGTGGTGACGTTCGCGTCTCGCATAGCGGCGCTTGCGACGCATGCGCTCTCGCCCGCGCGCGTTGCGGGTTTGTATCTTGTTGTTGCTGGTGGGTTTGTTCGTCACCCCTACGTGACTCTCCGCGAATTCTATCGGTTGGTGATTCGAATTGCCTTCCCCCGCTTCCGCCCCTATCCTCTCGTCTTCGCCTTTGGTCCTCTTGCTCGGTTGTCGGTTCGGCTGTTCTCCCGTAATATATTTCCGGCGATTTATTTCGGAGTTGTGCGGCTAATCCCTTAGCTGTTCTTCCTGGGAATTGGGGTAAAATAGCTAGCAACTTTTTCTCTTTTGTTTGTCCCGGTGTCTGTGCATACGTTGTTTGTAGCCTCGTCAGTTCGTCGGACGTCCATGCAACACGCGGAGAAGTTGCTCTCGGGTTTCTTTCCCGTAATTGCAGCGTCTTCTTTTTTATTGCCGCTATCGAACGCCCCGGTAATTCCCTGCTTAGGGCCTCGTAGTCTCCTACGGTTATCGGTCCCGCGCGTCCTTCCATATACGTGGAGATTGCATCCACTTCGGAGGTTTTCCACGAGGCCATCTCTGTTTCTCCGGCTTCGGGCCTCTGATTTTCCTGTATTCTCCTCACTTTCCACACCACACCTCTCTCTCACACACACACGCTCACTCCAAGTGCACTGCCTTATCCTGCTGGATTTTTCCGGCGTTCTCCCGCACTTGTGTTCGATCTTTAGAACTTTCAGTCACTTTCGCACGCTATATACAAAACTGTTTGTAGCTCCGAGAATGACATACGTCCTAACGCCTCTGATAGCCGTGATCGTCTAGTGGTTAGGACCCTACGTTGTGGCCGTAGTAACCCAGGTTCGAATCCTGGTCACGGCAATGTGAGAACATTGTCACGGTGAAGGTTGTTATTTTTTTTATGTCGACATTGTTATTTATTACCATCACATTTAAAAATATATAGTGTGCAATACATTTTGCTGAAACGTACAACAGTTACCACGTAAATATGAAACATTCGCCATGAAAATTCTTATACTGGATACTGTTTTATCCCGCTACATAGTTTTTCCAATTTGCATTGTTACTGTACAAAAGTGTACTACGGCATTCTCAATTTGCCACAATTATGAATCTTGTCCAATGTTAAATCCAATTTACGATTCAAAGTTATATCAATAAATGCACGTTGCATTAAAAAGATGCAAACATCTGCAATAAGTGATACAATTTCCATTCTGTCTGACGAAAGCGTATCGAGCATTTGTTTAAGTGTTGCGCGATCGATCTCCGAAATGACAATACTGCGTTTACGAATCGGTCAGCGAATTACGGAGCGCAAAACGTGATAAATCGAGGAGGTGCCCGTGAGATGGTTCAGTGGAAGATTATATTTCCGAGTGACTAAGACGTGTCGCTAAGTGTCACTAGCGTACATTATCGAAGTGATAAATAGTCGCAAAAAAATATTACCATCGGCAATCATTACCTACACTATGGTTCTTCGACAATTTTGGCTTTTGATATTAATTTCATTTTGGCTCGCAATCAGTGGTTCGTGCGAGTTTGTTTTTGCAGTTGTAAATGCTGTTTTATCAATAGTAAGTAAATATATATGTATATGTATACATGTAATTATTTTATTCTTCAAGTTCGTGGGTTCATTCTAAACGTTGATAATCCTGAAAACTGCGCACAAGTATGTGCCTCATGCGGTGGAGCAACAAGTTTTATAAACGGTCAGTGTGACTGTCAAATTGGGGATGAGGACGAACCAGGTGATGGCATCACAATTACGGAATGTACATATAGTAACCAACCGGTTAAAGGAGGGTTTTCATTGGGTTTCTCTGCAGGTGCGAAATGTGTGGAAAGCTTTCGAAATAAGTTAGATTCAAATGGTCAATTAGCAGATGACGGGGATTTAATAAATGAGGAACGATCCGCGCGATGTGCTTTGGCATCCAGACGGCTTCTTAGAAAAGGTAATGTATTGGGATGATCAACAAGTAAGGTTTGCAATTTCAGTATCAGATGGTAGTTAGGAAAGCATTTCATCAGTAGGTGCTAATGATTTCTTAACCCGGGATTTCGACACTTCATATCTCCGTGCCAGCCAGCCATCCTAGGTGTTGTGTAACGTGTATTGTTTGGAACTAAAGTGGATACTTGGCCGCTACCCGTTTTACATGGCCTACCATGGCGTTTGTCATCGGCTAAATTAAGATCTCTATCACAAAAATGTATTAAACTATCTATGAACCATTTGTGTCTTTATTGCTGCTTCACTATGCACGTTGAGAATATTTTTCATGATGTGCACCGCAGTGTTTCCTTTACGGAAATATAAAAGTATACCTTCCTTCTCGTCATTCATTTTCTAGACAATGGCAATTCAAGAAAATTGAACTAAATGCAAAAATGTTTTGTTATACGACGCGAAAATTTGATCAGAAAACGGCAAAACATTATGTAAAGAGGTTTTAGCTTTTGGTCACCTATTGGAAGTCTGTCAATATCAATTTACGATATCATTAATGGAAAGTATAATATATTTAGTGTCATGTATAGATGACATATGATAAAACGTGAACAAACCCATAATACCACGTGTTAAAGTAACTTGAAAGTTTGTCGTAACCACAATGTTTTAAACACATTCGCAGAAGATGCCAACAAAGTAGCAACATATTTCTTAAACGGAGGACCTGCGACTGGCGCAGCACATCTCATCCCTATCACTTTGCAACAACCAGCTCCTCAACCTGGAGAAGATTGTGATGATTTATCTGATGATTCAGACGTCTCGGAATCGTATAGCGTTGGAGCGACTAATTCATTGGGAAAGTCCAAACAATCTTCCGAAGATGTAAAAGAGAATCTCATGAACAATCCTGCTTACGCAACCGCGCAAGCTCCAGTATATGCGTTGCAAGCTATACCCACCATGATTGGAAGTCCACATTACTTTATTCCTCGTACACCGTATAGACCTATTACGAGACCGCTTCCATCATCTTCACATCTGCCAAGAACCAGACCACGTTTTAATCCAGTGCCGGGTTTACTTCATCCTCAAACCTGGCAGAATATCCCTCGGCATCTACTCAGATTCGCCAGTCTTCCACTACAAGGTTTGGTCGGTCTTAATGATTTAATGACGCAAAGACTTACACCTCCTGTACTTTCTACTTATGATAGGGTTCGTATTAGATGATGGCAATGTTCTCTAGGTTTTTAAATTTGTTTACCATATGTAAATGTATATCTTATAAACATATTGTTTAGGGAACGCAAAATATACTTGGAAGCGCATTACCTAATGAGACAAAAGTTTCAAACACACTATCTACCAAGGAAGATGACGACGACGTTGAGAAAGACAAACCAGTATGTGATCTTATTTATAATAAGCCTAGTCGTCTGGATGGAATTAATTCAACATAAAATTATTTAAGTTAAATATTTGACTCAGGATTTGGAGTTATAATATACTCTTACTTCAAATTCAAATTTGACCCAAGGGAGTTGTCAATAATTGTGGTGATTCAACGTAAAAAAAATAAGTAAGAAATGTGAAAGTAAACTTTTTTTTATAAGACTTTGTTTCCGACAAAATCAACTTTGAATTCTAGTTTTATTCTTGCAATTATCTTTTTGGTTTGAATTATCCGATATTCTGTTTATGGTAAATATAACATTGCGTAAACCGAATTTGAAATAATTCAAACCTTACAAAGGTACCTTAGCTCGTTCCCTTATAGTGTCAAAATTATTCTATCAAGAAGCGGCGACCTATCCGAGAGAACGCCGAAACACGTGTCCCTGAATTTTTGGTCGGAATATGCCTTTCACAGTTTAAGCAAAATCCCTGTCCCCTATACCGTGGTCTGTAGCGGTAGGTACATCTGTGTCCGCAACATATTAAAAATCGACGCTCCCAAAAACAGAGACCCAGATGAAAAAAGAAAATTGATCATATATTTTCTACTTATTTCTTGACGTTGAATTGGCGTTTTCCTCGTTGGGCCACTAAATATGGAATATTTTGCATAAGAATACACTTTATCCAGTTGCCTGCGATATGTTGTCCGTATGATCAAACGTGTGTCAAATGTACCTTTCTTACAGGAAAATCAGCGGAGACCAAAAATTATTGCAACTCGACCTAGAATAGGAGCTTCCGCTAACAAGCAAAATGCCATTCAAGGACAAGATATCATTGGTGCACCTGCTCAAGTTTACCAGCAGTCTGGACGGCACACCCCCTTGCTTAATATAATGGATCCGCCAATCGGAGGATACGTTCTTCAACTAATGCCTCATGGTCAACATTATCCATCGTTGAGTACCATTGTTGGATCTCCCCACTTAGATGATCGACCTCTTTGCGAAGAGCGTACTTATGCAGGCGTGACGCCCTTTATTTCGGATTCTCCCGTTCTTGACAATACGAATGACTCAGCCGGTGACACAAATGACAATAATGATTCGGAAATAGGCGAAGATAATATAAGCACGGAGCGCAAAGTAACTGACGAGCAATCTGAAAGGAGACCGAACAGAAAATCTGCAAGGCAGATGAGAAGAGATCCAACGTCGAAAAACGCTAGAATAGCAACAAAAGAAAGTGTCACTGGAGACACAGAGTCTGATGATATTGTAAGAGAAGGCATTTTACCTTTGTAAATTCTTAAGATTTAAATCGAATGAACAATGTGCATATATAGGGGGCCAGGTAAACAACCAAATGTTAATCTTTACTGAGTTTTTACCAGATACAAGTTAAATGCATTAATTATGTTCGAGGTTGGTATCAAACGTTTATCTATAAACACGTGATACAGATCTGAACGATTGCAATCTGGGATTACAGTAAGTTACACTTCTGTAGAACGTGCGAGAAATAAACATTTTTGTTATTAATAATGCAAATACATTTAAAAGAAATGTGCTTGTGATATCACCCAATCCTTCCTTCCATTAGTTGATGTTATCTGCGTCCCTTGCCTTTTCCCTTTTTTGACGAAGAGGCAGAAGGTTGAGATGCCTGGTCGCCAGAGACTTGTTTGCCTTGGCGAGTCTTCAACTTTGGAATGGTAGTACCTAAATATTCAAGTACAGAGTGTCTAGTAGGATATTCTGGATGAACGGGTGAGCCATCGTCATTTTTCAGTTGAACACGTATGCGTCCTCTGAAGAGCAATTCCTTGCTGCGTTCTCTTGGGTGCAACTTGTTTTCTACACCAATACCAAAGCTGGCTGCTAGTAAAACGTCACGAATCTCCTGGTGCGTTGGATTTTCCACACACTTGTCCTTGGGTAATTTGCGTCCACCTGCTTTAGTTCTTTTACTGTTTATGTATATTGGATAAACACAGATCCATCTGTGAATAAAAGTGTTAAAATGGATTAATATAATATTAATATAATATTAAATATATATTATGGGGGCACTCTCTCTAAATGTAAGTTTTTATATATGTCAATGCTACGTTGACATGTGAATATTTGCATGGTTAAATGAATAGATTATTATACGTCGGTATACTGAAACATATATAACTATCAGCACTAATCTCTAAAAAGGCAAGGATTCACTGAAAACATTAATTTGAATATCAATCGAAACATCAATATTGATGACAATCTTTCGAGGTTAAGAAACATTTAAATACTTCAATAATGTACATTCAATGCCTCTAATATAAGTAGCGTTTATTATATCATTACTTTCAGGCGTAACATGCAAACGTTCCATTACATATTCTAACATAAAGAAACGTACCTTTCAATATCACTGTGTTTCTTCAACGAGTTCCACGAGTGCGCCATGTTTCATTCGCAATTGTTCGCGATACTCAAACGAAACGATCGAAATTCCGTAGTGTAGAAAAAATACCGACATCTAGATCTAGCACGTTTATTCTATAATGTATATGTCATATATCCATTTTCTTTGTTGATGCAAAATTGCAAACTTTTGAAGTTCCTTTGTTAGCAGATGACAGTAAGGCCGGACGTGCACTTGCAACTTTGTGTTGTGCGATTATTTAGTTGCAGAATTAAAACAGACAGTTTTAATAGGAATTGATGCGATTATTTAGTCGTATGCGCGCGCGTTCCTGTTAAAAAGCATGGGCTTTATTTCTGCAACTAAATAATCGCGCGACGCAAAATCCCAGCTGTGTGCCTGGCCTAATGGTCATTGATTTGTAAAAGTATTATTAAGTTTTGTAAAAAATTCGTTCTTTACGGGCTCGTCCGGGATTTGAACCCGGGACCTCTCGCACCCGAAGCGAGAATCATACCCCTAGACCAACGAGCCAGATGACAAGGTGTTTAAAAACATCACAACTAACATCGGATGTGCATTTTGCTCAACATATTATTTCTTTTTGTAAGTAATATGATTTGCGACACCTATTGCCTTATATTTTCTCAAATCACAGGTTTTCTCTATATGTACTAACACATATACGCGATGTCACATTTGTGCACATCTACGAACGATATCGGCCGGGTACTGTGTTAACAATAAGATGACAATGCTGTGTACGGTTGCCCTTGTACTTGCTCATTTTCATGTCAAAAATCGTGGAAGATGACTATTGAAATATACCTAATGATATGTTCACTAGATTTGCAAATGGCACTAAGAAATGTGCTTTTGTAAATCGGTTGAACCTTCCTATTTTTCACATAATAACGCTTTCATTTGAAAAATGAAAAAAAAACAACTCTTGTATAATAATGCCATGTCTGTAATCGGGACACTTTTACGTTGTATACAGTACAAATAGACTTGCTAGCAGTAGAATTTTTTCAGCATCAAATGCGGTGTATCAAAATTACAATCACTCACCGCGTTACGTACATACATATAAACATATCCCATGTAAGACTGTGACATTCCATAAATTTTCGATTCGAACCGAATATACGCATGTTGGCGGGCGATACACTAGCCCTGGACGCGTGATGGTAAATTCGCTACGGTGCACTTGCAGTCGTAAATGTCCCGGAGCGAAGTCATCAGAACGCGAGACCAGCCTCCTCATACGTCTTAAATATCTTCTCGATGGCGTAACAGTAAGCCGCACGTCGAATGTCAAGGCAGAGATTGTACTTTTCAGCCGTCAACATTATGCACTGAAAAATATGGATATGACATAAAATTCCACGTGAAAAACTGTGTGAAAATTGATAGCCAAGTTTAACTTTAAAGTTTAAACGACATTCTTAAAGCGAAATGTAATATATCATCTGAACGGTTTGACTGATTGGATGAGGTAGGGAAAAGAATTTAGGATAAATTATGTAAATGCATGTGAATTTGAACTATACATATGGTAGAAATATCGATAAAATGGACACTGCAAACGATGTAAGAAGTATAAAAGAAAGCGGCATATACGGGTACGAAAAGGATGTCAATCAACATCCGAGCTAAGAGAAGGAAACATCTCTCACGTAGGCAGCGTTTTCCATAGAATGATCCAATCCACTGTTAACGATGTCTCTCTCGGTCGCACCAGCAATCCTTCTTTCAAAGGCTTCTGTCGGCCTAATTTTGATTCCTTTGAGCTTATCCTTGAGGGACTGCTCCACGGAATCTGCACGGAGTATCACACCGGAAGCATGGATGTAACATACAAGAAACCATTTACGTCCGTCCCAACGCTATGTGCACTCTCCAGGGTTTAAAGGTACGAAATATCACGAAGAAAAGTTTTAAGTATATACCCAGTAAGTGGTAGTTGGTCTCCCGTTCGTACTTGAAGTGTAGTCGACCGAAGGACACATGACTGATGTTCTTGAGCCACTCAAAGTATGAAACGGTGACGCCACCGGCACTCATGTACAGATCAGGTATCACGAGGATATTTTTCTTGAGAAATATCTGATCTGCAGCAGGTGTGCAAGGTCCATTTGCACCTTCGGCAACCAACTACCGGTCAAGGGCATTACATTGGCATCGATAAAATGATGTAGAAATAGCAAATCTACACGGGTGTTCCGCAATTCAACATATAACTGCAAAGGGATGGATTCTTCGCCCAAAGATAAGTCGAAGTTGCAGAGTAACATCTTTTATGTTATCTTAGTTGAGGGTGCGTGCATTTGACTGAGGCAACGCTGAACAATGTTTTTGAGTTTCGAGTCTCGATGCATCCTGATTCTAATTTTATTTGCAGACGTTAAGCGGCGCATACCGGTATACCATCAAAGCGGCATGTAAGTTGACAAAAAAATGTGTCCAATATAATGTAATTTATGCAATCGCGTTAGTAGAACGTCTAAATTGTTTCTCAGTAACATTACAGTTATGTCACTAAACATAGTGGCAATGGGAGTAATATTTGTACCTATATGCAGATCGTACGTATAAAATAGAAAATCATTTTATTCTCACTTTTGTTTGCATGCGTTCAGCGTCGGACTTTTTAATCAATTTCTCAGCAGCTGCCGGAACAAAAATATCGCATTTTTCGTACATCAAATTTTCCCCCTTGTATTCTTCGGCGCCCGCAAAACCCTTAGGTGTCTTTTTCTCAATAATATGAGCTATTAGCGCCTATAAAATATCAGGTGAATGAAGCACATTAAGATATATTTCTCGGCGATGGGAGACGTTCATTATTTATTTGCCATCAAAGAACATACTTCTGGATCGATTCCTTTTTCGCTGTGCAGTGAACAGTCTCGCTCGATCACTCCAATGCACTTGGCGCCTGCACGGGTAAAATAGATCGTCGCAAAACGGCCAACTTTTCCGAAACCCTAAGACAGAAAGGTCTACGAAGTCTACGTCATGCTTTGACAGCTTTGTTTAGCAAGAACGTTATGTAATGAAATTGAAAACTATAAAGTAACTGGCTAATGACAAGTGAAAGGGAGCAATGTGCTTCTAGGTGGGAAGAGGCATAGAAGATACAAGGAGTGGTTCAATATTGTGGAATACAAGGTTCGTATGTAGTTAGAGAAATAATAATTAAAAGACGAGATGGCGTGGGAGAAAGGGATCGTCAGGTGGGGGTATTACGAACTTGAACAATAAACGTTTTATCTTTGAAGCCGGGAGTAAGGCCGATCTGCGACATCCATTTCTCGTCGGAGAGAAAGTTGTCTACCGCGTGGTAAATTCCGCGTCCTGTCGCCTCGGTCCTTCCTTGAACGCCTCCCTGATTTATTGGTTTGCCAGTTACCACTCCGTGCGCGTTAATGTCATTCATGCCTGGGTGGACGAGAATTAATCGAATCGTTACTTACAAGAGGAGGCAGGTCAGAGTCCGGATTCGATTTAATTCTTCTTAAATCAAGTTATTAAACAGAAAAATGAACAGCCCACACTCCTCTTCCACACAGGAATATAAGAGGCCATTACGTTGTGTCATCAAGGAAACATCGATAGTTGACGAGAAGATAATTAAAAAATGTAGAATGCATTGTCGATGCAAGACACTTAGTTTTTGAGAGACTAACTTTCCAATAAGTTTCCGGCCAGTCCTTCAAGCAAGTCTCATGCATTAGAAAAGATTAGGCATAATAATAACAGGATGTAGTGAGAAAGAAATCCGTTACCTATTTTATATGCATACGAGTAAAATCTCAGATTCAAGAACAGGAACTGGATATAGGGGTATGGGCAACGACGTACGGATACATAGATGACGTGACCATTGTCGTATACACAATAAGGAAACGCGATAAAACGTGACGCTTTGCAACAGCATAACGTTCGTGTAGCGTAAAATTTTCACGCTATTACATGACAATGCGGTACGTTTGCAAAATCTGACGTTACTCCTAGTGTCATGATCATCTTACGAACCGAACGTCTTGGTGTAAGTGTCGGCCATCCAAGACATTTCTCGCGGTCCGGTATTAACATCGGGTGCCGGAACGTCGATCGCCGGTCCAATCATGTTCTTCTTGGCCAGCTCGAGAGTAAAGCGCCGGGTAATCTTTTGCAGTTCACCTGAGGAATATTTCCTTGGGTCGATGACGACGCCTGCCTTCGCACCCCCGAATGGAACATTGCAACAAGCGCATTTGAAGGTCATTAGGGCGGCAAGAGCGCGAACTTCACTGCGGGTCACGTCGGCACCATACCGCATACCACCCTTGCAAGGCAATCTGTAAAAGTATGCATGGATGGAAATCGGACTGGTAGAATCTATCTATGTAAAGCAGAATGCCTGTCTGTATGTTCTCTGCACAGTTCTAAACCCCGTGAGAAATCTTGACCGAGTTATGCATAATTAGGGGAAAGCAACCAATTCTAAACAGTTTGCTCTAATTTTGTACCTGAACGCTCAATATAAAAATATATATATATATATAAAAACAAAATCAAATATGGTAAATATACTTTTGTGACATATTCGTAACCAAGGAGAAATAAGTTAAAAAGAAGGCTGCTGTTCAATACCGTAAGTTATCAAACATTATTGAACAATTTGCAGTACCAATTCTTTATTTATAATATAAACATGTATATATTAGTATTCTTAAATGCAGACGGACGCGTCCAGGATTAGAGTGAACAAATCTGGCCACTCTAGTTATAATAGGGACCGATTGCCTTGTTACATTCCAACTTTGTGCTAGTTTTACCATTTTATGACACACTCTAATATTGCACAAATCGATTTCTTAAACGGATTTCCCGCAATGAAGATCACGAGTCCCGACACTGTGCTCACCTGTGCGTATTGTGATGCGCCCTGTATCCCGTAATAATCTCATATTCTCCACTATCTCTCTGAATGGGGAACGTAACTTCGAGTGTATTCTGACATACGGACATAACGTCGATGATTGCCTTGACACGTCTCTTTCTACTCTCTTCAGTCATATGAGGATGTTTTTGCAGGTCCTTAAGAAAAGTATCCTCCATGACAATAACCGCGCGGTGATAATGATACTCGACCATATTGAAAAAATTTGGATCCTCCTCTTCTTCGATGCCGTCCAAGTGCTTCGGCATCTTGTGACTCCCTGCCAATTTGCCAGCCGTGCCAAAGCATCTGCGGGAAAAAAATTGACGGACACTCGTTTGCAGGACGCCACGAATGCCGAGCATCGTCATCTCGCTCTTCTTCTCTGTTATTAATTAAAAAAATTAAGTTGTTACAAATAGCCGCAGGAATTGATGGACGCAGACAAAATCGGTATTACACGATCTGCTGATCAGCGCTCTCTCGTCTCTTTGGCGACCAGACGAATAAGAATGTACGTGCGTGGAATCGATCCCGCATCTGCGCGATGTTCACGTTCCTGTACCGTTTTGCTATGTTTTTTTTAGGCGACGACACCCTAATCCATTTCATATACTTTCGACACCTTGGTTGAGAACCACAGCATTAGACGGGTGGCGTTATTGTGTCGCAATTGTGCTTAACGGGTGGGTGGTGTTATTGGAGACTTTCAACTCATGTTTCTTACTAATTATTTTCATATATTTTTCAAGATCTTAAAGAATTGTTTTAATGCGTTGTTTCGGTACGTGAGTATACGTTACTTCATTATATTTATTATACTAACCATTATACTTGCGGAAGTATAATGACAACTAATTTCTATGCCATACGCATATCTATACCGGTCCTCAGATATCGGAAATCTCAATAAATACTCTGATGCGTATCATGAACGCAAAAACCCCAAAGTGTTTTAAAGGTTTTTCTATGAAAAAACCTAGTTATATGCTTGTCGAATGATCGAAATTGAAATATAGGCACCTAGCCATAGCAAAGTATGTATTTCGATTTAGAAGACTTTCAAGTTGGAGCACCTCAATACACAAATATCTGAATGTTGCGTAGCATCCTAGAAAATGTTACGGTCAGTACTACGTTTAGGATACATGGTAAGTTTTCAAATATCGGCTAGCAGAATGTCAATCTGTCAAATTTGACACAATCCGATCAGAGTAAAATTTTTCGTGTCAGCTATATATGGCATAAAAAATCGCTTTACCATATCCAAGTTTTTAACAACCAAAGGCAAGAAAGGTCGCACTGTACGGGATTGTCGTAAATAACAGTAATTATGCAATTATGCGAGTGAAATAGGTATGCGCGAAACAGAAGTGACGAATGCATTGTCTTCGAATTATAATGACAAATTTTGATTTACAAATAAAGTGCTGCTTACCGAGGTATGTCGAGTTTTCTCTTAAAAATAAATATATATTACAAAAAATAATATAAGGAAAATGAGACAGTACAAGGGACTGTCTTTAACGTTTAACCTGTATGAGAATAGGATTGATCAGAATCTGTCTACTCTAAGGGGTGTTACATACCTTGGTTGACCCTGTTGAAAAGAAATTTGAACGTGGTCACTCTTGTTACAATAAACAGGCCGAGGATCGATCGAAATACAGTAACGCACAGATTTGTTTATATGACCCTCTCCATCATTATTTCTGTAGTCTATAGTCAGAACAGCGAGAGCTGACTAATAATCAAACTTTGAGGTTTAAGATCAATGATCGGTTTACTGTTTCCAATAATCATTTATTGAAAAGCGTCGTATAGCACGCCTTATTGTCACGATGAAGTACTACGTAAACAAACCCATGAGTCACTGTGTTTTCACTTTTTGACCACCCCTCTCCGAAAATTCAAAATACTATTATTCTGTATTCTTTTGAGCAGTTCTTGGATACATTCCTGTCCATTGAGCAACGGAAAAAGAAAACCGTCCTTGCAAGCGTAAGTAGACATTTGAGTGCAGTTGTTAAGAGGAGTTTTGCTCCAAATGGCCGCACGTAGATGATTATAAGATTGTTGTGTCGACTGCAATGCCACGATAGTTTAGTTAACAAATGACAGGGATAGCATGGCCTGAAAAAAATATATGACATACGTGTATATATTGCGCGCAGCGATACATGAGCACTTCTTGACATATCTATTGTATTTTGTATGTCATACAAAATGTCAAAGGGCTAAACGTCCTTCCCTGGCATACGAAGCCCAACGATATCGAGTATCCGGAAAGCACACTGATGAATTGCGCAAGGTGCGACCTTGGAGTTATTCACACCCAGACCTTTCCAACTGTAGTTTTTCGTTGATAATGTGATGGTATCAAGTCGGACTTTCTATTCGGAGGACTTTGAGGCCGACTTGGCTTACCAGGCCGTCACAGCTCGTTGGCACGGGCCGTGTCGTCCTCGATGGGAGACCATGTGCGCCAGTCACGTTCGCGATCTGCCCGCGATGGACGCGAGCGATATCGCTCACGAATGAAAATGCACATCGAATCATATTGAGGGCGTGCGTGACGTTTCGAAGATCGAAAGAAATTATCCGGCCAGGCCGGAAAGTGGCAGTGCGAAGAACGAGAGAGAAGGGGGGGGGGGGGAGAGAGAGAGAGAGAGAGAGAGAGAGAGAGAGAGAGAGAGAGAGAGAGAGAGAGAGGGGGGAAGAAAACCTCGCGAGATAACTGTCTTGACGGGAACAAACCAGTAGTAGGAAAATAAACTGAAGAGAGGAAGGTAGATCACGTCTGTTTCTTTTTTAACGAGTGGCGACTGACGCAAAAGTTGCGAAGTGATAAATGAAGAAAAGTCGGTTTATCGAATGTCTACAGACCGCTGAAGCACAACCGTCGAGATACTGAACAAGACAATTAGACGGTACATGAAGGTAACAAACAAATTTGAAGAAACGTAAAGAAAAGAAAGATCGACTTCAAGACATAAGACATCGTTCGACCAAGACAGAATAAAGATGTAAAAAACTGTTCTTCTTAAAGTTATTGACAGCAACCATTGAACAAAGGAAACTGGAATCAAATATAATTGTACGAGAGGAAACTTCGTCCCAACTTGGAAAAATTGCACCGCTGCGCGCTGCATAAGCGAAAAAGGAAAAGGAAGCAATAGCAGATAAAGGTTACGGTGGTTATGTAAAATAATAACAATACGGAAAGAGGAAGCCACTGACAATAAGAGGCCACGAGGAGCCTCGTTCGGAGATAAAATACGACAAATTAATGTAATGTGCTGTCCTTGACACCGATTGTAGAGACTTGCACAGTCGTCAAATTCTAGCCTACCTTTTGCTCCAGTTCGACTAATACAAGATACCAAAATGGGCAGCGCACACACCAAGGACGCTCAAAACGGGTGCCGCCAGGGTGGCGACAGAATGTAAGTGTATAAAGGAGTTCCTCCTTACATATTAATCGAATCAATTATTTAGGTAAGAATCGTCATGATTCATAGAATTTCAATTTTGAGAGAAGTAAAACAACGCTTTATCCGAACTAGTATTAATTTTCTTTAGAGAGCATACGATAATTCTCAGAATATGAAAGTCTATCAGGTAACCACCAATTTGCGACTCATACAAAATTTGAAATAAAGTTTATTTTTTTGAATTGTTTGATTGAAAATATGGAAGAAAAACATCCACCGAATGGTCCTGACGCATTAATGTCCTGTGGTTCCGGTTAATATGCTCCTGAAGAACATATTTTATGAAATTCTTGATGTCTTCAATCATTGTCACATGCTTTGAATTCTTCGTCAGCGCGACGCCACCACCGACCAAAATCCCGTGTCCTGTGTCCTTTTTAAAGACGTCTAAGAAAAAGATAAAACCATCTTCAAAGCTGCGCTAACAAGGATAAGATAATTATTTGTCCTTTTCGACGGCGGTACCAAAATAGATGTAAAATACCCAAGGTCTGTGTTAGGTCCGCAACCTAGAAAGGAAAAATTATGTTCTTCTTTTTAAGGCAGTTTTGAATTCGGTTTCTACTCTTTTTTTATTTTTATGTCGGTTTTCTTATCATGTTCACCGATGATGAAATAGATCACAGAATGGTAAGAATGTCAAATTCATCCGAAACTGAACTCATGATATTTCAGTGACACAATATAAAGTCAACGTCACAATTCTCACAGACCCTCCACGACAAAACTATTGATGCTAGGCCATCAGTTATACTTTCTAGGTGTACTTTTTGGGGAGATTCTTCGACAGTCTTTTACACGTGACCAAGACCGATAAGCTATATAACTTTATAGAATGTATACAATATTTACATATAGTATGCTTACAGTAGCAAGCAAAAGTTTAGACATATGCTTGTGTCACCTAATCTCATAATACATATTCATTTTATCCACTTTCCCATTTCCAATTTGTTGTCTACACCCGTCCTACTTTCAGACTTAATCATTGATGATTTCGTATTATTACGGTCGCAATTTCTTCTGCGTGCCTCCAGTATTACTCAAGCAGAGGTTTCGCCGCATCGCCGCGCCGCAATGAGTCAGCCTGTACTATCGTCATTGTTCGTGACCACACCGGTACACAGTATTGTGTAACTTTGTGCTTCGCAAACCGGATTACGAAAGTTGTAGTGCGTATCGTAGCTAGACGAGGCACTTCTCGAGTAGAGTCGATTAACGCATAAAGAATAAATAAAAGTAACACAGACTTCAAAACAGCAATAAAAAGGATAAAATAATTTTTCCTTTCCGTGATCGGTGCCGAGATGGAAGCAAAATAGCCTATTAATTGGCGGTGGTACACTATCCGTTTCGCTGTATTCATTTGTTGACAAGTTATAAGGGACATAAATTCTCTTTGGACATAAATTAAATATTACAAACAAAAGAACAGGTATATACGAAACAGTTACGTGCTCGAGAAATTAATCTCGGTAGGTGAGTTCGAGTATCGGTGAATTCGTATTGACCATCACTACGAATACGTATGAGTAGAAGTATTGATTTGGTTTAAAAATCAATTTAAGTGGTTCTGTGCTTCTATGTCGGCACCGACCTTAAAAAAGGGAAAATTATTTTATCCTTTTTAGGGCTGCTTTGAAGTCGGTGTTACATTTTTTTTTAAGTTTTTTAATGTATTTACATTTAAATGCAATGCCATAGATAATGAGCGAAGAAGGTGAGATCAATTTTGTGAGTTATTCTTTGTATCTATCAGCGCGATAATTATTGTTTTGGGTCAAATTGGCCTAAAAAGAACAGCGGGTCAGCGGGATCAAGTGTCGCATCAGCGTTAAAACTCGGTGACTCGCACTGAACCGTAAACCACGGCACGCCACTTTTATCACGGAACATTGATAATTGCTTCAGGAATTATAGCCCTGTCACGTGCAGTTCTTGTCAACTAACGTGTCACTTATCAGACATGTATATTATACCTTCCCACGTGATTCTGTATTTGAATATTGACAAAGATACGACTGTGCAACCATGCATATTCGCTCGAGGATAGGTGACAAAACTCAGTGAGTTCTCCCTACTGTATAAATGCCAGAATATTACGCTCTCTATTTCGCATAGATAGGGCATTGATCATAGTACAATTGAGGTGAAGAAGACTGCTTTATTGAGAAAAACCAATCAAAAGCGTGCGCAGGGTAGGATTAATTTTGGAAATGGTTTTCCGTTGGATAACCAAAAGATTCTTTAGTTTGGCGTTTGCAAATTGCTGTTTTTGGTAGACGAGTTTAAACTCATTGTCTGTGCAAGTCTGATTAGTTTTCAAGTGCTCGATTGTGAAATTTGTATCTATATACTTTTAAATGTTCTAATTTTTAAATGAACTGTTCTTACTCAGCCTCCCTACACACTGATTCTGTTTGAATGTTTGAAGTAGTCCTACTATCTTGAATATTTTGATCCTCAGTGGCATGGTTGCAAAATGCGTCTTTATACATGTAGGGTGCTAAGTCCGAAGGGACGGTTCTAAATCTTTCAGAAATTCAAATGCGCTGCATAAAGCGCACCTACTTTTACGAGTGCGTAAAATATTCCATCTAGATAACATTGGTTCAGATGGTAATAGATTATGTATCCTGTAATCTGTCCTTATATGCGGTATGTGCACGACATCTGTACGACATTTGTACAACTGCGAAAGGTCTGGGTTGTGACTGCGGGTATTTTGCGACAAAATAGATGAGATAAATTGTATGGGTGAAGAATCAGCCGGGTCTTCAGGACTCCGCGACCGTCGCCGATACATGTACCTCTCTAATGACGAGGCAAATTTCTCTCAAAGAGTTATTTCACTCCTTTAGTCTATTCGTAGAAAAATACGCATTTGCATAAGTTTACGCAGTCTACTGATAACATTGGTAGCGCGATTTTCTTCCATGCACTCTGCACGCTCGAACACGCGATCAGACAGCGATCGCGTAGTCAGGCGAATGACGTCACGATTAACAGACATATATTAGGCACTGGCGATAATATCGCCAAGCGTCCCTACGTTTCGCCGTGGCGAGAAAACAGTTGGCTTATCGATGTAACCCGCGATGTTTCGTGCGATGCACGGCGAAAGATGCGTGCGTATCAATGCAAAAATTGGCGAATTTTGAAATTTTACCTCGCTATCAGTGACAAAACGTGACGATGACATCGAGGCGACTCCTTAAAGAGATCAAGTGTCACCTGACCGGCTTCCGGCGTGAGTACGCTCGTCTGTACTATGCTGCCGACGACCTTGAACCAGTCACCTGTACGGAGACGGATATTACGTTATGCGGAAGGTATAGTTAACGTACGCTTCGGTGATTCGTTGTGGGAAGTTACGTTATCGGTGACTTCATTATTCGGCACAAGTCCCTTTGGTGTCTCCAAATTATCTTTTACAAATTATAGTGTCAGATGAGTAATTTGCCATTTACCGTAAGAGTTATTTTGCTTTAGAACTTAAAGGTTAGTAATTATCGAACTCACCAAGTTCTATGCGGCAATTAGTGATTAGTAAATTCATTAGTTGCAAGTCAAATTATTTTCATCTGATGTAATACACTTAAAACGTCATATGCAAGCGCATAAAAGTTCTTAATTGCACACGCGCTGTAGACAAATTACAGAAGTGCTGTCGCAGAAAGCGTCGGGGAACTGTCGACGACACTGCCAAGTGTCAAAGGACAAAGGACTAATGCAACCAACTGCTATCATCAAATTTACTTCTCTCTCTCTCTCTCTCTCTCTCTCTCTCTCTCTCTCTCTCTTCGCTCTCTCTTCTCGTTCACCACAAAACAGCCATTTATCATCAGTCAGGAAACTTCTACGATTACCCACTCCGTCTCACGTTCCATTCACCATTCACCTCTAAAAGTCCGATAATCAATGACGCAATAGTTATTTGTCCCGAAGTCCAGCTCCAAAGTTCGGCGTTCCGAACCAATCGTACGGAAGTCGCAAAAAAGTTGTCTCAAGGCACGTCTTTTTCTAACGAATGAGCGTGAATGCGAGTATCGCTTGTGTCTGTTCTTTTTGCACCCCAATTTTGATAATTATTGCGGCGTGCGGTGTACTGTTGTCAACGTGCACGAAAAAGCGCGCTTGTTGACAATTAGCATGTCGCGCGACTTGTCTTTGGACTTGTTACGTCAGACGTCGTAGTCGGCGGAGGAAAAAGAGTAAACTTTGGACAATGTTCGACCGCGAAGTTAAACTTTTCCGTCTGACTCGGCGGTCGACCTTCCTGCAAATCAGATGATACATGCGCACACATAAATATTGATTTAGATAGTCATGCGTCGCTTAACGTCCGCTATACGATCCAGGAAATGGGATGTTGCAAATTAGACGATACACCAACGATAAATACTTAGAAAAACTATGACTTACATATGTACTTATATGCGGTTTGGACGTTGAGCGAATGGAGGCTAAATGACACACGGCTGTATGCACATATAGCAAGTATTGTAAGAACACGTTCAGATTGTGAAAACACAAAAATATTTCGAGTTTTTGGCAGTTAAGCGGATACTGCTTTATTCCAACAGTTTTACAAAAATTTTTAGTTGGAGGTAACTCATGTGCTGGTATTCTAAAAACCCATCGTTTGGAAAGCGAGTTGTTTCCGCAATTTGTCGGTAACATTATGTACATGTGCATCTAATTATGGATGTAAAGTAGACTCCCGTGTAACGCGGTTAATACGTTACACTCTTAGGAAATTGTCCTGTACGGGAATTTATCTCGTATAACGCGCATAATCTAAAGGAACATGTTTGAAATGATTATTGCTATGCCAACTTTTATCAAATAGGACAGTATTTTAAAAATAAATGGCATATATACGAAGTTGATTAAGAAATACATATTATTAATCGAGTACGAAGAATCGCGTTATATGAAAACTGTGGTCGCAATAACTTTGGTGCGTTATAGGGATTTGCGTTGTAAGAGCTTACGTTATACGGGAGTCTACTGTACAACCCAGCACTCAGTCTAGATATGTTCATTAATGAAGAGTTGAAAGAAAGCTTGTCAACACCTGTGACGGAAATTTTGAGTTTCCACGATATAACATGACTAATGACGTAACACTTATCACTCAATGGGCTACAGCTGACGTGTGCGCCAAAGCCGCGCTTGCGCTGAAAACTCATCGAACAATTAAGTGCCGTACCCGAATATCTGAGAACCTCTTCTTTCCCTGAATAGAAAATGGAAATTCGTCGACGATAATTTTATTGTTAACCACAAACGGTCGTATAAACGTATGAATTACTCTTGCATGATATAATAGCCCAGGCAGTTTTAAAGAGCGGACAATTGAATGAATGTAGCAAGATATATCTGTATGCCGCTCTCAAATTTGAGGTAATAGTCGTTTTCCGCAGATTGAAATCGGGAAATATCGCTTTTCCGCGCGTACAAATAATACTATACGTTAAGGATATGTAAAGTATGGTATATATTTCAGGCAGAATATTATTTATTAGAATATCCAGCATAAACGTTACTAATCCTTTCGCTACAGAAGGTCGCACCGTCACTGAACACGGGAGGGACCCCGCGCTAAAAATGTATACATTGCGCGTGGACAGTCTCGAGTGTCTCGACTATAGCCTGCGTTAGCCTCCAGGGGTCGCTTTGCGGCCGCCGGCTATAACCGGCGTTAGGAGTAAAAGGGTTAATGATGTGGTAAAAGCTACAACATGGTGTGAATGTTTCAATCATCTAAGTATGCATAACATACTTTATGGTTGTCACATATGGTTGATCGCCGTACGCCGTACGGAACCGCATGAGGAAAATGTTTGTTATTATTTGAAGGCTGAAAAAGGTAAAACTGGTTAACTGATATTTATCGCTTCACACTAAGTATTCCATGTTATCTTGAAATTTTGACTCTAGAGCAGTCTGACAGTGAGCACATTTTAGAGGTATTCGTATATACACCGGTGTACACTGTACACTAATAACTAGAGTTTGAGGTTGTCGAAATAATAACTCTTATTGACCGGATTGTATCTCACCATCAGCTTGTATTATAGTTGAGCAAATAATACACTTGACCGTTAAATCTTACTTCGTATGTTAGTTTTGATTAGTCGATTACAAATAGAGGAAGGAGCATTTGCGGAGGAGAAAAGAAGTGAAAGAGTGAACAATTTGTGTTGGATATTGGTGATCGATAGAAGCGTACGTCCCTGGCCAACCATCCTCTCACGCCGCACCCCGTTCGTTCATACTACGTCTCATGCACTCGTCCGTTCTACGTTCTACCCTACCGACGTGCCTCCGCAAGTGTACTAACAGTAGCAGTCGCTCAAGAACGGTTGACGTTTGCAGGGTACAGCAGGGCAGCGGTTCCGGCCAGTCGACCTGCGACGGCAAACGGTTGACAGCGATGTCGTCGAGCCTTGAACGCGATCAGCTGGGCCAGCGTGGGACAGGAGATGGATTCTCTGCCGGCATCCTACGTGGCCTCGACCACATTAAAAATCCCCAGCTTAACAAGGTAGGATCATTTGATACATAAGGTTAGCCTTCGACTTAACCGTGAACTTGAAATGGAACCCGCGCTGACGCATTAGAACGGACTAGATTAGTGAGAAACGTTCATACATTGCACATTAGATCGTTCAGGCGTATGTCCAAAATATATTCGTAGTCGAGCGAACTGAGTAGTGGTTACCACCCGCTTTAGCTGTCGAACTTTACGTACTTGGAAAAGCTGCATAGGGTGTATTAGCGTACCTGTACAATTTGGTATAGTCAAGATATTCTGTGGCTGTGAATCTTTCACTCGGACGTGCGTGGGGTTTGGACGTTGAACGAATGGACGTTCAATGTCGCACTACAGTGTAGAACGACTCAAGTTGCATGAGAGATGAGATTCAGTGAATTTGGGTTGACACAATGAACTCCCGATTGATCCGTTTTTTTGTCGTTTACTTACAGGAATAAAAATGTTGGTTGGTCAGCATGTACAATTCGAATTGCGCAACATATGTATCTTACGGGGTTTTACCTTAATGCAACGGAATGATAATTACCTCGTTTTCCTGGTTTCCTAGTCCCCTAGGTCTTCATTTACAGGAATGTATGTGCCCACGAAGAAAGGTGAAACCCCTGCTGTCAGTTAATAATTGATCTGATCGTTAAGGTAACATTTAGTGCGCGTTGATGTGCGGTATCGAGACACGAACGGACACAGATTGATCAAAAGTCGAAACAGTTGACTAATAAAGTTCTACAGCTTAGGTAGAGTTCTGTCAGAAGGCAAAGTGTATTGATTATAACGATGCATTATAGATAGCAAGGCTTTGGCACAATTATTCAGTTTTGGCAAATAGATTTTGTTGATAGATATATTAGTAATCTCAGACACTGCTACTTGAAGTGCAGTGTTTGTTTAACGCGGCATTATCATGCCTGCAATCATTTAATTGCCAAACGTGTCGCGCATGCTCTCTTCACGCAACGCGACCATTTTATATATGATACAGAGGGTGACCGATGCTTCTGATGGCACTGAAAAGGGGTGATTCTTGCGAATATGTCAGTCACATTTGCAGAAAATGTTTTTATATATCCAGCTTTCGTTACGAATTAAACTGCCTGGAAAATTGATCAACTAATAGGTTACGCTTTCTGTGAAACGCATTGTTTAGATAAAGTTCACATTTGCTATCAATGAATCACCAATTAATCTCGATCATTGAACTGGTCGAATCATGAGAACAACATTCCTACATTTTTATTATTTTATAAAGTTTTGCGTTGTTAAACCCAGAATGGCAAAGAGGAGAAATTATTTTACGTTAATGGCCCGATTAAACATCGAGAAAGCCGACAGGGGTCCCCCTTAAGAAATTCTCGATTTATTCACGACCCTGTCACTTTTAAACTAGCAGTCCTAGCCTATAGTTGAATTAGACTTTGTAGGAAATTTTTCGACGCTCTTTCAAGTGAGACCAAGAACTTTGTAAAAAAGAAAGTCTTCCTTTGCCTACGAAAAATCGTCATATCTCCAAAACTATTGAGAGTTCAGCGTGCAATCAGTGGTGTATTATCAGTGTAAATTGCCCTCTCTTGAATGGTATCAGCCTGGGGCAAAACCCAATGTTTAACTGTCTCATTATATTTTGACAATAGCTCGATGACGGTTGGTCATTTTGCACGGTTCTAAAGTCCCATTACCACGTTTGTGTCACATCCAGCGTTAGCAGCCAGCTACGGTATAAGATCACGGTGCTGTTAGACGGTAGGAATTGCTGCTAAACTAACAGTATGTAAATTGATTTCAAAGGTGGGAAATATTGTGAAAAAGGCAAATTTTGTGTCAAAACTTACTTGCCTTATTAATACTCGCAATACTGGTGAGAAATCCTGGACAATATGTACAAATCGTTAGAATTCTTCTGAAGTCCAAGGATGGAAACTCATTGTTCGTGGTCCAATCAAAGTGATGGTGGCCCAAAGAAGGCAATAACCGCCAAATTAACTTATCTTATAACCGACTACTATATTTGAAAGAAACCTTTGATTTTAAACCATAGCAACCTTACTGTATTTAACTAAATATTATATAGCGTTAGCAGTTAGCTTATAATAAATTTGAAGCGATCTTCGTGATAGAAATACATTGGTTGTTCCC
The DNA here is from genome assembly GCA_963942575.1 of Priocnemis perturbator. NCBI lineage: Eukaryota > Metazoa > Arthropoda > Insecta > Hymenoptera > Pompilidae > Priocnemis > Priocnemis perturbator. The sequence goes on along the minus strand of OZ012643.1, from coordinate 23,234,043 downwards.
TGTAGACTACCCTGGTTGGTAGTCTACATCGCTGCTATCAAATATAATTTGACCATTCTAGAATGGGTATTTAAAACAAATTTAGTTAAAGTAAATTTAACTTTACATTATTATTCGAATATACCGTTCGCAGGAAAATGTTCTACGTAGAGTAATATGACCATTTGTGCGACAAACTATCAAACAATATCACTATCTCGGGTAACCAAATTGAGAATGTCGGCACCTACGTACATATATACGCGTAGGTAACTATGGAAAGTTGGATTTATTTCTCCTTCGCCCTCCATCTTTTCGCATAAAGTCATATTTTGAAATGTCAGAACTTGATTAACAGAGCACACGATTAGTGTATTTGATGCTCGAAGAATGATCAATTTTCTCGACTTCGCATTACATCGAGTTGATGGGGGTGACACATTTTATGAAACATTCTGAACGAAGGGGAATGTAGCGCGGCACGTATGGGTTAACCGGGCTGGACGGACCGCGTTCACGGTATTTTTCCACGTGGAGTTGGTTCTCGCGGGCGCTTACGCGCTTCGGAAACTCGCCTTGGTGCGGCGCGGCGTGCGTGTGACTGTGACGACATGTCCTTCGTTTGGCTTCGAGTGTACTTTGTCTCCTGCGAACTCACAAGTTGGGCATTAGTCGACCTGTTCCGAGTAAAGTTTCATCTGGATAAGAATTATTTATTCCTTGCAACAAAATACTCTAACTAGTTATCCGAATAGCAATCCAACATATCCTTCTCCACTTCCTACAGAGAACCTCCGATACCTTTTGCATCCGATGCTTCGAATAATGATTTTGATTGTATTCGATTTAGAAAGAGAAAGGGTCTTTGTGCAACGAAAACGGTTTGTGTCTTGCCGGCTTAGTGGAAAAGATTTGGTTAGTAGTGATGACAAGGCCATGGCACTGTGTGTTGGGAAGGTTGTTAGTAATTACGTGCTTGCCGATCATCATCGCTCGTTAGCTTGCTCCTTGTTGTATAACACACAGTTTACTCGGTTTATTAAATCGTCCTTGCCACTGTTAACGTTTTGTTCTGCTGATCGGGGACGCTAATTGTCCACCTTATTCGAGAGATTTTGATAAACTTTGGAAAAATGACTGACATATATTGGGCAATTGCAGCGAGCGGGGTGCACAGTTGTACGGGTGAGGAGGTACTGGTTGTGAGTGAGTGAATGACACTGACCTCAAGCGTTGTGAGGAGCGAGCAGGAGGATCGGAAACAGTAGGATATGAGATGATACGTAGGATTCGGATTTGCGGTTTCGATAGCAACGTATATACATTTACATAGAGATATACACGATTCGGGCCAAGACATGAGTCTTTTGACCGATTGTGAGGGATACGCGTCGAGGTTGGTTCCACGCATACGTACGGCCGCAAAGAGTCGATACTTCGGCTGCTCGAAAATGTCTTCACGCCGACCCAACCCGACACGAGGCAACCCCTATGCCCTCTCCCCGACATCCGGGTGCGCTGTTCCTTCACGCAATCTGGCAAGGTTCGTTCCCGATGCCGGCCGAAGGCAATCCTCTTAGCACCCCCTGACTCTCGAATGGGGCACAGCCGTGCGTGATCGTTGTGGCAGGTCACTTTGCATTCAAGAATCGAGCAGAGAGCCGTTTCTATCGATCCGCGACAGCAGTCGCAGAAGGGTCGCCGTCAGCGGGAGTCAAGAACCCCCGGCAACCGTTTCTACGGCCTCTTGTTGTTGCTTGTCATGGGATTCGAAATCCCCGGGTAGAAAGGGTTCGAGACACTCGTGACGCGCGCGCCTACCATGATGATCGAGACGGACTGGTGGTGCTTGATTCCTGATCAGGAGCGTACGCTTCGCGTACCGGAAGCGCTGCTCGCACTCGACGGGAGGGTATATCGCTCAACTTTCACCTTTCACCTAAGCTGCACATCGAGTATCTCGCACCAACTGACTGTAACAATTGTTGCCTTCAATTCGGACCAATGTAGGTGCACGAAGCTTTCGTACGCTTATTCTTTTTACGCAGCCGCAAATAGTATACTAGCTTCTTGTATCTTCTGTGTGTGTGTGTGTAAACATTTTGACATCCATAAAACGGGTGGGCGTTAGCTTCGCAACGCTGTTCGCGAGTACATACTGGAAACGGAAACGAACTGATCCGAACTCGTCTCCATTATTCGGACGAAGCCGAGTACTCAACAATTAAAGTCATGCAGTAGTGTCTGATATCCAGTCACAAGTTGCATATGTGGGTACGAGTGAAACTTGCTGTAGTCAAGTATGTAGTCGTACTGACATGATCGATTTCGATTGATTCGATTGGTTCGTGTGCAGTCGATTCATCTTCGTTGCGGTGAATAGTCATAGTTTAGTGCACAGTGTGGGCCGTAATTTTTCGTAAATCTCGCCATATCATACTGCTACATGCAAATTTAAGTCGAAAAAGTGGAGCAGAAGGCAGTAGCGAACATTTGCGGTTATTCTTATGGCTTGACCATTTGTCAAAAAATTCATCGACATTCCTTATCATTTTAGTTTGTATTGCGTATTACGAGGCATTGCGTATACAGGCAATGAGATGTGAGAGAAAACGAATGCCTAATATTATCTTAAGATGCGCTAGTTATTGTTGATGCAACCTCTGGATTTTTTACCGATGAAAAGAAGAGAAATCATAATAATGAAATAAGCATTCCATGCAAAATTGCAGGGCTTCAAAAGAAATTTGTATAATTCTGCAATTATCAGACGTATCGATTAAGCGCTGACATCCTTGGATCCGATAAAACTGATATCAGGCCATGCGTTTCATAAAAACGATTAATTGTCGAGTGCAGCGAAAATGTCACTGCTATCCGTGTAGAGGTACTTCCGATCGTGATTGGCGATAATCGCGACACTCGACAACGGTGTGGACGACAGAAATCATATCGGCGATATCAGTTAATGAACGCCGACAGAAGGTGGTTTTGCCCATCCGGCAAACTGCTGGTGGCCTTGCCATGGCTTATCCATTTACAGACACATTTTTGTATCACGTACCGGGAAGGAATCGTTGACAGCACTTCTTTGCCACATTGACTAATCGGCCGTGACTAATTTCAGGAAACGCGCAAACGGGTTTGTCCACTGAAGTGAGGGAAGTAGATAAGGGCAAACAGAGTCGAAAAAGTAACTGAATGGTAACAGTTTATATTAATGTCAATTCATTTCTTTTCAATCACAAGGTCTTAAGAGCGACAGCTCTAATCGCAGACGGTGTTGTTCAGGTTTCTTACTCAGGCTTGCAAATCATTTTTAACCGACTTCAAGAAGTTTTCCGCAAAATTCAACCGTAATTGCTACATATTCACGTATAACTCTCCACCGGATTGACCAATTTTAATGATTCTTTGTTTGTTTAAAAGAAGACACTCCTGCGGTGATCCCGCCTCAATTTAAAAAACTGTAACTAAAAATTAAAAAAGAAAAAACAAAAGAAAAATTAAAAACCAACCGCCAAATCTGCGCTAAGAAGGATACAATCATTATTTCTTTCTGAGGGTGGCGCCAAAATAGATGAAAAAGAACCTACTGGCTACGGGCTGTGTTAGGACACCGACGAAAAAAAAGGAAAAATTCTTTTATCCTTTTTAGCGCAGATTTGGAGTCGGTTTTTACTTTCTATTTTGTTTTTTTCTTTTTTAATCCTGAACAATGTGATTTTGATTTGATTTTGATTAGACGACCGTTTGATAGCAAACGTCCTTGAAAAATCATCAGACGTGCGACTGTCTATGAAGCGGCGCGATAACGCACGGTGTTATTAAGAGGGAGCAAATCCAATCGATACTGTTCGCGGATTTGCAATCGGGGAAAGTCCAATGGGTACAGTGGCCTCGCAAAGGAAGCAGATCAGACAGCTGCATTGTCAATTAAACGTGCCCAGACTGATCAAATCGCTAATGCTCGTATAATTCATTAGTCCGATGAATTGTTCTTACTTGCCTAATTAGACAGTTCATTGACCTAAAAGGAACAAACGACATGCAAAATTGCTTGCAAATCCACGCAAAACGAATATATTATGTTTTAAAGAAGAATTTGAATTTAGACATGAAGCTAATTTAATCGTACAGTTGGTTAGATACTTCGGATAATCTACCGTCGCAAAAGAAAATATGTCATTGTTTTTTTACACATATTTCTTAAAGTTTTCTTTTGTTTTTAATTTATATGACAGCAAGTATTAAATACTTTAACAAGTCAAAATTTACGTCTTCCTGTCATATTTAAGTAGATTCTTTGCTCTTGTCTCGTAGTGATACAAAGAACAAATGATCGAATAGCGAAAGATCCATTTGACAATAACAAGGTCAACCCTCGTGACCGTAACTATATTATTATTGATCGCCGCGAGCGAACGGCAGTGACCCACTTTTTTATAAAACATATAAGAGTACAATTTGAAAGCAGCGTACCACCTAGAAACTGATACGTAAAATATATGGAATCTCGCTGAAGAGAGATGCACTTTTTAAAGGATGTGTGCCGGCGACGTTTTCGCTGTTCATATTCTTGTCTGGGGCCACAGTACTAGCAGTTGCTTTGCCATAGCAATAACGTGGTTACATGGTTTTTCAGTTTCGTTCCTAAACGGTGTCTAAGCTACTTTTTTTCATGTCTTATTGTGATGCTTATGTTTGTAATTTCTAATTCTGTAATATTTAATTCTGTGATTTCTATCTTTACAATGCATTGTTTGCTCAGAGTTTTGCAATCCCAATCGCTATATTCCAAATCAGTACAATACAGGAATAAAACGTTAAAGTCAGAAATTGTAATACTCATCCATGGAGTTAGAATAAATAATCAATCGATTCATTAGAATTGACGATAAGTTGTAAAATTCAGAAACGTAATTTGCACCCCTGAAAACGTGATAAAATGCTTGGCAAAATTAGAGTCCATGGGTAGCAAAAATGTCAATCGCATTGGTCAGCGGGTCAAGGATGATGAAACTTACAGTTCAAAGCTCTCATTTGCCAGTCCACCTCAAAACCATTGACATTCTCAGTTGCCAAGATCTATCAGTCGTGTGATCAGATTAAATATGTTTTTTTTTTTTGTTCCACGACAGTAGACAGTCTACACTAAAGAAAGGATACACGAGGTACTTTATGATTCGTAGTACATTGGCAGGATTTAAAAGAAATTTCAAATTAATTTTCTCTGTAGGATCACTTTGTTTCCGATAAATGCGGAAATTAATGAAATCGGTCAACGTTTTGCTGTGATATGTTGGCCATTTAATTGACGTGTTCATTAATGCCTTTTTTAATAATAATTATACTGCAACTACTTCTTATGTAAATATCACCGTCGGCGGGCAGTAGAACCTGTGTGACACTCGCCGGCAGCGCCAACCTAACGGCGATGCGATAAACGTGCGGCCGTCAAAGTGCTATTTGAGCGAAAGTCCGTTTAACCGTGCGCGTAATACGTATAGGAATAGTATACCTTTCTCTCATGCGCATTTTTATTATTTATACGAAACATTAGCTTTTACATACTTTTTGAAAATTGTTTAAAAGCTTTTCCATCGTCTATCTCTGTGTATATACATGGGCAAGAGCGGCATATAATCGAGAATATGTTACACAGATCCAGTTGAAAGTAAGTGGGAAACACTAAAAATAAGTATGCTTACACGGATAGTGGTAGAGTACGGAAGAGAACATAACAGCAAATGTTACATATTTAATGATCACAATTAAGCCACGGTTGAAAGAACGGCAACTGCTCACTGTTAAGTTTTTGTTTAGCTAGCTTATCGCTCTTGATCCCATGTGAAATAGCGTCGAGAAATCTTCAAAAAAGTCTAATACACCTTATATGCTACGATTTATAGTGATACGTGACATAAAAGTTATTCGTGAACGTGTGGACATTACGCTCGAAGTTTGTGAAAAAGTTGTTTAAAATATGGGTTGTCGTTCAAGATCGGTCCACCCGTTCGGGAGTTATGCACGAACATACATTAAGAAACGAAAACAATATAAAATAAAATATACATGTCGAATAGAGAACGTCCTCCTTTTTCGAAGTCGGTTAAAAACATGATTTTATCGACAACTTTATTATGTCAATATACACATTGTTTGGCAAACTGTGACTATGCGAACGTAATATTACCCTTTCTGTTGCGACGATTTTGCCGTCTGCGCATGTATGGGTTAAGCAAGGAGCAGTTTTCGATGGAAGCATAAATAATTAATGTACAATACAATCTTTCTATACAAGCCGCTTCTGCGGAGAAATGATTTCTAGAATATCGTATAAATCCATGTAAAATTGCCTCACTTACTGTTCGACAATTTTGGAAGTTGTGGTCCCGTCGATGCCATTTGTGGGACTCTGATCATTTTACGGTTTTCAGTTATCCAATTGTTTTGTTTCTTTCTTAGAATCGTCACGTTTTTGGTAGCATGCAAGAACCGCGAATTACGGTACACTCTTTACGAGAAGCACATCATCATCAATAATGGATCCGTATCATGATAAATGATTTCAGGGCATGGCCTTCACTATCGAAGAAAGGCAAACTTTGGGAATACATGGACTGCTTCCGGCGGCTGTGAAGACTCAGGATGAGCAATTGGAGTTATGCCGACTAAATTTGGAACGTTATACAGACGATCTTTCGAAATACATCTACCTTATAGGGCTTCTGGTACGTATTTTTTCGTTTATCATACATTATGTTTGAAAGATGCAAATCTTAGTCGTTAATTCTTCTAGCATCAAATTTCATTAGTATTCAATAGCCGAGTAATACCTCTAGATGAAGAATTGGTAAACAGTGTCGACACTAACTGTTTATAGTAATACTTGTATTGCGGACAATCACAATTATATGTAAGGTTCAAATTTCAAATTGTAACGGCACTTACTCCCAAATATAGCGCATGACCTCCGTACTGTCCTCAAACCTCGGGGACATTCGGGGAAAGCGACGATCTCACGATAGTTCGACCAGAGATCCCGTACTGTAGAGGTGAAACGCGAAAATATAATTACATACAGTGAAATTGTCCCTCATAGTTTAATATAGCCCCACCCTAATATCTATTTCTCTCAGCCTCTTACGTATGAATTACTATTAATCATTGCCAGCCGCGTACTTAGTCGAATATGATAATTGGCGAGTTGTGAAATACCATGGCTTTATCATAAGTAGCGTTTGCGCACGAGACCCGGGTACCTACTAATGCGCGTGCTACAATGCCCAAGATTTCCACTTGAATAAAGCGATGTATATGATTAAGACACGTCAATGTGTTTTATCCATTCGACAGGATAGAAACGAAAAACTCTTTTATCGACTCTTGGCTTCCGATGTTGCGAAAATGATGCCTTTGGTGTACACGCCAACGGTGGGTTTGGCCTGTCAAAAATTCGGCCTCGTTTACAGAAGACCTCGCGGTCTTTTCATCAGTATCCATGATAAGGGCCACGTGTACGATGTTCTGAAAAATTGGCCTGAGCACGACGTGCGCGCCGTTGTTGTTACGGATGGCGAGAGGATACTCGGTTTGGGTGACTTGGGCGCTTATGGAATGGGAATTCCCGTAGGAAAATTGTCCCTCTACACGGCGCTTGCTGGTATTAAGCCACATCAATGTTTGCCCATCACGCTGGATGTCGGTACCAATACGCAGGTTTCTGAACTATGCTCCTGGCTCACTTCTATTTCAAACGCAAGAGCCGTACACTGAGTAAAAGTCTGCTTCTTCTAGTCGCTCTTGGACGATCCGCTATACATCGGCCACAGACATAATAGAGTTACGGGTCCGGAGTACGACGAGTTCCTCGACGAATTCATGAGCGCCGTCGTCAAGCGTTACGGCCAGAACACCTTAATTCAGTTCGAGGACTTTGGCAACAGCAATGCCTTCCGGCTGCTGAATAAATATCGCAACGATTACTGTACTTTCAATGACGACATTCAGGGCACAGCATCTGTGGCCGTGGCCGGACTCCTCGCCTCCCTCCGTGTCACCAAGAACAAACTCTCGGAGAACACTATTGTTTTCCAGGGTGCCGGCGAGGTACAATCGGAACTGTCTGTTAAATAGGGTGTTCCGTGTTAATCAATACAGCCAACTTTCTCCGTGTTACATGGACATAGTAGCACGAAAAGCATGCTCAAAATTTAGTAATTCTCTGTTCCAGGCTGCATTGGGTATCGCCAATCTGTGCATAATGGCGATGCAGACAGAAGGGACGAGTAAAGATGAGGCCAAGAGTAAGATATGGATGGTGGACTCGAAGGGATTGATCGTGAAGAATCGACCTGCCGGTGGATTAACCGAGCACAAACTTCATTTTGCACGTGACGACCAACCGATTAGCACGTTAGTGGAAGTCGTGAAAACCGCGAAACCTAGTGTCTTAATTGGTGCGGCCGCTATCCGCGGAGCGTTCACTAAGGAAATCCTAGAAGAAATGGCAGAGAACAACGAGAGACCAATTATTTTTGCTCTTAGCAATCCAACGAGCAAAGCGGAATGTACCGCCGAAGAAGCTTATACGGCTACAAAGGTAAGAACTATTACCAGTAATAATGTAATTCTTATTGTAAGACGATCGTCAGGAACCGGTATTTATTACCTAATTATAAAAAATAAGAGGAATGAAAAGCTGTGAAGGTAAGAAGACACAAATTTCAGACAATTTTTGTTCGATTTAGAACACCTTGTATCGTCATACACATGTGCGTCATTGAATCCTCAAAAATTGATTGGTAGAAGAAATCGACGATATATCATATGTAATGTACGTACATATAGAGGAGAACTTGTATAAAATTATAAAATTATGTTCTAAATAGAAAAATTCCTATCTGTACGTCGGGCTAAGGTAGTTCGTATAAAAATAATTATGGAACTTAACAAATTCGATACTAAAGTGATAAAGTTAGCAAAACATAATATGATATAACAAATGTCATTTGCGATTATCTTTGCAACCGCTACAGAAGTACTTTGTTTCCTTCCGTAAGCCATTGGCAAAGCATTGTCTGCACATTTTCCTTTTTATATTATTATTATGTCTTGGCAATATTTCGGGTAAACGTTTAACATCACTTTCATGGTCGGTCTCTCCAAATGTTGACTCACTCATATCATTGTCAAGTTTGTCACAATTTTTAATTGTTATAGTGACATTCTATGTCTGCCTCGTGACCATCTTCTGTAATAATTTTTCATTTCTTGTTTTGTTTACTTTTGAATGCAAACTCATCACTTTCTTCACCACTATGTATGCCTTCAAGTGGGGACACGATCCTGGCTGTACGGTGCTTATTTTTTGCTTTTACTTTGAACGAATTGAAATTTTATTTCTTACAGATTGTTTTCGTCAGTTGTATTTCTCTTCTTTACAATGTTATTCCTCAGACAGCATTTTGTGTACTGACGACTGATAATATTACTGTCGTCGCATGACGCATATGGTGAGTCATCGGTTAAAAGGGATACGGAGCGCGCATGACACATGCAACGCGTCGGTCTCAAACGATCGAGTGAACTATTCCATCCCATGTTCGACGATCGTCAAGGCCGAAGAAACACAAGCAAATTATCATACTCTAATACGAGTTGTTACAGTCGATGCAAGTTAGCATCGAAGTGAATGAATCCGCTTGTATACCTGACAGCGAAGCGTTAGCCATCAATGTGAAAGACATTTATCGATAACTGAAACACTTTCGTACAGGGACGCTGCATATTTGCCAGTGGGTCGCCGTTTCCGCCCGTGACTTACGGGGGAAAGACCTACAATCCGGGACAGGGCAACAATAGCTACATCTTCCCCGGCATTGCGTTGGCCGCAATTTGCGCGGGCATGCGTACCATCCCCGAAGACACTTTTCTTATCGCGGCAGACGCTCTTGCTAGCATGGTATCAGACGACGATCTCTACGGTGGCAATCTTTACCCGCCCCTCAGTGACATCCAGCAGTGTTCCCTCATGATTGCGGTTCATCTTATGAAGTATTCGTACGAAAACGGTGAGTGATGCCAGCTTATTCGTGTGAGTCAGGCGCCTGTTATCCCCCTCACACCCATCCGGGTGACACACGTTCAAAGATATACATATAGAATTATAGATAATACAATTAATTCTTTTATGGTAGAATGGTGAAGACCGACCTTTTTTTCTTACCTTTATCGAAGGCCGAAACTTTGGTGCCAATGTCTTTTCTTATACTGAGTTTATCTGTTGGGCATTTGCTTCTAGGTACACAACAAACATGTCATTCAACAATTCTCTTTGCATTTAGCATTTAAAAGTGATCTATTTACTCTGTTGTCACTGATTTTTTTAGTAAAAAATAAGATGAAAAAACTGTTCTGCAATATATATATAATTTCTTTGCTTTTTTTATTTAATTCAGTTTCTGCTAATTGGCTAATGCATTTCTCATTATGAGATATCTTTTATATTTTTTAATCATTAGGCCTAACTTAAGAATAGTCGAGGCGCCTTGAAGCGATTATACTGGATCTGATAAATTTTGTTGCGGAAAGTGACATTTGCTTTTTCGACTTAAAGCAAACATGAATCGGAAGACTACTTCTATCCGTTATATTTCTATTTCCACAGCTCTCGCTACAGTGTATCCAGAGCCGAAGAACTACGAGGAATTTCTCAAGGCACAGCTATACGACACGAGTTACAAATCATCTGTGCCACCCATTTATACCTGGCCAAAATTGTAATGTTGTCCCATTTTTAACCCATTTTAAACTCCTTTTCAAACTCCCGTTACTGTGCATGCCTCCGTATTTAGGGTTTATGCAATTTCTGTGTGCGTGTGTGTGTGTGTGTGTGGATGGGTGTCACGCAGCCTTGCGAGGGTACCCTCTATCTCTCTCCCCATTTTTACTGTTCACTTGTGATGGTGAAGCAATGTCCCGTTGAGCGGGCCAAGAGCAGTTTGGCAATTCACGTGCGTGCGTCCATATTATATGTATGTATGCAGCCATAAAGCTATAAAGAAATTATATAACTTAAATATAGGCGCACTCTGTATGCGCGGAAAGCCTGAAATCTTAATGAAAGAGGGAAAGTTCTGCTGGTGAAAGCTGAAAGAATAAAATTAAATGGCCCTTTCAAATAATTGTACTTTATTGCTACTCGAAACAGCACTTTCTTCATTTAAACATCCTCCTCTCTATCTCGTACGAGCAGCAGGTGTAGACTCTGTCTGTCATGTCAGTATAAGTAAACTCATATAACGCGGGTCGATATACATCGAGTATGATGTACGTTCGTTAATACGAGGATTTTTCATTTTGTGACGAAAAAAAATTAGGGGTGAGTGGACGCATTCCTATCTTCCCATTTTCATCCAACCTTTTCTCCGATTAAGACGGTACACATTCCAAATTGAACATAACGCTGACAATGTATATCCTGTATGTAATTCTACGTTCAAGTGAAAACTTGTCGCGCACAACACTGAAGGACACACTCTTGCTTGGTTGCCATATTATGGTCTTCGGAATTTGCAGCGAGATTCGAAGCGACATAGCTTCAACGAGAAACACGAGAAGGAACAAATTTTTAATTTAATCGCAATCCGACGATGCGAAAGGTTATTTGTTAAATCGTACCCGCGAAAATAGCGATGTATCTTTAGCGTCTCGAAGATAAAGTATTATGTATTTTATGATGATGAATCGGCGTTCTTCCAAAGTTTTGCACGATCACACGCATTCCGATTTCTCATTCGCTCTTTCTCTGACTCTCGATCCCACACTCGCTCAATTCTGCATTGATCAACATGTACGCGTTAAACCTACTTGTCCTTAACCTCTATATCGATTCTTACTGCTAAAAACACGTCACGGCCATCATCAGTTTATAACAAATTGATTATAAACTGCGACCTCTATACGATCATTTTACTTCAAACTTTGTTTTCTGCATAATAACACTGTAATAAAATTAAGGGTAAAATGTACAGAAGAGCATTTAGAAAATGTTGTTTACAATCGTCATGGGACACAGCTACTCTAAACTGAGCAGACACATTGACGCTCATTTCTCTTAAATCATCGCCATTTAATGAAATCCGTGGACCCTGTCAACGGTCAATGCCCCGCGTCCAAAATTCATCAACTATATGCCCGGAAAGGAACCAATGCAATAGACATCAGATAAAAATGACGAGCGTTGAGAAGAGCTCCCAAAGGCACTCGATTCGCGCGGGACTTGCAAGTACCCACGCGAAGAGCACTATGATCGCCCTTGATGCTAGCGCGCGTCCGGATCAATTCTTTACAATCAAGGAAAAAGATAGAATTATTGATTCGGAACGACTTGCCCAGCGAATCGCTTAGTCCTTCGAACATATAATGTTCGATGCCTTTCCCCTCGGTATCTCTTTGACATCTCGTGCAATGTCATCGAATTTCGTGTCCACGAGATGGATATGTCTTTGCGAGACTCAGGGAGACGACGACAGAGACATAGGGCAGTGTGGTCGTTGACAGTGGTGCGGCGACTCCTATGGTATTCGTGGAATTGCTGATGGTGGTGTTGGCTGCGATAGTATCTGTCCAGTGTGGAGGTCGGTCCCTTTCCTAGCTTCATCGAGAGAGCGAATGCGATCGTTCGTGGGATTGTTGAGAGTCTCCTGCCGCACGGAGGTCAGGAAGTCTCTGGTGTGCAGGTAGGGCGTCGAAGAACGGATGCGTCAGCGCGTCCTTAAGCACTATCCTCTGCGTCGGCTCGTACTCTAACATCCTTTGAATAAGATCGAACAGCTGCCTGTGCTCATCGTCATCTGACAGCAAGTAGCGCTGCAACGAAACGTTATTGTTTTTAACTCCATTTTGCCGCTGATATTTATTGTCTGCTTCTTATTATTTAAGAAATAGTCATACTTCTGAACAAAGTCTTAAACTAGGATGCTTTTACACGATGCAACCTGTTGCACGCAGCGGCAACGAGGCTCTTGCGATACAGAAAACCGATGTCGCGCTGCTGCCGGTGCCGGTGCAACGCCACCACGCGTTGCACGCATCATGTAAAGATAGCTTTAGGCTCCTAAACTTTCATTCGATTATTTCGATGTTCTCTTGATTAATCGTATTTAAATTACAAAGAGATCAGGGAATTACAACGGATCTATTGTCGTGAATTGATGAACAGTGTGTTTGCTGAAATTCACGAAGAAAACTATTCCTTGCACGCGCGTACGGCAGGATGATGACTACTTACGTTCAAAGGTTTACAGTTGTCCCGTACATATCTACCGGCCGAATTCTTGTCATCCCAATTCAGTTTTCCGTGGTAAAAGTACTTGGTCTTCGTTTTACGGGCCATGCGATGTGGGATCGTTCCAAGTATGCGCTCCATCATGGCAAGATGTTCCCGATTGTCGTGCGTTTGGAATAGGGTGATACCCAAGTACAGCTCGAAGAGGATGCAGCCAATTGACCACACGTCACAAGGCTGGGTCCATCCTAATTCTACGGCGAAGAAAACAGGAAGAAGTGTTAATACGAAACTCATACTCATACTTATACTCATAAAGAACCTCGCGTTGTGTCTGAAGATATTCTTCGAAGAAGTCCGCACGCTCACCTAAAATGACTTCAGGCGCCCTATAGTGTCTTGTACTGACGATTGTGCTGTGGTGCTCGTGATCAAATGTTGCACTGCCAAAGTCGATTAGTCGTATGTCCGTCCTCTTAACACGTCTGACGTCTTTCCGCTGAAAGAAAAGAAACTTTCTTTGAAATACTTTCGCATGTATCACGTAAAAATTCGAAATACTACATAACTATTTGTCTTTTAACTTTGTGACGATTTTCAATGGACTTCTTTAATTGGTCTTTTGGCTTGACATTTTTTTCGATGCGTGCTGTTCCACTTTCCTTCGGTCACAACAAAATATCTTACATTAAATTATTCTTTATTCATACACGTTAATTTAAGTCTTGGCCTAGCTGTAGGTATGTAAAAGCAACTGCTACTCACGCAATGGCTCACCTTTTTGCTGTTGTACGAGCTCTCATAATCGGAGTCCACGAAGAGAATGTTTTCAGGCTTAAGATCCGTGTGCGTGAGTTTGTTATCGTGAAGGAATTTCACCGCATAACAGAGCTGGTAGCCCATATGTCTAACGTGGTCCAACGGGTAAGGTTGGTAATTGTTGTCTCTCTGTAAAATGTGGTATTGTTAACAGCCATTCGAAAAACGCCAGTCGCAAATATTAAACGACTGCTTACCAGGAAATCAAACACACTCAGGCCTAGCATCTCAAAGGCGATGCACATGTGGCCGTGGTAGTTAAACCAATCTAGCATTTTCACGCACAAACTGAAAAAGACGAGACGGGGTTAGGCCGGTAGTAATAGCGAAAACTAGTTGAAGTTTACTTAAACGTGTTGATCTTTGAATCTGTTGATTTTACGTTATGCAGGCTTGTAAGCATTTTGAACTCTTTATGCTTATTCATTTTGACGTTTAGGAGTTTGTAGGGTGTACAAATTCCACATAAAATCTCGACATTTGCCGCACTTTAAGAAAAGGTTTCTGAAACCATTAAGTACGTAGCTGCGACTGAACTGAGACATTTAAATAGTAAGCTTTCGAAAAGCCTAAACATAAAATATTAGGACTGAACGTTCCGCAGCGAGCTGCAACACAGACCTGGGTCATATTCGATCCACGGTAAAATGGACGTGATTTGAAACAACTAATATATCGTTCTATTAGTAGAACTAGTTCTAACTACTAATATATTCTTCCATAAAATTGCATGTTAGGCTTCAAGATTTCGAGATTGCATAATAGAAGGGCCAACATAACAAAGTAACGACGGTACTAACTGCTGGCCCTCAGGATCCTTCGCCGCGATCTTCTCCAATGCGTTGATCTCAAGTTTGGCGGCCTCCCTGTACTTTTCAACGTTCTTAATAATCTTCAGAGCCATCACGTGATCCCTGCGCATGTGACAAAGAAATAGCTATTCATTAAAGCTCTGAATAGTGCCGAGCCACAAACAAAGCCCTAAATCGAGTAGTGACAACCGAGTTGCACGGTCTAACAGATGGATTCTCAAGGACGAAGAGTTCAAGAAAAATATCAGTGGGGAATGGTAGAGTTGAACTGTACCTTAATCTTAAAATTACGTCTTCTCCGACGTAAATCTTAACGCGGAAGACTAATTCGCGTCGTCGGTGTCATCGGCGGGGAGGATGCTGCCCGCGGACTCGTAAAACAAAGTGCAAGGCCATTCTATTATTGTATCTAACGCGTGCGCGTCATTTTGCGGGCGATAGTGCCGAAGCTATTTCTGTGATCGTATGCCACCCCGCGAAACTACCTCTACTTACTGCTTACTACTAGGGTACACTATCATTACTCTCCACTTTTACTAGGAGCTACCGGAAGTTTTTCGACGTCTGGATGATTAAACCGTTAGGGCATACGTGCCGAGAGACATGGAATTTGTTATGAACAAAGAATCAATCTAAATTTGCATTTGTCACGATAATGACACGCGCATTAACTTTGACGATTTAAATAACTTACGTGCACGGTGGGCGTAATTCAAAGAATTGATTTTAAATTAGGGACCTAGGATGTGATGTGAATGGTTGATTTTATTAGATCACTCGCGTTCTCGCGAGAAACCTTTCTGCGTCGCTCTTTGTAAAAAAAAAATACTTTTCTTGAACCAAATTTGTCATATGTTCGCAGTGTATGTATATTTTAACAAATTGAATCATTTGATGTTACCATAGATTGGCTTTCGAGATTTACAATAAGACTGCAATCGCATATATATATTATCCATATTTTATGGCATTGGCTACTTTATACAAATGACTGTTCTCATTAACACTCGCTCGCAGCCATCGTCCAGAACTTACCTTACAACCAATGCAAACATTGTAAATCCGTGCAGCCACATTCTGCCAAATTTGTACACCATTAATATTACGCGTGGGTCCCATATCTACAATGTCTATACATATTGTAAGATAAATTCCATGAAATAGACTACTAAATGCGTTGTGTCACCCAAATGTATCACGACTGACACCGCCGAAGGTAGCAAGCGACGTGTCTCTCTCTCTCTCTCGCTAAATCAAAACCGTTCAGGAAAAAGAGAGAGCGCCAAGAGAATGAGCGTTCACAGGCAGCATACCACAACGTTACCTATGGTTAGTTCTTTGTTATGTGAGGCGGACACTTACATTTGCAAGTCCTTAACCTTGACAACTTTTCCAAAAGTACCCTCTCCTAGGGTGGCCAGTACTTTATCTGCAATGCAAAAACCAGGGTAAGTGACGGACGGCAAATACGGACCTCACGCCCACGTTAGTAAAGGTTCTCGTCCGCGTTTCCACACTCGTTGTGCAGGGCACCCTCTTGCTCACCTTCAAGACATGCCCCCCCCCCCCCCCCCCCGACCTGCCTGCCTGTACACGCACGTATCTCCAGTTAGCGGATACGTGTTTGGTGCGTCTCGTTCGGGTACACTTGCCCGGTATTTCTTTCCATCGACCGAGGACAGACGTCCCGAGTCGAATGCGAGACGTCTCTTACGCTCTCCCTTGTGCACGCAACAGGACGTTTATATTAACGAGGACGAGACTCTTCCGCGTGGGCGATCGGCCTAATCGTACGTCTTTCGAATACGCAATTACAGGGACGGTGTAGTAAAGGTACCGTACAGTTACATCTCTTTTTGTGTAAGATTAAGTTCCGAATATTTCTATATGCCGTGTGTGTGTGTGTGCGCGCGCGCGCGTGTGTTTGTGTGTTGCGCGCGCGCGCGCGTGAGCATGTGTGTGTCAGCGTGTCTGCGTGTGTCTGATCGATCGAAAACTGCTGCACTCTCCTAGAGGGGGTACTGTCTAGGTGTCTCTGATCATTAACAGCATCGCGGGACATGGCGGTTGCTCGCGGCTTTAACTCCCCTCCCTGGAGAGCGCATTAGTGCGCATTTATGTGGATGTACGTGTACAAGTGTCTCGGAGTGGCTAATGCATAACATTACGGGATGCGCGAAGGTGTCGCTCTATATATATATATTAAAAAAAAAAAAAAAAGGGAAAACAACTTAGAAGCACCGGTTAATTTGTCAATGATTATTTAGATACGACAAATTCAATCTTATATTGAAAGAAACTAAGACAACTGTCGTGTCACGGAGAGGAGGAGGAAGAAGAAGAAAAAAAAAAAACATAGGGAGAGTTCCTCAACAGGTACAAGTTATTGCACCTTTGCTATTGACCATAGAAAGAAGTGGCAGAGAAAAGTTGGGCCATAGAAATTTTGTTTCGTTACGAAAATGTAATAATGACCCGGAAAAGTGCGGTTGCATATTCTTTTTTTTTTTGCCCACATGAATTATTTTTAACATTCTGCGCATAACAGTATTAGTAAATTGTATCCGTAAAATGTGTGTATGAAGACTTTCCAAGGTATTCGGCATTATAGGTGCGACATCTACTGTGCCGTAATGAATATGTAACATTTAATATGAATTCTAGAAATCTGCCGTCATCGTGTTTTCTATCTAACCAAAGTCTTATATCACCAAAGTGATTGATTTTTCGATGATGTTACTTTCAGACTTTTATTATACGCAAAGTATTGATAGAAATTGATTTATGTAACAAAGAATGGGGAGCTTCATGTAAAAGAAAGTGCAATTGCAATTGTCGAGTGCATCGTTAGTCTTCCGAAAAAAAGTTTGATCATAGAAAACTAATGAACTGGCATGGCACACCACTTGTTCCTGTACCATTTCTATTGTATACTCTAGAAGAAAGAAGCTACAGAGGGTTTCTCGCACGTGTTGTGGGACTCAGTCTCTATAGTAATATAAATACAAAACCACGTATTACCCTTTGAACAAGCAATCTTATAATTTAGCAGATAACTATAGAATATTGTTGTGACAATGTGGGAAAGCTTCTTTTGATATAAACGACACCCCCGAACGTCGCATGTAAATTGCAGCACCAGACCTCACTTTATCCGTCTCTCAAGACACTCTGCACGCACGAGTGGCCATACAATGCCCCCCCCCCCCCCCCCCGCCCGGGTCACCACGCGAGTAAACGCCAATTGGTCCCGCGGTACCATAAAGGAGAGAGGGAACACGTCATCTCGGGGAAGACGTATCGAGTAGATAGCGCAAAGCGAGGTCCCAATTAATCTCTCCTTCCTTCCCCTCTCAAACAACAAGAAGAAAAAGAAGAAGAAATGTCTCTCCGACGCTCATTCTTTCTTCGCGCGCATTTTTCCCCAAAGATCCCTCCCAATGCCTTCGACCGACCCTACGTCCTCTCTCTCTCTCTCTTTCTCTCTCTCTCCATACATATATCTCAATGTATCTCAATCGGATCGATTTGAATGATCATTGCGCCGGCGCCCGATAATCGTCGTCGAGCTGACAGGATCCGTCCGTGCCTTTTACCGTAAAAACTCTTTGCGACACAACAGCACATGCGTGTGTCCCCCCGCGCTATTCGTGATCCTTGTCTTTTCTGTAATCACAATTCACGTACGTGGATAGATAGATAGATAGATAGACAGACGGAAAGACAGACATACCGATAGGCAAACCGATAGATAGACAGACACAGACAGACAGACAGACAGACAAACAGACAGACAGACAGACAGACAGACAGACAGACAGACAGACAGACAGACATTAATTAAAGTAATTTTCGCATTTATGTACGTATGTATAATACGATATGTCGTGGTTCTGTTTCTTTTTCAAACCGTGGATGCATGTCTGCCTTTGTTCGCGAAAAATAGAATGCGTATCGTTCATTAGATTTTGTTGGAAAGAATCCGATTCTCGATGATCTCGACAGCGCGGTGTAGAATCGTACGAAAAACGTGGGCGAGAAGTGTATACACTGACCGTTCAGTTTATATGTACATATACGTAAACGTGTACCTCTATATTTCCTTGAACGGACACATTTAGCGAATGAACTTAACTGTATCGAAAGAACGATGTTCAGTGAAAAATGCCAACAAAGCACAGGCAATGTGATAAAAAAACGCGACGGTAAACTGTTACATACATGTTGTGTTTAATCAGCTTTAATTGGACTGGTGCTGCGGTTGTATCGTTCCATTCTTTTAATCGGGATACATTATTAGTCAACGAAGCAGACGAAAGAAAAAGAGGAAGCAAGAAGAATGAACGGAAACCGACGAAAAATCTACCTCATGTACAAATAAGGGGAAATTTAAAAGTAAGCAACGCGATTATTAGTGACGAAACGTTAAGAGCACGATACAGTGAAGAAGTCAGAAAGAATGAAGTAAATCGAGCGAGCGAGCGAGCGAGCGAGAGAGAGAGAGAGAGACAATGGGCAAATATCGATAGAATAAAAACCGTCCGATCGATCGATCAATCAATAAAAAATGTAAAAAAAAAAAAAAAAGTATATAATAAGAAAATCATCGATCTCGGGCTTTTTGCTCTTAAATCTACTACAATGAGTGTATTCACGTATTCACGAACATCTATTTGCCAGGATGTCGCCGGATTGGTATACAAGGTGGCCGTCTTCGTCGTCCTCGACGGAGGGCGGTCGTGGGCTCTATATGGGCCGGATGGAATCGGTATCGGCGGGTAGCGAGGCGTGAGAAGGACCCCATTGGCCGCGCAGACCATGCGCGTGCACACACCAAAGTGGTATCCGGGTTTGATTCGATCGTATGCGTCCATCCCAGGGATGGTGCGCGAAGACACAGCGGAGACGACAGCGGGGCAGCAGGTGATCCATGGATGAGGGTGGTCGAGTGGTCGGCATCCATCATAGGCGTTGGTTGTCATCCATCAGAGCCATCCGCGCGTCAACCGATCCCCACACGTATCATCCGCCATCACCACCACCACCACCACCACCCGTGCGAACCCGTGTAACACGCGGCAGAGGACGTGTGGTAAGAGCAATGGGACGATTCGTATTCACCGAGAGATGCGAGAGTCGGTTCGGGTCGAGTGGAAGGAAGGGGGGAAGATAGATCGTCATCGAGTTCACCCGGTCCAAGTCGTTGGTCATCATCATCGTGCATCATCATCATCATCATCATCATCGCCATCATCATCATCATCATCACCATCATCATCATCATCATCATCATCATCATCATCATCGTCATCGTCATCGTCATCGTCATCGACCACCACCCGATCCGAGCGCCCAGAGTCGACCAAAGTGACCAATCCGTGTGCGCCATATCCATTTCCATTCCATTCCATTACAACGGAGGAGATGGTAACCCAACAATCAGAGAGAAAGAGGGAGAGGGCAAAATGGTTTGCCAAGTCAGAAAGTTGTGGTTACGAATTTACCATTTGTGTTTTTATATTTTTTTGCGGCTTGTTAAAGCGGTCTTTCGTTCACTTCGGGCCATATGTTTCCTATTGTAATTTCTCGTAATTCGATAACTACTTTAATGTGATCGTTAGCTTGTGCTCTTTGTTTATACTGGGTGTTTACTCGGCTTTACCCTTTTTGGGATTTCCATCCCCTAATCTCGCCTTTTGCGTCTTTTAAATACATCTCGAGGCAGTCGCCGTCAGTACTCGCGAAGCGACTATCCGATTTCGCATGTATTGTCGTGCGATAAACAAACTACAATGCATACCTCCGTAACGACACTGATATCCCGAGCTTTAAGAGTACAAACTTGGTAGGAGCAGACACAGTCACGTACGCGCATGCCTATACGTATACTTCAACAACAACCAACTTTTACTTGACAATAAACATTGTCGCGCGTAACTCCGTGACAGGGTCACTCCTTTTCTCGCAATTTTTCTACCGACATCTACAAACGTTCCGCGTAGACGATCATCCAACTTGGATCGTATCAAGTTTACTGCGCACGACCGTCTTCAACTTCGGCTTTGTTTTTGTATTCTAGACAACATTAACATTGAGAGTTGCAAAGTACGACGGGGAAGACTTTATGATGGATAATGCGTTGCATCGCATGAACTGTACATTACACAGCAACACTGCAGCAAGTGTGTAATATAAGAAATAATTCTGAAAAATGGAAAAATAACACTGCATCAACTTCAAATGTGCAATTTTTATGCAACCTTTCATGTACATAAGTAATCACATACATGCATTGTAAGATTAGAATCTGCGAATGAAAATACATAGCATTGTATAATATATATTTTATAGTTCGCCAGCAAATGAAGCGGAAATGGCGAACATATGGATAGAGCGAAACTGACTCTAAAGACGATCTTCACCGCCACACACTACACCATGCAACTTGGACGACGTACGCAGATAAGGACTTTCGTCGACTGGAAAGTCTTCTCCGATGCTATGGAGGCTGCTCTCTTTTTTTAATCCGAACTCCCTCGAGTGCTCTGTGTGACGCTCTAACGATCATCTTAATCGCGTTAACGGATATCTCTTTTGCTGATACTAATAAATGATCGATCGCGCTTGCAGATCGGGGGCAGATACTTACGTGGAGCGCGCGAGTCGCGACGATCGACGAGGAGACGATGCACCTCGTTCGATCGACGTTTTTCCGACCCTACCTTATCGATTCGCCTAACGAGCATTGAGGCTGGCACGCAGCTTATAGCCATAAGCACGTTGCGAACCGATCTGTCAGCTACTTCTAACACATACCGTTGATTTCTGACAAATTAGTGGCAGGGATGAGTTCTCTCTCTTGTTTGGCGTTTCGTTTGTTCCATACTCACCCCGGTGGAGTTACGGAAAGAAAAGAGTGCGCGGGAGCGTATGGAAATCATTTAAGCATATCTTTTCTTTGCATCATATCGTTCCATTAAGGTAGACGTGACAATAGTGTGTCGCTACCTTTACACTTCCATTCATCTGCTGCCGTGCAGTTCGACGTAAGGAAATTTCATTGATTGCAATAATTGTAACTTTTACAAAAAGATGGATAAATGTTGAACGTAGTAGTGGTCTATAAACTATTTTATCATCACTGAAACATATTTTTTTAGTTTCCACGGCCGAGAAGGGCGTCATCGACTAACACATTTGAAATGAAAAGGACTAAAGATAACGTAAAAGATAAAATAAAAGTAATCTATACTACGTGCAAACTACAACGCCAATATGGCGTAATTAAATGGCAATCGTACAGAGCTCCGACATGTCTTGTAGGAAACGTTGCTTGGTTTTCTTCTATCAACTAAATACAGCACTTCGAATTGAATGCTCCTATCAAGAATCTCGGGCGATCGATAAGGTAGGTGAAGAGGAGACCAACCAGGTACGACTCCGGAGCTCTTTAATGGCAAACAATAGTGGCGTGGGGGCGTGCAGTTCTCTTTAGGCAGAAGACGTAACGCAGCGTGGTCCAAGCATCGCACCTAGGTGCGATTCGGGAGCCCGTAGGATCCCCCAACCGACTACCGTTGTCATGGTGACGGACGACGCTTGATATTGTTTCACATGACTAGCGCGATGCGACAGCAAGGACAGAACTACTTGTAACTAGTGGGAGGAGGCAGTAGCCGTGTGAGACTGAGGGGCCCCCCACCTGTGGACCACACTGACGTAACGGGCATACACACTTATAAGATGCCCAAGGCAATTGTGTGTTGGGAGTAACGATGAGAGACAGGATGGTGTCCGGAACCAATTTGGTTCTTCTTCAAATATGTTGTTAATAAGAAAGAGCCAGAAGACAGCGAATAACGCTCTATCGAATGATATAAGTCCCGGATGATAATAAAAATGAACATTCGAATTATGCTTACATCATATCTAGATCGGGGGTGTGCTTTACCCGGTAAATATGAAAATGGGCATACACCAAAAATACAGATCCCTGATAGATATCGGTGCTTAATACCATTTGAAGGAGAATAAAATGAGATCCGGCCACTCCTCTGCCTTTTCTCGTAAATACGCTTGTTAATAAGACTTTCGAGGTTGACAGACAGCGTCGTAACAGGTGCCATTACTTGTGACACGCATGGAGCGAAGGAAGATGAAGGAGGTGATCCAGGGCGAGTGCACACACGTGGGACGAGATTCGTTCGTTTGAAAATGCGTGGCGAGTCGCTTTTGAGGAAATATGCTCTTTGCAGATTTTCCGCGAAGCGAGTGAGCCTTTTGAAGAGGGGGGTCTTTCTTCTGCCGCTTTTATTTGCTTGCTTTGAAATTAATAGTTGTACGCTTTAACGGCAGCATCGTCGAGTCGATTTATTCTCCTCGGGTTGTTTCGAATGCGAATATTCAATTGCACAAGTTTTTCCAGTGAAAATGCTGATTCAAATTTATCATAAAAACTAAGGAAATGGTAAAGTGCTAAGTGCAATAAGGGTTTGCTAAATTTGTTTTAGAAAGAAACCGCGAAACTCTTCACCATTTGAAGATATCAAGGAAATCGATTAAAAACTATGGACCGTCCGTTTGAATGCTATTGTTCTCGTCAGACCTTCTCAGCTCCTATATCTTCGTTGATATTGGGAATCCGGAGAAAGGCGTTAGTAAATATTTGTTCAAAACATTAATTTTGAAGAAAATGGCAGAGATATTGAACCTTTCAAAGTTCTGATGTGACTGAGTGAATGAATTGAAACTGTTGAAAAAGAGATGAATTTAACTTGGACAGCGAGTTAGACCGCGACGCATACAAAAGTGGTTTCTGGTCATGATTAAGGTATATCTGACATAATGCAGCCAAGTTTACCGGAACCATGTAGCCACGCGGCCGCCCGACCAGTCATCAATATATAACGGGAAACGGACGAATCTCAGGAAGGAGGAGACACCATTCATCATCCTGTTTCACAACCAGCAATAACAGCAGCCAGCAACAACGGCAGATGAAGAATCATCATTGAACGTCACGCGGTTCGATAACTTACAATCGGGATATGAGCAGCTTCGGCAGAAGCGTTCGCGGCATTAGCTAAAGCACCCTTGGCGACTCCCTTCCTCGCTCCGTTCGCGTTAGATATCCCGCCACGGAGGATCGCTTCATTGTTCCTGGTGGACGCGCACTGACTGTTCCCGCCCTTTCGATACTTGCTCGCGATGATGTCGGTAGTGCTCGGTTTATTAGCGAGCTCGACCGCCAGGTCGCTGTACGCCTCTTCCATTGCGGAGTACTTCATAATCAAGCTCTGAATTTCTTTGCGCTTGGCCGCCCTTTCGCTCATTGACGGATCTAACTCTTCCTCCTCCTCTTCCTCCAATTGCTCGCCTACGCGCAGGTTATTGGCCGTCGTCGTCGTTGTCGTCGGCGCCGTCGTCGTCGTCGCCGCCGCCGCCGCCGCCAAGGTGGGCGTTTTCTCAGGATCTGCATCCTTCTTGGCGTCGGATACAGTAAAGGAATCGACGACCTTACCTGGCCTGACCAAGCTCAAGGAGGTCGAATGACCCCCATCCAATTGTTCGCTCTTGCCGTTCCTATGCGGCCTCACCTTACGATTCCTAGTCTCCGCATGGCCAGACTTGTGCCGACCGTATCGTTTATACGCTTCCGAATTAATTAGAGACTGGCTAGCTGCGTTAACAGTTCTTTTTGGCCGACGGTAACCAGGTGTCCTTTCTTGAGGACGAGAACTAGGCTCCTTGAATGCCGAACTTACATAAGGGTAAGCCTTTTCTGTTAAAACCACGTTCGTTGGACTCCGGACGACGGATCGCGAGGCCGATGGCTCCAAGGTCTTGTCATCGCGAACATACGGACTATCCTCGCGATAGAAGTAACTGTGTTCTCTGTCCTGTCGGCGGTAGGCTCCGGAACTAGGAAGCGAAGTGTCGGGGACGTCTTCGACGTGTCTTCGTCTTGAAGCAGCAGATCCGGTGTATTTGTGTAAGATACTAGAGTATTTGTCTTCGAGACGGCTTCTTGTTATGCCTGTGCAGCTAGTATGTGGAGAAGGTATGGTATTGCCACCCGAAGTGGATAGTGCCGAGCGATCATTCACGGTCGACATCCCGCGGACCCGGCTAGTGAGCCGCTGGAGAAGGCTAGAGCACGAGTCGCTCAGTAGTTGCGTTACGCTAGTTGTTGTGGAAGACCGCGCGTAACGGTTACGTCGTGCCGCCGTTGAGCTTTGGCGTGATGTTGTCATATTGTCGCGGGACGCGAAGATGAACATGGTTGAAAGTCAAGCGAATTGGCACTGACGGGACGTTTAGAAGTAGCAATATAGGTCTTAATGGACCTCGTCTTTTCTCATCTAATGCACCTTTCAATCGCGGCTGA
Organism: Priocnemis perturbator; assembly: GCA_963942575.1. Lineage (NCBI taxonomy): Eukaryota > Metazoa > Arthropoda > Insecta > Hymenoptera > Pompilidae > Priocnemis > Priocnemis perturbator. The sequence goes on along the minus strand of OZ012643.1, from coordinate 23,208,752 downwards.
TTGCTCGGTAACTACTGCTAGGTAACACTACTGTTGATCAAATTTTTCTTTTATATCACCTCAAAGGGGGGACGCCTCCTATATGGCATGCATGACACTTGCTTTTCGTTTAATTCCGTCATCGCCATTTATGTGCTTTTTAATTGCTCTTTTGCAGTTCATTCATGACCGGCACGAAGAATTACACTAACGGGTTTCTCGTTGACGGTTGTTTGAATGTGTTAACCGTTGGTATTTCCAACAACTTTCATGTAGTAAAATGTAATGATGAACAAAGGTTTCCAATATGTTAAAGCAGCCGTGCTTTCCGCGATGTTCCAGGTCATAGTGATGTAGCCAAACTGTTCAGTCGATACTGCGCAATGACGGTTAATGTATCTTGAATGGATTCCAAACAAAAAGAGCTTTACTAACAAATGAGTGAGCGATGACTACTGCGATCTTCAGCTGGTACGAGACGAACGACGGCCTTGTCCGATCACTGATCCTCAACTTATTCAAATAGCATAATCCGCTATATTGAAACATAGAGTGCTCGCTCAGGAGCCCCTAACAACCACTATTTCCATCCAATGGCAAGATTTCTGTGATAAATTCATAACCGAGAAAGCTCAACGGCAATCACTTTACATATATTTCTTAATCACACCAAAGTGACATCCACCCCCAAAACTTTCACCCGACTCCTGTATCGATCACTAAATCTGGCAGTAGAATCACCAATCGATTGCCATCGTGCAGAACGCCAGAAGACTATCCTCACAGATTAGCCTGAGTAGATTACGGCGTGAGCTTGGGATAAATGAAGCCGAAAGAAGAGGAGAGAAGCAAGACGGACTACTCTCATCGTGTTGCACGCAGGTGCATCACGGAGGCGGCGGCGTAAGCATGGCGCGATCGCGCAAGAGGGCCGACGACGCCGGAGGCACTAAACTACCACGACGACCACGACGACGGTCACGGAGACGTTCACGAAGTCGTCAGTGCGCGCCCCGCCAAATACTCTCGCTGCACTAAAAATACCCACGAGCCGCCGCGGTGGCTCACACAACCAGCTCTTCAGGATTAGAATGAAAGACGAAAAGAGAGAGAAGGGTTTCTGCGAGGGGAATAGAAACGAAAGGAGGGAAAGAGTTGGATGGAGAATAGAGAAAGAAGACAAGTGATAGAAATAGAGACAGGGCACGAGTGGCAGGTGAAGAAAGAAAAAGGAGAGGACGGAAAAAGAGGCAGGGAAGAAGAAGAGGTTGCACATTACGTAAATCACCACTGCCGTTTGAAAAGGAATAATGAAGTTTAACACGCTCGACGCATCGACTGCTTGGCAACGCCATGCTTCCTGATGCGTGCAGAGGTCTCACCAGACGAGGGTGAGACTTTTTGCAGACAAATGGAAAAAGGGGACACGTACGAGAGTATGGGCGAAGAAGATATCAAAGTTCCAGGTTGAAAACAAGTATTTCAAGTGCTCCGTGATCGAATATAAGAGACGCGCTTTGTGACGTCGAACGTCAACATTCAAAACAGCTCACGGATCGACGCAATTCAGCGATGAAAATTGAAAGGGGGAAAATAGAAAGTCGGCCCTGTCCACTAAAACATTGGATAGTCAAAGCGATGTTTTTTCGACGACGCGTCACCTCCAAATCGATAGCACAATTCACGTTTCCGTAATGCGCCATACGAAATATCGGACTATAAACTGGCCTCAGGTACTACTACAATGTGTCAGTTAGAACAACCAAGGTAACTTTCACAGCGCGGTACATGAAAACTCGCAAAGTAAAAACGAAATTTTGTTTCAAAAATTCGTGAACTAAATTTGCATACATACTGGCATACAGAACTTGTAGATTTGGACCTTCATCTTTTGCAAATATTAGTTTTTCTAGATTACGTTTCTTTTTTGACAAAGATACATACTTTACAATTTTTTCCTATAAATACTATCTTTATCATTTTACCTTTGAGAATGACATACCACCGATTTCGTAACGTTAGACTGAAAATTTAGATTAAATTGTTTCACATTTTTGGCACGTTGGGAAAACCATTTATAGCAAACGCGTTTTTACGCCCGTGCGAAAATTCGACGAGAGAGAGAGAGAGAGAGAGAGAGAGAGAGAGAGACCGGACTAGTTTCAGGGTGCCTCTTGCACTTAGCTGTGCCTTGACACACATACAAATTACGAAATCGCCCCGCGTGTCCCCGCTAATTCGATGTGGAGTAGGTCTGTGAATATGCTTGTGCGCGACTCACGCTTAGGAATTTGAATCTATCATCAACGAATGCGCTCCGGTGCGCGCTTTTAACAGGAGATTATATCTTTCTCGTTAATTAGCGCAGATAAACCGCAATGGGAGTAATTAATGAGAGGATGTCAGAGTGGTAAGCGTCTGCGGTCATCTCTCGCGTGCAGAGCGGTTGCGTTCCGGTTCTGAGGTTTCGCGACAAATAACAATTTGGTCGATTGCAAACGTACATTTCTCTATAGCTGGAGACGTATTCGTCACTTTCGAGACAAGGAAAAGTTGTCAAGTGCTCCATTTCGAATGTGTCAGAGTGACCAATATAAACTTACAAATCAACACGGAGCCATAAGTAAGTTATGCAACTATAAATTACGCACTAAAAGGCAATTTTCAAAGTGTGTACAAAAAAAAAGAATCACTATCTAGGAATGGAATTCAGCGAACATCAGCTCTGCCGAGTAGTGCATCTCTATGAAAGGAAGTGAAAAAATAAAGTCTACAGAGAGAACATTAGAGATGATGAACGCAGCAGGACGTTTATTCATGTGATTCAGCAACGACCATTGAACTATACTCTAACTAGAATGTGAACGGCGTGGCCACGGCCGGCTAGACAGAGAGGGTAAATTTGGGGTCTCTCTTACCTTGTCTATCGTGTGCTACCCTTTCGAAAAACATGACCTAGCAACGAATGTCATAACCCATGCCATGTGAGTGGCCTGTCATAACAAGGTACTACCAGTTCAAAAAGGTTCAGCTGTTAAAACTGGGAGGAACTCTTGTCGAACTGATCGTGCCAACGTAGCAACTGTATGTTGTTGACGCAACGCATATGAAAGAGTGAGATGAAGGGTCCCAAAATTTACCCTCTCTGTCTAGCCGGGCGCTCTGCATGTAAAAGCAATAGTCGTTCCCATTCCAGTTAGAGTATAGTTCAATGGCAACGACAGTCAAGCTCGGCAACTGAGCAATTTGTTTATGGGTAACAGATGCAAAAGTGACAATTCCACCTACAGAGATTCACAATTATACGCATGGTTCAGACCGCAGATAATCATTGCTCAGCCTATATCAAAACAACAGTCGACCAAGTACTTCAGTCGGTAAACTCAACATATTGAAACCTGTAAGCACCTAAAAATGAATAAAGATCGATGTGTTTCGATGGACCTGCGACGAAGAGAATATCATATTGTCAGATTATAAATCTAGAAGCTAAAGCAGACGCGGGCTCTAGGAATACAGGAGTGGGCATACCCGATGTGGTCCGTACAACGGTGGGCGGGTTCGTGGACTCTTATACTATTAATAAAGCTCGGGGTTGTATCTTCAAGGTCGCCACTTTGAAGGCAACCGACGACGATTTCGAGCGCCGTGGCGGGTTTTCCTAAAAATCTCGAATATCTGTATAAATACCCGACAGGAAAATCAACGACGCAGTTTGTTTGTGCGATCCAACGGCCGAATCGCTCCGCTTGGCCTGGGTGAAAAATATTCCTGGCACCATCTCGAGATCAGCACTGAAGAGTGGCTCGAATACTCTCACATGGCACAAAGCTTTTTTACCTTAAGCCGGGTTGATTGCAATACAGAATTTAAGCGTCTGTAAATCGTTATTGAAATACCAAAACTTAAATTTATCGTAAATTCGAGATTAAAATAACCATTTTTAACATGTTTCGGCAGTGGCACCTCTAGTGCTCTCACTCTTGTTTTCGATAAGTTTCTTTTCTCCCTGACAAACAAAGAACTTTTTTTCTAGTGGTCGGTAATCTGTAAAGTTCACCGTTGCAAACTGCGATGTAATTAGTCGTGTCTCGGTGCATTCGTATTGTCAATAGCTACCTATTTTATATCAACAGACTCTATTTCGGCAGTAATTTTTAACAACACTACTTCCAATTCATTCCTTCTTGCCTGGCCTTCATCTTGAGACATGAAGCGATCAATAAGTACATCTGAATAAGTGCGTCTCACTGGAAAACTCTCTTTTTAAATGTGATAACGTGTAAAACTAGCAACGCTTATGCCCGACGAATCGTTCCGCTTGGCGCGCGAAAAAAATATTCCTGCCATCATCTCGCGAAATCAAGCAGCCGTGGATCAGATCGTCTGACGCATCGCGGAGATCGGGCTCAAAGAAGCTTCGATTACGCTCGACGATGAAGCAACGAATTGGAAGCGGTACACGGGCCAGTAAAACAACTTACGAAAGGCTTCAGACGGCAAATCACGAGTATTTCCTTAGTTACCTAACTCATTGGTGCTATTTCCAAATCGTCATCGACGATATCATATTTTTAATAATGCCTAAATAAATTGTTTTCCTGTATCAGAAAATCGACAAGCCTTGAACGGGAAGGAGCGCTATCATTTTGTTCCCTGCTGGAAAACATTGAGTAAGGTTAGGCTGGGCTTATGCCACTGGGCTGGACCTGTTTAGATGACAGGCAAAACGAAGGAAATAAGCATAGGGGCAGCAGGAGAGAGAGAGAGAGAGAGAGAGAGAGAGAGAGAAAACAAGAAACAATAAGAGAAGCTCTGTCGAGTCTCTCTCTTCGTGGCGATCAAGCGGGGCCAAATATAAACCAGAAACGCGTGCGCCACGAGACAGACAGAGAGAGAGAGAGAGAGAGAGAGAGAGAGAGAAATTCCTCGCGCAGAAAGTGTGGAGTCAAGAAACTACGTTCGTCGCATGATCTAGGAGAGTACTTATATCTTGTCAACGGACGCTACTCACACTGGGTGGCCGGTGGCCAAAGTAAAACGACTGTTCGTACATAAAAAGGTGCTACTTAACGGGTTCCATGTAGTGCCACCAGAGAGAGCGCACGGAATTTTGTGCGGTATCACACTCTGCCAATAATATTCAACCACCTAATGATGTTCCGCGTGCGATGTCTAATACCCGGCATGATGGTAAGACAACAACAGTGGGTAACAGTAGAAAAACCAGCACGCATCGGCAACGCGCCACACTGACACATTGCCCCACGCAATATAGGACTAACGTCATTCGGGTAAAACATTAATTTGGCGTGAATCAGCCGAAGATGTATCCTGAGTACGACAATAATCACATGTTACCCGAACTCAATCCCTGCACATGAAGCCGGTTGATTGCACGATTTTCACCACACCCAACCGGTTACCAGGTTTCCGTATCACACTATGCTTGCTGCTGCTGCTGGCCAGTGGTAAAAAAACGGGGGGGGGGGGGGGGGGGGGGCACACGGCACGGAACGCAAGGCATATAAGACACTTATGATCCGTCGGAGAATAGAGACACTGGTTGCGAACAAACAGGGCACACACATCATACAGAGATACCCATCGCCACAAGCGCGCACACGCACAATCACACAAGCGAGCGCGCGCACGGAAGAGTTGGGAAGATTCAGGTCATTCACGGTGAACTTTCGTTCATGCTACCTCGGAACTCGACGAATCCTTGGATTCAGGCGTGACATCGAGCTTCTTGTCGAATTCCCTGCTCTGACCCTCAAAGACGTTCCTCTGAAGCCAAGCGTCCCAGCTATGTCTGGTCCACCAGGCGCTCATGTCGGAGGACATCAGCATATTTGACCGCTGGTCCAGAGGAGACACCGGCTGGAAGGTGGTCATGGAGGGCGACGATGACGAGCCCGTTGGCAACCCGCCGCCTCCACGAATTGACCAACTTCCTAGATCCAGGATGAATAACCACGAGAGCCACTTCTTACCCCCTTAGGCACGCTACGTTTCTTCTCCTCTCGTTTGTCCTTTTTTCCCTGAATCCAGGACCTCTCCTGTCGATAGGTTCGTTCGAACTTTATAATCGGCCAACCAATTCTTAGTTGCTTCAAATTATTGCAAAAAGTTGAACTGCTCACTAATAATATAGTCAGATAGCCGGATGACTAATGATATCAGTGAAATTTGATTTTTTTCTAATTTTCATTTCAACATTTCGGTATCTCTCATCAATTTATTATTATGATTATTTCGTTGCACAGAGATACTCAAGCAAAAATCTATAATCATTCTTATATTTTTTTTTACTATTTTTAGCGATTCAAATCCAAAGGTTGCTAACAACGCCGTTTCCATATTGTCCGTTTGCAATAGTCTTCTTTCTGGTATTCGGTGGTCCCAGGTGGCCAGTAACAGCAGCTTCTCTACTGCGCTTTCTTCTAACTCTCAGATTCATTCCAATTTCCTAAATCCAGGGTAGATGATGACGAAAGCTAGTAGTTCTGATTCTTAGTTGTTCTTCTGTCCTTGTCGCTCTCTGGATCTTTCTCTATCCAATTTACGCCGATGCGTCTTGCCAAGAACAGAGCGTATTTCTGGATGCAGGTTGACGGTTTTTGGGTTACCAGAGGTAGGTAAGCTTAATGGTTCACGCACATTACGTCCTACGACGGAGGTGCTGAATAGGCGCGAATGATTTGCATCGATACCGCGCACAGGTATTTGTTTTGACAGCCCGATGGTATCCCAATAAAGGCTTGCTCGTTGATCACAATCTTTCAAAGTTTCATTTTCGAGAAGTCTTATATTTTAATCAGTGCGCACTTCACGTTAACTCCTCATCACAAATCGGCTTGCCTTGACAAGAGGAATGATTCGTGTATCTTGCCTACACAGTTGAACCAATGCCTAAACGGTTCTTCATTGGGAGCAAATTCCTCGATATTATGTAAATTGACTTGAGTTGATTAATCCAAGCAGATCTTTCAACGTAGACGTTTTCAAACCCTTCAGCAGTAACGAGTGGCTATCTACCTGAATTTGTTGAATGCTTTCTATTGATCAGTGCTCTGATCGAATTATCGGATCTGCACAAGTTCAGGCCAAGAATTCGGATTTAGACAGCTAAGATGTAATCCCGATTACGTTAGACTTATGCTCTTCACTCCATCGCCGACGGTTTCAGATCCGTCTGATGTCGATCACGATGTGTTGAACTTGTCGTGAAGAGAGATTAGACCACCAGGTGTTTCGAGCACACGGTCCGGCAAACCGGCTTGCGTTCTGCCGGTACGTACCCCGAGACAACGACGACGACGGCAGCGGCGGAAAATGACGACGTTGCGCCAACCATCTGGCGCAAACTCGCACTAAAACCGCGGCGAAACCGCGTGACGAGTCTCCCTCGAAAATAGTCGGCGGTCGAAAATAGCCGACGCGAATAAGAAAGAAGAATCATCGGCATTCGCTCCGGGTACACACGAACAGTAACGGCCCGTCTACTTGCGGCACGAGCTTCTCCAGAGAGAAAAAGATTACTGCAAGATAGAAGAGGATCGACCTGCGTCTCGTCACGTGATACGCATCAACCGAACAAGCTAATTCATTCCTCCTCTTCGCATCCGTAGTGTATTTTTGTTCATTTTTGACCAATGTCCGTTTTCGCGGTGCTATTATATTTATGCTTCTTGCCTCAGTAGTACTTTTTTTTTAGCATGAATTTGATGTGGATCAGCAACCATATCTATTCGGCTGACTCATAACCGCGTAAGAATTCAATCTGCTCGATTGGCAAATCGAGCTACAGGAGAGGAGGTGGTGTCGGATAAAGGGAAATAAATGATTAGAACAGTTTCCCGTACTTTTTAAATTAGCGTCCATATAAAATCGCTCGTGTAGAGGGTAGGGAAAAAAATTGATCGTAAACTTTCAACTCGGTATACAACGAAAGCGGCTTAATTTGTTTCGTTCACCAAACGCAACTCATACAAAGCCCTTTTCCATGTACGCTCCCGCGCGTCCTTGGAGTAACTGTTGAGACAGTTTATCAAGAAAAAATAAAATCTCCGCTCGAGAGTATACTCAATCGCCTGCCACAATAATGTTGTATCTTTCCGCAGGTGGATCTGGACAGTAAGGGGTGTACGGGGCGAGTCCTTAATGTACAATCACAACTACCAATAGTAACAGTAACAAACGGTAACGACAGCGAGATTCGGAATTACCAAAGAATAGCAACAACGAATCAACACCGCCGCTAGGAAATTGACATGGCGCCGCACGAATGATCGCGCGTGAATGACGCGTGGGAAGAGTGTCGTAGTTTAAAGAAAAAAAAAATGTCATGGGACAGAGTGAGAGAGAGAGAGAGAGAGAGAGAGAGAGAGAGAGAGAGAGTGAGAGTGAGAGAGTGAGAGAGAAGAGAGTAATAAGTAGACGGGGAGTCTTCACTCCAGGACTCACCTGACTTCTGGATGATGGCGATCGATGCCTATGGCGCTCCTGGCTTGGTGAGGAGGAACCATGATGCCGATGGACCCGGGTACGTCGCGACGAGGTTGGTGGGGCCAGATGGGTACGATCCCGGTCACGATCACGATGACCGTGCTGGCGGCCGCTACTCGGCGAACGCCGATGACTTCTCTTGTAGCGACGCTCCTGACTCGTTCCGCGCTCGTGTTGGCGGGACCTCAGGACCCGCTCGCCACTGAAATCATTCCAGCTGGTTAACTTGCGCCGCACCTTTTTACAAAAATCGCTTCGACTTACTGCTAGGAAACTATCCTCCAGGGTACTAACATACCTATGCGCAGGCTGTTTCGACTAGGTTAGTGAGTACTTTCAACATCGGTACCATGTACCGAAAGAAGAGTACAACAACTTCATGGGGACAACTTTCTGTAAAACTATCTATTTCCGATAAAATCAATGATAGATGTCTAAAATTATGACAAATAAGAATAACATTATACGCGCCGAAGTACGATTAAGGGTACGCGGAATGAAGCAGATCGCAGGAATGCTGCGTGCAAACCTGGCATTCGTGTTTAAAGATGTGCGAATCGTCGTTTTCGATGAATGAAGAATTGTTCGCAACAAATTTTGTCAATTACATCCTATTTTTCATAGACAATAGTGTCCGTGCGAAATTCAGGTCGATATCCGGTATAAGTGTGTGATTGTTTGCTCTGTTTTTCAATGAGAAACTTCCACTCAGATTTTTGGCATTATGAGCAATATTTGGACTTATTTATTCAGTATGTTCTTATTAGGCCAATGGGTTTCGGTTACTTTCCTAGAATAGTAATACCGGTGTAACCTAAAAGTTCCTGACAAACGATAGATTCCCTACCACGAGGTAAGTTAACCTATATCCACATGCCTAAAGAATATCCACAACACAATACGAAACAAACCTAAAATGACCTAATAATACAGATTACGAAAAATAGAACTCTACAATAGAAAGAATTTCAATGAATGGACGAATATAACTACAAAAGAACATTAATATATCAATATTATTTTAATACATGGAACTAGAACGAGTTAATGTACGTAAGTTTTTACCATACGGACCCAGTAAATTCTAAGATTCTTAGGTAAGCACAATATAAGTACATACGAAATATACCACCTAGATTAAGTTATTGTATTAATTACACTGCACAACACTAAATTTGCCTTTTAAACGAAAATAGCCAATTTCGATTAATCTTGACCCGCTGAAAACGAATCTGAAACCCGTTTTTGAAAATTGGCTCGAGATTTTGAGTAATTCAATTTTAAAAAAATCAGCCTTTTTTCGACTTTGAACTTTTACAAATTAAACTTGCAAACATGTTTAAACATTAGTTAAAGTGGATAAGACATGTTTCGCGCACCTATTTTTCGAGGTGTTTTTTAATTTTTTGAAAAAACTGTGACTCCGACGTGAATTCCAATGACACTACACGACAGAGCAGACATTTTCCATCGGAAAAGCATCATGATAATATGTAAAACAAATTTCGGTTTCCTACAGGAAAACTAACTTCGACTTCGTGCGCGTCACGTAGTAACACGCGCTCCGCTGTGGCTTGTTTTCGCCTAGCGTTTGCACGGCATTGAGTCAGAGAACCACTGCTCACACTGCGTAACACGCACGAGGTTTTCGTTTTCCTGTGCGAAGCAGAAATATAATTTACATAGTGTTAAAGTGGTTTTCCAAAGACAAATGTCTGCTCTATCGCGTAGAGGTATTGGAATCCTCGTCGGACTCACAGTTTTTTCTAAAAATTGAAAAACATCTCGAAACGTGTCTTATTCACTTTAACTAATGTTTAAACATGTTTGCAAGTTTAAATTGTAAAAGTGTTTGATACCGTTTTATTCGTAAAAGTCTGGAGAATTTTTTGCAACCAATAAAAATTGTCTAACTTATATACTTACGGCCTGATTGCTGTTCAAAGTGGAAAAAAGGCTGTTTTTTTTCAAAATTCAATTACTCAAAATCTCGAACCAATTTTGAAAAACGGGTTTCAGATTCGTTTTCAGCGGGTCAAGGTTAATCGAAATTGGCTATTTTCGTTCAAAAGGCAAAAAAAAAGTTCAATTTTGTTGTCCAGTGTTATTAGTGTAAATATCCATTGTAGCCCTGACGATGGTTACGGAAAGTAACCGAGACGTTGGCCTAACAAGAACATACTGAATAAATAAGTCCAAATATTAATGTTAACATAATATGCTAGAGATTAGAAAGTCACGAGAATAGAACGAGCAAGAACACTGGCAGTTAACCCTAAACAAGCAATTAATGCACTGAATTCTGAACGCATTGTAATGGCAGTTAAAGAAAAATTCAAACATTGGATACGTAGAAAATTACGGAATGTGTTAATCTTTACAAATCTAGAAACGACAAGCCTACCAGACAAGTCAGACATATGTTACGTAAAAGTGGACATAACAGCAACAATTGCTTACACGCGAATAAAAACGAATGTAAACTTATCAGACATACGAGAGGCACAAATAAGACACCGAACAAACTTGTAGTCGATTATTTATATTGAATAATCTTCAGAGTTGACCAAGGTCGACAAACTTTCAATAAATAAAATGCAGTTAGAGTGTTATGGCTGTTCAGTGAAGAAATCGATGGTAATTCGTTACCCCATGTGTCTTCGTCTGTTCAAGAGCACCCGTCGTAGGTCAGAGAAGGACTAGCCATGGTAAATGGTTTTCGCGGTTTGTTTCGGCGCTCGAGGCCACAACCGTTTTAGCATAACGCGGTGCCGCGATTTAGAGCAAGACTAACTGAGGAGCGAAGTAGTGTCGTGTATAAAATGTCCCGACTCTCCGGGAGCAACAGCGTGTTGACCCACTTGCGTAGCCCGGCTCCAAATAGAATGTTTTGTTAGAGATTAGTTTGTTGTTGTTGTTGCCCACGTGATGCGCGCAACCTTTTCATGCAAACATTCTATGAAGCAAGGTTTATGTCGATTGATCAAACTTATTCGTTTTTTAAGGTATTACTAGCGCTGAATCACTTTTCTTAAACTTTTTTTTAAACCAGACTTAAATTGAAGATTTTTAAAAAATAACAATTTTTTTCTTATAAATGAACTTGATCCACCGTCTAGAACTCGAGTTATTAACAATTAAAGTTTAGCGTTTTCTCCATCTAAAGCAATGGTAATGATCACAATAAAACGGTTTTTTGATAATAACTCAAAAACGGCTCTTAAACTTTTTTTGAAAAAATTCCAGGTTATAGATTAACATTCGAGGAAGATTTAAAAAAAAAAAAAAGACTTTTCACCGTCTAGTTCAGGAGAAAAAAAATGGTGAATATAAAATTGTAAATTGAGTGCTTGTGTTCAGCCTGAACTGCGGTACAAACGCTAGTATGCATTATTGCCAAGTATACTAGTGTGCACATATGTATACGGAATGTCTGCATGGATTGAATCAGGGCCGTAAGAAATTTCTGACGCAATTGAAAACAAATAATGAAGCCCCTTCTTGATACGGCACCCAGCGCTAGTAATACCTTAAGTACACTAAGGCTACCTACGTACTAAGCCAATCCGACACCCGGGGGGGGGTGTCCCCCCAATCTCGTAAGGAAACAACTACGTACTGTTAAATGTCTCATTACATTGTCTCCTATAAAATAATACTTAAAAGGGAAGGGCGGAAATTGTCCACGAATGACTTGGTTCTCCTCACCCATTCCGAGATTTAGGAGGTAAAACACCTCTCGAATATTGAAATTTTTACCATCGATGTTACATACTATATTCTTTATCCCAAAAAGTACGAATCGTGCGACGTTATCGAAGAAACGCATACCACGGGCTAACGTGGTATGTTTTTATTGTGGGATTGAAAATTTTAATATTTAAATGGGTCTAATGTTATCTGACACAGCGTAGAGGTTACAGATTTGTTGGGAAGACCTAAACTTGCGCTTTTATATTACGAACTAATTATGATTTCTCTTCACCAGCTAATTGGCTCGCTCAAAGATTACGGTCGCGGTTGTACTTGTTAAGAGCCATCTAACAAAGCAAACCTGCACATTTTAGTTAAAGCACGCTTTGCCCATGAAAATTAGCGCTGCGCACGACATCCAAACGATGGAAGAGAGGAAAAGGGAACGGAGGAGATGTGTGCAACTAAAATGGTTGGAAAACTTCGTCCGCCATGCCACGCTGACTCACGGGAGGAAATCGTTAAGATCTGTAATTGGGCAACGCTCCGGCGGCATTGAATTTCAAAGTTGACTCTCGATATATTAGGTACTTTCTGCGCAAAAAAGTACTCGCATACAATTTCACTTACACAGATTATTATGTCGTGTTACTTGTAAAACACCGACTTTACTATACAAAATGGTATTGCAGAGTGTGAAGTATTCTTCTAGACCGAACGCAATCGTCGGCATATTCGGGGGAACAGCAAAGGGTGATTCGTCGATATCAGAGGCGACCAAGTTTTAGAGGGAAGACAAATATGTGGGGAAAAAAGTGACTACGTGAGGGTAAACTGGCATCTCCAGACTCTCTGTAGTCCATAAAGCGTTGGACCGCGTTCAAGGTCCTTGAGAACTCTGATGAGAATTCGGAATAGATTTCAAACCTATATCCCTTTCGATGTTGCACACGCTTTTAACCCAGCCCCCTCGCGTTGATAAAATGGGTCATGGGATTGAGTGCAAATGACTGAGTTTTACCCGCAACGCGTCTCCCACGCCCACGTACCGGAATGTCTTGCCAAATAGACGGCGGAAAGAGCTGCAGCAGTGCGGCGGGGGGGGATGCAGAGACGCAGCAAAGGTTATGTTTATGTTTATATCACTATAAATGCCTCACTATGGCCGAAATATGGTTGAAAAATGATGGAAAAGATCATTTTCGTTTTCCTCGCATCTATACCACTCGATAAAGGGTTATTTCCGCTTAAAATAAACCACTGTCTGCACGCTGAACTCTTAATAGTTTCGGGGATATAACGATGATTCAGATGCAAAGAGAAACTGTTCTTTAGATTTCTTAGCAGTTTTGGTCTCGTCGAAAAGAGCGTCGAAAAATCTTGAAAAAAGTCTGATACAACTTAAAGTCTAATATTCATAGTTCAGACGTGAGGGGAACTCTTTAGGAGTAACAGTTCAACGTTATTGGAACTTTAAGAATACAAACATACAATCAGTAAGTTCAGCCTCATACTGACTGCACCAAATTTGTATGAGAAGAAGTTGTCATTGTAACTCTAGAACTCTACTAAACCAAGGCCTTGACAAAAAATGTTAGCCCAATTGAAATATTTGCCTCCTCAGCACAAGCCACTTGTTCGTATCATCGAAAAGGACGAAGATAATTAGGCGGCTTGCTGTATATTCAAGCAACACCGATAATCGATAATGTACCGATAACTGCAGCTTTTATTGGTAACACGGTGTATATCATATACTATACCTTGGCGGAATCCAGGAAGCGAGGGTGACGTACAGCATTGATCCTCCAGCGATAATTGAAATAATTAGCGCAATGATGAATTTCTTTTGCGACAAAAACGAAACGTGTACCACTTAAGCTAGCTATAAGCAAAGAGTTATTAAGAGTTTAGCGAGTGCGTAATGGTCAATTTTCAGCGCAAAAGAAAGTATTGTGGAAAGTTTTGTGGCGTGATCTGTAGTCGCCGCTGTATCGTCAACAGTCTGACTGATAACTTCGCTGTGGTCTCACACAGAACGCTTCGTCTCTGTCTCCTCTTTGGGGGTAACTTTGGAAATTATGTGATTTTTGTAACCCTGAATTGTTTCCGAAATTCGAGAAATTTGTTGGAATTGTCGCACTCGTTTCAACCACCCGTCGAACCCATTCTTTTTACACAATATATTTCTTCAATAAAAACATACTAAATCGATTTATCGAGCACAAAATATATTGATCAAACCGAGATAAACATGTGTCTATAAATTCAGGAAAATTGCGCCTCCAGTTTCTGGAGAATTTCTTCTCGAAAATACTTCTTGAAATTGCTGGAAAAGAGGCTGCAAATAGTTCCTTGAATGAAGACCGTTCGACAAACTGATTGTCTAACGCGTGTCGAACGGTGATTTCGTCTTTCACGGAGAAATTGCGCACGAAACGCTTTCGCCGCTAGACTCGGGGGGTCTGCGATCATGATATTACGCTTCCTATAAGTTACCCGTGGATCTTCATTCACGATACATAAACGAATGATTGTCACGCACGGACCAAGCAGAAGAAAATTGTGAACATCAAAGGTAGAAAATGGTCCCGATCTTCAACCAACAAGGCAAGATTTTAATTAATTTTGTTGCTTTATTTTTATTAAAACAATGACTGTGGTGCACATCACTCGTCAAAAAGCAAAATCAAAGACATATTTTAAAGCGAAATAAACAGTCACAATCATGCCGGATGGCCACAGTGGTCAGAACTGTTGACAAAAAAAAAACAGAGTTCGCCGCAATCTCCAGTGCCCAGGCTTTATGGTCCCAGCGCATAAAACATGAACGCACCGTACTGCTCACAATGGAATCCAAACCTTATCCTGGGCCGTAAGCAAACACTTTACAGTAAGAGAAAATTTCTGCTATCATATCTACAGCCGTTCATCAATCAGTTCAAAGTCGAGCGGCTGCGGTCAATGTAAATGGTCACTGGGTAAGCGGCTCGCTTATTTACATGGGTTCACCGGGCTATGTTGAGACGATAGCTGGTCCTGCTCCTTTTGCAATATACCATTTCGCCCGGGAATTTAATCATGGAGTGTTTTTACAAGTCGACGACAAGTTAACGACACCGGCACGATTGAACTATACTGCACAATTCCTGTGTGTCAAGAAACGTTCTGGACACTTGACCCCTTGGCATGTTAGTTACGATAAGCATTAAGGGAGGGGCACTCTAATGAAACGTTGCGCCAAATAGTACGTTTCGGACATTATTGGGATTCTTTTTCTGCTTATACGTTTCTTTGAAAATCCTACACTTGTAGATGTTGTCTCGGCTCAATGCAAGGCACGCAAACAAAAGTCGCACCTACGGTAATGCTAGGAGCCGAACATTGAAAATTAAGTGAACGAAATTTGTCGTAAACCAAAAACTTAAAGGTGGATTTAAGATGATAATAAATTCTGAGATCAAGCAACTGATGCCTAGTTGAAAATTAACTATCAATAGTTCACCTTTTCTTTGTGGGTCTACCATAAAAAATACATGTTCCAAATCCTTTTCGTCCAATGTTGTATATAACCCAATAATTTTGTTGAATTTGATTAAAATGCTTTAGGAACTACTTCACATTCTCACCACTATCTTCTTTATTCACGTTGAATTATAGAACAGCGACATTGGTCAACTTAAATTATCCTTTATTAGAGACTGTGTATACGTTGAAAATTGCTTCTTACACTTTTAGTTTCAAACAATTAGTACAACGAAAATGTAAATCTGAAGTACACTTTCGTATAAGATGAGGGTTGGCAATTTTTAATAACGTTCAATGAATGCGTGGCAATATATAATATGCATCCGATTAGCATAGCATTGCAATTGTTATAATCCTATTCAATGTAATATGAATACGCGTGATGCGTATTATATCAATAAACATTGGTACGATGCCGATTGGTTCGCGTATTAGCAACAGCACAGAACACATTTCAGGATCTTATCAGTCCAATTGCTACGATATTGTAGCGTTGACAATTTGCTTCAACAATCATTCAGTCCCGGTCAGCAGCTGTAAATGGTCCGTAAATATCGACGATAGAGCGGGTGAACAATTGAGAAAATCTATGAAAGATAAAGGTAACTGACAGTCCAATAATAACTAAAGACATTCAAATGATGGCATTGCATTATACCGGACAATTAAAAATAATACTAACATTTGAGCTTAACGTTTCGACAGCAATACATGTTATTTTCAAAGGTATATCAAGAGGAAGGTGAAAATTGTAAGAAAATGATGCCAATTACGATTTATGGATCCGGTTAAGCGACAACATAAACTGCGCAAAGATATCGTTGATAAAGACGGCCGAGAAATTCTTGCCGTGCACGGCAGCCACTGCACTGCGGCGTTATCAAAAGTCCCGCATGAATTCTAACTTTTACAGGTACATCACAGAAAGATAATGGCCAACACAAGCAAAGTGCAACATCACAGCTATTTGTTGTACATTTGTTCGTCGCGTTCGGTTAATCGGTGTCGGTCACGTCTTGTTTTTGTCCGAAAAATGGTTAAAGTAATTTCGTTTTATCTGTGATGGCCTACTGCAGATTCATATTTAGCGTTCTAAAAAGATGTTAACAAATGTAAATGGAAATCAAAAAAGTCTATCCCAGAAAGTTGCCAAACGACAGCACCGTTTGAGCGCGATTACAGAGATCTTCTACTAAGGCTAAAAGATTCATCTTTCTACAAGATTGTAGATAAATATTGCACATAAAAAATTTAAGATCATCGAAGTGTGAACACAGCAGAGATAATACACAGCATTTCCGAGCTGAATGAACTTTGTAACCAGGACGAGACTCTTTGTGCACTTTACGTGTAACGTATTCACATTCGACGACCAAAGAAGATCAAACAAGTTTCAGGTTAAACCTTCATCGTCAAGTACCTTCACGTACACTAACGTCGTTTAGAATGTCGCAAAGCGCTCTATCGTTAACGATACACACATACCGCCTTCGCGTAAATAGAAAAATGAAGCCGGCACAAGAGCAAAACTTCCTAAACTTTCAATTTTTGCTTGTGCGCTATTTCGCGATCAATCAATCACTCGCTAAAGCTCTCGATTTTGCACTACTCGCAATGGCATTCTGCATAACCGCCTATTCATGCTGCCTACGCATGACATGCAAAATATGGCGACGTGTTTCGCGGCAGAATCTTATCGACGATTATTGCGATACGCTCACACAGCACCGTCGTCTAACGCCGTCCTCTAAAGCACTCTTGCGATCATTTACTAACAGTCGTAATCTACGTACCCGCCTACGCACAATAACCATCCGAAAGACACACGTTTCGTAGCGAGAGATGCGTGTCTGCTCATCGACGAGTCTACATACTCGCCGAACGATTTTCACTGATAAAGGGAACTGTGTGTCTCCGAATAATGGAAAACACGTCAGGCACTCACGTATGTCGCCGCGGACCGTCGCAGACGGTGACGGTGACGGTGTCGGTGTCGGTGTCGGCGTGGGTGTCGGGGTCGGGGTCGGGGTCAGGGAGGTTTGCCTCCTTTACTGGAAGCTCCACCAAACCGACAGAGAGCGTGCACGAGATGGCGATTCTTTTGACAGAACACGCCGCAATACGATCTTTCGGTGGGAACGTTACAGCCCGAGCGCACCGACCACGACTGACAGCCATAAGGACTTCATGGAGAATCTCTATCGTTGTTCGGTGGAAGGAAGGCGTTTGGGGGGGGGGGGGGGGGGGGGGGGGGCATTGGCCTCGATGCAGCGCCACTGGCAGATCCCGCTCCCCCACCCAACCCTCTAACATTTCTACCCCTTTTCAACCTTTGTCACCCAGATTGTGTGCACCGTAAAAACTTGTTAAATCTCACTTTCTTTCCTATCACACAATATAATTTGTGCAGATATTTGGCACATATTCAACGCGCTTGTATCTTTCTCTATAAAATGACGTGATGAAATCATAAGTTGGTAATTTGAAGTTCCTGTCATATCCAAATTACCAAATTTTAAATAGAGAAATAAAATATAGAAAAGCCGAAAATTAAGTGTGCGTGCGTGTTTGATAAAACCTACATAGGTGCCCATATGTGTGTGCCTAAGTAAGTGTGGTCCAAGCACCGCACCTGGGTGCGATTTTGAGTCCCCACCCGACTACCCGTTGTTATGGTGACGGACGACGCTGAGTGCGTCACATGATCGCCTGCGCTGCGCCGGTAGGGTAGGGTAGGGTAGAGTACTGGGGGGGGGGGGGGGGGGGGGGTGTCCAGCTAATGGAGGTGGAAGCAGCCGCGTGAGGGGCCCCACCCGTGGACCACACTGGTCTAAGTAATAAATCAATGCAACGCCAAATAACTAAACATTAAGTACTTTCACATTTTTAACGGAAATCACTTTTACTTAGTCGGTATACTTTTTATTACAGTATCCCATATAGCTTTACCAATTATAAGTATGCAATATGATATTCGCTTAACGTCCCACTTCACGAAACATCGCGGACGTTGAGCGGCCCATGACTGCACGTGTATCGTGTGTTATATAAACTGTATCTTCTGGCAAAGTAGTAGTATAGAAGCTTCAATTTGCACACTATAAAAATCTAGCAATAAGAACTAAAGTAAAAAATTTAAGTACAGTTTACAACAATCATATTCAGAGAACAGAGTGTGTTGCAATGCCCTAACGCCCTAACTTGATAACTAGGAAGGACATCAAAATTCAAACACTGCTTTTTATGGAGTACAAATGTTAAAGTAAGACAAACATGCAAAAAAGTGTATTTTATTCGCATATTGCAACTAATGAAATATTACATAAATCTGGATTAAAATTATAATTGAATTAGTTGTTACCAGTGTGCTAAACAAATGTCAAAGATCTTCACCACTGGCTCGTGTAAAATACAGTTCTCACTTACTTAGCTCACCAAAGTATGTGCTTGATAAAACATTAGACTTACCTGTATGTGCCTTTGCTCTGTGGACTATCGTAATCGATGCGTCTGCGTTTGTGCTCATATTGAGGAGAACCGGCGGAGTGCGACCGTGTTCTGGAATGACTGCGAGAACGATGGCGTCTTCTGCTTCGTGGCATCTGAAACAAATAACGGAAAGATTAGTAAAAGTTAACAGATAATATTCGAAAATTGATTGTGTTTTCCAGGGACTGTAAGGAATTCCATACTCTATGTAAAGTTCATTATACAGGATACTTCAGTTGCATAAGCATGTTATTTGTGTGTGAATATATTGTTTTTTATACACAGATCAGAAACTTATGTAAAATTTATTGCTAGTCATCTCCCTCTGTACGGTTAAATAGCAAATGTTGTCCAAAACATGGTTGTACAATAATATCGATATTAATACAAAATTTTTGTTAAGTGCTGCTGGACATAGACTACAATGAGGCAGAAGAACTTTTCAACTTCCAGACGTTAAAGTAGGAAAAGTTATCACTACCATTCATCATGAATTATTAGATGCATGTCTTTGGAACTACAAAAGAAAAGGTCCAAAATACAGCCAAATATAGATAGTAACTAGAAAAAGAGAGCGTTACACAAATAGGGCACTCAAAAAAGATGAGGGAAAAGAGATGGGCTAGATACAGTATCAAGCAGCAAGAAGATTAGAAAACAGGTACACCCTTCAAATTGATTATGTTCACTCAGACTGAATGTATGAGAATGTACAAATTGTTCGAAATGGGGTTAATCTTCATACATAATGGAGCAACGTATGCGTGTATGTTTATGGTGCATCTGTTCTGGATGCAACAGACGGTACGATAGGCTAGCGGAAGCAAGTAGTAACTTTTATGGCACTCTTGTGTGCATACTTCCAAACTTCCTTTGCCTGCTTCAGGGTGGCTACTACGGGGAAACTGAGAGCGACAAAACCGATCAAGATGGCTGAAACTTGTCATGAATATACGCTTTTACTGCTCCAAAACTGTGCAAAACACTAGGACCAGAGCCGTTCTACAGGAGCCAGATAGCGTGTACTTACATTGGCGAGACGAAAGAGGCTCACTTGATTCCAAATGAAATCGAACACTGACGATATCCAAGAGCGTGAGGATGATGCTTGTGGTATGACACTGTTTTTCGACAACGACGATGACATCAGCTCAAAAAATTCTGGAAAACGTGGGCATTCGAATCGTAAAAACGTTGTAAAGATTACAAGATTTTGCCCAACTCAGCGAGTGTATATAGAATACTTTAAACCCATATGAAAAGTCAACGTTTCTATATCGATGCGTTACACCGTTTCTGGACGGGAAACTTAACCTCACACGCAACTCGGAGTACTGAATGAATTGCGTGAGGCGGAGATCGAAATCCCGCCAAGAAAGACTAGGACCATGATACTGACAAACGAGTCGATAAATGACACGAAAGATTCAGAAGGTAAAAAGAAATGTAAAGAAATTTGGGGACGTAGAGAAAAGTGGGAAAATGAAGTGAGATCATTGGAGGATGAGGGCACGCGTGGCCAGGCTCGAGCTAGTAAAATCGATGCCAGCCGAGGATGGGCCAGCTGCGGTAAAAGTTTCAAACCACTCTTCGCTCGAATCATACTCCGATCTTTCATTTCATCTACCAACAGCGTTTTCGCTGACGAACTGTGTCGAGTAAACGATGCGGATTTCAAAAGGCCAGAAAGAAGAAGGCGTGCAGCAAAACGCGATGGGACGTAAAGCGTACGCCATAAGGGAACTTTCATGAAACAGCGGCCATCTTGGAGTTAGAGAAAGCATCAGGTACAAGTGAATGCAAACACACGCGCAGGTTTCGCTCGGAATTGATCAAATTATCCGAGAAAGCCTATTCAAGAACATGGACGTCGAGTGATTTACTTACGTTCGATCGAAGATGCGGGTTCGTTTGGTCCCAAAATGATCTCAAAATACAGACGATATCCGAGAGCACAACGATGTGCGACGTACAATACTGTTGTCTGACAACGACGTTGACGTCGGATCGATGCGATTGGCGAGCTATACTCGGCTTAGTTCGTACGGCGTTCGCGAAGTCGAACTGAGCCGAACGTTGCCGATGACGAGCGATTTTGCCCGACTTTGACCGAGCGCCGCGCCGCAAGCCACGAAGCTTCGCAACGAATTTTCACTAGATAGAAAAGCATACATATATGTACCAGTGTCAGCAGATCGAGTTCCAATACCATTCGTGTCGCAGTGTGCGTGCGCGTGTGTGTGCGATGCGCGCAGTTTAGGCCCAATCAGGTCCTTAGCATCGCACACAGATGTGCGCGCACACTGCGACATGAATGGTGTTCAGAGATCGATATGCTGACACTGATATGTACCCGCATAACGTCTGTTGTCTACTTCAGGACAATTTAAACAGTTCCGATAGTGATACTATTGACTGTGAAACTAATACTGTCAGGAAGACAAGAATATTAAAGAAAGCCATCGTTGCCTTGCCTTTCTGTCTAATTTGAAAGTTTGAGAAGCCTCTGAGGAACGCAAAAGTAACATGCACCAAAAAATATATATATGTATATTTACGTGTGTGTATATATATATGTATCTATATATACTCCTGTCCTCGCTATCTTGTAAATAATGTAAACCTACTCTTCGACCAATATTGTAAAGTATGAATATTATAAGATGTAACTGACACGACACTATCGTACGACCGAGTTATAACGCCTTATTGCCAAAAGCATGCATTGAGAAGGCAGTGAGAATTTATTGTTAGCAATGTAAAGGAACGTGGCAGACAGATCAGATCCCGGCTACCGGTTCTTCTTACACATGACCAACCATGTACCTGCTCATGTATCTGACAATCAGACTTTATCGTCGAAAGAGTCGATTGATATATCGAAATCACGTCGACATAAAAATTTGGATTGCAACGTTAATATCTGACGGGAAAAAGCTCCAAAAAAACACCTCAAACCGTGCTCTCAGAAAAAAAGAAGGTATCAATTGTCGAGTAGGTTAAACAATTTTCACTATAATGAGATTATCTATAAATCGTGGAAATCTTTCATGGGCCATAACATTTCTAACCTCACTTTCAGAAGAAATCCTTCTTGCTACTAAAAAATACTGAAATAAATGCTTCGAGTACATTATCCGATTCTACAAGAGTTTGCGAAAAGTGGAACAATTACGGAGAACATCGTTAGCTGGTGGATATACTGTACGTGAATCTTGTCAAAAGTATTAACATACCTGGGTCCAAAGCCAGGAACCTATTATGCGTCTAACACCGCTGCGTACGATACTGAAAAAGTCCCAGAGCATATTCAACGAACACGTCGAGAGCAGTCGAGAGACACGGCCGAACATGACGCTCGCATACTGGCGTGTAAACACCGGACAATGAATAAGTTGATAACCTTCCCGCGTTATCGTAGGTGGCACCACGTCACGCACACGTCGCTCGTCGCGCAGGATACCGAGAGTAGCGAGTACAGAGTGTGCTATCGGTCACATTTTTGGCCGAGGTTCCCATTCATATCGTTATATGATCACAGGCCAAAGATCGCACGGTGCATTTAATTCAATCGCGTTTCTTCGCATTTTTCTTATTTACATATTTTATTTTCTACGAGTACGAGTGTTATTCTACATAATTACTAACAAAACCTGGCGACAGGGTTTACACGTAATTAGAGTACACACATGTGCTCCTTGTTCTGTGTCATACACCGGCAAAGCAAGGTCCATTATAAAGTCTATATTATCTTTTATATTATATATATCAAAAAGCATGTCGAGTAAAGAAAGTAAAAGATATTAGGTCGTTACCGAGGACGCAATGAAAAATCCATTTATACACCGCGTTACTAGGTTTGCGCGTGCTACCTTTAACTCACAATCAGTTGTTTCTGAGTTGTCTAAAAGTTTAAAAAGGGCAATGATGTAACTGCAACTACGAATGCATTGTGTAGCGCATTATCATACGGAATCGATATTTCGTCAGCAGTGACTAGCCAGTTCAAAAAACGCCGAAAATGGTGTCGTGCCAGTATCGAAGAGCATGTACTGACCAAGTTGGAATCGATAAGTTCAATCATTTAAATTCTTAAGCATTAATTTGTTTATATACTCAGATATCTTATCTGTATCCCCCTGCTAGATAAAATTATAGGTCTTGAAGATGTAGGGCTCCTAGGATACTGCCATTGAAGTTGGAGTATCCGCAGGTATGCGGTCCATCTTCGAATTAGTCAGCTAGAAATTTTGAGAATCGTCCTCTAAGCTTCCAAACGTCTACAGCTCCCCCACCGACACCCCCCTCCCCCCGCCATCCCGTCCCCAATGCGATACAGAATTGTTTCGTAATTGCAGCTGCATGGGTGCCATTTTGAAACTCTGAGCGTAGAGCATGCAGTATCTTTTAGCTGAACTCCGTAAACTTTCATCTTTAGTCGGTGAAAACTGAAAAATCAGGAGGAGTGAATGTTGAGAAGACATGGTTTTAGTAGGACTGTTAAAAGCAGAGTACACAACGAAAACTGTCGGCGTAACTCAAAAGAAGATCTAATAATAATCATTTATTGCGTGTCGAAGGCAAACCGACGAAATGGAGGAGATGCATTCATGATGCAACTGCCTTATAATAAGACTAATTTGACTAGAAACAATTGCTGAAAAGTTCTGAGAATTATATAGGATTATGAAAGAATCAAAGATTACGGAAAAAGATTTACCTGTGCTACCAAGCTGAACGAAAGGAATTTAGTTCGATTTTGGAAGAAGCATTCGGCCGACGCCGCGGAAATCGAGCCCCACGGTATGGCACATAATTGCGCAGACTTCCGCTGAAACACATCCGATCACACTATCACATATATATATGCACTTGCCAGTCAGACAAGAGACTTTTGAAGAGACGATTGTGACAATACCCTCTCAAATTCTCGGAGTGGATTAGTCTGGAGACGTTTAGTTAGACCAAAGCCCTTCGACGCGCACAATTAAACCAGCATCGTCACAGCTACCCGAAGCTGATTTTTCGCTGTGACGAAGTAACGATGCCGCGTGACGCAGCTGGACTTGAGCCAATCGCGTTGCGGCACTCGAGAAAGAGAGAGAGAGAGAGAGAGAGAACTCTCACAATCAGTTGCCGGTTTATAATCAGACCCTAGAGGGCTAGAGGTCATGCGAGGACACTGTCAATTGTTGCGGAACAGTAGGCCAGGCGGACGGGGTATGCGAGAACGATATACCTGGCTAGGACGAGGACTTCTTCGAAGGTCCTGGCAGCCTGATGAGCGGATTAGGCTGACTGCGCTTCTCGCTAGTAGACGGAAGAGATGCCGAGGCGCAGAAAGCGTGCACATCTTAATCGCGTATCTAGGACTCGCGGAGGGCGGTCGGTACTGGCGTGAATGTGTGTCAAATGCGCTCGACGCTTGCGCCCTGCATCCGCGACCCCGCATCCAACGTGACGCGGTATCAACTTTTGAGAACCGACTCACCCTTGGTGCGCGCCAAAACCTTAGCCAAAACATTGCCATTTTTGTAGCGTTCTCAGAAGATAAAGTGAGCATTTAAAGTCGAATAAAGTCTTGAGACTTCCAAAAACTTTTCTTAGCCTCTCTTCGACTCTGTCCCTGGATTTGCCGATTGTTACATACTTTCCCATATTTTGCTACTTAAATGAAACCTCTGATCGAATATCGCATTCTGAGAACTCGATTATAATGTAGGTCGTCTTCGACGACAATGTTGATGTTCATTACGATGCTCTCGTAAATATCGTCACGTTTCTTTGATATCAATGTTGGTAGCACTCGTCTATCCAACGATTGCATGCAACCTCACGGAATTGGATGATTATATGAAAATTTTTCTATCCTAGGTAATCGATTAAGCGCGACCTGGCAAACATTCAAAACTCAAGACGTATGGGAGGACAGAGAATGCTACGAGAGTTTCGGCTATTCCTTTTGCACACGATCGCCTATTGCACATTAGAGCTATAGAGGATTATATACAATAATCTAACATCTGGTGAAATATCTAAATACCAAAATATTAAGCATGCAGCTTTGCTGTCATTTCTGTTTCTGCCGATTCGATTAGCATTATTTTATTTGTCGTCCAATCGCAACGTTATTAATTTAATGGTTGTCAATTATCTTGTGGCTACCAATAAAAAAAATGGCATGCGCGATCTAAGATTTCTCAATCGTTTGAGACGTAGGCTCTTACTTGATAGGAAGATGTGGGAGCGGAATTTGAATTTGTCAAACTTACAACATAGAAGGTATCCATCGGTGCAAAGTGACGTCCGTGTCCTTGACGGCGGTTGCCGTCAAGGCACTCTTCGAAAGGGGCCCACAAGATCTGTCGGTTCTGACTACTTTCCTTCCTGAATGTGATACGGCGGCCGTCGTGAACGATAGCGAACGCAGTAGAACAAAGTACAACAGACGCGACGTCGTTGTTTCAAACGTTACGCTGATTGGGTTGCTCCAAGTTCACTTTTGAAGTTAGTTTTTAATCAGATGAAATTATTGATCGATCCTCAGTTCATACGCTGATTTTCTATTCAAGCGCGTGCAAAAAGGGTTTGATTCCTTATTGAGGAAAATTGATTGAAACTTTTTTGCAAATACAAAGAAGTAAATGTCCATCGCTTGAAATGTTAAGTGAGAACCACACCGTACAGATTGTGGCAGATACGTTAATGAGGTATTTAAACAAATTAGATCCTCCCTTGAAGATCGATCGACAATCACATTCGTGCGGGAAGATTATCAGCCATGATAATGTTGAATTTGAATTGAAGCACACCTTCGCAAAGTGACAAAAACGTAAGACTGAAAAGGAAATTGCAAGGGTTAAGAGACGTAAAGATCCTGCGCCATTTAGCACGTTGGGGGCTTCACAATATAAGAATATCCGCCGATTCGGGACCCAATAAAAAATTCCTTTCGCCTTAATCAGGGTGACCGTTGACACAGATACCGCGCGATTCACCCCTCTCCAATCGTACAACAAGAGCAGAAGAGCACGCGACCGATTTTCTGGCAAGAAGAACGCGCGCGCATTGTCGAAAGTCCGCAGAGGGTGTCCGGAATCGAATCTCGCCGAAAAGAGACATTGCAGGAGGCTTTCCCGCGCTGGAGAAACCGTGCGCGTTCCGTCGCTGATCGATGCGGTCGCCCTGACAACGGCACCGTCAGAGTCAGACCAAGCGAAGCCGTTTTGAGCGGATGGCGCTGAAAAGCGTGGCGGAGAAGAGCTGGTGGTGGTGGTAGTGATGGAGGTGGTCTAGGGGTGGTAGCACTGCTGGACGAAAAACGGGGGTTGCCCTCCCACACAGTTTAGTGTATTTACACTGCCGTCGAAAAATTTGTTGACTCTTTAAAAAGGTGTCAAAAGACGTGTGGGACGATCGAAAGTTTGATGTTACGTCGAATGTTGATCTCGCTTTGTAAAATGCTCTCTTGTGCATTCTTTTTCTTCTTACAATTAGTATAAATAGAAAACTTGTTTATTTATCATACTTGAACAATGCTTTATTTAGTTTATTCAAATTCCTTGTTTGTCGTTTTATTAATTTTTCCCGATTCATTTTCAAATGGTATTTTTCATGTTTAATTTACCATGCTTAACGTTGTTACGGAAGAATGAAAAATGGTGCTTTATGAAATTTCGAAGAAAGCATGTGTTTTCCGCTATTGTTTCAGAGGTGGAAAGTTCAAAAAGAGAGATTAGTCGGAAAGAAAGGGGGATCTTAAACTTTCCATCGACAGTGTACAAAGAGGAATGGAGTAGTGAGATAGGGTGAGAGCTTGTGTGCGTATGTGTGTGAGAGAGGGAGAGAGAGAGTGAGAAGCCGAGGGTGAGGAAGGAAGGGAAGGGATACCCGAAAGGGGGAAGGTCAGGAGGAGGGCGCAGCTCAGTAGAGTTGGAAAAGGGGTGGTAGGGAGGCAGTAGGGAGTGCAATTTCGCCGTCGATGCTGGCTGAGAGCTCGGACCGTCCTCTTGGAGGCGACATCGTTATCTCGCGGTTGCCGCGGTTGCGTCCGTTGTCGCCGCCGTTCCAGGCTGCACGACGTCGTCGCGCCGCGAGGGTGACGTTAATCGGCCGCCACATGCGGAGGTCAAGACGCCTCCGTACCACTTGGACAACGACGTCGAGGTCACCAAAGCGACGACGCCGTCCCCAACGGCTCGAGCAGACGTCGAGAACGGCGGCAAGGGCACCAAGAGCGACGAGGGAAAGGATGTCGGCGTGTTGTTCCTGCTCCGATGGGCCGACATGCCGAGCCATTTGCAGTTCAATCCACACATCCATACCGGCTATAGGCCCCTCATGACCGTCCGACAATGCCTCGGAAGTTTGTTGTACCTCCACAACGAGACGGTTAATATCTTGACGCACGGTGAGTCAAAGGGTGAATACCCAAAGAGAGTGGCTGCCAATCAGATGGGATTGTTGTACTGCTTCTTCTTTCAACGGTGTATAAATTATGTATATTGCCTTCTCGGCAGCTTGAAGAGTGTTTATACGTCTTCCTCTAAGTTTCATTGTTTTTAAGTGTCCGGTGGAATTTGCATTACAGCTTGATCTGCACATTCAGTTTCTAGGCACACTCTATGATTTCTTGACATGTCTTCTTTTGTCCACTGACGTGTATTGTGCGTGGCACAGCACCCAGTCACGGTATTACGACATTTCAAACCTACATCGACGCTTCTCTGAATACCCTGAAAGTTTTAATGCATGCAACGATGCTTTTATAATTGTGCATTTTTATCTGACTTTGATGGGTCTGCGAATGTTATGCTGTTTTCCCTTGGATGCACGTAAATGTTTCAATAATTCTCCTTATCACTAAGATTTCTTAACACTATTCGCTGTCTCGGTATTTTACTATCGTTTTGTCTATTTTACTGTCGATGCACCTTGAACTGTATTCATTACATCTTCTTACAAATCCTAACGAGGGTAATATTTTCTACGTTCCTGAAAATATCATGCATTATGAGCTCTCTCGTGAGAGTTTACTCAATGCTTCTGCAAGTAACACGCGTTTTTATATGACACAATGTCTTTATAAATATCAGGCATTCTTAAAGAGTCGAATCATCCTATGGATATTGCATATCATGCGGTAAATCATTTCCTCGCAACTTTGACCTATCTGGAGACATTTTTGCATCCTCATTCACGATAATAATCGATTTAGCAGCAGCAGCAGTAGTAGTAGTAGTAATAGCAGTAGTAGTAGTAGTAGTAGTAATAGTAGTAGTAGTAGTAGTAGTAGCAGTAGCAGTAGTAGTAGCAGTAGTAGTAGTAGTAGTAGTAGTAGTAGTAATAGTAGGGGTATATCTCGGCAGTTGTCCTGCAGTTGCGTTAGATCGATCACTGGAATACTGCAGTAGTCTTTCGCACCACGTGCCCTATCAATCTGTTGAACTGCCTTCTGTACGAGCAATTTTCTGCTCCTATTGTGTGAAATGCTTGGATATAAAGTCGCTATACCAAAACTCTGCTTTGCTTGTGCTCGAGATGAAAGAATTCAAGTTGTCATCTTTGAGCACAGCATTTCAAATATATTTTTGACCAATGTTCTGCTCACTTTGTCAGTCTTTTCCTCCCCGTCAAAGGGTCCACTACGTTGAAAAGTTTTTGTAAATTATTATCTATCTTTTTCATTTGTATTTCAGTGTCTTCGAAATAGCGGGTATGGCTAAACAGATTTTTTAATATTAATAAAATGTTTCTGGTTGAAAAAGTAACGTTTGGTAATCTCAGATGCTTCCAGCGTAAATTGCATACATTAAGGTTAAGACGTTCGAATAAACTATTTCAGGAACTGTCGCGTGTTATTGCGAAATTGTAGCAAGGTTAACGCGTGATGGCATAAAATTGGATTGTGCAGAAAAAGGATTAAGGTCAAGGCGCCCAACACCGTAGGTCAACTTCCGTAAAATGATAGCGCCTCCGTTATAACACGGATTGCAGAATGGCAAGACGATCGATGAGAAGGAAGCCATCCAACTTTCTTCCTTTCTCAACTCGTGATTCCGTGACATTGACAATGCTAGATCATCCGAGAATCCTTATGATTCAAACTTCTTAAGCGTAATGTGATATTGTTGTATCAGACAGGATGTACAGTATTTCGTATAATTTCTGTAGCAGATACAATACACAATGTCAGACTAAAGCAAAGTATATCATTATTATCGTGAATGAATTATAAAAAACAAATAAAATTCGGTTTGATGTGCATTCATCTACGCATAATTCAATTATCAACTATGATTTATTATTACAAAGGAAAAAGTTATTTTTATTGTTAATTTTGATAACTGAATTACCAACTCTTATTTAGTGAAGGAATGTTTTAAGTTTATTATTTATCCCTCTGTATCATTCTGTCATATGCAGGATGTGATGTAAATTATGATAAACAGGCAAAGAAACAGGCGATTTCTTGGGGAATCAGTAGAGAGCATAAAGTCAATCTTTTCACACGCGACTTCGTTTCTGATGAAAATGGATTGACAACTCGTCCTTTTCTTCGAATAAAGCACCGTTGCGCCGTACGAAAACCATGCATTTCACGCTGTTAACTTATTATTGCATGTAGAATTATTTCCTTTTACTGTATCCCGGATTACATGCCAGCGCGCGTACATGACAATAAATTTCCTCTGCAAACAAATAAAAGAACGCAAGGCATCATAGGAAAACTTCTAATTCAACGCGCAGAATAACAACGAACATTAGTCAAACAATATTGTGCAAGAACTGTTTGCATTGTACAGTGACATCGTTGAAACAAGCGTCTAAGCGTACTCAGTGTAGCAGTTTTGTTACTTCCCGTAATCCGTATGACAAACGGGCAAGAATGTTGTTTGCATTGGACTGGTTTTCACAAGTAGTTTGGACAATATAGCCTATCTAGCGTCGTCTAGTCATTAAGCGGGAAGGAAGGCTCATACAGAAACGCCAAGTATCGATCCGCATACATTTGCATGATATAAAATCTTAGTAGGTCAGATCTTCTCGCGTGCCCACAATATGCGTACACCTTTGCAGTGTTGAGAAACGCTTTCACGACCGGTCGGCGGGGCTGCATCAACCCGTTCGGGTGCGGAACAGCAGGCAAATGTGCCATCTGGTGTGATCGATTTCCGTAACGCGAATCAATAGGCCGTAAAATATGAATCAATCGAGAAGCATGTTGTCATTTAATCTTGGTGATCTGATCATTGCAATCTGCAATGACATTTAGAATGCGGTGAGCAAGCAAGTCCGTAGTTTATGTGTTCATGGTTCTCGCCACGGAAATAATTTTATTTTATTCATTACTAGTAATAAGTACCGTATGTAGAAGTATTATTGCAACACCGTTAATTTATTATCTGCACTTAGCTCATCACAAACTGTTAAGAGGATGTGAATCAGGGAGCGTGGCAAGGGGGTTTAAGTTTTAAAGTATCATATATTTGTCATTATGGGCCTAGAGAGTAAGTATGGAACATTTGATCGAAACATGAGCTTAATTTATATCTGATCTTTGCTACAATTAATGATAGTTTAGCAACTTGAACGCGCCTAAAAAAGAGACAATGTCAATGATAGAAGCGCAATTAAAGCGGACAAACTTATGGATCGATTCGATCGGACATTATTAAGATTTGAGCCAACCGTTTCTTGGAAACGCCATGACTTATAATAATGCGATGCACGGTGTCGAACTTTGTTACAGGATTCGCGATCTTGTACATGCTACTGACCGTACCGTATTTGCTTCCATGGAGTACACAAGGAACCCTAGTACGAGTCTTATCATGGTGTCATTTGATTGGAGCCGTTAGTCCGTGGGTCGGATCATTCCTCTACCACCTCTTCATGAACCTAAATTATGACGAAGCGTTCTACAAAAACTTACTAAAGCTCGATATGGTTGGCATCTGGCTCTGTCAGAGTTTCGGTAATTGCTTCATAAAAACTAAAATGATCAAATATCTCAAGCAGCAAGTAGTACGTAATGAACCGTGTAGCTAATAACATTGTAACTACGGAGGGTGAAAATTACTTGTTTACTTTTTGGCTACAATAATTGCCCACTTTTAAATCATCGTACATTTTGAAATATTGCCAGACTTCGATAGAAATATATGCAAAGTTTCAGAAGAAAAGATTAACTGAGCAATCATTGTAAGACAATGTCAAGCAAGACAGTTTAACCCTCGGAAGGCGGACGCTCGAGCGCCGCGCACTAGGCGGCTACCGGGTCCATATGGCCCCGCCTGTGTCCTACTACCTGCCATACACGATAGCATAGCAGTAGAATATGCTATGTAAGTATATGTATGTGTATTGTGTGAAGCAAATAATATTATTTCTCGCTCATTTAGCCAAAAGTGAGGGACCCGGTATCCGCTGTGCGAGGGTTAATCCCCGGTAGTTCTAGTGCTAAAGTTGATTCCACACGTAAGAATTTGTTCCATGATTTAACTTCAACGCATACATCTGTACCATGCGATCGTAACATAATAATTTGAACTCAACAACGATGTAAGGTAATTCCATTCGAGATGTATTATTAACGATGGACACACTACACATGAAATAGTTGGACAAAATTAACGGTAACATTCTTTAGAGATGAGAAGTATCGGTTGAAGTGACAATAAATGTTGCATCGAAGGTTATGGATAAATTCGAAATGTTTGTAAAATTTACGTAGCTCTCCAACCGGATTTCATTTAGGCGACTTGTTTCAGGGGCTATACCGATGATGGCGGCATGGGTTCATTGTGTTCCCGATAATTTTTGGTACTGCTGCATTTTCATTTATTGCTTTCTTAGCATTTGGGGACTGTTGAAGGTAAAGCCTCGTTCTTGTAATAATCTCTATTTGAATAGGGTTTTATAATCGCGATGAACGTGGACTTGTTGACAGGCGATGAACGCGAGATCCCCGTGGGAAAGGCGACTCTGCTTTGCACCTCCTTTTTTAATGAGGATGCTCGTAATGACGTTGAGATGTTTCGGTATCGGTGGTGGATCACCAGAGGCACTTACCCATATAGTGTTGCAAGTATGTAAGCGTTCTGAGAATTGGGCATTCTGGATACCTATTAGATGGTGCTTATATGTCGGATTTTGCCAATGTCTTAAATGTTCGCTTTTAATCATTATCTGTCGTTCAATTGTTTTTGTCTGTTGTTATTATTGTGTGTGTTGTTCTCAAATTGTCAATGAACTCTTATATTACCGTCATCAAAATGATTTAAATGATACAATTTGTATAATCTTTAATGATTCCGCTAAAAATATTGTTTGTTATTAGATCGTAATCTAGTATAATGTAATGACTCAAAGTTACATTTCAGATTATTGTTTTCCTATAATTACTGTAAAGATCGTGCGAAACGTGAAAACTTCTAGAATCTTAGTAATTAAATCCAAAATATTGTTTCCCGTTACACTGCTAATTATTATTAGAAGATAAAGCCATGTAAAATAATTTGGAATGATCCCTGATCGATATGTTTGACACGTTTCAGGACCTCATAGCTGTGATAGGTGCATTTATCGGCGCTCTCCGCATTCCAGAAAAATGGATACCCGGAAAATTGGACTTGGTACTAAATTCCCACAATCTAATGCACGTAATGGTTGTCCTTGCGGTGTGCTCGATGCACACAGCGACAGTTCAAGACCTCGCTTGGATGACCGATCCGTCTACGTGCAATGAAACGCGCCTCGCTACGTCGAGACACGAGGAGCTGTGATTGAACTGTCAAGATGTATTATACTGCAGTCTGTGATAAATCGAGCCTACAACAGCCGGCGAATAGTCGAGCGCGATAGCGCACTGGAGACCAGAAAGTGTTGAATTGTTTCATAGATACGCGTAAATCATATATAAAAGAGGTTTATTACAGAGTTAGTTGCGAACTCAACGTGACTTCTCAAAATGTTACACACACACACACACGCATACACACGCACGCACACACACACACACACACACACACACACACACACACACACACACACACACACACACGTGGAACAGTTTTTCAAGTACAACTGTGAGTACAAAGAGACAGTACATATTGATACGTAAGGTCCTGATATATCAAGTGAATACGTCGTTTGAAATCTATATTACGTATTGACTCACATTGGAGGAAGTTACGGGGCGGGTGCAAGCGAATTGTTACAGGATTGATGAATTAGATGTTGACTAACGAAAAGTATGAAAGGAACGGCTGTAAACCTTTAACATCGCTGAATAATCGAGGACAAATATAAGCACATCAAAAATATGTTTATTATGTTACTAGAATAGGTCGAGATCGCCTAATAATATACAAGGTTGGGGAGGGGATGTCATCTCTTACAATCTACGAACCACTATGTTTGACGAAACCAGACCCAATGCTTAGACAAATAAAACTGTTCCCAGATATTCGATGGAAATCCATTCAATTTGACCGTCAGTCGATTAGTTATGTACAATCCATTGTTTGTTTAAAGTGTATAGTAGAATATACCGGGCAGTCGGAACCGAAATTGTCCTGCGACTTGAAATTATGAATTATTAATTATAGCCGACATAGACGAATTTATCGATTGTTCAATACCATTGACATCTAGTGAACAGTTAGACTGTAATAGATTACGTCTAAATGATGTCTATTAATAATTACGTAACTTCTTTCCTCACGTAAACTTTGATTGAATCTTGATCTCTGGCCAAGTAGCTTCTATGCATGATTTATTATATAACCGAGTATAAAATCGCACGATTTAACGGCTCCCCATTTTTCCGACGCATCTTACCCAAAATTTCGCTATGAAACGACAACATAATTTATCTCTTAATTACATTGAAAATGTTATTCTCAATAAAGTAGTAACTTAATCTCTTAAACATATGAGCACCTATTTTGAAAGCACATAAGGCACTATTTAAGTGCATAACGCAATGATATATTATATTAGGTAAATGACATATTTACAAACTTACTATCGTCAACATCTGGACGATAAAAGGAACCAGTTCAATTATTTAATTGAGACTTTTGCTTTTATTTGTAACTGTTATGTAGCGTGATTGAATAAAAATGACTAATTCGGCGTATTGTACAACGCAATTTACGTGGAATATTTTGTTCTAGGACTATTGTTGAAAAATCGAACTTTGAGAATAACTAAAGCACTTTGTGTAAGTCGACAGTGTGTAAGCTACACATCTAGAATAATTACGCAAAATTACGGTTGCTTCTCTTGTATTAATATATTATTTTTTAGAAGGAAGTGTATCATTGTACTTTTCATAAAATTTATCGTTCCTTCAATTCTAATGCCGAGACCGTTTACTGTAATGGAGCCTCACTTTCTTGAGCGTAACTTTTCACTCTACTGAACCTGAACGGTGGATAGTACCCTCCATTATAATTGATAGTACTGACAGATGAATCTAGTACGCTCGTCGCTAATTCCTGTTCATTTCCTAACTTTGTAAATACATCGTATCTGAGCCACTTCAGTTGCGAATTGACCTTTCTATGATAATTCTGTATCTCAAATTCCTGTAGCAAAATATAAACGAAAATATTGCTTCATAGAACAAAATCATGACACACAATTGCATCTGTTCAGTAATTGATACCTACAACATGAAACGTTCGCTGTCTCCTATCTCGCAACGGATCCCAGGTTATCCACTTATCCGTCGTATTGTTGCCTTTAATGTCCTGTTGATTGAGCACCAAAGTGACAAAATTGTCGCGTAATCTATAATGACCGAGTAGAACAGACGGATTTCGTGGTGTCCGATATTTTAGTGAGTTTACGCATGTCTGTGCCTCGTCAGTCGATGTTAACATTAAGACTTTTCCTTCCGGAAAGAATCTGGAGAACAAGGAGATTCTTGTAAGAAACGAAAAAAAAAAACTTTGATGCACGTGCTAAACGATGTAATGCAGAGGACAATTGACATACTACCTCAGGCACCTGAAGTATTTAACCAAAAACCAAGGCCTATAAAACTGATCTTGGTAACTATTTTCCCCATGACGAATATAGCTTATTTTGCTAATATAACAGCCGTTGTATCTCAGTCTAGGCCTTAGTAAATACATCTCTCTCCACGATTGATATTTTGGTGCAAACGCACCGCAGTTTACGCCCCATACCCTGTTTCATAAAAGGATTCCATAATCCATCCGGGCGAATTTTATTAATGGTACTGTTGACATTTACCTGACACAGGCCAACCTCCAGATTTCCGCGTCTCTCGCGGATATGTAAAATCCACGACAGACTTTTGAGAACATCTCGAGCGATCGCAGATCCAATTCCGAGGAGACGACCCATCTGAGTATGTACAATACAATTTCCATTGGCAAAGCAGAAATGTGAGTTGCCTGAAATAAATAAAGTTATGGAATAATAATCGAAAAATCCATGGAATTACATGGCTTTAAGTGAAAGTAAATACTTACACTTTGCTCATACTTAGGAAAGCAAACACACTGATTGCAGTTGACAATTTTAATGAGCTTAATAAATAAATTGCCTTCATCGTCGTTTTCTTCGCCATGGTCGTCGACCAATGTCAATTCATTGTTAACTTCACTGGTCTCATTTTCTAATTTTTCTACTTTTTCTTCTCGATTCTTTGTTTTTGTCAGCTCATGTAGACGTGTCTCGATGTCAGGAACCAACTGTACAGCACGCTTATAAAACTGAATTGCTTCATACAATTTTCCAGTTTGCTCGTGCTCTACTCCCTTCAGAAATAGATTCTTTGCCTGAAACAAATGTTACGCTTCTTGAATTCAAAGTTTACCTCAATGGCCAGTGTTGTACCTTGTTTTCGATGGATCCTGCCTCATCAATGACATCACTACTGACTACCTTAGTTGATGGATTCCTGGTGGAATCATGTTTTGGGGAAATTTTCAATTCGCGCTGCCATTGCTCTCTGAAAGATGTTAAAGCTTCCTCGACACCATTGCTTTGAGAAAGGGAAAAAGATGCTTCTTGATCGTCTCTACCTTGATCTCCCTCTTCACTGCTTCCACTAGAATGGTCCTACAGACCAATTATGCATGTGAATGTGTTGAAAGGAATTTTGCTGTTTTTGCCGTTCACATCTATGTTAGATTCACATGTACATAAATATAAAAGTGAAAAGTAAATGTAAAGTTACAGTCACATATATAAATCAATAATAAATTACAAAGGTTTTGTAATAAGAATGAGCCCTTAAATAAAATACAAATGTTACAGTAGGGAATGAACAAAATAAAATCAAAAGAGATAGCAAGAAAAGTCTAGAAGTAGGTCTTACTATTTATTTACGTCTCAAGTACTTAAAATGCTGAATACAAGTATATTGCAGATTCGCCGAAACGATCATACAGTCAAAACTGCCAGCCCCAGTTTTGGGGTCTTTTAACAAGATTGTCATTGCTCAGTTATCATTAGAAAACAATTTAACAGATAATCAGATCATAATAGACAAGTAAAAATTACGATTGCTCGATTATATGACCGAAAGAGAAGAGAAAATTCCGAAGCATTTCACATACAGGTTATGTTATCATCGTGAAAATTTGCTCGCTACCTAAGTATGTATGCAAGTATTTGATTACAGAGTGCGAATTATCGATGAACATAAGGGAATGTGTAATTGCATACCATTATTATATCTTGTCGAGTATCGACAGGTGGCAATCACCTTCAATGCATGTACTCTCGGTCAGAAAATCGTACAACACATCGGAAACACTTTCTCGCGAGCAAAACGGCCGCCATGGTGTTCATTTTCTTTGCTACGACGACTACGACTGGCTACACCATGACCAGCTATTTAGGACGAAAGAGCCGGCAGAAGGTCATTTCGAGGCCAGCTTGTGTATATATATGCATGCACGAAGTCGGGACGTCGGGACGCGCGATCTTGCTTGTGGTGGTGAAGACAGGTGAAGAGGAGACAGAATATAGCTCCGTCCTTTACACCACGAGGTGCGACCAAGCTGCGCGCGCATTGCACACAGCCCCCAGGGCCCAGGGCAGTGCCAGCACCAGCATATGTGGCATCAAAACTCCATCGGAGCTGGCGGAGTTTTGATGCCACATATGCTGGCACTGGCCCAGGGTGCTATTTCTCCAGCTCCAGTCTGCGGACGACGTGACCAACAGTGTGTGCGTTGCAGTGATATCCGTGCACCGGCTGCACTGGGCTGCACCGACCCGCGGCGACGAGGTGGTCTAGCATAGTCAACGTGAGTCGAAGACCAAAGGACTGCAAAGGGCAGACTGTTCTCTGTCACTCCTTATGTAAAGCCACTCAGCTTGTAACGCGCATGCTCCGCGCAGATTAAGTACATAGGGAAGACGACCTGCTGATTGGTCAAAGCTTAGACTTAGACTATACAGTGGAACCTCTCATAGCGTACCCTCTCATCAGTGTTGCTCCTGGCTGCGCTTTCTCGCGCATGCGCATGAAATCCTGCTTAAGGTACGTGCTAAAATTCATGAAAAAGAGGTCCCGTTTGGCCCCTCCGTTCAGATATCATTTATAAAAAATTTTATTGGGGTCCACAATAGGGCATACTGCATGCTTCGTCCCTGCATTTTTCCTAAATTGCACTGCGCATGCGCCAGAAAGCGCAGCCAGGAGCAACACTGCCTCTCATAGCGTACGAGGGCGGAGCGTCGGGACGCAGCAGGTTAGTTGGAGGGGGATTGATCAGGGCCGTCGATGTTATACGATGTTGTCGCGGTTTTGTTTACAAAATCTCATACCGGCACGAGCGAACACGGGGTCTGCAGTCACGGCACTGCACGAGTGTCAAGGAAGGGGAATGGTGGGGATAGCAGCAGTGCCAGCAGACGTGGCATCAAAACTCCATCGGAGTTCCCGGGGTGGGGGAAACCTCGGCAAGTGTGCGTGCGTGTCCGTGAGAGCTGCGCGCGCCGTTTCTCACCGAATCGCGCTCGGCTTTTAGAGAAGGACGGAACTATGCTGCGTCCCCTTTCAACCAGCAACGCGCGTTGCGTCTGCGTTCCGCACACAGGCCGGTGACAGTGGTGCCAGATTTCGCATAAGGCATCGCACGTACCATTGCGTTCTTTCAGCCGGAAGGCAAATCGGGCACCACCGCCGTGAGCAGAGCGCGATCCAGAGAAAAGTGAATCGAGGAGAGTTTGGGATTGACTCGTCGTACTCATCGTCGCTCGTCGACGTGATTTTTTTTCGACGGTTCGCGCCTAGCAATGGTTCAATTTTTTTTCACAGAATAATTTTTTTTTTAATTATTCATCACACGGCAACAAACGATATTCATTTAAAAATATTTTAGTACTTACTACGGATAGTTTTTAATATTTTGTCAGCGGAATAGATGTGTCGTATTGGTTTATAATAGATATGGGAAAAATATATATTTCATAAATTTTGGTTTCAGTAACATTAATCTTTCTGTGGTAGTAATAAATAAGAAAGTATATAATAAATGTCAATTGTTGCGTATTATGCGCTAACCGTGAAACAAGTAATAGGAGCACTTCTTGCACTAGAACGTTCTGAGGGATCGTACTAACACGCGATTTTAACACACGACAGCGTACGTCAGGAAGAATTTGCTTGACACGACTCGACGACGGTGCGAATGTTTTTATGAGTTGTTCTCTATGATGTGTTTTGCATGATTTCTTTTCTAAATAGAAGGTGATCAAATTGTGTATATATTCTAACAGTTCTCAGCAAGTCCTATCACATTGATTTGAAACGTTTTTCTTACTTCGCACGTTTAGTTTAAGAACGCTCTCCCCATTTCGTGAAAGAAAAAGTTGTTCGGTTGAAGGCAATTCACCGTTCATACTGTAATCCATATGTACGTCCATTGTCGCATTTTGCCCACGAAATGTCGCAACGTGCGTATTGTCAAAGAAGGCATGATAAAACACGACAATAATAACAAAATCCTTCTGAATTGAAAAACGAAACTTTCATTGTGCCGCTCCCGACCGACCATGGGTTGCGGTTGGACTATTTGAAATATCTGAAAAGTCTAACCATTCTTAGCACGTATTTCACGTACGTACTAGAAATGATTCCCCCGGAACTGTAACCGACTTTTCCAATGTCATTTATTCATCATTATGTACGATATGTATTACATTTAAATGCACATGTACCGGGTGCACAGGTTGTGATAGTCAGCTTTGTTCCTGTAAACGGTAAGTATTACACAAAATTATAGAGGAAAGGGTTCGATGGGTTCGTAATATATATATTCTACGAGACTTCATTCAATTCGAAAGTGCAACGCCGCACCCGACAAATGCAAATGCGTATGTAAGGTTTCTGTTTATAAAATTTAAGATACGTGGACTTCCACGCCACCCATGAGGTGCCACGACTAGCGCGTTCGGTTTTTTAACGTGGACCGTCGCCTATAGCCCTATTGTACCACATTTTATGATAATCATACAGCGTGCGGCAATACCTCTGTCCACTTTGAACGACGGAGATATTCAAGGTGGACAGAGTTATTGCCCCACGCTGTAGAAGTAAGGGTTAGAAAAGAAATGAGAGCATTTTTGTGTGGTGGCGCCAGCGGCGGGGGGGGGGGGGGGGGGCGCCACACAAAAATACAATGTCAACATTAATATGAAATAAAATTAACAAAAAAAAAAAAAAAATTCCTCTCATTTCTTTTCTAACCCTTAATTCTACAGCGTGGGGCAATAACTCTGTCCACCTTGAATATCTCCGTCGTTCAAAGTGGACAGAGGTATTGCCGCACGCTGTATGATTATCATAAAATGTGGTACAATAGGGCTATAGGCGACGGTCCACGTTAAAAAACCGAACGCGCTAGTCGTGGCACCTCATGGGTGGCGTGGAAGTCCACGTATCTTAAATTTTATAAACAGAAACCTTACATACGCATTTGCATTTGTCGGGTGCGGCGTTGCACTTTCGAATTGAATGAAGTCTCGTAGAATATAGATATTACGAACCCATCGAACCCTTTCCTGTATAATTTTGTGTAATACTTACCGTTTACAGGAACAAAGCTGACTATCACAACCTGTGCACCCTGTACATGTGCATTTAAATGTAATACATATCGTACATAATGATGAATAAATGACATTGGAAAAGTCGGTTACAGTTCCGGGGGAATCATTTCTAGTACGTACGTGAAATACGTGCTAAGAATGGTTAGACTTTTCAGATATTTCAATTAGTCCAACTGCGACCCGCGGTCGGTCGGGAGCGGCACAATGAAAGTTTCGGTTTTCAATTCACAGGGATTTTGTTATTATTGTCCTGTTTTATCATGCCTTCTTTGACAATACGCACGTTGCGACATTTCGTGGGCAGAATGCGACAATGGACGTACATATGGATTACAGTATGAACGGTGAATTGCCTTCAACCGAACAACTTTTTCTTTCACGAAATGGGGAGAGCGTTCTTAAACTAAACGTGCGAAATAAGAAAAACGTTTCAAATCAATGTGATGGGACTTGCTGAGAACTGTTAGAATATATACACAATTTGATCACCTTCTATTTAGAAAAGAAATCATGCAGAACAAATCATAGAGAACAACTCATAAAAACATTCGCACCGTCGTCGCGTCGTGTCAAGCAAATTCTTCCTGACGTACGCTGTCGTGTGTTAAAATCGCGTGTTAGTACGATCCCTCAGAACGTTCTAGTGCAAGAAGTGCTCCTATTACTTGTTTCACGGTTAATGCATAATACGCAATAATTGACATTTATTATATACTTTCTCATTTATTACTACCACAGAAAGATTAATGTTACTGAAACCAAAATTTATGAAATATATATTTTGCCCATATCTATTATAAACCAATACGACACATCTATTCCGCTGACAAAATATTAAAAACTATCCGTAGTAAGTAATAAAATATTTTTAAATGAATATCGTTTGATGCCGTGTGATGAATAATTAAAAAAACAAATTATTCTGTGAAAAAAAATTGAACCATGGCTAGGCGCGAACGAACGAACAAAAACCGCGTCGACGAGCGACGATGAGTACGACGAGTCAATCCCAAACTCTCCTCGATTCACTTTTCTCTGGATCGCGCTCTGCTCACGGCGGTGGTGCCCGATTTGCCTTCCGGCTGAAAGAACGCAATGGTACGTGCGATGCCTTATGCGAAATCTGGCACCACTGTCACCGGCCTGTGTGCGGAACGCAGACGCAACGCGCGTTGCTGGTTGAAAGGGGACGCAGCATAGTTCCGTCCTTCTCTAAAAGCCGAGCGCGATTCGGTGA
Source organism: Priocnemis perturbator (assembly GCA_963942575.1). NCBI lineage: Eukaryota > Metazoa > Arthropoda > Insecta > Hymenoptera > Pompilidae > Priocnemis > Priocnemis perturbator. Next base: position 23,167,207 of record OZ012643.1, on the reverse strand, counting down.
GAAACGGCGCGCGCAGCTCTCACGGACACGCACGCACACTTGCCGAGGGTTCCCCCACCCCGGGAACTCCGATGGAGTTTTGATGCCACGTCTGCTGGCACTGGATAGCAGTCTGTCGACTACACTGGAATGCGCACGGATGCAGGAACAGCCGCGCCTCGCTGTTAGAGAGAGAAGAAAGACATTTTGGTATTCTGTCTCACTCTTATCACTGGACCTTTGGGACATACAGTCGATTTGCGCCTTTCGACGTAAGTTCCACAGAGATTTGACTAGATATGACCGGTTCGAAAAGAGTTGCTCTCTTCTATTTAGATATTTCAGTAGGTGATGTCAGTATGTCACAGAAATTAATGTATATGATCACAAAACAAAGTGAAAAATATTATCAAACGCATTAAAATTACACATGATTTTTTGTTTTAGAGGTAGTGAAGGTTAATTGTTAATACATATCGAAATTGCTTTCCTTTGGGAATTGTTCATCATGCTGGACGTAAAAATATAATACTTGCTCATTTTTTGTTTTTTTCCAAATAGACATAGACAATAAATAAAATAAATATTACAATAATTTTGATTGATATTATTAATTTTGTTTGAGAAAGTATCCTTTTTAACAGACTTCAAAAATGCACTGAAAAATATAAAATAATGTTCAATTTTTCAAGTCGGTGTTACTTTTTTTAAGTTTTTTATGCGTTTGAAAGTAGTGTTTCCTCGTTCAGGTTCACCCATTAACATTTTAGGAATAGAATAATACATATCCTGTTTTTATTACGACTTACCATAAACCCTTTTGTCAAAAGGATAGTACAGCAAAGATAGTTCAGTTCCGTATATTTTAACGGCGTACACAACATTATTGAAAGGGTAGTACAGGTAACAAAGGACAGAATACCAAAATATCTTCTTTCTCTCTCGGCGCGGGTCGACTGCAGCTGTACATACGGCCGTGCGCGTTCCAGATATTCTATAGTTCAATGCAGGCCACTCACATGGCATGGGTTATGACATTCGTTGCTAGGTCATGTTTTTCGAAAGGGTAGCACACGATAGACAAGGTAAGAGAGACCCCAAATTTACCCTCTCTGTCTAGCCGGCCGTCGGGCCGTGGCCACGCCGTTCACATTCCAGTTAGTGTTAGAGTATGGCCGTGTTCAGAAATTGGCTGACAGTACTGTCAGTACTAGATTTCCGTTCAAAAATGCTTTTCAGTATGGCTGACGAGACTGTAACGTACTACCATTTTGTCAGACATCTACTGGAAAACGCGTTCGGCAGCACTGTCAGTAAAACAGAACGACTATTTTTCAGTAAAACCAGCGTCAGTACTGACAGTACTGTCAGCCAATTTCTGAACACGGCCTATAGTTCAATGCGTCAGCCATACTGAAAAGCATTTTTGAACGGAAATCTAGTACTGACAGTACTGTCAGCCAATTTCTGAACACGGCCTTTATACGCCAAATTTTTTAGCATCGCGGGTAATAGGGGGGCCAAGCGAAGTAAACTACATCGGTCGAACGATGGTGGCGCATCATGCCAAAGCCACCTTCAAATCGCTTGAAGCAGTGATAGCCATTGAACTATACGTCGGTGAACTATAGAATACATACCTGGAATGCGCACGGCCGTATGTAGAGCTGCAGTCGAGCCGCGCCGAGAGAGAAAGAAGATATTTTGGTATTCTGTCCTTTGTTACCTGTACTACCCTTTCAATAATGTTGTGTACGCCGTTAAAATATACGGAACTGAACTATCTTTGCTGTACTATCCTTTTGACAAAAGGGTTTATGGTAAGTCGTAATAAAAACAGGATATATATTATTCTATTCCTAAAATGTTGATGGGTGAACCTGAACGAGGAAACACTACTTTCAAACGCATAAAAAACTTAAAAAAAAGTAACACCGACTTCAAAAATTGAACATTATTTTATATTTTTCAGTACATTTTTTAAGTCTGTTAAAATAAGGATACTTTCTCAAACAAAATTAATAATATCAATCAAAATTATTGTAATATTTATTTTATTTATTGTCTATGTCTATCTGGAAAAAAAAAACTGAGCAAGTATTACATTTTTACATCCAGCATGAACAATTCCCAAAGGAAAGCAATTTCGATATGTATTAACAATTAACCTTCACTACCTCTAAAACAAAAAATCATGTGTAATTTTAATGCGTTTGATAATATTTTTTACTTTATTTTGTGATCATATACATTAATTTCTGTGACATACTGACATCACCTACTGAAATATCTAAATAGAAGAGAGCAACTCTTTTCGAACCGGTCATATCTAGTCAAATCTCTGTGGAACTTACGTCGAAAGGCGCAAATCGACTGTATGTCCCAAAGGTCCAGTGGTAAAAGAGTCAGACAGAATACCAAAATATCATTTTTCTCTCTCTAACAGCGAGGCGCAGCTGTTCCCGCACCCGTGCACATTCCAGGTATTCTATAGTTCAATGGTGATAGCATATTTGGCATCAAGAGTCCATTGGAGTTCCCGGGGTGGGGGAAACCTAGACAAGTGTTTAACATGCTGAGGGTTCCCCCACCCCGCCAGCTCCGATGGAGTTTTGATGCCAAATATGCTATCACTGGCTTCAAGCATATCCAATCCACAGTATATATATATATATATATATATCAGTGCATAAAGAAGAGAGAGACAGAGAAAAGGACATATCTTCTGTCCTCCAGTCATCATTCCCAAACCGTGCATTGCCGAGATAGGGAGTGCGCAGTCCATGTATATATAAGGTCTATGGTTTTAGCGTTCGTTCGCTATGTTTGACGCCACTGTTTCAATCATCAGATATCGCGGGAAGTTCAAGATAGTGTGAAATCAGCAAAGCATGTACACATGAGGTGCCAGTAGATCTGATGGTAAGTTCTTCTACTCCGAAGCAAACCCACCATGACAATATTTATTATGAATGTTAGTCTATCTACTGTTAGCTTATAAGCATTCTGCCGATCAATGTCATGAAAAGAATTATTCAGTAATGTTTGTACTTACATTGTAACGATGAATGTATTATAGATAAAGGTCGGCAAACATTGGCAAGACTTTATCGATATAATGAGAAGATCGCTATTACCGTCGCAAAAATTACAGATATTCTTAGCGAAACTTCTTGAAGGAGTAGCTATCCGACTTACACTGAAATAGAAAGTAGAAACTATAGTGCAAGATACAGAAGCAAAATAAGTTGAACAGCCAGAGAACACGCTAAACAGAGCAATTTTAGGCAGTATCGCAATCCACTTATCCGTCGTAGCATAAAGCAAATTGATTACTTATTTACATTCGTTATTTAATTTATCAGCACTATTTATTTATAACACCAAGGTGAAATTGAGGATTAAGGAGGAACGTCATTAGCTGAATAGCACCGACGTAGTGAGACGTTTCGAAAGAACAAAATCTCTCGTCTTGGCGATATAAAGAATGGAAAACCACTATAAGAAATGCACTTTGGAAATATTCAATCACTGTTAAACTGCGAATGCCTATGCAAATCTCTACAGCATCTTTCTACAGAAGATAGTTGAAGAAATGGGACTAGTTTAAAAGTGTATTTTTATTCGTTTAAACGATAGCTATGTATACGGATGAATGTACTGCATATTCCGCAATACCGAGGAGACTTTGCGTGAATGTCAGTAGTCTGTTAATCACCCAAACATGTCTGTTTACTTTGAGTCTATCACTCATTCTTAGGTATATTGAATTGTAAATTGAAGTTCTCTCTATGACCCATGTGAATGAATGTCTTTCGCAGACACCGCGAACCTATCAATATCAGCCGTTAGTGTTTAATAGAGTCATCTATGCTGAATCTATTTCTAAGACGTATATTTGCAATTACTTATGAAACATCTAGTTGAAACTTTGAATTTGCAATACTATGTATGTAATATGCAAATGCAATTTCAATTCTAGCAATTTTTCAATTCATTTTTTCCAATGACCCACTATGTTTATAAATTGTCGACAAGATATAGACTGTATGCGGTCGACGTAGCCGTAGTGTGACAAATGGTAATGGACCGGCTGCGAAGAGATGCAAGTTAGAATTAGATTAGGAACGTACAGAGTAGTTAAATGTAAAGTTAAACGAGACCGGCTCATCCTCATGGCACGGTATGGTATGGCATGGCAGGCTCGCGTGTTAAAACGAAGTGAACGGGAAGCCGGGAAGGGGCTCCACTCCACCTCTTTCATGCAACTATCACTACTTACACTTACGTGGATGGAGATGATCCTCCTGAGTAAAAGCCGAGAGCCGGTCGAGTATCGGCACACACAGCATCATGCGCTTGGTGAGTACGATTCTTCGAAGTTCTGTACCTTTGGTCTCTGCCCTCTTTTCGTATTTTATTTCCACTGGTCTTCCCTCCGCATGCGTCTGAGGTTTAGCTGTAACGCGAATTGATTGATTCCCAGTGAAATCGACTAGAGTTGTTTGTAATTCCGCATTGTTTTATTGCATCTCGATGTTTTCTATGTCTCTGCAAGAGAGAATTTAACGGTTGCATAGTCGGCCGATGTCAGACAGCTTGATACATGTAACTGAGATTGTGTTTCAAGTTTTTGCTAATATGTGAGATTGGAACTCGATTAAATCGATGTCGGATTGCAGTGTCTGTTTCTTCTTTCTTCACTTTCTGTATCGTTATGTATCATCTTTCTATATGGTGGTAAATTGCACGATTTGTGCTATAGTGACAGTGAATCGTGAAATTTGGTAAAAAGTGCGGAGTGATGAAGGATGAAGTGTGGGAGGAACATAAGTGCGAGCCGGGTTTTATGTGAGTGAGAAAGAGAAGTTAACATAGCACTAAGTAGAAATTTCTTCGGAGCAGGAAAATAGTACGAAGTGGTCTAGGCGCCAATGTGGACGTTGGATGCAAATACGTCGAAGGGTCTAATAAACCTGGGACGCTAGAGAGGATCGAAAGTTGCTAATATCCACGGAAACGCGTGAAATTTGCAATGACGAAAATTTGAGTAATTTCTCTCTCACTTGGTTGGTCGCGCGCGCGCGGCTCCGTGTGTGTGTGTCTATAAATTATCGAAAATGCGGCTTGCAATCAGTATACTTTCAATTACTTGTCGATTAATTGCCCTATGCCACGCTTCGAACCACGTTCCCACGCGAGGAGAGCAATTTTGGTCGGAATTGAAAGCCTCACGTGACAAGTCGCACTCGAGTTTCTAGGCAGGCGGTTGAAGAAGGCCACAATGAGCATATCGCAGAGGCGACTTTCTTCTTCCGTACGCACGCTTCACGTTCTTCTATCAAGTGTATAGTCGCAGGTGTGCGTTGCGTTCACGTGAAACTCATGTCCCTCATCTTGCGTGTATGCTTAACTTAACGGGTTTCTCACTACCACCTAATTCAAAAGTTCTCCATGCTGCTAACCGCTTCTAAGAAACTCTGAATGATCTTTTTGGCGTCAGGGAACAGGGGAAATCTATTATCGTATATTCCCGTTGTCAAAGTAAACCTCGCGGATAAAAATAATGGTGGAGGAAGCATAGGAGAAAGTAAAAGGTAAACGAGTAACAGTTTTCTTTGCTGATACGACGCGCGACGGCGGCGGCGGCCACACGGATCGACATAGAAAACGCAATGGAACGAAAGAAGTCGAAAACGGTATCGGACGGTTAATTAGCTTCGAACGATCGCAATTTGAACGACGCCAAACTGGCAGCTTTTCTATACACCTTAACGTTACTTCCGCGGTAAGACCCATATTTTCCTGAATGATAATGAAATGTTGCTCTCAACTCACGGAGTGAAAATATCCATTACGAAGTTTCGAGAGTATGCACTGGCTTCACGTTTTCTCCTCCTGCTCGCGGGAGCATCGCAATTCCGTCGGTTCATACCTTGAAGGATGCACAAGAAAGTCCGCTTAGGCCCTAGGTGGATGCAACGAGACAATAACGACGGTTAAAGGATTTTTCCACCTTCCACCGGGGTCTTCCCTGATTAGGCGCTACGTCGTTAGTTACAACGCGCTGATCAGTTGGCTTAGAGTCGTTGTTGCTCATTGATATAGAAAAAGATATTTTACAATAAACCATCGTTAATTGCGTAAAGAAGCAGTGTGCCAAGTGTAGCTTATATGTCGACTAGTTCCTTTAACTAGTGACTTTTGAGTACGTTTATTTGACGGAGTAAAGGAGCGGTACGTCCAATTTTCAGGACAACTGGTAATTTTGCAGTTGGTCCCTGTGTGAGAGTAACTTTACTTTCGTTTGCCGACGCGAGAATTTTCCGTAACGAGCGTTACGCGTTTGTCGCAACTGAAAGTGCATTGTACTTTCCCTGTCATTTAATCGAATGTTCTGTTTGATTTTACGCATGACACGCAATGTTCGTCTTTAGAACCGATTGTTATTATTCTCCCGGATTTTATCATACACAATCAGGTGGGAATCTCTTGAATTTCCCCGGAAGGGCAATCCATCGATCTGCAGAACTTTCCACGTCAAATGGCCGCCAAATTGCATACTCCGTTTATTATTCTTTTAACAATTCCTATTTGCTTGTAATTCGAGTGTTTAACATAAATTGTGCTCTTCCATCGCGCAAACCGACCGCGCGTCTGTATCTTCTATGCAGCGAATTAATTTGATCGCAAGCTATAAGACAGCTCCGAGTTAAAGAATGATAATTTTTATTCTCCATACGGATATTAGATGAGACTTTATTACGAAGAAGGCAGTAGCGACGAGGATGATTAACCGTAGGAAAAATGAAAAATCGGCAGCTAAGAAATGAGTGTTTGAATTTTTCATATATTATGCTAATGTATATGACTAATTTATCATGTTAAGAAGAACGGTCACGGGCAAATGGGAGAACAATGTTGTATAGGGTGAGCCTTCGTGAAAAGATAAAGGCAAAAGAAGAAAAGAGTAGCCACTAGCCACGCCGCGCCATCCACGGTAAGGTGGTGAAATTGAAGGGAACTATTAAGTATTAGTCCGTGGAATTGTACGGGTCATAATTGACCAGGGTCCGGTTGCGACTGCGACCCCGTCTTCGACTGGCTTCATTGACGCCCGACGTTGCAAGCCGCGACCGGCCGCTTCTCGGTCGTTCTTCAAAGTGAAAACGTCGTCTTTGCCTGAATAATGTCTGCATGATCGGCGGGAGAATCCGCCGTCCCGTTTTGCATCGCAAAACTTTCATTTATTGATATTTAAGAAGGATCATCTGCACACAATAAACTTTCATGTTTGTGAGACGTGCGTACGTAGCACGCGTACTTAACAGGTCGCGGATGGTTAAGTGGGAAGAATTTTGAAAGACTCGTATTTTCAACTGTACGCGAGTTTCGAGTATTCGAGAAAGATGAGTACATGTTGTTGAAGGGAGGCCAGCGATCGGCCAGAAGTCTTTCGTTACGGGACAACAGCAAAGTTGTAATTTGTAACATTCCATTCTCTTTGACTTTCAAAAGGCCAGATAAATCGAAAGACTCTTATGTTTTGCAGCATATCTCGATGATAGTTTGTCGTTTTGCCGGTTCTATAAAGTGCATCGCGTGAAAACTAAATATGTCCTCATTGGTAGCGGTTATAAGAGGTCGAAAGAGGAAATAAAAATTACATTGACTTGCAAGCAGGAGACTTCGGAAACTTCTACGTGCATGAAAATTATCATAGAAATTGGGCTTCTGAGCGAAACGCCTGAGTAGGTGTAAAAGTAGCTGAGCAACAGAAGTGGTCCAGTTGTAATGTACTCGTGGAACGTAGAACGAACATTTGTTGTTTCATCTTTTACATCTTAACGAACGAAATCAGTAATGAGCCGAGAGAAGAGGAAAGTCGAACGCATTGATTTATATAATATGTGCCAAGGGTTTACGTAATGTTTTTTTCACTCTCAGTCGCGATCCATGGTGTACACATTGCTTATCTGCCGGGGATTCAATAAATAATTGCGACTTACAACGAAATGTCCTTCTAGATTTCAGATGCGCTTAGCACTCTCCTACCTCTAAAATGTCGAGAAAAATGCCAAGTCGACATACCTTGATCAATCAACTCTGTTAGAGTAAAACGCAACTCACTACGCCGGTAGACAGTCCACTCCCGACTGGATCTTGTAACTAATAGAATGGATCGAAGGTGTTAGATTGTGTAAAAGCATGTTTGTAGTCATACTGATGAGAACTACACGTTTCTACAGTTTCAGCTACCTTCTCTTAATGGCGCCTGATAATATTGTCCACACTCCACACTGTTTCCGAAACACAACTTCATCGGTTTCTATCTTATTGTTAGTTTAATTTCAGCGAAATGATCAGTTAGACTGCACACGAGTACATACCGGGGAAAAAGTGTTTTCGTGCATGCGTCTTCATGCATAAATATCGCTATGATCTTTCTCACGGGATCTCTCAGGTGTACGATTTAACTCGATTACACAGAAAGTGACTTAATTTATCATTCATCGAACTTTCTTGACACATTAACCGATTACATGACGATGCACTCCAATTATCGTCTCTAGAAATGTCCGACGCTGTAAGAATTTGCACCAGGGAGTGAAGGGACACAATTACAAAACGCCTGTCCACGGACACGGGGTACGGGGTCTCGTAAAGAGAATCCAGTTTCACGTGCTCCCGTGGAAAGTAATTTCAGTTGGTCGTGTCCGATTCGGAGCACATCGATTCTAGCGTAACGTAGCGACGAATTACTTATAATGGCTAGTGCGATCGGATTTCATGAACAGATTTGTTTTCTCCGTCGCACTGGATCGGCTACCGGCCCTTTAGACCACGAAGAAACAGAGAACAGAGTGGCAGATCAAAGCACATGACGCGACGTATCTATGGGCAGAGATGAGAAACGTGAAAGGCGGAGTCACGCGAGCGCCGGCGCATTTGCAATTCCGACGACCCACTTGTCATGTGGCACGGGCGTGCTAGCGGTGCACGCCGATGCCGACGCCGACGCCGACGCCGACGACGCCGCAATTGCAGCTAATTGCTCGCGTTAAGATCAGTGGCCCGATATTTACGACACGCAGTCCCGCGCTCGCCTCGAAAATTCATCCACAATCATGCGCGGGGAGAGTGCTTTTCTCACTCTCGCCAAAATACGCTTTCGAGCCTCACGTTGCGCTCGTCAAGCGAATCGTTCGATTTTCTCCTCTGCTAAAGCCCCCTTTATACCTTCAACTATTCACAGCTTTAGCTTTGCTGCTTATTATACAATGGAAACGTTTATATTTAACCGACTTCGAAAAAAGGAGGAGGTTCTCCATTCGACATGTATATTTAACATTTTTTTTTTAATTTCTTTTTTTTTATCTTTTTTTTTTTTTATGCTTTTTCGCGCATAACTCGCGAACGGCTTGTCGGATCTTGATGGTTCTTGGTTCATATTCTCCTATTGGTTCCATTGATGTTTCGACAAATTTCGACAACGAAAATCCATTTTTTATTATACAGTTGTTGCACAAAGTTTCGAGAACAGTTTCTACATGTTCGCGCGTAACTCTTCACCGCGTTGACCGCTTATTATGATTTTGGATACTTTTGAAAGAGAACCGCTACCGCGGTGGTCCCAGGTCAATTTTAACAAATTCTAATAAAGAACACCCATCTTTCAATCGACTTCGTTATTAGCAAATTACTAGCCCGAGATTGGTCGGATTACTGTTAAATGTAACAAAAAGTTAAAATAAAAAAAAACCTCCGCATCAACCTCAAAAATTGAAAATTGTTTCATACTTTTTAGTGCAGCTTTGAAGTCGGTGTTAAATTCTTTGAAAGTTTTTTATATTCTTTCAGCTCACATCACACTATCTCATTTTCATGTAGAGGCTGCAATTGGGCTGTGGTCATATTATACACGAGTCTGATTTTACTCATTCTGCGTTTTACGAAATACAAAAAAGATTGATGAATTTAGAGCAGCCTGTGTAATGGGCAAAGTAGAGATACATATGTACTTCTATTGTAAGAGGTTAGGGGTAGTAACCCTTTCAACGGTACGACAATTGATCGTACCTATGGACGCGGTTCTCATACTTTCAATTACATAACTGTCCGAGTAAGTCCACATTCCTGAACTTACAATGACGTCCTTAATGACCCAATGATACTCGAACTCGTAGTAAGGAAAGTTTGAAAGGCCGTACGCTCAATTCGCGGGAACTAATAATTTGATGAGATACATCATACAGATGATACGAATACGATGAACATTACATACTGTGCTTAGGAAAGCTATACGATGAGATACCGTACTTGTGTATCTATGTTTATTAGCAAGTCGAAATATACTCCGTGAGGATGTGTATTTCGTTGGGTGTTCGGATGTAAGACATGTTTTGCAAAACGGTGCGGCGCTCGTGCAATTGGACAATCGTCAATCGCGGACAGACGGCATTTGAATTTCGAACGATGATGATGATGATGTCGAGGTGTGTATCGACAGCGGCGCGGAGAACACGAGTCTCGCGTGATGAGTCCTTTCGGTATGTGGAAATAACTGGTCCCCCTCGCAGTACCGTTGTATTTACATCGACTTCGGTCCAGAAACCGATCGTCCGTTAATAAAGGCGCGCTAACGTTTTCTTCTGATTTTCCGTTGCGCATAGCGTGTAAAGGCGACTACTTGCAACTCATGGAAATAATAGAAATATAACGATCTTGATCCTAACGGTATCTATGACTCTGGTGGTGCCGCATTTCGAGAGAAAGTAATGAGGAGGTCTCGAATTGGGTGTGGATGGCCGACTCGACGCGTCTTTCGGCACCGTGTCGGGTTCGTTGAACCTTAAACAGGTGGCATCTTTTCGGCCCCTCGCTCAAGAAGAAAGTTCCTTTTTTTCGCCCATCCGATGCGACCGATATTCGCGTGGACCGACGAGAACGTAATCAAGGCTGGTCGATAACAGTGGCATCGGTGCATCACTATTACATAGTTTGATATTACGAAACGTATGAAAGGAGCGCGTATGAGACACGAGGGTCTATCAGGAAGATTTCAAACTTTCGCGGTCATTACTAATCGTATTATTGAGCCTTGCTTCCCGGATGCTTATGGCGTTTCACAACATCATCTTACTTACTACGTTTTGCAACAGTTACAAGATGCGCGACCAGTTATCTTATAATGACCGTTGCTGAATCTATTGAGATCATTAATGCGATCATGATGCTCCTTGATATATACATATTAATTGTATATACAATCTTTTCTTCCATTTTCTTCTTTATATAATTTGAAAACACCTAAACAAATCACTAACTATGTATTCTCCAAACGCAATTGTTCCTATTACATTACGAGCTGTTTGACAAAAGAAATTAATAAGAGAAATTGAAACTCAATCAATCACGTGAGTCAGCTGGAAAATCATTTGACACGTCTACAAATGACACGTGCTAGAAAGAAGAATATATCATTCGTATTATCCGCCAGTGAAGAAATCGTATCGATGGAAATGTTTTGTGGTACATATAATTGCGAGTGTTGTTACATTGCTACTGACGTTGCGTTACTCATCCGCAGGTAAAACGTCCGTTCGAAATATTCATCAAGACGGTGTATGGCCGTAGAAGAACCCTGCAAACCGGTTTTAAATTTTCGCCGAAAATTTCAATCCCGAGAGCTTTGTTTTGAGTTATTCGAGTTTCTCCTCCTGCCTTGGAGATTACTTTCCAGCGATTCATTGCGTTGACTCGCATCGGCGAGATCATCGATCACCAAGATCTTCCCTCGGTCTTCCGGTCCTCTTCCGTCCAGTTTAAGCCGATCGGTCGCACGCTACCGGCTCTTTGTGCGGACTTTTTCTCAAACTTGGCCATTTTTACAGACACACATATATACTGGTAGAGCTACCTATGATGGTAGATTCAAGTACGTACCTACTATTCCTTATACACAGTAGGCAGACTGAAACTTGTATTTATGGAATTTCATGTTTTTCCCCGTATGCTTACACGCAAAATGCTCAATAATATATATTACAAAACAACAGTTCGTAAGCAACAGAGTACATACCTACCTCTTACTTTATTATCGTGACATGTCAGAATTTGGAAACCTTTTTGAAAACTCGAAACCTTCTCGTGTTACCAACATATTATACGTTCAGAAATATATCCGACGGTGTGACATAAATGTATTGTAATCAGTTTCATGTAATCTGTGACAGTTCGCAATCTACTGGGAGTGGCACAGCCTGCGTTATAGAAACGCTCAATGATTAATGATAGATTTCAGCTATTGAGACACGGAGTCTCGTGAGCGCGTTAACGAATGGAGAAATTAGCACGGTATTCGTTGATGCGCAAGGAAAGATATGTGGAAAGAGTCGGAAGTGTACGGGCGGCATTATGTTTTCGATAAGTCCGGGCCGGGACTTGGACAGTGGCACGCATACCACGTCATCTCATCCGACTTTCTCTCCCCCTTCCTCCCTGCCGCTCCTACGTAGTCTTGCATGCATCAGTTTAATTGCATTCGACCTCCCGCCTCCCGCCTCCCGGCCGAAAGCTCGTCCGTGCATTATTCAACGTGCCAAGGACTCGTCGTTGTATAATAAGCGCGTACTTGGCGACACACGCTAAACCGCACTTTCACGCACTGCCCTCGCTATTTCCGTGTTTCTGTGCCGGCTCTCGTCTAAAATTCAAATTTTCTGCGGCCCGCGATTTGCATATACCCGACGACGATGTTGTGAACAAATTACGGGTTCGTCGAACGGAGTGGCCTAAAAACGAGACGTCTTTCGTACTCTTTCGTTCACGCATATTTTGACGATCTGCGGCAAAATCTGAGTGGACAGATGAGGTTAGCCATACCGGGATGCTTTCTACGATAACTGTCCTCCTCTTCACAAAGTTGATTTTTCTGCCGAGCGATGTGCAAGGACGAGGGTCAGGTGTGGCCCGTTCGATTGGCATTACATGAAGATTTATTCATTGTACTGGTAGGTAGGGGTGCGCGGCTACACGCCGGGAAATCGCGCAAGTTCACGAGCGTGCACATCCTCGACATACTGCCAAGTGAAAGTGCCTTCTTTTCTTGGGAGATCTCCTTCTCCTTCTCCTTCTCCTTCTCCTTCTCCTTCTCCTTCTCCTTCTCCTTCTCTCTATTTGAGCCGCAGAGACGCCAAACGACGCCGAACGATGGCCAACGAGATCTGACGGCATGTTGTTTCTGATCACCGGCCTCTTTGCCGGCTCATTAACTCCTCAATTAGACCGCTTTGATTATTTAGCTTCATTTCGCACAGGGTAGTTGGCGTCTGACAATGAGTTATTGGCCAAACAATATGCGTTAGCGATGTGTAGGAGTTAGAACTAATGGTGGGCCGTGGGCGTCATACTCGTTAATTTGCTGCTATTCAATGTCGTCGATACCTGATCGAAACTTAGGAAACTTAGGAAACAAATTTCTAGAGGAATCTTAAGGTGGCTCAAGTAAGATAAAACTATTCTTAGATATTCACCAGCGTACAAATGGTATTATCGTTAGCCCGGCCATCTCTGAGTAACAGTTTCCATTTGACGCATACAAACGATTTTAAGTACTTTCTTTTGACCTCAAAAGTGTAAATCTTACACGCTACCTTACGCATACCACTCGCCGAAAACTATAAGTGAGAGCTTGAAAGTAAAAACAGAAACTTTTGAAAGTGAATAATTGAATGGATAGTTACCGTCTTGGTACCGTCAAAAGAGAGATAAACCAAAAAGGGAACACGAATTGGCGCAATTTATAAAAATCTCTAAAATGGAAAATTCTTAGGTATACGATTGAGAGAGCTGTAACCTGGAAAGTACGATGTGAAATGGCAAGACAGAAAACGGCTACATTCGAACGATCGCGTTCCACGGTCAGAAAGCGGAAAGAAATTTAATATTGGCGCATTTCTGACAGCGAAGGCATGCGCAAAGTCGTCACCCATAAAATGTTCAAAAACGGATTAAATAAGGCTAATTGTTCGCGGGATCGTACAGCGTACGCTTCCTTGTGAACGATGTGCGAGTTGAATGCGGCTGATAACGCACGTCTTGACGTCGGGATTAGCAACGATCGAACGAACGGTTCACCGCTGCATTCTGCACGCATTCCTCTATAATTACTTAAAGTGCGTGAAAATATGAAATTGGAATTGTAACAGGGGTACGGGTATTTATTTGACACATGGGACCCATTCCCCATTCCCCATACGCTAACTGCAAGGTAGATGTTGCATCAAATTTTCGACACCGCTCGTGATATTTTTAATTTTATCTCAAATGTAACAAAAGCGTTATTCTATTATGATTCAATGAGAAAGAGAAAGTGAGCCGGCCAATTTGAATGATAAAAGAAGTAAAGCCAAACTTTTTCTGTTTGGAAAAATTTGTTTTATGTATCAATTGACCATTTCACTCATAGAGTATGTGTTAGATGGAGAATACTACATGGATAAGCATTTCCTATTAAATTTTGAGTGCTAGAATCTTTCATTAAGTAAATCCTACGCATACCGATATATCCTATGTGCTTGCGCACGTTTATACGACGGGAGAGGAGAAAATTGCCTGCGGCACGAATCTTCTCCGCTTGTAACGGGGTTTGGACAGGAGATATCGGAGAATCAATGAACAAAACGACGAACTTTCGTGCGGCTAGTGTACGTACATACGACGTGCCGCTCGACGTCATTTTTTTCGCACCTGTCAACTATTAACTGTTGTGGTTGCTCTTTGGTACATCAGCAAACTATTCTTCCTTCAATTATGGTCCGCAAATGAGACCTACCGTTTCAGGGTTCCACTGTGCTCATCGCTCGCAGTTGGCTGATGTTTTCACGATGGCATGTCTCCTACTTTTAGTTGAAGTACTTGTATTTCTTGTACCATCATCCCTTTAACTATTTAAAAACTTGGATTATTCTTGTATGTCAATATATTTGGTATGAAGGTAGAAATATAGAAATGAGTTGGTCGTAATAATGACGTAGTGCTCGGTGAAATATTAAATCTTAAAAAGGGTTATGGGTCGCTGGTATCATTGGTATGGGCAACCCAAACAAAAAAGAAGCTGATGGAAGAACTGGGAAATTTAATTAAATATGAAAAATCAGCGTTTCGTCCTTGATCCACTCGGTCGGACTCAGCAGTAGGGCTATAACGTATCGTGTTCGGTGTACGGAAGTATGAAATTTTAGATGAAGGATTCAGCCTGAAATAATAACATTTGAACCTTTCAGTATGCATCTGTGAGGTGTACATTTTTTTTATGATCATTTTCAATATTGAATTATCACTTTACACTTTTAACACTGAGAACTGTATTCTTTAACATTAATTATCCGTGGCGATACTGACAAAAACAATAACAACACATACACACTTTATTGAAGAGGGAAAAAAGAATGGTAATAACATTCTAACTGTTTACTTGATTGTTGTAGGTTGCAGTAGTGATTCTTCTTGCCGTGGCATGCATTGTCAAGACAATTGCTGAAGATGAGGTTCCTGCAAGTATTTTGGGAGGTTCGGGACCGGTGAAAATCGACAAAAATCTCCGACGAGCCTTACTCAAAGCTCTGGCTGACCTAGATGCGGAATCTGCTGAGCGAAATAACGATGACGAGAAAAACGTCCAAAGTTACAAGAGAGCGGGTGTCGAAGATATCTCAAAGAAGGATCTCAACAAGAATCTGGGAGTCGTTCAAAAGGCAACATTCGCCTTCAACGATTTCCCCGGCGACGAAGAAATACCTAGTGAAGATAAACTTCAGAACTCGACGTTCCAATCGAAGAAATTTGTCATTCAAAGCGTTCCCGCCATGACGATTGAAAAAGCTTCCAAGGATGACGCCAGATCGTTCCATGTGCAAAATGTGATAGTTGCCGATAAAACGACACCTGCACCTTTTACGAAAATTGCAGAGTTTAAGAAACCAGATGAAGTAAGGATTGGCAAAGATTCATCTTCGACCGTGAACAAAGTTGAAAGCGTCAGTCTAATGCCAAGCACACAATTTTCTGAAAGCTTAACTGGGAGTGCGAGTAGCGGACTAACCTCCGTAAATTCTTTGGTCTTGCCTAAGCCGACGGCCGCTAGTCCAACTGCTCCGGCAAAAGACGCACGAAATTCAATATCGGGAACGAAGGAAAAATCCGAGGAAGTCAGGATTTTCCAAGCTCCCTTGGTAGCGGCATTTACCGTTCAGCAGGATGAACTAGGAATTCCTAAAAGTGTCGTACCCATTTATAGGTCGGCCGGAAACGGTCAAGCGTTGACTCTTCAGGAACAGTTAGACTTCAAGCAAAGATTATTAGAAAAACAACTAGCTGAACTTCAACAACAACAACTTCAGCAAACCCATTTCCTTATTAGACAACGTCAGTTATACGAACAGCAATTGAGACAAAAGCAACATTACTTGTTTATTCAAGAACAGGGCAGATTGAAACAGTTGGAAGAGCAGCAAAGAGTGAAACAATTAGAGGAGCAGAGAGTGTATAGACTTCAACAGCAGCAGCAGAAGCAGCAACAACAGCAGCAGCACAGTATTCAGCAACCACGAAAACATTTCTATGATCAGACAAACACCGTCCTCGTTCTCCAACCGCCTATTCTCCAACCGGAAACTTCAAGTGTTCGACTTCAACCGAGCGTTTCCCTAGAAGTTCCTAATATTGCCCTTCCGCCACCGTTTCAAGTAAATTATCAAGAACAGCATCGTTTGCAACAGCTTAGACAGCAACAACAACAACAACAACAACAACAACATCAACAACAACAACAACAACAACAACAACAACAACCACAGCCACAACAACAACAACAACAACAACAGCAGCAGCGACTTCAGCAAAGTTTTGGATCGTTCCCCACTGAATTCCAACCACCGGTAGCATCTGCTTCGAGATTTAACCGACAGGAAGCCTTCAACGCTGTCGGCAACTTTGGATTTAATTTTGAGCAAAAAGGCAGCGCGCCTACGAGGCAAAATTTTCCGTTCCATCCCCAACAACAGACCCTTCATAGAAACCCTGCAACGTTTGTCTACAATCCTTACGCTCACAGTCAGTACAGGCAAACTAGGCCTCCGACTCCTGCCAAGCAAATTCAACATCTTCTTTATCAATCCGGCATAGCTGGTGATCTTGGAAACATTCAAGGCTCCGGTGGACAGGAAGATCTTAACATTGTTTCGAAGGTTCTCGCCCTTAACGTCGGTGCATTACCTGGGAAAGGAATTCAATATACGACAACACGAGGCAATGCCTTAATCGCGGATCCAACAGGTAGCGCGTGAGAGAAAAGAAGAAGTCGAGGAGAGTCTTCCGACGAGTCATGTAAATCTACAGGACGATATTAGTAAGGTGAAATCGAGCTCTCTCTCTCTCTCTCTCTCTCTCTCTCTCTCTCTCTCCCTCCCTCGCTCTCTCCCTCCCACCCTCTCTTCTCTCCCCCCTTTCTTCCACCGTGTCATTTCTCTATTCTCGACGCGTCCTCATATTCTCATGACCTCGGTACAGCTCTCAAGCTAGCAACATCGATTCACAAGATGAAATATCTTGAATTGATTCGCGTGTATTGTTAGAATCGCACGCTTCAGCTCCTGAAAGACCGGGTAAGGAATGACGTTTGGCAGGCTTCAATTGTGATTGTGAGTGAAACTCTTGACCATTACTGCATGATATAATGAGGAAAAACAATGTTGAAAGCAACTTTAACTCGTATTGAACTATGTTGGGGACTCCTTGTCCGGAAATTAATATTGTGTCTTGAATCTAGCATTTCTGTCAAGTGAAGTTGTCATCGATCTTTGCGCGATACGGAGGGAAAAGCGACATTCGCGAATGTATGTCAAGAACAACCTTGAACTTTGTTGAACCTCAATGAAAGTCCGTACTTGCGTCTAGAACCGATCTTCTCATTCAGCATCGTAGCAGAGTAGCGCAAGATCGTAATGATTTTGAAAATCGTGTGCAAGAGAAACTGGAAGAAGGCTTGGTATTTTATTGGAACTGCGAAACCTCCCACGTTCTCTCATTAACCACCTCCTTCAGGGAAAATTGAGAACATACGACTAGAATTGAATTAGACGGTAATTCGGCTTTGATAAAATGGATTACATCCTATAGGTACATATAGATTCTAACATAAATCCTCTATACAGATTACTAAAACAATTATCTTTTGATCAATCGATCGGTGATGTGTTATTGCTCATGAGGTCAAGTTCCAGTGATTGTGATTATGAATCCTGCTGAAAGTTAGATGATTTTTTTTGTAATTGTTATTTTCTTAGTCTCGCAAAACTTGGGGATTATGGTAAGCATGGAAAGTGAAAAATGACAATAAAACAATCGGTGTGATTCATCTTCCGGGCGCAGATTTCCGTTTGAGGGAAACTGAAAGGATGTACACATTGAGAGTCGAACTCGGCGTTGGACTATTTGACGAGTCCTATCACGGTCCATGGGACGTCGATTCCGCCTGATGCCGGTTCAGAAAAGCCGCTTTCCATGGCTTTCAGCCGCGAATGCTAGGAAGTCGCCTTCCTTAACGAGCGTAATGATATTAATTAAGATTGTGAACATTGGAAACAATTACTCGTCAGCGGCAATAGGCACGTTGCGTAGTCACACATCGCGTTGCAGTCCACAAAGGTAGACACGCGACGTACATGCACATGTACAGTGTGTGTCGTTTTTGCCATTCTACGCCTTCTACGCAATTGTCGGCAAAACGGATAGTGGTGTTAAAGTTGTTTGAGATAAAAGTTTGAAGGGATATTTAATGAAAATCAAGAGTAAAGAAAGATCTTCTCGCAAAATGGTAAACATAACGATTCAGGGTAACGTTGCGGAAATAGATTATCCGAATTCTACTTACTATTCCATTTTCTTGTACAAGTATGCGCTTTCAAAAGAGATGGTATTCATTAAAAATCGATCGACTTTGTTGGTAAATTTGATGGTCAATGAAACATTTAAGTCAAAAGACTGAGAGATTGTTAACTAGAGCATAAAAGAAAAACTGAAAGATTGTTTTATTTGAAAGATCGTCGAAAACCTTGAAATATCACCGATACGCTTTTACCTATGTAAAAAATATATCATCATCGAGATATTTCACTTTCGTCTTATTGGGAAACATTGCTTTGTATCAATAATTATGTCGACGATACTTGCGCGGACTGATAAACATTCTGTAGATAGTTGCACGGCGTCGTATCCGCCTCTCTTCCGTCTCCATCTAATTTACCCTCTTTCCCATTTCTTCGTCTCGCATTATCCGTGAAATGCATTGTCACCGGCCCTCTGTAGTAAACATAATCTTAGGCGTGACATGGAATGATGGATGCAGAATGTGTTTGCCGATGAATGAAGATTCAATCTGGCCCGGGCTCGGGACACAAGTTCGACCGTTGTCGCAGAGTTCAAATCTTTTGTGAAGGTCGCGGTGCTTTTACACGTTCCCGGATTTTTGCTGAATTACGTAACAAACGATGTTTGCTCGACTAGGAGATAGGCATGATTGGGCGACAGTTTTCATTTGCCATATAGAACGTCGCACTAAATGGTTGCTATGCCCTATGCTTTATTTTTTTGACGTTGTCACATATATCCCTGCTCTCACTTCGAAAGCGTTTCATCATTCTAACGTGTTGATTTGCATCGTCTGACAAGGGATTTGTGAGGATACACGAAACGTGTGAGACATATGTTATGTAATTTACTAGAGATCAGCCTTTCTCAAACTAATATAACTTAATACCATCTCTCAAACTTTAGCAACGTAATACATAAGGGCACATAATATACATACTTCAAATAGCATATACGTATTTATTGTAACATCCAAATGCAATGGCTGCCAAAAGTTTCCAGTCAAATGTGTGTTACGTGTGCAAATAAACGGCCCGCACGGAAAATGACATAAAGTACAGTTTCGAACACCGAGTATGTATGTACGTGTATATTGTCTATCCTTCTGCCACTGACAGAAGACAGCCATTCGAAACAGGAACTTTGGACAACCATTGTACGCATCTTTTAACACGCACACGATCTTTGCGTACCCCACACGAACTCGTTTGAGATACGCTATTATTATTTATACTGTATATTTTTATTTTCAACAACTATAGGTTCTCACGTCATTTAAAACAAGCAAAATGAAGCCGACACGGTGCGATAGACGTCGAAACTTTTAATAGTCCGACAACACAGCGGTTCTGGTTAAAGCCGACCCACCCGATTATATCTATTAAAATACCATACCAGGTTCTTCCGAATCTCATTATCAGCCATTTTAACATGTGTCGAAGATGACCCGGGTCAGAGTTGCAATTTTAATGAGATTAATGAATCTTCAGGCCAGTTTTGTCACTGTCAGCTATTTATTTAGATTCGTATTGTAAGAACTTATGAGTATATCGGTACACTTTGTACGTGCGGCACGATTGACCGATAAACTCAACTTGGGTCAGAAGATCTGGCAAAATGGTGCATCGGGCCTCGGTTCGAAATTAAAAATGCTTCTTCCACTGTAAATAAACTTTCCCCGTCGCGGAATGGCCTCGCAAGGTACCTCACTGAGAGAGGAGAGAGAGAGAGAGAGAGAGAGAGAGAGAGAGAGAGAGAAGGTTGAAACGGTCCTCTGTTTGTATGCACACGTCCTCAATTTCACAAACGTTTGGCATAGATTCGTGATTTCTCCCGACGAGCAAATCGTCGAATCTCGTTGTCGAATGGTCATTATCAGATGCTGAGACCGAAGTGATCTTTAGGCCCGGTAACAAGTTATGTACCGTACTCAATAATTCCCCAGATTCAATCGACACTCTCGGTGAAATCTTATTTTTCATGTCATTCACATTTTCAAGCGGAAATAATAGACATTCTTTTTTGCTGCGTGCGAAAGTCTTTTTAAACGTCAAACGACGACCGACGAAAGATTTTTAAAGTACAGAACGTACATTTGCAGTGGCGGATTGGCCAAGTTAACTGGCCCGGGCATGAAGTGATCATTCTGATCACATATATATAGTCGCTGGTGGATGTGCGGTTTACGGTCCGGCCCTATTTTGTCAAATGTGCACCGGCCCACCGTGCAACTGCCCGATTGCCCTGGTGCTCCAGTCCGCCACTGTACATTTGATATTTATGATATATCATATATGTGATCTTCCATCTGATATACGTAAACATATTGATTCTTGAAGATTTCTTTTTGCTATCCGGTAGAGGTAGACTGTTCATGCAGTTTATGTCTACCGAAATAAGGAGGGTTACGCTCATCACACAATTCCATTCGGTTAGATGAAAAACTTATCGCGGATCATTTAAAATCAATGATGAAAGTGAAGCGAGGGCGATGCACTCTTCTGCGGAACAGACCGTGAAGCGATCGTAATTCACGATTAATTATATACAGCGCTGTTCGTCTTAAGTTCTTCTTAACACTCGCGGATAATTTTAACATTAATATAAGACGTAGAGTACTATATTGTTAGTCGTAACCGCCGAAAGGTGTTGCTTATAATTTATCAGACGCTGAATTATAAGAGTTATTGTAAAAAATGTTAATAAATATAATTCGTTTGAAGAAAATACGCGAGATCAATGCAATCTGTTGATTCAATCGTTTAACGCGAGTTTAACGTAACGACGGCAATGCCTCGCACTTTCTGAATCAACTGGACGTATAACATCCGCGACTACCCGTTTCTGCAAAAATCAATACCAACTCTATACAATCTGTAGAAATGTAGAAACTTCGTAACAACTGTGACGCTTTGGATGTGGAACAAAAAGTTAATCTCAAAATGAAAAGATGATGAAAATTCTGCATGAACCCGAGACGTCAAAATTGAATAGGAAACGTATGTCATCGGTGGGTGTTTATATACAGCATATTATATATTATAAACCGTATTGTGTTGCAAAAAGAAAAAACAGTATTCTACATAACAAACGACGCAAGCAAGTTCCTGAACTGCTTTTTACTGAAATCTGAATATTATGATTATCACTTTTTATAAATTTGATCAACAAGCAACATGCTAAGTAAATACATTTTTGGCGAAATCATATCAATTTGTGAATAAGTTATACCAGTGCAGTTTAGTATATAATAAATAGATGATGGTACAGTACATATATATATATCTGTATGTAAGCTAAAATCGAGCTCATTAACTTCCTGTAGTGTACATCGATTGACGACAACAAAGTCAATATGACAGAGGATAAAATTGGATCGTTGGAAGAAGAGGCTATAAAGCGGAAGGAACGACTGCAAGCTCTTAAAAGAAAGAATGAGGACATTAATGAGAATAAAAATGAAGGAGCTGGTAAATTACCCAAGTAAGTTATTTAGGCTTTTATTGCAGTTAACCTCAAAAGACTAACCTCAAACTAATCAAAACTATATAATCGTGTGCTCGTATACATTCTCACTTCTAGACCCAAATTTCGGAGCTATCGACCACAAGATGAAAGTTTAAAAGAGTCAGAAGTGGCAGATGCCAAACCTGGTGATGTAGAGGCTGAAGTCCTGGATCAATTACGTGCGGCGACTACCAAAGTGGTTATAGAAGATCTTGTGCGTGCTACACATTTTTCATTTATTTTTGAATATTTAAGCATTGCATGAAATTCATTTTTTAGGCTTAATACTAAAATGTCTCAAAGCTTGAATTTTAAACAAGATTGATCGCTTGATAACGTTAATCGCTTGTATTATCATAACTATGGGATTGCATTGTTGTTCACAACTAGGATATCAGTAATTTGGCTCCACGGAAGCCTGACTGGGATCTAAAAAGGGATGTATCTAAGAAATTGGAGAAACTTGAGAGGAGAACACAGAAGGCGATAGCAGAGCTTATTATGGAACGATTGAAACAGGGTCAACATGATCTAGCTGTTGTCGTAAATATGGCAGGAAAGAATTAAATACAATCGCATAGTAGAGACTGAGTATATTCTGCCATTATAAATTCATTACTGGGACAACACACCTTTACAACTTAGATTACTTTGTACATAGCTTGTAATAATAAATTATACACTTTTGTAATTACTACATGTCCAAAATAACTTTATAAAACAGCTGTTATCATGACAGCATAAAAATACATGATTAGATTAAATGTGCAGAAAGAATACTCTGGAGAAGAAACCAGAATAATTTATTCTTTTTAATGTGATATGTATCAATCCTGGCGCCTGGCTTTGCTCAAAACAATATGTAAGATCTAGCCATGACACCAGAACCGTTATGCATCTGGGCACAGTAGCACTAAGTTGGTTCTATACATCAAATTTGACGTCGACACGTGTCATGACGCACAGCATCGTAGTATGCACACGTACCTGGTCAGGTATGTAACATCAAGAGAGGAAACATCGTTTTGACTTGCAAAGATACATGTACAAGTTGACAACACTTTGTCATACGTAGAAAAATAACAAAAAGGGCACTCATATTATTATCTTTATTATTATTATTATTATTGACTAGCACCTTATATGACTTTATCAAATGGCCAATAAGAGTGCCGCAAATAGAACCAGTACGGACAAGTGCATCCCAATTTGCCCTGAGTGCGGATCCTCAGGATGTTCGTGTGCATGGTGATGATGATGATGGTGTTGACCGGATGGTATATCATTTGGTTCACCATGGAATGGAGCATTTTGAAAGACTACTCTGTCCGCTAACGGCTGGACCGGCCGGAAATTGCGTATTAATTTTTTACCGTCAGATGTTCGTATATTTCGGAACGAGGCAAGCTGAAATCAGCAAAACATAAATCCTTACGTTATGAGTTGTTTCAGTTTTGCCGCCTTTATTATTCACCTATGCGTTTACAGTAAAATATTAGTGATACCTAGGATGCTATGGTAATCTATAATAATGCCATGATCGTCCAAGTACCTGTTCATGTGATAATAATTGAGGGTCCTTGAAATCGATCCATGTAACCACTTCCGAGCATGGTGGTGTCGTAAGAGATCCGTGGTACGTAAAATAATGTTCCATAGTGGAAATATTCGGTACAAGAAGCTTGTCCAGGATCAGAGGTTCTTGTAATACATCATTGGATCCAACCTTCTCCAAGCCGGGCAGAACATCGACAATCATCTCATACGTTGGATTCGACATTTTGCTCACCTGAGATGGCAACATTAAACAGTTCTAAAATTATATCTAAGAAGAAGCTTCTGTATTTAGAAACAGGTGTATCTCAGAGTTAGTAATTTGCTAATTACGGACAGCTGCCGACAAATGGTAATTGTTCACTTCTGTTTCTGGTGCTGTATAAAAGAGCATAATCATTACTGAGAGCAAAACTACTTGTTGACAGTCATTCATTGCCCAGGAGACACAGATCATCAAAGCATTGGACATAACGAGTGTCCTGTAATCAGTGACAGGTGAGATAATTGTCTTCTAATTAGATAATTGTCGGGAAGTTGGATAACCGTCAGATAGTACGACAATACTAACACTCCATTCTGTGCAATCTGGTCAACGGCAATAATTGAAATATTAATTATTCTAACAGAAATTATAGTAATACTTATGGTATGGAATTTTGTGATATTAAGCGAATGCTCGGAATTATTAGTTAAGATTGGATAACGAAGTTGTTGCTATTCTTATATGTAAACGAAACCGTCGCTAATCTAGGGGTCTGGGCCACGTTTACCGAGTCTCAATATTAGAATTCTCGAACGACATGAGACGATATGAACCAGTTTCTGTATCAACAATTTGTTTAGTACGTAAGCAATAAAAGTACCCATGCTAATAATGATTGTAATTTCTTATGATCTTCTCAGATGTTAGTGCAAGGCTTGTAGGAGACAGTGGCCGAGTGCAAGTGACATACGATTCAAAAGTTTGACAAGCGCTTCTAGAAATACCCCGTATGTTGTAATAAAGAACGATATATTATTGTAATAATGTAATAGAAAGGTTTTACGAGACAGATTATAGTAATTACTTCATAAAAATAAGCGAGCACAGCGAGTCCGTCGGAACGTTCAACAGCTGCGTTCATGGATCCGTAGTTCTTCTTGTAGAAAACAGCATGAAGTTCCATAGCAAACGCGTGATTGTTGATAAGATCCTCCGAACCCTCCGTGTCATTTGCGCCCCAATGGAAGTGTAGCTGTTCGAAAATGTAAATCGAGTCGCCCAGGGGTCCACCGGTCACCATCGCCGCTTTCGATTCATTCGTCTTTAGCATCACTGACTCGGAGAAAAAGTTAGAGATAATGTAACGTTTTGACGTATGTGTAAGGCCGAAACGTACGAACGATTTAAAGTGGACTAAAACTGGAATACGCAGGTTACGTTGGCGTTCGGTGTGGCAAATGTTTGTAAGCGGCGCGGGCAAACTAGTCTAATTGTAAGTTATCATAAGTAGTATTGATCGGAAAAGCCCTTGAAGGCGTTTACGACATATAGACGGTGCCCCTTAATACATGACAGTACGAAAGAGGAGGTAGTTTTCTGCGAAGAAAGAAATAACAAATTTGTAATAAATCCTTTTCCAATATAGCAGCATAACGACAAAAAGTGCGAACTCTACGGGCAAGGAGGAAATGGAAAATGTATAGTACAATTTTTCGCGGTCTTTTTTGCTTTGAAAGAAGCTAGTTTCGAGCGACACGGTCTAAATATATACACAACCATTTCAAATCCTTCACATTGTGTTCTCACTTTCGTAATTTTAACAATATACAATTTCGTTGTGCCACGTATTAATTGAATCACCCACAATAAGCTAATTTACGTTGGAAACTTGTTGTACGTTCAAATATGACATCAATCAACCATCGCCGTGATTTATTTTCTAAATGAGTACAACGCACCTGAAAGATACGCTGTTCTATATTTAGTAACTCTGTTACCCCACTGTATACAGACATGCCAAGAAGTCCGGGGCACCTTGTGTAGGTGTACTAAATGGGTAAGGCACGATAGTTCCAAACGATTCCCCAGAAGCATGCAAGAGTAGACGTAACAAGTAATTCGTAGGAAGGCGGGAGAAGGATTTTTCTTGCCAATCGCCGATTTCATTATCCGGCAAAAAGGGGACGTTTGTGGCCTATCTTCAATTGCCAAGTACCATGATAAATAAAGGAATGCAATTCTTTTAATTCTCAATGGTTCGGACCTCTCTTATATATCATATGTACTTTTATCTTAAGCTCTGCTCAGCATCGAACCGTATAAATATAAAGAGATAGCCGCTTACATTGGGTAGACAATAAATATATAATCGAGCCGGCTATGTAATTAGACACCCAGAATCGGACGTTCTATGTAGGTGGAGCAACAAACAAGCCAAGCGATATGAATATGCCTGACCCATGTACATCTTTGTATGTACTTACTAGGAGTGAGTGGAAGGGAAAAAAGCAAGAAAGAAAGTTGACTGACGAATTGGTCGAGAAAAGAATAGAGAGCGTACGGCGTACATACGCGGAAAGGATTCGTAAAAGGGTCTTCTACGATAGAAGATGTTTGAACCGCTATCTATAGCTTGGGTGAATTTAGGAATTGGAATATAGGGGAATGCATGTGGTTTGAGGTTCGAGAGTAGAAAAGCCCGCTGAAGGCCTTAAAACTGGTCGTTGGTCATACGTATAATGCGAATGGCGAGTTAGTTGACTCGAGGCTCGCGGCTCGAGGCTCGCGGCCGACAGCCCGACACGAAAAAGTGTCCTTCTATGCGTGAAATTCGATCGACGATCACGCACTGCTAGAGATCGGATTCTCCACGGCTGGCTTGTCACGCAGTTCGAGAATAATAGCCGGCAAGTCCGAGCTGCTGATTGCTGTCAGTGCAGGTAGAGAGCACGTTCATCGCGTTTCTTAATTATTCCATTACGTCGGTGCTCGTTAATGAAGTGCCGTCATCTCTTCGGATTCACGCTCTTTTTCCGTTCCCTCATTACCGAACTGCTCAGCATGATTGTCGCCGATGTTTATCCGCTTTTCCTTTGCGCCGCAAACGTGTTCGACGTGTTCTTTACCATTTTGGATGCAAATTGATTGAATTCGCGTAACATTCACGTAAGAGTCTAAAGAAATAGCATAATGCACCGGCAATTAGTTATCGTAATGTTCAGCGAATTTGATTTGTAAAACTGTATAGGCATAGGCAATAGGAAAGATGCAAATGTTATTCCGATACGATATATCTGTGAAGGATCGTGTCGACGAGTATAATTATACGGTGAACTAGGTAATGTCAGTGTCCTCGATGAATGGTTGATGACGCGGCGATGAAGCCTTTTTGCGGGGAAATTGCGCGTACGGCGATTATTGCAATGCTCGGGAGTGGGGAGCGTTCGCTTACGGCTTACGTCTTACGTTACGGGCAGCTTCCGTCGGCAGCTCTTATCGAGGTTCGAGGGGAATGCGCTAAGGCGGCTAAGGATTTTACACCCGCATCGGGGTTCCGCAGACTTACCTGTATGACCATTGTTCGAGAGAAGCGAGGAGCGCGGTATGCTGAGGCCAGAAAACTTGAGAGTCGGCAAACTGGTATTCTTTACGTTGTGCTCTTCTATATTAATCGGCGACTGATGTTTCCCGATGCACGTGTGGTACCTCTTGCCCCAGTAAGGCGGCCCTGGATGAACAACCCACATCATAAGTTCTGATATTGGTACATGTTGTAGTACAGTATGTCCCAAAACCGTGTTTCCTATTATCATAGCACATGGATTGAAGTACTTTAGCGAGAAAAGGATGGAATGAAATCTCTTTGGTTTATCTATCTCCACTCAAATTGAACCATGCACACGAGCAAATAAGGGTGCTTTGCAAGCATCTATCACGCACACGGACCACTATCAGTGTGGACAAGATCTATTGCGTTGTGGTATTTTTCAGATGGAATGCACCATTTTGATAGATGATGATAATAATATCTAAGATCGGTAGCACCGGTTCTCTACTCACCGTATTCTCCTTCATAGCTGAAATCGTAATGGCCACCGTGAGAGGTGCCTGAAAAAGGAAATATAGAGCATTCGATGAGAACAGCGATGTACGGTAAGCAGCGAGTAATCAGTTAACGAATGACCGGAAATGCCCGCCGCCGACGAGGAATCAGTCCATGTGTAGGCAAGAATGTCGGTAGTTGCGGTGAGAACGTGAAACGACGTCACATTATGTCGATGCGACACACACCTGATAATGCGTAGTAACGATTCAACTATTCTTCCGACCCTGAAATACGTAGGCTAATCGGGTATTCCCCGGAAACACTGAATCTTACTAAAAAACGCATTCCCCGACGCATATACATTTAGCAGGTTATATTGCGTAATACCTCTACCCTTCGCGCGTGCGGATTACGGAAGACTTTTATGAGGTAATCGCTGATGTGTGGATCTCAGAACAATCTGTTTCACGTCTCTAAACGTCCCAACGGCAGGAGATACTACACAATATAGGTCAAAATTGACCCGGGCTCACCGACGACGGACTGTTAATATTTGTGGTCTGCAGTTTATTTGCTTTTTTCTTCCTGAACAATGGAGTTTTGGGGTGCGTAAATTTCGATCTATTGTCTACCGCGAGATTCGAGGTTTTGTTATGAGAAAATATGTATATCCATAATTAATGCTGAAGTAATTGAACGAGATTCCGTGCTTTTCGACCAACACCAACACCAAGTGCATTTCTATACCTTCGGAGGAAGGAGTGAAAAGAACAATGTCTTGTACGGGGTGAAGCGTGAAGAAATGACGGATATAGGATGAAAGTTGGATAAAGTGAATATATATAATCACGTGAATGATCGACTCCATGCCCTGGCCACGGTATCTTCCCAAAATTGCCATTCTCTCGCGGAGAAATTGCCGCAGGCTGCACTGTTGGCAAATGACACCCTTGTTAGACGAGACGATCGACTGAACTGACGACGATTGGCATGACGAAGGAAGAAGGAAGAAGGAAGAAGGGAGAACGATGGCAGGAAAATCTCTGTAGGACGCGCCCAATCGATGTAAAATTCCGTTGCGAGAGCAAATCGTTCGGTTCCGGCGCGTACATTGTTGCCGGTAGATTATATATACGACGCTTGATTACCTGTTAACGAAGAGCCAACAGTCGGTACCGTGTCCGGAAGATACGTGAATCGTCCAGGCCCCAGGCGGCTGAGGAGGACTGAAGAGACTCGTGGAGCGCGGCTTCCTCGCATGTGCGGGCCACGTGGGACATGCGACAGATGACAGACAGACTGCTACTGCTCTCGTATTTGAATAATATTGTGTGAAAGCGGCGCGGCGCGAAACGTGCGACGGCGAGAGGGAGAGTAAGCGCGCGTGCCGCGTCGCGTCGCGTCGCGTCGCGTCGCGTCGCGTGGCCCTTTTGGCAAAGTCCTTCGAGCCAAATCCTTCGCGTGTGATTTAATGCCAGCAGATCTTGGGAATGGTACTCTGGTCGGCCTTACTATTATGCAAAGTCGTTATTGTTACAGAACGCATCGCTGTAAGCGCACGTGAGCGGCGCACAAATTTGCCTCGATGAACGGTAACTACGGGAAGCGGATGCAACCAGCGTACAGATTATCACATTTTTCCTGATTCCCCATTTTTGTTTCTTTTTATAACCGTTGATCGTGTCTCATCGCGTACGACGGCGTATGTGCTCGATGTATCTCCTTAAAATCCTGCGCAAAAGAATTTGCTTGGAAATATGATTACAACACTGCACGATGCTTACTGAACTTTGCCCGAGAACCAATGTCGTGGCTAATTGTGACAAATCATTGACACGGTTACGGTTTGTGATCGATTACCTTTTTTCCGCACATAAGCTGATACGTAGCTTCCTACGTAAATGAGAGATTGAAGAAGGGGTGCATCTGCGCTCTTACTAATTTGAAGACTTCGTTTGAATCACAATCATATGTTTATAGTCTAAACTTGGCCTTCTATGTATTTCTTCAAAGCACCTAGTAATACGACTTCATTTTTCAATAGCCACATTTCAGTCTAAATACAAAGAGGTGTGTAGATACAGGATGCTTATAAAAACGGTGACGCACTTTCAGCCTCTAAGGTCATGTTACATATGTATCCATTTCACCGTGAAAATAAAAATACGCAAAAAAGATGAAGGAGTAAGAATTATCTTTCTTCACTGACATGGTCGAGCGGAAGCAGTCCAAACTTACAGACATGATTTGGGTATGAAAAGGATACGCGTAAGTTTCACAAATGAGATATGTTTAATTGACGTGTCAAACGGAGGCAGGACATTTCCCTTACATTGTACCAGCACAGCTAGACTGTGCGGTATCTTTCACGTTTCGCCTCAAGCATGTCACACCGACACCGCAACATCGGTTCCGTGGTTTTTTTTTGTTGTTGCTTCTTTTGTTCTGCCAATTAGGACTTTACGAAGGAAATGTAACGTTATTATAGAATAAACTAATAAAGTATTGGATAGTATGTAGTTTTTGATTCCATTACAGAAAAAAAGGAGGATTGAGTCATTAAAAAATTGGCAGACTAATGCTAGCCGTTTTCACGGGAAGTTTCTGGTGCGACGAAAGACTTTTTACCTCGGCGCGGTTACGCAACGCACGGCACGCGGCTTGGAGTGCACGGAATACATATGTCGGCGATATGGTTCATGCGAGCGCGTTACATATCTTTCCGGAGTACGTAACTTCTGTGATAGTGGAACTACAGCAGATCGAGCACGGTGATTCCTAGCTTTAGTTCGTCCTCCGCGTGTCCTTCTGGAAACTTGCCATCCTAATTATGTCTTTCTTTTCCTACAGTCCTTTTCACATGTCGTTCCCACGGATTACGGAAATTGCGTGCAGTTGCTCCGTACAAGTGTTTATTCTAAATGCTTATCAGAAAGACTCTTCGCAGTAATCGCACACGTGTGCCTGTCGTTCATCGTATTGCCGTAATACTGCACGGAATAATAAGTTGAAAATGCAGACAAAATGAATACACCTAAACCTAATCCCGAATGCTTTGATTTTGATATGAAAATGGCATTGCAGATTGATTAATCCTTTATATTACATATCATACGTCCTTGAAAACCCATTGAATACGCACGTCATGCACGATAATTGTGTATAAAGGAATGGAATAAAAAATGTGCGAAACATTGAAGGTATTCAATTTGCAATTTTCCAACACTCAATCTTTCGCTAAACACCAATGTCACATTTCTTTCACTCATGTCATTCTCTTTTCCATTGGAGATTGGAGCACATACGTATGTATCTATGTTTGTATGTACACAGAACAGCTGGTGGGCTAGATGAATACTGATAGAGATTCAAGCGAATAAAACGTTGAAGATGCGACACTAGAGAAAGGCGAATTCATGATGTCTCCTAGCCTTTGATCGCAAACATCAAAGGACTCTGACAGTTCTTTTTTGTCACAGTAGCTGGCCAGTTTAATCGTTCGATCACATCGTACATCGATGCACATGTTCTTTAATGATACAAAAGCCAAGATCTGCGGAGCAAATTATTCTTCAGATTCCGTATTGAGCGGTTTTTAACATCATCACGGTCGTATTCTCAGGCAGTAAGTTCAACTGCACCTTTCGATCAATCTTTTGGAGATGCACTGGCAAGTGCCGGTTAGTTTGCGTACAGGGCGTAGGTAGGGGATCGGCTATGTTCTGGCAGCCTGTATATCGATTTGATTTATTTTGGTTCAACCAGAAGTCTAGGTCTACGCAGTTTGCGGACGCTCGCGCTTATGTGGCGTGTAACAGTTATGCGGGTCTGCCCTCGCGCGCTCATATAATTTCACGCGCAATTCGTTGGCGCCGCCAAATCCGCCGCATGTCGATTTATTACAGCGTCGAATAGTGCTAATAAGGCTGTCTCTCTCTCTGCTTCTCAGAATTCGAGACTATCTCAGGCTATTCGCGGTCGGCACGTGGCCGAACCCGACGTGGCGGGTTTAACGAGCTAAAAATTGAAACGCGTTGCACCGGTGTGTTGGCGGTTACGGTACCCTCTTCCGGTTTCCTTAATCCCAACCGGTAGAAAGACGCTGCCGATCATTGTCCACGTTCTTAGGCTTGACCACGTTTTCCCACTCACTTCCCAGTCTACACTAACATACTTCTACATGTATGATATTCTTTTTCACTTTTGAGTGACATTAAACTGATGTACCTCCGCTTATGTTAGTAGTTATCCTGATAACTGATTATTATCATGGTTCAATAGGATGTATCGATATATTCATACATTTCTTTCATTAATAATAAATGATCAAATTAATAAGTAATAGTGTTTGTATGTAATGAATGTGCAGAAATGAAGACATTGATGTTCTACATAGATCCTACCTACCTTTAGTTACTAGATTTTTACGAATTTAATTGGTGTCTCGTTTTAATGAATCACTCTATAAAAGCAATCGACTTGGCTAATCCCGCCGTCGTTCTTTCCCCTCTTAAATGATGTCGATGATGCAGGTTCTATCGCTTTGATTAGCAATCACCGACGCTTATCTAATCCGATGGAAAAAAAAGAGAGGCAGCACAAATAGATGGATCTGTTCCATCGTTAAAAGATCAGATCTATCTCTTTGCAAAGTAGAATCTCTTGCAATCGTGCACTTCACGTCACACTCTTTTAACATCATCTGCAACGGCTTCCACATTGTTACGACTTTTTCCACGTTGCTCCGGGGCAGAGTTAAACGTAACTACTGAATGAACCGATTTCCGTCAATGTCCTCAAATGAAGTGAACGACGCGTTGATTCTATTCCTTTTAGAGATATAAATAATCCCTGTTTGTTGTCAGTCTGATTTTGGACTAGGTGTGTAGGGCATACGCGACGTGCATGCTTCTATGATGATACGAACATTCGTGCAGGGTGCTGGTTCAATGTAGGAGCAAAATCAAATGCCGTACAGCGTACACAATCAAAGTTCGAGGATTTGATTCGTTGTGGGCTGCTTGTTTGTACATACCATAGTGATTCTAATCTTAATGAATCGTAAGGTTGTAGTGTGATTATGATTTATGAGACGGTTGTGCATATGCGATGCAATTTTCAGCTGTATACATCAATGAGACATTTACGACATTGGCCATTGAAAAGATTTGTTTGCCTTGTAATGGGCAGTTTCGAAGACACACTCTTAATGTAACCAAAAATATTCTACGATCTACCGACAGTCTGTTAATTACACCGTAATTCTCCTTTCTTGCAAATCAATTGATTCCGCATCGCTGATTTCTATCAGCCTTGGAGCGCACCTCCCGGATTGCCTATTCGAACCGTTGCGAGAGCATCAATCGCTGGCATCAACACGAAATAAGTAATTATTCCATGAATTTCGTGTGTCACTGAATTTTCGTTATACGTAAATGTAACAAACGTGCGCCAGAGTGGGTGCGTGACTTACAATTAGAAGCGAGCGAGTTCGCTGCGGATATTAATGACGCTGAAAAGGTGATTAAGTGACGTTTCATCAGTTGAAAGACGACGAGAGTCGTATCCACGAGCCGCGGCCCTGACGCACGGCATTCACGGTAATCGCTGTCAATAATTTGAAATCACCCACTTGTCACCGAGATAATGTACTTGTCCAGGAGTCGTTAGCGCCCACCCGGTCTCACACTTTTCAGATAAATTAATCCTGCTACTGCCGAACGTCAATGGTCTCGAAAATAAATATTGTAGTAGTCGCAATTCGGCACTGAAGCAATCACATGATGGAGCGTGGACGTGCACATGTCCGGGCGTCTTAAATAACCCTCAAACACGAACATTCCTAAGGTCTACACACAATGCGTGATCTATGCTGCTATTATCTGCTAATAATAGCTGCTTTGCGACCGCGTTAATTTCTGGGGAGATTAGATTATCGTTATAATTCGGGTTGTTTTCCTCGTTGGACCGTGGACATATTTGTGTGTGTGTGTCTGTATGAGTGATTATTTGTAATTTTTCTACGTAACTTTAATCGCATCGGCGTGTTATGACACGATTGCGTGATTTGGGATATACATAGGCGCGTCAGTTTGATAGTGAGAAAAGTAATGTCGCAAGCTTTCATTCGACACGGTACCGGGTAACATACCATAATAGCCGACTATGGCGTTATTCGAGCACTTATACTGTTAAGCGTTCAAGCGGAGTGTTTTGGAAACGTAATATTTTACTACACATATTCTTCATATCTACACGTTTTCGAAATGGTGCTTGATTCTTCTCAGAATAGTGTATTATCATGAAAACTATTCGCGGTGCAGACTCAAACAGATCCGACGCGTTTCACGAAGAGAGTGAAATCTCGATACTCACTGGCAAGCAACAGGATGCCGAAGAGAACGAGGAGGTATCGTGCCATGATGAAAGTGCGATCAAACAGCAGCGAATTCGTGAAACGGTCTGGCCAATTTTAGGAACCGTCCCAATCCGGCACGATGGTACTCACTCGGAAGAAATGCGAATGCGAATGCGAATGCGAATGCGAATGCGAATGCGAATGCACTGCTACGATCGGTGGCCGGCTGAGCACTGCCGCCGGCACGGTCGACCATGTTAAATAAGACGCCACCACTTCTATATTTCGCGCCGGCATGCCCCGGCATGACGCCGACGACAGGCCACACAGGCCGAGTTTGTCGATAAAACGAATAGATTTGCGAAAGGGGTGAGAGGGGCGTGAGAAGAGGTTTTTACGTGCATGGAATGCGATTCTCTTCGAATTACCTTGATGCGAAGAAATCTCACCGAATGCAGCCTGATCTCGTACTTGGCGTTTCATCCTCGTCCCTCGTCCTGCTGCCTCCTAATTGAGTAACCTGCGCGCCTCGGAGCAAACGAGGAAATTTGATGAGACTAGGTGCGCGTGACTAGAACGAAGAGCAAGGATTGGATAGAGATGATCGGAAAGGAGCGGCGGCGTGTTTAGCATACAGGAGCACCATCGATGATCCTCACTTAAAACGATAGTAGCAGATGTTGATGACACCATTGTTTCTGCGTGACACGTGAACATTGGACGATAGGTAAGTATCCGTAAGTCATATTGTCGTGTGCTCGTTCATATTAGAAGTCCAATGTTAAATACATATCTATAGAGTTTGATCTTTCAAGCAATACGTGGTTGACTTTTTAATCGCTAACGGATTGATATTTTACGAAGGTATCTGAATACAACGAACATTATTTTGGTCTCCGGCCACTCCGAATTTACAAAAAGGTCGATCCCATTTCATTAGATAAACTGGAATTGAAAGAAAAGGCCAATGGGGCTCAATGCTTCTTCGGTCCGTTAGACATAAAAGTTCAGCTTGATATCTCGAATGGTGCGGATACGTAATCTTGGCTTCTTTTAACATAATATTGTTACGCTATCACTTGATAAACTTGATTGTCCCCATTTGGGAAATATTGTTGCAGACTTCAGGGTCGATGGTTCATTTTGCGAAGGTGTATTAGTCGGAGTCTTTACCCCTCGTGGAATCCCATGGTGACCGTCAACTCAACGGACCTTACGTTGCGCGCATAATTTCTCACTGAGAATGAGTGGCTAAGCTTTGCCTGACTTTGCCACACATTGGTGAAGTGGGAATTTCCGAATATGATTTGCGATCCTACCGGTAGCAATCTGCAAACGGTAAATGCTGTTTGCCTTTTGGTACTGGTCGTCAAATAAAGTTTCACGCACGAGGCAAAGAGACTGCGATCGATCTGTACATTATAACTGAAAAACGTACAAACTCTTCTCATAACTCATATAACCTGTGTCCATAGAATTTTCAAAAAACGGAGCGGCCGCCTTCGTTTCATCGTTCTGCTGAAAGGAATACCTAAGAAGCCCAATTATCAATGGCCAATACTTGCCGAATCATTTTAACGAAATGCATCGAAGGGATTACCTGAGGAATGTAAACGTGGGCTTGCTATTTACTCAGATGTATCGGTGCTTTCGAATATATGTACATCGTGCAACTTTAATGTATCGGTGCACGAATATATGTATATTGTGCAATTAATTAATCAACATTTCCTTAAAGTATATATTTTATTTAAACCGAGTTATCATTTGAATTATTCTTCAGGATTATATAACCACTTTCTGATCGTATCGGTATAAAAATGCGTGCAATAGTGTACATGGGAAAGAAACTATCGAGACAATCAAATTAGGACACTGTATTTTTACTTAGACGGTCGATGTCATTTATCTTGTCAGGCTTGTTCGCAGCCGATAAATTAACGATTAACAATAACTCTCGTAGCGCGTTCACATCTCATAACGGAACGTCATGGGCAATTGTATGTTTCCTCTCCCGTACCGATAATCCAGATATGTCGATACTACACGGCGCAGCTCAAACGGGAAGTTCTCTTCGGAGCATCCGGCCAACTGCGGTTGGGGACTTATTACGAGGCATTTGGACTTTCCTGAGAGAATGGTGGAGAATGGCCGTGTCGTCCTCGGCGATTTATGTCGTACAAATTAGATCGAGTTGCTGCTGAATAGCGGGCCATGCACGATTTGCATTGGCGTGCTGCTGAATTGGTTATCGGGACGTGCTATGTTTGATTGCATCCTGTTTTTCCGAATGGAGAGTCTGTCTCATTAAGATATGGTGCCTTTTGTGTTATGAGACATCGTTGGTTCATTAAGTAGGATATCATTCTGTTCCGACACAATCGATTTCGTGCCTTTTTATCGGCACATCATTGCAAAATACCCAGCTTAAACTTAATGCAAGAAATCATGTGCAGGTTTTTCTGTACTGGTCGTACAACCGAAAAGGTGGCAATTCTACATGAATAAATCAGTTGTTTCCGAGAGAATCAACTTTGAATCATCGACTCTATTCTCACTTTTATTGCTTCTTATTAGTCGTCTGTATTATTTCATAGCCTACTTGCATTATTCGTGCGGAACGGAGACCGAATAGAGAAGAAACGTATTTCACGTAGTCAGTTATTTTGTCATGAAGAAATCCTCACGGTTCTCGTATCTCATTGTCAGATTGCGCTATTGGTTAATCAAATGGTGTTTGCAAATGTATTGATGTGATTCCCAAGAATACCAGCAAATATTAGTATATAGATGCAATTAAAGTGATATTCTATAAGATTCTTAATATCCACCTACGCATCCAGTGTCGTTGTAGAAATCACCGAGACAAAATGCAGAATCGTGAAAAAACACGGACAAAAACAAAGTCCTCTGTATAAATGTTTACAGACTAACATGGCTGACATAATACTTGATACAGATGACGTAGTGAGTTACTGACCTATTAACTCACACACCGATCGTTTTATTTATCAACTTTGTAAGAATGCACATGGTCATAGAGCGGTAGTAGCAAGCGATTACAAACTTGAATGTTGAAATTTTCCGCGTAGTCAACTACGTCATACGAATGGTAATCGTTTCATTATGCTTCAAAGTAAAACAAAAATCACAGACACGGAAAGGAAGGGTGATAATCCGTGACAGAGCGTGAAAGAATTCTGAAGAATGTCATTATCGCATAAAGTGTACGCAAAAATTTGTGATCGCCGTCTGACAGACCGGATGCACAATTAAATAGCATACTTTCAATAATCGCAAGGAGATAATAAGTAAGACTCGCTTATATTCACTGTTACGTCTATGTACTGTCATGTTTACGATAGCGAACATACATATACAGTGAGGTGCAAAGCCGAAAGAACGTTAGATTCTTAGATTAGCATTGGATACAAGACTGATGACCTGCGATGCACGTGTATGTCCGTATTTTCATTTCACTGTTCGAGTTCAACGAAACAGACAAACAATCCAAATTTGACGAGTGTGAATTTTCATAAAAGCATTCAAAGTATTTGGCTAAAGAGAGAAGCGCAATTACTGTCAGCCTAGAGTGATTACAGTGCAAGTAAATAGAAGGGGAGGGGGCTATGATTATCAGTTTTCTCTCTAAAACATTACTTTTACTTCCACACCATCGTGTGACACCTTTGAGAAGGAAAGAGCATTATTTGGAGTATATCTACTGGTCACTCTATTAGTAACCATCCTAGTTGTGCTAGCAATTTGAAACGTTAACAGAATATTACCTGATTCATCGTTTAGTTTGAATGACTCACGAAGCTCATTTGAAAGATGCTTGGATCATATGCAGTGGTCTGGAGAAAAGAACAAAATATTGAAGGTAGTACTAATAGACAACAGTCTACTGACACATTTGTTAACGTTTTATCAGCCGAATGATTTATTAATGACGATGTCAAAACTGAGATCTTACGCCTTA
The DNA here is from genome assembly GCA_963942575.1 of Priocnemis perturbator. NCBI lineage: Eukaryota > Metazoa > Arthropoda > Insecta > Hymenoptera > Pompilidae > Priocnemis > Priocnemis perturbator. Next base: position 23,128,866 of record OZ012643.1, on the reverse strand, counting down.
CAGTGATATCGATGGAAATAATTTTTCCCTTATAATATAGAATAAACAAATGCGCACCCATGTTCTTGCCATTGGTAGAACTTCTAGTCTCCTCTCGTCGGCGCGATTTTCAAACCCAATTAAGAACACACACATTTTTTTATCAGTAAATCTCACGATGTTAAAAGAATATTCAAAAATATGGGAAGTTAGTAATTATAATTAATATGATAAAGAATTGAATAGAAGACGCCGCTTTCTTTGTTACGGAAACTCACGCACTAGCTCATTCATTATTATAGTTGAATTTTATTAAAACGAAATGTCATTGAATACAGCAGGATATATGTGTTGAAACGCTGGCAAATATTTTATTGGAAGCTTTAATTACACACTGACTGAATAACAACATAAATAAAAACGTTAATCATAATCAAGCAGTATTTTTGAAAATTGTTAGTTTTCCTCCGTACTGTTTACACTCATCTAAAACTTCAGTTCTCTAGCTTGCTCAGAATTGGGCTTTAATGTCCGAGCAGAGAAATTGAAAATTCTCTGTCTCGCGCCTCGCGTAACTCTTAGATGCAGGCGCACAGGCGCACAGCCCTATCAAAATTCTGCATAATACGTCATGAAGCGACCAATGAGAGACAGCGTCGTGCGGAGCGTGACAGTACTTAACTCTTTCTGTCCTTTTCCACCGTTGGCACAAACGGCCCAAGGTAGTGGACATGAGTGGAGTAACACTAGTAACAGGCATCTGTCCTGAAATATATGAAATAAAGATTTCATTGTTAAGACTCGGCTCCAGTGCCAGCAGACGTGGCATCAAAACTCCATCGGAGTTCCCGGGGTGGGGGAACCCTCGGCAAGTGTGCGTGCGTGTCCGTGAGAGCTGCGCGCGCCGTTTCTCACCGAATCGCGCTCGGCTTTTAGAGAAGGACGGAACTATGCTGCGTCCCCTTTCAACCAGCAACGCGCGTTGCGTCTGCGTTCCGCACACAGGCCGGTGACAGTGGTGCCAGATTTCGCATAAGGCATCGCACGTACCATTGCGTTCTTTCAGCCGGAAGGCAAATCGGGCACCACCGCCGTGAGCAGAGCGCGATCCAGAGAAAAGTGAATCGAGGAGAGTTTGGGATTGACTCGTCGTACTCATCGTCGCTCGTCGACGCGGTTTTTGTTCGTTCGTTCGCGCCTAGCCATGGTTCAATTTTTTTTCACAGAATAATTTGTTTTTTTAATTATTCATCACACGGCATCAAACGATATTCATTTAAAAATATTTTATTACTTACTACGGATAGTTTTTAATATTTTGTCAGCGGAATAGATGTGTCGTATTGGTTTATAATAGATATGGGCAAAATATATATTTCATAAATTTTGGTTTCAGTAACATTAATCTTTCTGTGGTAGTAATAAATGAGAAAGTATATAATAAATGTCAATTATTGCGTATTATGCATTAACCGTGAAACAAGTAATAGGAGCACTTCTTGCACTAGAACGTTCTGAGGGATCGTACTAACACGCGATTTTAACACACGACAGCGTACGTCAGGAAGAATTTGCTTGACACGACGCGACGACGGTGCGAATGTTTTTATGAGTTGTTCTCTATGATTTGTTCTGCATGATTTCTTTTCTAAATAGAAGGTGATCAAATTGTGTATATATTCTAACAGTTCTCAGCAAGTCCCATCACATTGATTTGAAACGTTTTTCTTATTTCGCACGTTTAGTTTAAGAACGCTCTCCCCATTTCGTGAAAGAAAAAGTTGTTCGGTTGAAGGCAATTCACCGTTCATACTGTAATCCATATGTACGTCCATTGTCGCATTCTGCCCACGAAATGTCGCAACGTGCGTATTGTCAAAGAAGGCATGATAAAACAGGACAATAATAACAAAATCCCTGTGAATTGAAAACCGAAACTTTCATTGTGCCGCTCCCGACCGACCGCGGGTCGCAGTTGGACTAATTGAAATATCTGAAAAGTCTAACCATTCTTAGCACGTATTTCACGTACGTACTAGAAATGATTCCCCCGGAACTGTAACCGACTTTTCCAATGTCATTTATTCATCATTATGTACGATATGTATTACATTTAAATGCACATGTACAGGGTGCACAGGTTGTGATAGTCAGCTTTGTTCCTGTAAACGGTAAGTATTACACAAAATTATACAGGAAAGGGTTCGATGGGTTCGTAATATCTATATTCTACGAGACTTCATTCAATTCGAAAGTGCAACGCCGCACCCGACAAATGCAAATGCGTATGTAAGGTTTCTGTTTATAAAATTTAAGATACGTGGACTTCCACGCCACCCATGAGGTGCCACGACTAGCGCGTTCGGTTTTTTAACGTGGACCGTCGCCTATAGCCCTATTGTACCACATTTTATGATAATCATACAGCGTGCGGCAATACCTCTGTCCACTTTGAACGACGGAGATATTCAAGGTGGACAGAGTTATTGCCCCACGCTGTAGAATTAAGGGTTAGAAAAGAAATGAGAGGAATTTTTTTTTTTTTTTTGTTAATTTTATTTCATATTAATGTTGACATTGTATTTTTGTGTGGCGCCCCCCCCCCCCCCCGCCGCTGGCGCCACCACACAAAAATGCTCTCATTTCTTTTCTAACCCTTACTTCTACAGCGTGGGGCAATAACTCTGTCCACCTTGAATATCTCCGTCGTTCAAAGTGGACAGAGGTATTGCCGCACGCTGTATGATTATCATAAAATGTGGTACAATAGGGCTATAGGCGACGGTCCACGTTAAAAAACCGAACGCGCTAGTCGTGGCACCTCATGGGTGGCGTGGAAGTCCACGTATCTTAAATTTTATAAACAGAAACCTTACATACGCATTTGCATTTGTCGGGTGCGGCGTTGCACTTTCGAATTGAATGAAGTCTCGTAGAATATATATATTACGAACCCATCGAACCCTTTCCTCTATAATTTTGTGTAATACTTACCGTTTACAGGAACAAAGCTGACTATCACAACCTGTGCACCCGGTACATGTGCATTTAAATGTAACACATATCGTACATAATGATGAATAAATGACATTGGAAAAGTCGGTTACAGTTCCGGGGGAATCATTTCTAGTACGTACGTGAAATACGTGCTAAGAATGGTTAGACTTTTCAGATATTTCAAATAGTCCAACCGCAACCCATGGTCGGTCGGGAGCGGCACAATGAAAGTTTCGTTTTTCAATTCAGAAGGATTTTGTTATTATTGTCGTGTTTTATCATGCCTTCTTTGACAATACGCACGTTGCGACATTTCGTGGGCAAAATGCGACAATGGACGTACATATGGATTACAGTATGAACGGTGAATTGCCTTCAACCGAACAACTTTTTCTTTCACGAAATGGGGAGAGCGTTCTTAAACTAAACGTGCGAAGTAAGAAAAACGTTTCAAATCAATGTGATAGGACTTGCTGAGAACTGTTAGAATATATACACAATTTGATCACCTTCTATTTAGAAAAGAAATCATGCAAAACACATCATAGAGAACAACTCATAAAAACATTCGCACCGTCGTCGAGTCGTGTCAAGCAAATTCTTCCTGACGTACGCTGTCGTGTGTTAAAATCGCGTGTTAGTACGATCCCTCAGAACGTTCTAGTGCAAGAAGTGCTCCTATTACTTGTTTCACGGTTAGCGCATAATACGCAACAATTGACATTTATTATATACTTTCTTATTTATTACTACCACAGAAAGATTAATGTTACTGAAACCAAAATTTATGAAATATATATTTTTCCCATATCTATTATAAACCAATACGACACATCTATTCCGCTGACAAAATATTAAAAACTATCCGTAGTAAGTACTAAAATATTTTTAAATGAATATCGTTTGTTGCCGTGTGATGAATAATTAAAAAAAAAATTATTCTGTGAAAAAAAATTGAACCATTGCTAGGCGCGAACCGTCGAAAAAAAATCACGTCGACGAGCGACGATGAGTACGACGAGTCAATCCCAAACTCTCCTCGATTCACTTTTCTCTGGATCGCGCTCTGCTCACGGCGGTGGTGCCCGATTTGCCTTCCGGCTGAAAGAACGCAATGGTACGTGCGATGCCTTATGCGAAATCTGGCACCACTGTCACCGGCCTGTGTGCGGAACGCAGACGCAACGCGCGTTGCTGGTTGAAAGGGGACGCAGCATAGTTCCGTCCTTCTCTAAAAGCCGAGCGCGATTCGGTGAGAAACGGCGCGCGCAGCTCTCACGGACACGCACGCACACTTGCCGAGGTTTCCCCCACCCCGGGAACTCCGATGGAGTTTTGATGCCACGTTTGCTGGCACTGCTCGGCTCGCATGGGTCGCATCGACAACAGGTATATTCGTTGAACAACAGAAGCAGCCTTGTGAGCTCGTCGTCTTCCGTATTATATGAATCGGTGCCAGTGGCGATTGGTGGCGATGGTGGCGACGGTGGGACATTAAAAACTGGCGCCACCTACGTTCGTTCGTCATTCGAATTTTCCCATAGGATGTACGCCAATCATTTTCCGATATCTTTGTAAAGAAATGTTGCAATTGGCAAGCTCTCGAGTGAGCTGATAAGGTGATTGACAACGAAGAGGGAAAGGAATAGATAAGCGAATTGTAAAATAGCCTGAGTAAGAGAGTCGAGTCTACGAATACAAGGAAGAGAAACGAGCAGAGAAAGGAAGCTGCAACTTCTAAAGCCAGGATGCGCGGGCTTTTTTCCGGCAACGGTCGCGGTAAGCGACCATAGATGCAAGAGTGTCAAGAAGGTTGAAGAGTCAGAGAGGTGGGACCGGTGGGACCGAGCAGCGAGCAACGAGCACAAGCAATAAGCGTCAGAGTCGGAGCGGTCGGACTGCTCAGAGGCAGAGTGGGCAGTGGGACCAAGTTGGACCAAGTGGGACGGAATCGGAAAGGCAGTCGAATAGGAGAGAAGGAATGCTCGTGAGTTGCGCGCGGTTGCGCGCAGTTGCGCGGGAGTAACGAGGAGAGAACGATCGCAGCAGCGAGGGAGACGCGTGAGAGACAAGAGGCGAAGAAAGGGTAGGGTTCTCCGTCAAAATGTCGCAGAAAACGCCAACGCGGATACAGTGATCGTCGCTCCTCGTCGAAACAATACGAGGGTACGCTGCACGTTTCTCTTCCGACAAATTCTCACTGTCGTGCTTGCCCACGCTACATGACGCTACATGAGAGAGGGAGGGCGCACGAGCACCACTAATTGTAAGCACACGGTTGCTCGCCGCTCGCTCTTCGGTCCTCGGTTTTGCGGGGAGGGTGGCTGGGCTTCTCGTTGTTAGTAGATCGAGAAGACAAGAAAGGGGCGAGAGAGTGATGGGTGCATCGATTGCGCAGCGTCACCCGGCTTCTTTCACCCCGTCGTCGTCGTCACGGTCGCACTCGCACTCGCACTCGCAGTCTCCACCTCCACCTCCACCTTCATCTCAACTTCAACCTCCGTCTTCATCTACTCCCGCGCTCTTACTTTTTCATCCAAAATTACGGCGGCCGCGTTATTGTACTACGACGCGCGCTGCGATGGGTCAGTTCGATAATGCTGGAACATCTCGCAAAGAGATAGTGCGTGCCTGTGTTTTGTGCTGGATGCACCGGGTTGTGAGACGAGAGTATAAAATGGAACAGTTCGATCCGTCTCTGCGTGTCACGTCAATTTTCCCTTCAACCTATATAGCGCACAACCAGCGTCTCCGATTCTCCTAACTTTTCCTCTCTGTCAACCGTTTGTTCCGTTCGAGCTCATGATGCCTTGAGGCTGTCTCAAGTGCTTCGGAATTCACTTAAGGCGCACGAGTTGACGGCGATAGGCAGCTGATGCGATGTGTTCTTCCGTTTCTTTCGTTCGTTTGCTCGTCCGTTTTGTCGTCTTCTCTCTTTCTCCCTAGCCACGGAGAACGTTCCTTGAAATGTCGTTGAGTTTCTTTCATTACGATTCTAGCGAACAATCTGTTGTGGAACCCTTGCGTGATCTCGTTCAAGAGAAACACGACCCTTAACAACTCGGGCAATTTATTAGAAATATGCGCTTCTGTCCGCTTTTACATATTTCTTCTCTTTTCCTTTTTTTGCATTGAAAGTTGTGATATTTCCGAGCTACCTAATCAGCCTACTAAAGCCGAGTAGTTTTACAGTGCCTGAGTATTGCCTGAAAATTAGCCTACGTTTAATTTCATTTATCACTAGTCAGGAGACGTGATTCTGTGCCTTTTATTCGTTTGTACGAATATTTTTTAAGAATCATCTTCCATTGTATTTGTAGGTTACATGCCAATGTTTTTCCTGAAGCTGCCTGCATTTTTCTCTCTCTCTCTCTCTCTCTCTCTCTCTCTCTCTCAGGAATATGTATATGTGTATGTCTATATGTATATATATGCATATTCCTGCATATGGTGTAACTGTCGTATAAAAAAGATACTAATGTATTTTGGACTTCTGTGATAAACTATAGCTACGAAAGCTTTCCCATCATTTTCAATTCTAATTAGTTTTACTGTCAATATGTATATCTTGCTAAATTGACTGAATATTGAGGAAAATGGAGGAATTTTTATTTTACAAGAAACTAATTGCCAGTCTTTTGTAATATGCGGTACACTTGCATAACTTCTCTCTACAAAGCTGCCAGTTGGCAGGACAAGTTTTATGATTCAATGAACCAAATGATAATGCTAAGAGACGTGTGAGCATAATGATGGAAATTGCCTAAAACTAAATAATTATGGATTTGGTAGCCAAGAACTGGAAAGTTTGAATTATTTGCTTATATGTTATGTTTTCTACTTTAGCTCTCCAGTCAAATTAGTTGTTGAAAAGTGAAGAAAATGGTATCAACCCGTCAGTCCAGCAATATGGGAAGCAGTAATGGAGCTGGACCAGTTAACGAAGTCGGAGAAGGTGGTCCATCGAAAAGGCATCAACCTATGGCGACTATCGGTACTACAAATGGAGTATCCATCACAGAACCCCCCTCAATACGTAACTTAAACCTTTTGGATCTGCCAGTTGAAATACTTGAAAAGATTTTCAGCTATTTGGATTATAACACAGTAGCCCACCTACGTCCGGTAAGTGGCAGTCAGTGACTTATTAACATATCACTTTTATTAAGAAAAGACATGATGGGCATGGATATAACTTATTAATCCAAATTGTAAACTATTCATTTGGAACTATTGATGTTATTTAGGTATGCCACCAAATGGATCGAGTCTGCGGTGGCAAGTTAAATTCTACATTTCAGAAGCTACAAACGCAAATGTTGAGCCGTTTTCAAGCAATTAAGGCGCAAATGCCGCGACGCGAATCGGCGCGACGCAATCATCCACTAGCATGCGAATCGGATATTATCGAAACGCTACACATGCGACTCACCTTACTCCATATGAGTTTCGGCAAGCATATTGAGCGGAAACACTGTTGCTTCTTTCCCGGCGAAGTGCGTCCAACATTACAACGAAATACTTTTTTCGACTTATTCAGTAGTTATTCAACATGTTTGTCTTCGCAGATTCTGGACGAAGTCTATCGCATACTTCAATACATCAAAATTACTCCAAAGTTAGCAAGACCGTACAAAGTCACTGACGAACTCTTCGATCTCAGTACCATGGCAATGGAATATTTTAAGGAACGGATTGAACCCACGTTACCCGAAATTCCGTACTTCGGAGCTGATTTCTTGGATCTTGCAGGGACGTTCTCTTGTAGGTCTATATAATAGAAAAGTTAGTGAAAATTCGCTGAATCTGATTGATAAGGGTGTATTGTATTACAGCTTCTAGCAATGTGAACAAACCATACATGTGCCTGGAGTCAGCCCCACTGAGCGTTGGAAGCGGTAAAGCTGGAAGCGGTAGTGGAGAAGAATGTTCACCGCCACATTCTTCCGATGATCCGGTTCTTCTAGACTCGAGCGTGTCACCTCCGCAGTCAAATATGGTCTTAAGGAAACGAATACGCAAAATTAAGCAAGGCATGAAGAGGTACAATAGCCAACTAACATTGATGCGTAGGGATTTGAGAAGTTGTAAGGCAAAGATTGCTGAGCAACAGAAGCAAATCGTAGAGTACGCGAATCGGTTGGACGATAACGACAAGAAGAATGAAGAAACCTCCCGTAAATTTAGCACACTCCTACAGGTATTTACCAAGGTATACTTGGTACTCTTAAGAATTACCATTTACTGACAATCGTGCAAGGATATTAAGATTAGCTCGTGATGCCAAGTACATGAGAAAATATAATATCCGTAGAATGCGTGACGTCTTACTTCATTAAATTCATATCGGTGCTTTGTAGGAGTTGAACAAGTGCAAGACGGAGCTTCAATATTGGCGGTCCAAGTCCCCCGCGATACCGGTATGCGTTGGCTGTGGCCAGTCGATGCCTTTGCCGACAGAGGACTTGCAAGCTTTAGCTAATCAGGGCGTGTTACCGGAGGCATTCGGCGAAGGGCTAGATTTCATTCCCATTGCGGATGCTCACAGTCCTACAGAGATGTCTCTGCAGCCGGTGACTCAGCAGCCACCGTCGCCTCTTGTCGAAATGGCACCTCCAAAGGCACCCTTGCCTTCAATTTCCACGAAACGAAAATCCATAATGGAAGATGTGTCAAATGACGGGGCAAAGAAGTCACGTCGCATTGTCAAATCCCGTCAGACGAAGCGCTCAAATAAGTCGATGTAAATCGATTCTGATGATGGTACAAATATCTAACATCTCTAATGGGTTCTCAAAGAAAGTCTTTCTGTACGAGTAGCCACGCGCTCCTTCTCGATAGCAAACGGATGATCTTAGAAGAGTACAAAATTCTTTCCCAATCGTCCTGTATTTCACGCAACGAACCTCATTTTGTAAGTCGTTACTGTGCTATGATTGCCATGTAACGGGGATTGACGCGATTCGTTTTTCTATTTTATTACGGACGGATAGGTCACGGACACGAAAGTGACACTTATGAATATTCTAAACGATAGTCGATCGTCTGGTTCGCTCGTGAAGTCGCATGTGACCGTACGTTTTCGGATCCCCGCTAGAATGCTCTATTATTATTATTATTATTATTATTATTATTATTATTATTATTATTATTATTATTATTATTATTATTATTATTATTATTATTATTAATATTATTATTATTATGGTTATGATTATTATTATTATTATTATTATTTACCGCCACAATACATACCCCAAGGACAATGGAACACACGAATTTATGTTCACAGACATTTCTTATGTTACGGGAATGCCGGAGTACGTAGGGCAGATTAAATTTTGCATGCCGCACACAAGCGACATAAATTTACCTTCTCTTCTCCTTGAATAGCAGAGACGAGCACTGGTTTATAATTTACTTTCAAAATGCTAAACTAGACTATTTTGGTAGAGCGTAGATTGAGTATTGCATCTTCAATATTTTAATTGAACGCTTACGACAATACAGCAACAGACACGTGAAGTAATAACATTTCATTCAACCTTATACAAGAGAAAAGGTCTTTTATAAAACAGAATCGATACACAGCTATCCATGCAAGGGGAGCGTATAACATTTTTTTGCATTGTGATCGATCATTAATGCGATCTTCATTATATAGCATTTCTTGCACACAAGTCAATGTTGTCGCTTTCATAGAAACTTTTATACAAAATTGATGATTGACCTCCATCGGTAAGATTCTAGGAAAATTTCAGTTTACAGTACCGATAGAAAAGTACCTGAGAGGACTGAGTGGGCTGGTTCGCGCAGGTACTCCGAATGCACCTACAAGCATATCAACCTTCTCGTTTATCTCGCTCTGTTCACTTTAGAATATCAATTTTTGTTGGTTATGAGACGCAAAAAACGCGCGTGCGCGTCACTGATACGTCAATGTCCTGAATGTGTCATAGAGGTTACGATTTTCAGTTATTTGACCAAAGTTTGGTAGCATTTTTTTTGCTCTAAGCAGAACGTCTGATTTTCTAGTTTTCCACTTTCTTCGCACGTAAGCGATACTAATTTATTTAATCACCTACCAATGAACGGAACTGTACAGAAGGTAGTGTAATGAAAACCGCAGCTTGATGAAATCAAAACACTCGTAATGCTATAAATTTTTATCTGAGCCTTAAAGAGAGAGAGAGCGAAAGAGAATGTGCGAGAGTGAGAGAAAGTGAGAATGTGTCTAAATTCAAATAGTATAGAAGAATGAAATATTGGATACCTTGGAAGGTGTTATGTTATTTTCTCATACATGCCGTCTGACAAAAAAAGCGATCAACTCGCGGGATGGTATATATTGCAATATTAATAGAGCTAGGTAATTATTTATAGGAAGGATTACTTATAGGAAAATGATTGCACATCAGCCCATTTTGCTAATGTAAAATGTAAAGTGTTTCGGTCGATTGGCTCTTCCGAGATATAGAAATCTCATAGGGATGTTATTATTGAAAATATAAACGATGGGCAGTCACGTTCACGATTAAACCACGATTTAATATTTAAAGATTGGTTTTCGAAGTCATGCGCTCTATCTTGCGCGATGTTCGAGGATAGGACTATGTAGGGGTAGTTACCTGTCTTATTTGCACCAATCATCTAATTAATCTGAAAGGAATGTAGTTAGAGATATTGTGAGTTATTATTATTCATGATTCTAGTAATACAGATATAGAATAATGATAATAAGTAAAGGATACTTTATTATAAATAAATGAAAAAAAATATATATACACACACACACACACACACACACATGTGTATGTACACATATATCTATAAGTGGGGTGTATCCCGGGGAGCACACCGCCACAAAGCATTTTAGTTTAAACTTTAATGAACAATAGGATATATTATTAATAATAATAAAAGTAATTATCGAGATATATATATATCTCTCCAGCTACAGTACCCACAGGAAAACACACACACACACACACACACACACATATATATATATAATTTTTTATCGATGTCAAAAAGAAATTAGAAAAAATGATAACCGAGGCATGCAAGAAATGAGAGAGAAAGCTATACTATGCGTGGATGTGAGAGAATGTGTGATATATAAGAAATACTAAATTCAAACTTGATGAGAATTTACGATGTGATGCTTTATCGATTTAACTGCGGGCAAGTGACCTTTATTCAAATAAAAATACATGTGGGGCGTTTCTGGCCACGAAGATGTGTGAAGTTTACTTAATATTACATTGCATAGGATTGCGGGGGCGGGCATCGCTGTGTCGGAAATTTCAAAACGCTTGCATTCTACGCTTAAAGCCACGACGAATCTTTTAGCCATTTTAACAAGAATCAGCTGAATTATTGTAAAATTAATGTTGAGCACCGAAATTCGCACTTTACACGAAACCTTCGTAGGTCTCTATTGCAAAGACCTTCTGCGTTGACAAAAAACGAAATGCAGGATAATAATAACCGTACACTTCACGTGCCCCTCACTGAAATGTCGACACGTCTGATGACATAGCATAGCCAGTTGGTTGTTTTTAAATAGTTCACAGTCTTCGGCTTTCCGACATAATCCGTCCCCGAACGATACATACGTAGCGTTGTGTATTACACGTATATGGGTCTACTAAGTTAGGTATACAATCAAGTATAACAATGAATACACAGTTAATTTTAGAATAATTGACTAGATAGTAGGCACTGTGCTACAAGAGATATGAAGCACAGAACAATGATTTCTCCGGTGTCCTGTATAAAGCCCGAGGACCATATGTCACAAAAACAAAAACCCCTGTGAAGACCTGTGACATCCATAATGGTTCTTTAGATCAGGAACACCTCCATAGGCAAATACTCAAAAAACACACTCTTGTATACTTTTAATTTACATTGGATACGCAGACACACACACACACACACATCCAAATGAGAATGGGAAAAAACATAGGATTACAATTGGCAGCGTCATGCATGACTCGAAACGTCGAGGCGCCGAAGAAAATATGATCACATTATCTTAACTGGTTTTACGTGTATTGAAGCGATTGTAAATATATATATTAGATACACCTTATAATAAACATAATTTAACATAAACTGTAGTGGCCTTTGAAGTATGTAGATGCCAGGGCGAGTTGAGCGAGCGAAATGAAAATGACCAAATGGAATGGAAATAAGTTTTGCGCATGTAAACTAAGGCTGACGACACCGTTTGCCCCTTTTTTTAACCGAAAACAACGAAAACCTATTAACAAATATCTTATTACAATTACACCGACCTCTATAAAATAATACATAGCTCTTCATTTAAATCATAATGCTATATAGATACTGTATGTATGTGCGTAGGAAACACGCTTGCACCGTAAAAACAATAACAAAACAATTGCAAGCAATACAATAAATTTAGATTTCTTTTAAAATCATGTTTAACGAAAGCTACGAACAATTTCTTTTTCTTTGTGTCGGTGGCATACTCTATATACGAAAATCGAAATCTGCCGAATATCGTGAGCATTGATAAGACTGTCTAGTGAAGGCTAATTTGATAACTTTGAGACAATTGGTGCGCCAGAATACGTAAAACTTGAGCAAATTTTAACCCTTTGCTCTACCGTGTCTGCTCTCGGTACCGAATAATGTTGGCCAGGTACATATAAAGCAACGTCACGTGTGGTGTCAGAAGATAAGATGGTGTGATGCGAAGAAGGCTGCAAAATTTCGGGATTTACAAAGTTGAATGTTTGTAATGAAGTTCGTGCGACTTCAAGGACTCATTATCGTGCGTTCTTTTCTCACGATCAGCACTGTCCAGCACGCATAGGCCATACGGCCATATCATATCTCATTGCCAGTCATGTTCCCGAATTTCATGACAAAATCTTTTGAGAACATATTTTTGAGCCTACAACCTATCGAAGAAGGAGTACTATAAATATTCCTTTGTTGCCCCGTGACACTAGGCTGATCTTTTAACAGTGCAAAGGATACATAAATACGGGAAGTCTATTGCTGATGCGGAATAATTGTTAATACAAATGACAAATGTGATGAAAATCGATCTTCCGCGTGTCGTCTGCTAGGCGAGCACGTGCTTTCTGGTTGTCATTGAGCTGACAATTGATGCCAGCAGAGGGCCGCGTGGGTCCTCGCCGTTCCCGACGAAGGACGGTGGTAAGGTTGGGTAAGGTGGTTGACGGCGGTGAGGTGAGGTCAGATGAGGTGTGGTGTGTGACGGACGGTACGCGGTACGCGGTACGCGCGGGTACGGTACGGTACTACGGTGTACGTAGTACGTACGGTATTCGTAGGTCTTAACAGGTCTTAATAAGACTTAAACTTAAGACCATCTTCAGCACCGGTTTGACCAATCATATGGCTCTCTAAATTCAACTTCAGATGGTCTTAAGTCTTAAGATGTGAGTGGATATGAGTATTAATACCGTCCATAAAATTTTGCTTTTTTTTGGCATTTTCAAATTGCAATATCCACCGTTTCTTTGGGCGAAAAGAATGAAAGTTACTCTCCGATCGACTAGACCAGGCCTGCAGAACTTGTGACACGCGTGCCACATCTCCCCCCCTGGCACCGTACCGCCCCGCGGTGCCGGCCGAGGAGAAGAGCCCCGTCTCTATGGCCATTGTTCTGAGATCAGAGAGTGGGTACCGTGTTACGGGCACCTCTGGCTACGTCTTCGATGTTCGACTGTTGTCGCCTCATTGTAAATATTACAGGAGAGGGGGCAATTCTCCTCGGTCGGCACCGCGGGGCGGTACGGTGCCAGGGGGGGAGATGTGGCACGCGTGTCACAAGTTCTGCAGGCCTGGACTAGACCTTTCGGGATCTCCAAGAGGGTGACAACACTCACTGCGAAATCGACGGGCAGCCCTCAATTCGTAGCAGTTCTGGAGATATTGGATGTTGCAAATGCGAAAAAATTAGACATTAAATTGTTATGGCTTTCGGCGTTAGTAGCATCTGATAAAAATCAGATTTCAGAAAATCAGAGTTTTTCACAGCCCTCTCATGGCCCAGCTATTGATGCTAAACCAGTTGTATTAACCTAACATAGGATAGATTCACCCCACATCAAACCATCACATTTAAAGCATCCATGTCTCTCGGCCGACTGCCCAACTTGGCGCGGTGGTGACCCGATCTCACCGATCTCACTACATATCACTGCGTCTGCGTTTTGTGTCTGCGTGCTGTCCATAGACCTTATGTATAATTAAATTAAATTGTATGTAATTGTCATATATAGAAATGATGGGATTGGGAATGATACATGCAGTTGCTCATTCCAGGTGTTCCAGGTATATAGACTATAGGCTGTACAATCTATAGTGTTCGATCAAGTTTAATGGGTGACGTGTGTGCATTTCCGTTAAAGATGGCGGCATCGAAACGTCAGTGGTGCAGCGCGATGTGCTCGTTATACGGTTTATTATAGTTGTACGAGCAGATCCCGCGTGGATTGCGACGAATTAATGTGAGTGAACGTTCATCTGTCCTCCTTTGAACGGTTCTTACGGATTTTTTCGCCTGACGATACGCTCAGATGTTTTGGCGAAGTTTCTTACTCGACGTCGTTTCAACTTAACCTATAGACATAAGCAGCGGGTCTTCATTCCTTTTACTTCGTTCGCTTCCTTCAGTCGGAATTAATCGTAACTGTTATGGCGGACACGCCACACAGTGACGGATTTGAGCCACGTGAGTAAAAATATCCAATGTATATAGACTGTCCTGCAAAATCTTACGCCATTACACCTTTCTACTACGTCGTTGTGCTTCATGGATGATTAGTTGTAGGGTATTTTCAATTTCTTCACATGTGTATCTGTTTGGCACACAGTTATGCTCTCCTTATTATGTTATTGTCACCTTTGTTGTTCGATCGCTTAAAACCCCCTAGCCAGATTTTCAAGTCAATAAAAGATGAGATATCTCTGAGATGATGTTACCACTGAACAAGATCAATATGAATTTTGATGCAGATAAGTAAGAATGTCTCTACATTACTCTCTGTTATATAGATTAATTTGTATTAAGAATGGAACAATATGCTGCTAAATGCTTCAAACCTGTGTAATATTATTACGATACTACACATAAACACTAAAATGAGGTAATTATTTGAAGGAATTGGTCGGATTGATATCATTATCTATGAGCAAAGATTGTTGCTGCAATACACAGATAACAACTGTCTGTTATAGTCTTATCTTCATGAGCCTTATGGCAGACGTAGGATGATAAAACTTAGTACCATTAATTGTTCATGCTTTGGTTATATTATCGTTGCAGAGCGTCTGGCAATGCACAGTGGAAGCAGCAATATAGGATCTGATGCAGACATGAAATTGGAACCTTCTAGTCCAACAGAAAAATATACGTTTTCCCGCTGTAGCAGCACAGGTTCTGTAAATACCCCATCTTCTTCTGCCCATAATACAGGTATGAAAGGGAAATTATTTCTAAACGATTTTAAGATTTTAATATAGTTTCTTTTCGTTTGACATAAAATAAGATTTAATAGAAATATGTACCGACTAATTTCACCAGGCAGACATGTTTCCTGTGTTAAAAACTTGGTGACTTTTAGAGTCTATTCTTCTGTATATTACATCCCACAATGATCACGGTTACATACTATTTTGATAAAAATATTTTGTACCTCGATGAAGGATTTTGGTTCTCTAGGATGTTTGAAACACATCTCCAGTGTTTTACGTTGGAAATAAACGCTTATTTATAGAGGACGAAGACAGTGACAACAAGAATTCAACAATAAGCTACAAGGAGCGCCGCAGGGAAGCTCACACGCAGGCAGAGCAGAAACGTAGGGATGCCATCAAGAAGGGGTACGATTCTCTTCAGGACCTGGTACCGACTTGCCAGCATACGGATTCGTCTGGGTACAAACTCTCCAAGGCCACAGTGCTGCAAAAGTCCATTGATTACATACAGTTCTTGCTACAGCAAAAGAAGAAACAGGAAGAGGAGCGTAATGCTTTAAGAAAAGAGGTAGTTGCACTGAGAATTATGCAGGCCAATTATGAGCAAATTGTGAAGGCTCATCAGACCCAGCCAGGACACGCCGAGATGCGAGTGTCAGACGAAACAAAATTTCAAGTGGTAGGTCTGGCCTTAATACTGAACGACTAAGCATCACATAATACTTTCGTGTAAATTGGAAATAAGTTAATGATTTCTAGAGTTGCTTCATATATAAACAACATATTTAGTTTTTTCCTAATAATTCATGAAAAGGAATTTTTGATGTCGTAGAAAATATTTGATTGACTAATTCTTCTTACACTTTCATTTAATCCAGTTCCAGGCAATTATGGATCGTTTGTTTCAAACGTTCAACAACATTTCCGTGGCTAATTTCGCGGAGTTATCTGGGTGTGTTTTCAGTTGGTTGGAGGAACACTGCAAGCCTCAGGTGAATTTGCTTTTGCCACATAAGATTGATTCTCACATAAATACAGTTTTTTGGAGCAAGAAATATAAGGAAATGCTTTGATTGTTTCCAGACTCTTCGAGAGGTAGTACTGTCCGTTCTGCAACAGCTCAACAGCCAAATCAGCTAGTCGAATGTACCGTCGGAGTCTCCATCGCACAATGTCCCTGTTAAAATGTCAAGTGCATGAAAATTTTCCAGCGGGTACTCAGACCAATCATATGCTAGTAGAGTTACCAAATAGGATAGGAGATGCATGCTTCTACGCGAGTGAAGCATGCTCTACGGGTAACGTTAACGACCGCGCGAGGAATATAAATAGAAATTTATTTTATATATGAATATAAATGTAACAAACAGCCATACTTTTTGGCGTAAAGGGATAAAAGTGAGAGTGAGTATAAAAGACCAATCTCATGATCAGCGACGATCAGATATTGAATACCTGTACCAGAGATTTTTTATTACACATACTTTGCCGTATACAGTTGACACACACCATGTGTATATATGTTCAAGTGTATCTGGGTATGTACATAATTAATAGACCGTTCCGTTGCACCGTGGTGTAGAGGAAAAGTTGACATCGTTGAAGTCTGTACTCTTTTCCATTGAACTCACACTCATCGTAGTATCATATCCTACGTCCCAGCCCCTTCGTCCTCGAAGCCTGCCGACATGAGTAGGTTTACGTAAATTGATGTGTATCCAGGGTCTGTCAGTATGAATAGCCTTACTTATTTCGCCGTCCGAGGCACTCATGTCGGAAGAGTTTTTATTTTTAACCACATATTCTCCTTCTGCAATCACTTTTGCCAGCTAGACTTTTTCTGATTCCGTGGGCATGCTATCGCCCTGTGTAATATCGTTGAGAGGTATGGCATCCATTCGTGGCCTGCGCAGATCATCGGGTTCGCGAAGAGGACTTTGAGGGCTCGATCGTCGTCTTTTCATTCTCTCTCCCTGTCGGCAGCACAAATCCCGAAAGATACATCCGTAACAAACTAGTAATGTGGTCATCATCATGAGGCCTCCGATCGCCAACACGATCACCAACAGGATGGATATTTCGTCGGCCATGGCACCGAAGGACGGATTAGGTCGATATTTATGGGGACCTGCGAAAGTGAACGAGACGGTAAGCTTTGTATATATACGTTCTACAGGTTGATTGGGAAACGACCATTTAATATAATATGATTGATAGATTACCGCCGCCAAATTTATCCAAATTTGAAGGAAGCATGAAATATTTTGTAATGAACCAATACATGCAATTGGAAAAGATAATAAAGGCATAAAGAATAGTTTAATTCATAGAGAGAGGAAGGAAAAGAAGGGTTTTAAGAGATAAGCAAAAATTTGAACAGGTAGAAACAAGTCAATGACAATTACGATCAATATGCAGGAGGCTTCAATTCAGCTAATCATAACTTTGGCTATGGGTGCTATCGACAATAAGAAGAATAAAAATTCATATAAACATGTGTTTGCAAACCTTTACATTTCCAGTTTTAAGCGAATCAATGGGTTTATTGATCCCCTCAAAAGCGACGCCCGACTTCCTTTAATGCTTGAGTTATGCAAATCGTTCGATAATCCCGCACCCCACGTGATTCGAGAACGAATTACGCCCCGTTAGGGCAGAATGATACGCACGGAAGATATAGTATATTGTAATGTGGGCTCGATCAATATGTTATTGTTAACCGCTCACTTGTTAGACATAATAACATACAGTTTAAAATTTATACGCTTATTATGTTACTGATATTATCGCGATATAATTTTCCCGTTAGATGAACCTGTAATATGTTCGATAACGTAACATACATGTATATAAAATCGTTGTGACGCTTGACGAGTGTACATGTACAAGCAGTGAAAAAGGTGACACAGTGCAGTGCTAATGAGTACGTATAACGGTAATCTCATGAAAAGGAAATAAAGTTACAGCAAATAAGTATATACATTCTGTGTGGGACGAATAATGTATCTCAACGTCGTGCACAGGATCCGTTTCGACTGAATCTCTTTAAGTGTGCGCGGGAACGAATCCTATACATGGTCTCGACTGCTAGTCAAAGGTGTTTTTCCCCCGGAATAAAGCCACTTCTCCTTTTCTGATCGCACTGTTCTCGTCGTAAATCATCACAGTCCCGAGACGATTTACAACCCTCGCAGAGAGGTGGCGGTGTTTTACGATATTTTCTACCCGTCGATTGGTCGCGAAGAAAAAAGGGAGAAAGCCAAACTGCCGCGAGTCTTTTCGGAAGAAAAAAGCAAAAGGGAGGAAGGGTGAGAAAAGTGTATATCGATTCATTTTCCACGAGGGTATAACGCAACGTGTATTGCGAGCGATTCATGTCATTCACTTTTTATGGCCTCCGGGATAGAGACGCATTTTATATGCTGAGTTGGTTTCTATGTCGATCGGAAACTAGAATGGGAACGGCGCTGACAAGGAAGAATTTCGACCCGCGTTTTACTGCGTCGGATATTGGACGGCGGGAGGGGGAGCGAGAGTCGAGAGTCGAGAGTCGAGAGTGTGCTATAGCTTCAGTCTCTGCATCATCGCCTTTTCCTTTCGCACAGTTCTGCACTCCTCTCTTCACTCTACTGTGGAAAACAAGAGAGAAGCGTCGATAAGTCTTTACGGATATTATCATTATGTATAGTTTATTATGATGTCAGCGCAATATGAAATGCGACAGGCGACATGTGGAGAAAAATGTTTTAGGCATGACAAATCTTTGTTCGTTTGGCTATTTCACATATTGATTGCTGCGTGAAATTCGGTGATGCCGAATGAATTTAGTGTAATTTGAAGTAAGACGTGGTTAAGGGTTGAGGAAGTATCACATATAGAGACAGACACGATAAATGGGGTGCAAACGTTCGAAATTTTGGTTTGCCGTAAAGCCGTAAGTGATATGACGATTTTTCGGAGACGGAAAAAAGTTTCTTTTTAGATATTTAGCTGTATCCAATCTTACCTCCTCCACCATGGGTCGAAGATTACCCGGGTCCGAGTTCCACCTCGCTGCGGGACGTTCTGTAATCCTTCTGACCTGATAATAACCTGCAGTAGTGTAGAGGTAAAGATTGGTAAAGGAAATGGATATGTTTGATTGGAAAGGGTAAGTACCGCGTTTCCCGTTCGTACAGTCATGTAGTGTGTGACACGAATATCGACACGACGTCACGCGTTTTGGCTTTCTTCCTCCCTTCTCCCGCGTGCTGGTATGGTCGTACGCTACGCTGTACATACTTCGTATTGCGCGTTCCAGAGCCTCGCTCGGAGCCGGGGTGGGTTAGGAGGTCTCCTCGTGCGATTTCTCACGGGTCGAATTTGCAGATTGGTACGCGACTGGCAACGAGCCGGAAATACCACTGAAATTCATTGGCAAACCACGACCTCGGCATATTGCACCTGACAGTTACCTACTTGTTTCTCTCGGCGACGGTAATGTTGCAATACAAATGCTCGAATTTCACCTTTCTCTCTCTCCCCCTATCGTCTATAAAGAGAATATAACTCTTGTTCGACTGTTGCTTCTGAGGGCACGTTCTACGGATGATTGAAGCCATGCGTTTCGCGTCGCTCTAGAATTTGTCGACATGTTTTACCTACTAACAATAAGTAAGAGCCCATTGCATGCAATGCTTTGACTGTGGAGTGATTCCATTTTTTTCCGACTTTTTCTACTGATTTCGGCTGTCTATCGCTATGGTCCCATTACTAATTGCTTCTGCAAGCTGATCTTACGTTGAGAGTTACTTCCGAAAATTGATTCTTTCCGTGAGAATTCTCCGGCGCTGCTCCGTGATTGTAGCAATAAAGGATATCCCTTCCCCGAGCTACGTTATTCCTTGCTTCACACTACCGGCCGCGATTTATCGAAGATACCCATTCTCCATTTTATGTAAATCTTCTGAAGGGGTGTCCATGTCCCTTCTCATCACGGCGATGGCGATATCGAAACGTCTCGAGAAAGATGGACTTTCGTCTTCCGTGTATACGAGGAAAGGCTGGAAGAAGTCTGACAATCTGAACGGTATTATTGGGAATTTTCGATCGACCGACGAGCGACGAGGAATAACCAGAATGGGGGCGTATTCTGGCAGGAGGTAGGAGGGTGGGCGACACCTTTAATCGTGGGATCACGTCGATAAAGCCCGTAGGATTTGTCGCGGGGCGATAGACGTGCCTACCGCTCACGAGGCTTCTCATTCCGTCGACGAGAGAGTCCTTTCATTTTTCACTTCCACTCATTTCCACTTCACTCGTCAAGGCCATCTTAACAGATTGACGCCACATCCTTTCTGCTTTCGCGTCTTTCCAGTAATCTGTGCCGAGAGAACGGAGACTCAACCGAATGGACCGTTTGAAAAATTCGTTCAATTTCGATCTAAAGCGTAAATTTCTCTTTACTCGGCGACAATTTTGTAATATTTAAACCGCGCGCGCTCTCTGTACGCGATGCGTACCCTTCTTTTTGATGACGAAATCCGTCACTCTTCTCCACCTACGTACTACCATTTTTCTCTTTCACACAAGTCGATTGTCAGTTTAATTCGGCCGCAAATAATGACTCTTCAAGAGATAGATGTGCGTAGCGGGTTCTGCGAAGCACCATCTGTTCACCGAGTCAAGATCGTTACGTCAACCACACACCATTCTCGAAAATCATCTCCTCAACTCTTTGAAGTACGGTCTATAATTCAACAAGGCCAGATATTAACTCCGAACGTCGCGCACAGAGAAATTTTCGATTAACATGCTATTTTAAAGGATGGTCCTTGCCTTAGGAAGAGAGACAATTAGTGCTTTCAAACGCAGTACAGCAAAATCTTCATTCCAGCCTGACAGGCAGTTTTCCCGTAGAAGAAGAAGTAATCACTCTGATTCAGTATTATTCGAAAATTATAAAAAAAATTGTCTTCCAACTCTTGAAGTAGAATTTTGTTACAAACATTAACGTCTAGCAATTTTGTCTGCAAGCAGTTGACACCCTGCTTAACGATCTATTGTTATTTGATACCGACATGTAGCCACTGTGCTGATAAATTGTCACATTTATTTCATAAAACGAACATTCGCGTCACTCGTATAGGGAACAGTACATTCAAGCAGTTCAATAGAGTACGAGTGTATCGATTTTGTCGAATATATTGAAGCATTTAATGGATTTAGGGCCAGTTCTTCTACTCTTGATTTAGCTAAAATTGATATTCATCATTTTTCTTCATTCCTTTTTTCTGTTATCAAGCTTATTTAAACTCAAACAATGCTTTCAATATGAACACTTGTTTTATACTTTTTCATAGATGCGTTTGATAATGATACAGACGTAGTTGTGAAAACGTCATACACGTAATAACGTAATATAATATGTATTCACCGAAGTACTCTGCGAAGAGTTGTGAATCGTCAAGTATATCGAACCGTTAGAAACGTGTTATCATTTATTCCTTCATTGCCATCACTGGGTGTTTTCGGAAATATTTCATTAGTGACGTTAATCGTCAATTGACTGATCGTCACTCTTCCAGTGATACCCCAGCCGTTTCCACCTTTCATTATGTCGAAGTTTGGCAAGCGTTCAGCTTCAGAGACTGGCGAGTGTGAAACGGCGAGATCGATGACCGCCAATTGCACTTTCGCGCGCAATAAGTTTCCGCGGCGACTCCGAGTTCCCGGCGGAACTCGTATGAGTGATAATTATTTTCGAAAATCTTCAAATCACAGCATAAAATGTTCTTAAAGTTTGTATGCCTATTACTTGACAATAATCTTTGTAACTATGGAAAGCGAGAAGTTTTGAGCAAATGTTTGTTTACGGGCGACACGAGTTTGCGCAGACGAACTATGGCGAATAGTTGGAACAGTTTTCTGCTTAATCATAAAGAAATTTCTGTTTGGTGTTATGATGATCTTTATGTTGAGATGTTTTGAACCTACGGATCTTTTTGAACACTCAAAAGCTTTAATCTGGTTAACGAACGATATTGACATAGGTCTGACTGTTGAGAATTTGCATGTTAAGAAATTGAAGGACGATCGCAATAAGATTAGCATCGCGGAAACCTAACACGTAGGTAATTTAAAAGCTAATAACGGATGCTCACACAGAAACTGGCAAAGTGATCTCTGACGACTAGAAGGTCAATAATACCAATTGGCCGAACACGAAAGTGCCCGACGATGGCCGGGAAGCTCAGCGAAAGTCACAAGTCCCGGGAGCTTAAATTTCCGGAGCATCAGAAACTTTAGAAACTCCATATACTTGTTGCACGCACTTGATAGGAAAATTGGAGGGGATTTTGAAAAGTTGCCATGCTGAAAGAATGAGAAAATGGAATCGATGAGAGTCGGATCGTTCGCACTTTGAAACGGCGCAGCGCGGCGCGGCGCGGCGCGAAAGTCGCGTGGTCGCGTGCAAACTGGGAGCAAGTGTGAGGCGTGAGGCACGATCTGGAATCGAGCGGACGCGCATTCTCGCGGAGTCGCTGTCTCCTGTCTTCTCTCCTTTCTCCCCTCCGCGGCCAGCCACCACGGCCAGCCACCACGGCCACCATCTTCTCAATCCCTCTGGTCGCTGACACACACACACACCGATTAGTAGCATTTTCGTTTCTCCGCCAAGATGCTTGCTTAACGTACAGTTTCATGGAGCAGTACACAATATTAGTTTTTTTCAATCTTTCGTCCGATCGCTCTGACGCGAAACGCGGAGATTGGCTTGAAAGCAATATTAACCCTCGGACTCCCACGATGGGTCACTTTTTCGGCGCCTAAAGAGCGGCAACCCTTCATACACAGCATTCTATAATGTTGCACGGCACAGGAGTCAATGTGACGACACAGTTCCGAAACTGTAAAGCGACGGTTACCGACTCGGCGTCACCACTGATACACTTCTCGACGTATATGAAATGATGAATTTTTTGCTTATATTATTTCTGTAAAATCTTGCATAGCCGATATCAGAAATGCGACACGGTAATCAAGATGGGTCAATTGAACCCGAAGCCTGAAGATTGTCAACCCATTTTTTGAGTAAAGTTAAAATGTTTGCCTACGTGCATTTTAGCGATATTAGAATGTATGTTAGACGTTGACAATTTGTTTATAAATAGTTTACAACATATTGAACAAAACAAAAATTTTTGCTTATTTTATGGCTACATACATATTTACATTCTTCGTGGTGTTTTGAATTTGTTTATAAATTGTTTACAAAATGTTTCGAACAAATTTTAAATTTTCGCCCACGAACATATCCACGACGTTGCAAAGTATTTTACACATTGTCAACAATTTGTTTATAAATTGTTTATAACATTTTTTGAACAAAATTGAAATTTTCGCCTATGAACATTCCTACGACGTTGCAAAGTATTTTACACATTATTAACGATTTGTTTATAAATTGTTTATAACATTTTTTGAACAAAATTGAAATTTTCGCCTATGAACATTCCTACGACGTTGCAAAGTATTTTACACATTATTAACGATTTGCTTATAAATTGTTTATAAGATTTTTTGACACAAATCGTTAATAATGTGTAAAATACGTTGCAACGTCGTAGGAATGTTCATAGGCGAAAATTTCAATTTTGTTCAAAAGATGTTATAAACAATTTATAAACAAATTGTTGACAATGTGTAAAATACTTTGCAACACCGTGGAAATGTTCGTGGGCGAAAATTTAAAATTTGTTCGAAACATTTTGTAAACAATTTATAAACAAATTGAAAACACCACGAAGAATGTAAATATGTATGTACCCAGAACATAAGATTTTCATACAATAAATAATATAAATGTAACCATTGCTTTATACATTTATTTTCATGCCCTTTCAGTCATCACTTTTCGCTTCAATGGTAACGTCGAGTAAAAAGTAGTTTTGTCACGAGTGGCATTACCGGCTGCATGTTGGGTTGCCTATGTGCAGGCCGGGCAAATTTAGCCCATCGCGGGAGTGCGTGTCTCATTTTTAGTCGGGAGTCCGAGGGTTAATATAGTTTAACCGTGCACATGCTAGACAGGATAAAATTATTGCTCTCAACATGATCAGTTAGTTTTGAGGGTGTAACCTGGAAATTGGTATTATCCGCAAATCGGATTTCATATCTGGCTGCAAAGCGCATATTTTGCACTGCTCACAACAGCTCTATTGTGCATTCATTTGCGAATTATTTCTGTATTCTTTTGATTCCTTTGTAAAATAATGTAAATTCAATATTGTACGGCGAATGTAGCAGACATCGTGCGAATTGCCTAGTCGCGAAGTAGAGTTAGTGGTGTTCGATTATTATGGGATTACAGTGAAAGCAAAATGAAGAAGATTACGAAGATGCTGTCCGACTTCCGAGGGAAGGGTCCAGCATCCCACGATGCACATTGCAGTGTGCAGGAGGAAAGAATTTTCAAAATGCTCTAGTTTCTTCTTACTTATATTGTTGGCGTGGCGACGCTGCGTGGTGGCGCAACATGAAGGATACTCATCTCCGTTATTGGAACCACTTAAAGGGGAAACCTTACTTCCAGAGCGTTCTATTGCGTGCCTTACTCTATATGCTTTATGGCCTCTGAATAGGCCTTATGCTGTAGAAGAGAAACATCGGGTATGTTGTCCTAAAATCTGCATTCTAATAATGAAAATCTTCCTAACGGTGTACCGTAGCAAATCTGCATTTGGCCAAATTGGTATTGTTGGGGATTTCAGTGAAACCTCTAAGACTGCAGCAGAACTCATTATTTTGATTAGGTTTACATTTGTTGTAATGAAAAAGTTGATACGGCGATCGTACCAACATAACGATACCAATAACACACGAGAGTAGGAGAGTGAAATGTTGGACAAGTACGAATAGGAGTAGGAGTAGTTGATGGAAATTGAACGACTCTGATTCTGAGAAACATAGTGGCTTTCCGAGAGTTATACGACGCACTTCCGGGGTCGCAGTTCGAGGTTCGAGGAGGGTAAATGTGGAAAACATATGCCGTGTGCTGTATGGAATGGTAAATGGCGCCAGATTATTGTCTTATGTCTATGGTTTATCCTTTATTCGGTATCCGAATTAGCTTTACACCTCCTTTATTCTTTCATCGCCTGACAATGAGCCAATTGTTTTTACGCTTCGAACGCGTTGTCATTGAATTTCGATTCCTGCATTCCTCTCTATTTACAGTAGCCGCCCATATGGAATGGTCGAAATTGGGTCGGGCCGAAATTGACCGTTGCTACTAGCTTCCCTATTAGCAAGCGAGTCTGTTTGCCGGTAGCCGGTAGCCGATAGCCGGTAGCCGATAGCCGATAGCCGATAGCCGGTACGCCTGCACATTCGTTGCTGCCGGCAATGCATTTCGCAGAGCGGCAGCGATTCGTTTGCGTATCGGGTACCGGCTTCCATTACGACGATTTACTCGCTGTGAGCGAATGATAAAATGAAGCAGAGGCCATTCGGTACCCGTGAAGAAATATTGATAGAGACGTGTATGTACTGATATATGCGACGATTTCACGCGTCAGCAGGTTTGCATCTGAAAAAGTGTCTCTTTGGCGATTTATAAAGCCATTAACTTTCAACTTTCAACTTTCAACGTCCTGCGCTCCGTCGTCCGTCAGAGTCAGACATTTACTGCCAGATTTATCGTCCGACTGCGCGTGCTACTTTACTACTGACTCGTGACTACAGGCGTTTTACGCTGGTGAGGCGCGACGTTGCGTGAGTTACTACTGATTATGAGTCCATCGAGAGACTAGCATCGGTTGAATTTTTCCTGCCCGCAGTGGGCGGTGGGCGCTCGTAAAATTCGCTCGACTGCACCTTCGCGCTCCTTGCTTCATCGTCCTTTCTCAGCAATAAACTAATGAGGCCTCGAGGAAATTATGTGAACCTTCCGACAATTCTCTCACAAATCAACTGTCAACGATTGCGAGCGAACTGTCTAGTGTGTGACAATGAAGACTGTGAAATTCACGATTATGCGAGTGGCTGATAAAATAAAAAGAAGAATTTGTCTTTCGCAACTTCTCTCGGGATGGGACTAGCTCATTCGTTACTTGGAAATATTTCATCAACACCGTTTTGAGACATAAGTATATTCTTTTTCAATTAGATTTTCTTGCCGGACATAAACGTATATGGATATACAGATGTTATTACGTCGTCTACGCAGTCTAACCTAGGAAAATGCTTTCCTTCTTCCTCGTCCACTTGTACGCACTACGTTCATTTACTTCTTTCTTTCTTTCTTTCACACACACACACACGCACACGCACACGCACACTGTTACGTAATGGCCGAAGCTCTCCAGCGTGGAATTGCGGGCAAAGTGGTTTAGCGTGGGAGGCCAAGATTAGGATTTAGGGCACGTGACTGCGAGTTAAGGGAACGCCAGGACCGATGTCTACTTTCCTATCGAATCCGCCACCCTTCTCGTGTGCCGTGTGCCTCCCGTTTTTCCCCTTTTCTACCCTGGTTTCTGTCCTGGTTTCTTTCACTCCTTTTGTTTCGTGATGACGTCGACGTGTGACCGGAATTTCATCACGGCCTGTAAAGGCAAATAACTATAAATATTAATGACGGCTGCGGTAAAAGCCTTACGACTTACGCCTTACGCCCTTTGAGCACGAGAAACGTTTCCGTCTTCCGGAGATTTATTCTTTCCATGAATCAAGATGAAGAATCTGCGAAATATGAGATTATGTGACATAAAGTGGCAGAAGTTTATCAATGTCTGGGTTCATTTTGAAAGACTAAAACTCTGTGAGATGAAAATATTATTCTACATTTTGTTTCTTTTTTTGTCCAACTTTGGAAGAAAGTCTGACAAAAGAGGAAAAACAGCTTATATGAAAAGATAGTTTCTTTGATATCTTTGATTAACTATTTTTGGTAAATGTTCGGAAGTTTCCGAACCGAAACTAAGGGTGAGCGACGGCAACATGTATAGGAAAAAGTTGTTCAGAATATCGACCTTGACAACATATTGCAAGGTCATCAAAATCGGGGCTGAGGCCAAACTTCCGAACATTTACCATTATTTCTAGTTTCCCCTCGCGATATTGTGCTGATAAAATTGCGATGGCTTTCCGTACGTTTGATCAGCTTCTTTGGAAGCGTCACGGCCGATATATGATAATAAATATCTCCGGTAATGGGAAACATAACTGCTCGTGCAAGCCTACTATTTCGCGTTTTTCTTGATGTCTCGTTTTCTTCGAGCAGTTCATGAGACTGCTCGGTTATCGATTTCTGCTTCGTCGTTAGTAATTATCTCGTATCAACGTTGGCACGAAGTACATGATGAAGGAGCGGCATTGCGCCGAAATCCAGTCGACCGACTATGCCTCATTGCAATCGACCCACGGTAGCGAGTAGCGACACAGATCAGTTGCAATAGAGTTTGCTCGTCTAAATTTACTCCAGAGACATATGACACGTCCATGTAACATATTATTAGATATCGGTGCGACCATAAAATGACATGACATACGCTGTAGCTGAACTAGCTGCTTTTCAAACTTGCATTTTCAACTTTATCTGTTTGGTTAGCCATCCTTCGTCGTTTCCAAGGTTAAATGAAAATAAAATGTGCATTCTTAGGGGGGTATTCATGGTCAGATCTTAATACTTAAGACCATCTTAAGCACCCTTTTGACCAATAATCGTTCTCAAAATGCGACTTTAGACGGTCTTACATCTTAAGATGTGACTATCAATACCACCCTTTAATATCGTCATTGAGCCATTAATAAACTGATCGTTTCGCCTGGATGATCGCGAGTTTATCTGTAAAGAGGATTTCCGTATTTATACGCGACAGCTGTGCCGCGCATGCCAGCACTGATTGTGTCTAAACTACCCTCGTAATCTATTTTGAATTTCAAATTAGATCCGGTTTCGGCTTCGGCCCCGAAGTCGCCGCCGGGTCTAGCTCTCGATCAATCGACCGCAAAGCATCCGTCCACGTCCACCCGCACTTTCTAAATGTTAATAGGACGAATTATAATTTTCTTGTTATATTTTATTAGTAACACTGGCCTTTGCATTTAGCTTGATTTAAAGAAATCGTGCGGGTTCATTGATTCATCGATGTACTTGTTTCGCTAACATCAGCCCATCTTGAAACTAGCGAAATGTAATTTTTGGAAAAAGCCGTGATGTGGCGTAGTCGTATGCTGAGTGTTTGCCTTACTTTTTCTTACATTACAGTGCCTCTCCTCCCCTCTCTCATCCAGTCTTTCGTACCGTACATCATATACTTCTGCGTAGCGTCTTGCTCCTTCCGCTTTTCGTCAGACTCCGTTCTATTCATACGCGGACACTCTCTTGTGTCTCGTTCCTGCTTCATATCCATACCGTAAGTTCGACGCCCTTCTCTTTTTCACGTCTGCGAAGGTGAAGAACGCCAATATGCCGCAAGTTGTTCCGGTGAAAGATACTTGGTTATTGGGGTGACGAATGAAAGCGTACAATGTACTGTACGCTCCTGTCTCCGCCTTTAACTCATTGTCTGTTCTTATGGTGGGGATACGGTGACAGAGTGAGGAGAAAAAGGATAGGCAGGATACATTAATCAATACCAGGAGGTCCCGCGGGACAGTCTGATATCAGTGGTAAAAAGTTTTTCCATTTGATACTTCATCGAAAAGATTTCAGTGACAGAACTACTGTTCGATTGCTCATATAAATCGTATCAGTCTGGCAAACTAGTGAATTGTATGTCGAGGTCGCGCAGCGCTGATGTTGTTTCGAAAATTTCATTGTCTCGGTAAATGACGCTTCACCGTACACTGGTTCCGGCGCCATTACATCGCCTGGCAGTCGGTCCCTCTGAGAGAGAGAGAGAGAGAGAGAGAGAGAGAGAGAGAATTCAGGTTTACCCTAAGCGCAACTAATTACGGCATCTATGTCGTTTAATTAGCGGGGAACCGCCACGTTGCAGGCGCCGGGGGACATGTAAGGGCAAATTTTCCAGAACCGCATCAGCTTCCGCATCATTTCAGCTAACACTAGAAAATACAAATATCTTGCGACGTTCCAATCTCCGAGTACTCGCTATTAACTCAAATTGATTTGTGATGAAAGAATGAAAGGTATTTTCTAAATTCAAGAAGGTTTGTCTTCGAACAAAGTATAATATCAAGCATCCACCGACTCTTTTTATATTACGTATAAAACTCGTATGAAAATATATTGAGTATTTTTCAATATTTCATCATGTTTCTCGATATAGTCGATGTAGAACGTCTTAAGCTCATTAATAAGTGGCATTAACATGAGTTGCATTAACCAAGATTGGTGTTGGAACAAACTATATATAATCTTTGAACGGGACATGCGTCAGATATCTGAAATATTATTGTTCTTTATTTTCGTACGAGACCAAGTTAAAGTGTCAAAAGCGGAAAATGGGAAGATGGAGCAGTATGAAACTCAATCGGTCGTTGACGGGAATATAACTGGATGCGAAATAAGTGATAAAAACGAGCCACGACGATCCCGGACATTCTTTCATTTCCAGAAAGACGGGAAGATATTTTTGTTTAACGATTCTTCAGCTACTCTCGGAAGAAGGAATTCCTTAGATAGAATGCTCTTCTATCCTCTTGTCCTATTCTTTCATGGCGCGAACATCAGTCGGCTGTTTCTCGAGAGTGTTTGGAGTTTCGAGTATGATTTAGCCTCGTTATGCAGGAGGTTTCTTGGATGGGACACTCGCCGGACTTATTTCCCGCAGAACATAGGCGATATGCTGACGATCCTTTCACGACGGTGCCAAAGCGTCCCGCAGGATATTCCGGAGTTCCGTTACTTCCTTCCTCAGAGCCTCCGTATCGCTTTCCTCCGCGTCCTTGTTCTTACGTCGAAAATAACGCTGCACGAGTTGTCCCATAACCGTCAAGAAATCCACGTTCTGATCTTTTTCGAGATCCTCCTGCAATGAAGAGTGTTACCAAGAACATACACATTATACAGTTAACGTAATGAACAAAAGACAAAAAATACGTGCATCGTGCATATAGATTAGATAGACGTTTTGTAAATTCATGTCGTGCAACACGATGTTGCAAAATTACTCGTAAAAGAGAGCGAACTATGGTACTAATTTATAAACAGGCTAATAGGGTATTCTTATATATTATTCCTTATCCCTGGCAAGGTGCGTCGTCGATGCAGAGATCAGTATAAAATCTCTCTTGTGAAATCGTGACCCATGCGGAATATACTAACGATATAACAACAGTGCTCTAAATCCCAACGCGCTTTTTTGTTCGGCGAACGGTTGATGAGGGCCTTTAAATACTCCACTATCGAATGGAAGCCGCTGAGTGTGGGGAAAATATTGAATGGCGGCGGAAGAGTTGTCGTCAGCATAAAATCAACGTACACCTGTGAAGATTGAAAATTTCAGACCGTCCCGCATACCATAGTGGGCTATTATTCTAATCATTTTCTATTACAATAACTTTTTCATCAAAACTTATTTGTTTATTTCTTTGTCTGCCACTGATGTATTCGTTATTCATTATGCAACATTTGTCATTTCTCGATAGAAGGGATGTAAGAAAATGATTCGAAGAAGACTCGCTTCAAACGCTAACTACTAATATATGTTTTATTTATTCATTTTTCTGTTACTTGCATACGTGGAATATGTATCAAGTCCTTTCGTTATTTTTTTTCCAAAACTTCACTAATCGTAAGTAACAAATATACAAATGAATCGTTATCATGAACAAGATGAGCTGTATTTTTTGTGATTCAAAGTTTGCATAACTCTGGCGGATACTCGTTGCGTTATTCGAATTGTTCCTTCTTAATCACAGACACTTTTCTTTTGGTACACTTTATAAACTTTGGCAAAGATTGTTCGAAATTTGAATTACGTTACATGGAGTTCCGGACATTTGCGTAACATTGAATTTTCCCAAAATATATTTGTTGTCTCTTACTGGTAATAGATTAAAAAGTAGAATTAATTTCGATATCTATAATTAACCTCCGTCCGTCCGAAGATCCATTCCACCATAACGTTGTCGGTGACTTTCGTGAATGTGTTTGACATACAGGCAATTAGCATGTTGAAGGCGACGATCACAGTGATGAAGTGAAATGCTGCAAATAATTAGTGTGTCATTTATAGTTCCAATTATAACACGCACACACACACGCACACAGAGTGAGAACAATGTTTTTTATGTAACTAGGATGTAATAAAAGGGAGTCGTATGTCTCCTTAGATAGAATTTAATCAGTATTCAGTGGGATTGATTACTTGCAAATGCAATGTAGCCGATGGTTTCCGTGAAGACGTGATGATTAATGATCGTCTCAGAGTCGGATTTGCCAGGCAAATTCTCGATTATTACATCGGCGCTCTCAATCGGGCTCATACAAAAAATAGCCCAGAAGAGAGTTTTCAAAGTTGATGAGAAATTGACGAAAGAGTCTGCCATTTGAGTTTTGATCTTCGAGTCGTCGTCGGTCTGAACCATTCCGTCGTAGTAATTGTACAGTTTTGCCAAACCTAAATTGAATGGTATGGAGAGAAAAAAATATCAGAGTATGGCAGAGTTGAAGAAAGAAGGACGCGCGAGGAAGATGAATATTTTCTATGACAGGAAGCTGAGAAGGAATTAAGATGGCTTATGTCTCTGATGTCTCTATTGTGGGATGTTGAAATATTTGTTGCGCAAAGCTTAGGGTGCATAATCGTCTGGTTCCATCGAATGAGGTAGACATATAGAACTAATGACGGCAGATAGAAGAAGGGGATAAAAGAATAAGAAAAACATAGTAAGGAGCTGCCGTCAGTTGATGGCCTTTCTTGGCAATAAATTAGAAGGTAAATTGAACTATGAAGTGTGAGTGCCAATGGAATATATACCTCCTGTGTATGCACAGATGATGATAATAAATAGGATCATGAATTTGAAAACGTCTTTTATCATCTCGATAAGGGATAATTGAAGGGGACCGAGATGGTAGTTGAGTTGGCAGATGAAGAGCAATCGAAGAACGGCCATGATTGTCGCCATGCAGTAAATGCCCTCAGCGATCAATGTCGGATCGTACTTATGCCAATACTTTCTCTCCAGTTCTCGCTGTCCGTTCACTCTAACGTCAATGGCGGCGGCTATCCAGAAGATGAACGTCAGTAGAAAGAGGCATAGCATCACCACGTCGTACCTGGGAATAACAGTATTATTCGAATGTGTATTTGTTTTGATCTGCATTAAGATATTGCGATATTACGGGCATATACTTGTAATGACAGAATGGACTACATCTCGAGTATCTTCTTACCAATTGCAAGGGATTTTGAAGAATCTTTTGGGTCCGTGCATTATGCACAGTTGAGTTGCTGCCCAAGCATACGAAATGACATAGGTACCGAGTAACCATTCTAATCCTGAGGGAAATGTCTTTTCTTACAAAATGTAGTGTGGGTCGGATGCAAAAGAATATTGATTAGCAGGGATTAAATAAGGATATATAGGAATAATGTCTTTAATTCTGCGTCTCTGAATTTGTGCAAGGCCTTTAGGAATTGGGTACACCGTCGTCGCATCAAATGCGATCGATCTGCGTAATTTTGCATTACTATTTGATCTTTGCTTTTATTTTTCTCATTTCAGCCGTACACTTCCATGTTCGTTAGTTCGTCTTGTAATATCTGTAAAAACTCATTGTCTATTCATACCGGTGTGGGGTGCGCCACGGAGTTGTGTTTTCTTGTCGGTGTATCCTTCCGTGCAAACAACTATCAAGAATATTATGTAACTCGCTTGAGCTGAGAGAAACTTGTTGACCGGAATTTGCCATCTTTGCGCGAGTTTGGATTTTGGCGCAACAAGTACGACGACTACGACTATAGGTAATTCGATTATTCGTACGAACACGCTAAATATCTTTCCAAACATGCTTTTAATTTTCCATTCGTACCAATTGCCAACCCATTTATCTTCTAGTACCTGAAATTATGGAATGTCAAGAAGTTAACATGAAGTACATAAGTATATGTTATTAATCGTTGACAGATATCTAACATAGGGGGAGAGAACACTTTACACGTCGTCTAATTTATTATCTTGAACATGATTTCTTCCTAATAGATACCCCCTTTAAGGTATGGTCGAGTTGTAGAAATTGTCTGGGTTAGGTCTGGTCATTAAGAATGCGGAAAGGAGTTAAAGAAACTTGGGTGCAACCTGTTGAAGATGTGGATGAGCGACGAACGTTTTCTGTTTATAATCCAGAGCCAGCAGTAGTCGCGGATAGTTGAACTTGGCAGAACGAGCGAATCCCTCTGTCTGCTTCAACACAAGATCTACTTCTTCAGCTTTTCGTGCGCAGCCAATCAAATCGGTTGCAAACGCGGACACTTCCTAACGAAGTAAGTAAATTGCAGTGTAATTGCAATGTCTAATCCGATCTAAAGTCGGTTTGAATATTCGAAGCGAGCCGAGTGCTTGAATATTTCGAGTTTCCTTATTGGACGTATCGAACGAGATGCAGAGCGTTGTGGGACACGTCCTATGAAAAGTATTCGGCTCGTCTCGGTTTGGCTCGATAAAACGGCTTGGATTTCGAGTATCTGAATTTTATGAGTAGGTACTCGGGATCGTCTAATTTCTACACCGACCTCGGCAAGACCTTTATATTCGTGGTAGAACTCTCTATCGTAACTCGCTGCCTTGCTAAGTTCTTTGGACAACTTGAACGCTTCTAGAATCGGGTCATTCACGGTTTGACATATGTACGCCGGATTAGAGACGGCCTTGTACATGAAGAGCCGCATCCTGTCCAGTGTGAGAAGATCGTGCGTTTCCCTTTGCTCTCTGGAAAGAATGTGCCCGTTAGACTCAGGCGCGAGAACATGAATGTTTCAACGCGCTTCGTTTAATGACGTACTATCTGCTGTAGTGTAACTCCACGATGATGATGATGATGATAATAATAATAATAACAGTAACATATGAAATGAATATATAACAAATCGTTCACTTACATTGTAATGTAAATTAATCGAACGGAACGGAAAAAAGTCTACTTTTACCACGTTGGATCTTTTTGACTGATGTGTATATAGGTTCGCGACGGAGCTTGGAGGGACGTAAAAGTTCTTGGAAGTATGAACCGCCACGTACTTGCATTCGTGACAATTACAGTCAGGCGGATCAGGCTTCTTGAGATTGTGATAACGTTTTCTCAACTGAGAAATTAGTTCGAAGTGGCCGTACTGAGCGGCGACAGCTAATGGCGTCGTATGATCCGGGAAGTCCGGACTATTCTCGATACCAGCCGTCTCCGAAATACCCTGTTGGTCGCGCAACTTGTCTAAAATCATCATAGCAATCTTCGACTGATTGTCCCTGATGGCATGCAAATGAGTGTCGCCCGGTTCGATCTCCGGATGAGCCAGCAGAGTTTCCACCATTTGTAGATTTCTGTCCTGAACGGCAATGTGCAGAGCGGTAACACCCTAAATTTGAAATTTGATAAGTGATATGTTAAGTGAAGTTGAAGAAGTACACAGACTGTGTGTTGGGTTGAATCGGGAGTGTAATAACATTCTGTCAGGAATAATGCATCTTTTGAGTAGTTGGTGGCAGAGGCGGGCCACCTACGTGGACGCATCAGTATGAAAGAAAGAGGGACACGTAGGTAGGCTCTGAAAAGAGAGTCCCTGGCGCGGGACGCGTGTAAACCATTTGTCGGGGCCGAATCGACTCGACAAAAGGCGACGCGCATGCTGCGCTCACAATCGGACTACAGAAATCGCCGCGGAAAACGAAAGAGACAGACGGTGGATGGCAGGACGGCTCCCTGGATAAGCGGACGAAAAATGAAGGCGAAGTGGCGCTTTGTGGGAGCACTTAAAATAGAACGCGGCTTCCAGCTCGTGCAAGGTCGATCGGCCGGAAGGTGAGCTCCGGAATGTTCATTCAGCTCGCGGGAAAGGTGTTTGTGATGTAAGTGCGGTCAGAGAACCGATTGTAGGGCCGCCCATTGCCACGTCTTTCAACTTCCTCCGACGACGGCTAAGTTGTTTTCTTTCCGAAACCTCCGTTTCTTGCTTGCGTCCATCGTCTTCTGTGCAACTCTTTTCCCCCCGTTCTTACTTTGCTTCCTTTCAATATTTCTTACTTGGCAATTCAAACTTGAACGATTTTTCCTAATCCCCTGCTGTTGCAAGCAATACTAGAAAACGCGGTGGAGATCATATTAGTTGAAATTCCAAATAATCAGCATTTTCTATCTCAGAGACAGACAGAGAGAGTAGAGGTAGCCCCGACAACGACAATGGATGAGACCTATTGTTGCCCTCTTTGGCACCGGTCACAATATTCCGTGATATCCTTCGACAATATCGACTTCGGTCCCCAGGGCGTGATAGGTCTTATTCTCATCACCTGGCTTCTATAATCGACAGCTGGTGGCTTAACGTCATCGCGACCCGACGACGTCAGATATTTGTCCGTTCCTGGATTTTTGGACGCGTCATCCGCGAGTGTCGCTGTCACTTGTCGGACAATTTTCATTGGAACAAATATTTCTTCCTTTCTGCAAAAATCGTCTGAGAAAACGAGAGCAAACTCTCGACATCGTATGGACTCGAAAGTCGCGAGCATCACGGTGGCAAGTGGATTCCCGGATGGAATTTACAGCAAGGCGGGTCATTTGAATAATTTTTATCGGTCCTCGGTTGAAACCATTGTCTTGTAAAGGACGACCTGAAATATGGCCGGAGATACACGGAGGCAGCCAGCTCCCCTCTCAGTCTGTATCTTGCCTCTTTCTCTCTTTTTTTTCTCTCACTCTCTTTCTCTCTCTCTCTCTCTCTCTCTCTATATATATATATATACTCGATCGTCGAGTCGCATCGGCGTTTCACCTCAAAGTCAAACGAGGGTTGGGCTTTTTGAGAAGCCCGAGGAGAGAGGAGAGCAGCAAGAAGACGAAGGCTTGGAATGAGGAGAGGAGGAAGAAGAGGCAGTAGAAAGAGGTTGGGGAAACATTCCACGGGGGGTACGTGTTCCTCGACGGGGTGAAGATCTGAGATAACGACGCCGTGTTGCTTTCTATCCCCTCCACTGCTCGTTCGAGCTCCTCCCTCCTGTGCGGCTGCTGATCGACCTTCTCCGATTCTGTCTGTCTGTCTGTCTGTCTGTCTGTCTCTCTCTCTCTTCTCCCCCTACTTTTCCTCGTCAGGTTGTCGCGAGGCGCTGCTCTTTGAACCCGAGCGGGACGCTTCTGTGTAAATCATAGAGCGAAATGATGCGGCGCGTAGAAGGGGTTGAAAGGAGCTCGGAACGTCGCGCGTCGAGGCGAAAAGGGAAGACCGTTATCTTCGTTACCTGGCTGCCCCAGGGCCCCATGTCCACGAGCACATTCTGAATCTCTACGAGTAAGTGCCCGTCGGCACTCTCGGGGAAATTTGAGGGCTGTCCGGCCGCAGGGGCGGACTGGAAATTGAATGGACCGGTCATTTGCTCTGACGATAAGATTTTGTCGTCTTTCATACTTCGTGACAAAACGACTCGTACAAACGAGTGAAGAGAAAATTAATGAAATCAGCGAAAGGGAAAAGAAAAAGGGTAATAAGTTTCTCGTGATCGATCGCTTGTAAATATTCAATGTTCTGCAACAGGATATGAAGCGCGGCCCGGATCAAGCGAAGCTGGCGCAGCCCCTGAGAAAATTTGCCAAGCTCGAGACTGCCGCCCAGCCCAGCCGTACACCGTGCGCCCAACTCTCGGGAAAGATAAACCCGACCGGTTTTGGGTGTTTAAGACAGGACGCGGCTGAAATTGAACCCCGCCAAAGTTGGGGTTTCATGAAAGCAGCGCATTTGATGACTGCGATTCGCCTTGTGGGTCGGAGAGAAGATCTAGCGGGGAGGTATAATGCGCAGAGTGCGGACGTCAAGATGGCTCGTAAAGAGAGCTTTTGTTATGCCACCGGAAGACGCGACTGCGCGACTCTTCTCAGAATCAACTTACTTACGATCTTACGGGTTCGGTCAGTACCAACGTCTATGATTATTGCATCGAACAACGTAAAGCAATGAGTTGTCGATAATCGAGAAGTTCAATAAATAAACGTTACGCGATTAAGTCTTTAAGCGGGAGTCTTAGCATTGACCAATATTAGCTAGGTGCTTTTGGCAGTTCGTTAATTGATTGGCTGCCGATACTCACTTGAAAGTTGATGGCATTAATATCAAAATTTGGCTGGCTTTCCAGAAAGATCTCGACCTCCGGCACATTTCCACTCGCGACTATTTCGAAGAATTGTTTCTCCAGATCTTGCAGTTGAGGGAGTATTATGTTCGATTGTTGCTGGAAAATCAGGATAAACTACGTTAACAGTCAATTACAATAAACGAGATATCGCGGGATGAAGCAAATGCTTGCAATTGTGATGGATAGATTTTATTTAGTATGAAAATGGACTGTTCATTCCGAGGTCGTTATTTTCATTATTTAGGATAAAACCCACATTGGTCTTACGGTAAAACTGATCAAATATGGAAAAATAACAGTTTCGATGGATGCATCTCTTATTTAGGTCTAATTGCCTCCCAACTAGACAATGTTTTCAACGTACACACATAAATTTTTGTCATTTTTACTTCCTTCTGGAAAATTTGCATTTGCAATTTGGCAAAATTGAAAAGATATGAGAGAGAAAGGTGAAATGATTAACCGGATGAACAGTTCTCGGTAACCTCTTGAAATATTCCTCATACACTTACCCTTTCTTCTTCATTTTTCTCCCCGAGGATGCGATCGGTGTCCATTTTGCGACTCGTTAAAGCTTACCCCGTCAGAGTGTCAGTCGATGCTTCATAAAGGAGAACAGATATAGTGAAAAACCGACAGAGGGAAGGAAAAAAACCTCGCGCGAAGAAGAGGCAGACATTGGACAGGGACGAATAACGAATACAAACTGAAACTGGCCGATACTGAAG
The DNA here is from genome assembly GCA_963942575.1 of Priocnemis perturbator. Taxonomy (NCBI): domain Eukaryota; kingdom Metazoa; phylum Arthropoda; class Insecta; order Hymenoptera; family Pompilidae; genus Priocnemis; species Priocnemis perturbator. Next base: position 23,090,386 of record OZ012643.1, on the reverse strand, counting down.
ATCGATTCTTAATAAACGGTAAAGTGTTTTATTACGGCATGCTCGCATGTGAATTCTGGGTTAGATATGGCGAATAAAATACTGATTTATGCTCGAATTTAATAATGTGTAATTGAATCTATCGACGGTGTATATACATAATTTATAATTTCTTTTTGAGCTACATACAAATAATAATAATAATATTAATAATATTAATTACTAGAATAAAATAATATATAATAATATATAATAATATATCATTTTTCTGCTGATAATTTAGGTGTCAATAAAATAGCCGTTATATTACTGGAATAAATGCTGATTTTACGTCGGCGTTAACTAATTATCATTGGGACAGTGAGGAACGACGTCGCGTAAAAATGCATGTGCGACTTAAGGGTAATTATACAGTGAGGAGGGGCATTCGATTAGTTATTTGTCAACTGTAAATACGCAGCTGTTCTCAAGATAGGGTGAAAATGAAGAACGATCCAGAGCGAGGCAGGACAATTATGTACAATATTAGTTTCCTCTTTCACCCATATGAATGCTACACGTCCAACTTTCATCGTTCGTTCACTCGTCGACGTGGTAAGGCGACAATTTGGCGAAAAATTCGTAATCTTTGTTTAACATATATACCGTGAACGAACGAGAGACATAAAATACGTACACACTCACACGAATTCTTGCACACATTACGAATTTTCACTCATCAGCTCCGGATATTGGGCGCGACATTCGAAACATCGCCGCAAGCAAATCATTTATATTATATACTCGTTTGGTACATACATTCTACAAATAACTAAGAGAAAAGCTTCGATTCTCTCTAAAGCTTTGTTACATCGTTTTATATGCCTATTTATACTACACGTCACTCGGTGAACGGGGTGAAGCACTGGCCTACGACACCTCTTTTATTTAACTCCGTAATATACTCTTTACTTTCACATCTCTTTCATCATTCAGACTTTTTTTACCGTTGTTATTATTCTTCCTTTCTCTATTTCTGTCTCACTCTTTCTCTCTGGCGCGTCTGAGACGTCTAGCACGCTTTAAGTACGTATACTAAAAATCAATAGTGCAATTGTGAAGCTAGTGAGATTGATCATCGTCGACACTCGATGAGCAGCGCTTTACGATATGTTGGCGCGCGAATGTCAAAAATACTTCCAGCTTCCAGGACACGTTTCACGTGGCCGTGACAGTGTCGTGTAGACGATGCTTAGTCGGGATGAGATGCGGTTGGCAACTTCTAGCATGAGCAGATGATAGCAGATGATTGTGAATATTATTTGAGAAGTCGCCATCCTTCACCATCGAGCCTGTCTTTTCATCAGCAGTATATTATATTGGATAGACATGTGGAAAGTACATATCTCTCTCTCTCTCTCTCTCTCTCTCTCTCTCTCTCTCTCTCTCTGTCCCTCTCCCTTTCCCTTTCCCTCTCCCTCTGCCTCCCTCACTCCCTTCCTCTCACTCTCTCCTCGTTATGGGACACGTTTGACGTTCCCGAAACTTTATCTGAAATAACCACCGGTACAAGCTTCCCATCACTTCTCTCAGTTTCTTTCCTTCCTTTTTGCGCCTAGTGGTGAAGAAGGTTATCGGAAGAGCCTTCCTTCTCCTTCGTCAGATTAATCCTTGCCAAGTTTCAGGCAAACATCTGAAAGTCTTCTTCTCTCTCGGGCCACGTTTCACGTTTCCCAGACTTCTCATCAGTTGTACAACATTTTTGCGGGCAAAATATAAATCGACAAGGAGTATAACGCTGAGGCATACCAGTGAACGCCTTCTTGCGTTCGTCTGTCCTCTTCTCGGCAGACCTCAGGATGCCTGACGTCCTCTTTAGTGCTGACCCTCTGCACGAAAAACGAGGTTACACTGTTCCAGAACCTTAACGGTAGGAAAGCGTAATGAGCTAATTGCTGACTGTCGACGACTGCGTAACAGGAAGCAACAACGTCATCTATGAGGACTGTGCCTTCTGAGGTAAGAGGCGCGAAAACTCCTTCTTCCAACACGAGTTTCGTTTCCACGACCTTATCCCACCTTAGACGATCGTCCACTTCGTTATCGACGGCGTTTTCCGTTAGAGTGCTTTCTCTGATGAGAATCCTATCGCCCGGTTCTACGCTGGCCGCGAAAACGGACGATCTTCCCTCGACAGGAACCAAGTGCGCAGGAGTTAGCGTTAGCACTCGACCAGATTTTGTCGTTAATCGTATGAATTGTCGCCTTTCCGTTGGCGAACGGTCCAAGAATGCGATCACTTCGCTATATACTATATCTCCCCGTGAGTCGAGTGCGGCTATCCGATCGCCGAGACGAACCTCGTCTAGCCTTTTACGAACGCCGTTCTCCTCCATTCTTACTAGACTCTTGCTCGGGAAGCAACCGCCTGACTTGCCAGCTGAAGATGATTCTGGAAATGAAAAATACATGAACACTAGATGTACATGTACATGAACTGATCAACCATCCAATTGCTTATTTCTCAGATAAGCAAATCATTTCATCACATTTATCCATTTTGATTAGTCTTTTCACTGAAGATACTGTGACGGACAAATGTGTTTTATTATTACTACATATTACACGATTATTATTTTAGAGGAGATATATCGTCAGTATATTCGAAAGAACTAAATATCGAAATAAAAGAAATTATTATTATCAATCTGTCCCCACTGCATGCCCGTGAGAGCGACATTATCCTGTGATGCGGGTCTCTTGCGACTAAAAACGCTATAATGCGAGCGACAATTATCGGTTCGATACTTTTCAGAGGTGGAACATGAAATTTCGATACCACGTGTTTACTTGGCCAAATTATTTTGCCGTTCTTTGCATTGTTACGGGATGACGAATTGGGGAGAAATCGAGAGAGAGAGAGAGAGAGAGAGAGAGGAATTGGTTGCACGATCAGGTAATCGGATCCATTGGAGCGGTGCAGCACGGATACTGGGCAGGAAAGTCGGTGACGCGAACAAGTGCATAACCGGTCCCACCGTGGGAAGTCGTTAAAGATCTTGTCTTTAGCACGGAAACGTAGTCGTTCCGTAGAAAACAAATTGCACTTGATAAAGTATTGGCTGGGCCGAAATTGAAACATTGGTTAACGAACTTATCAGATAAACTCACATCGAACATGGACAATGTAAACGTCGAAATCGAAAAGTTAGTTCCATAACAAGACTTTATTTTCGGAATAACCATTTTGGAAGCATCAAACTTATTATTTTACCGTCTAACTGAATGAACGGTTTAAATTTGGATCAACATATTGAGATGTCGTTTTATGGTTTATTGGACAATGATCCTTTTCTACACGTCTAAAAAATTGGAAATGTCGCTGGTAAAACTCGTGTAATTCTGTCACGGGACACACTTTGAAATGCCTTTTATTTCGTTCCCGGTTCCCGACAGACGACAGACTGACAATGAGTGACACGCTTCATATATGTACGTCAGCTCAGTGATCCGCGACGAAGAAGGGTGAAGGCGAACTGGACCGATACGACTTGGATGGACCAATAGAGGATAACTAGTTGTTTCGAATTTCACGATTGTAGCACGGGTCGAAGATGACCCGGGCTGTCAGCGTTGAGCCTCACTGCGGGACCGTCGGCAGTCGGTCGGTGAATAACGGCTGAGAAGATGTACTCTTTATATAAAAGGTCGTGAAAGAAAGTACCTAACCACCCGTCGCGCGTCGTTTCAAAGATATTAAAGTTGCATCACAGGGCGCCCCCACCGTTGAGAGTTGACGTTAAATTATAAAGTATATATCTTCGGTTACAGTGGCGAGGAACGAGAGTAGAAGGGCCGAATTGAATTGGAAATTGGTCACGTGTTAAACTGAAGACACGCGTGAATCAGGTCGGCCTTTCGCCGTGCCTCTCGCGGTTCTCTGTCTTTTCGCTACATCCCTCTTCATCTCTCGCCACCCGCACCGCCCGTATCGATTTCGCACCGATTTTTACGCTCGCTTTTAATTCGACTTGACAGGCATGCCTCGATTTCTTGGCATTTCTTTTGAAAAGCAAACCGCGTTTCGGAGTTCGGGGCCTGAAACGAGGCGACGGGGCCCGGTCCGCTGATTCGCGCATATAGTTTCGGCCGAACGAGGAAGCTGGCGTGCGCGCGAAACAAGTCGATGCACGTTGGGCGTCATAGATTATTCAGGATTGAAAAATAGAGAATTTCTTCTCGTGGTTAAGTTTCTTTTCGGAATTTCTCCATTTTGTCCGGGGCCTCTCACCGCCAAACTATTACTGTTTGTCTTTTTTCCCTCACGGTTCTAAACACTGTTCTGAATCACGCTCAATCTCGAGGTGATACTGTTGACCTTTAACCATAGGACAACAATATAAATAGTTGGATAATCTTGAAATTACAAAAGAGTGGTAAAGGTTTAGGAAGATGATGAAAAATCTCTACATTTTTTGATTCTCCAGATTTCAACGAATCGATATAGTATCAATTCCCACCGTACACAGCATTGTGATCTTATACCGTGTACGGGCGATAACTCTGGATGTGGGACGAAAATAGTGATGGAGCTCTCGCATTCCTAAAAGTGGGAGAAAAATATGGATTGCCTGACGTGTCTATCCTATATCGAATAGCTCTATCTGTCTATGCAAATACGACAACAGTTCCTTGCCGAGGCATGATCAGAGCCTGTAATACCACGAAAGTCGGCAAGACAGGGAGTTCCAATTTCCAATCGGTCCAAGACACCCTGCGCAGCGCGGCGCGGCGCGGCGCGGCGCGGCGCGGCGCGGCAGGCGCGGGCCGCCCTTTCGAGAAGTCATATCTAACTCGATCTGCACAACTTTTCTCGAACGACAATGGCTGTGTGAAGTGCGCCCGACTTAATTCTCGATATCCGGCCGATTAGATTGGGGATTGGGCATTGGGCCCGCTCTTTCATGAAAAGAGACACCGTTTATCAGTGATCGACGATTTATGTGTTGCGGGTAAAAAGCAGCGACAATCGAGACATGCTAAAGTTAGAGCTATGATTAGAGATCGAATGATAGATTAATAGTGATAAGGTGTTGTTGCTCGTAGTTTAGAATGAAAACGAATTTGGCCGGTGCCATCGGTATTTTTATCTTCGCCAAGCAGAGATTCAGTGTGTTGGTAGAGAATACGCGCAATTTAGTGGGCACGAATTTAGTGTGTCGATAAACGTGATGTGTATTATTAATTCATTTTTATATATGTCTGAATTGCTTCCGGTCTCTGTGGCAGTGGCGCATTGCACTACGTGCGATTGCAAGTTGTCTCACTTAAGGACGCAAATCATTATACCCTGACTATTGTAGGTGAAAAGGAAAGGTGGGGGTGGGGGGAAGGGAAACAGATAGACCAGAGGTTCGTCGAGCGCAAAACATCGACTATATTGCGTGTTGCGTATGTACTGACGAGTTAGTGTCTACCTACCTAAAGGTGATCCACCCAATATCTTGCTTTGACCGTCTAATATTCAATGAAATAAATGTGCGACGAAGAGACGAACCTGATTTAACGGAGCAATGGATGTGTGACCTGGACTCGTAATACACCCAATCGAAGCCTGCCTCGACCGCGAGCCTTGCCAGCATCCCGTACTTGGATCGATCACGATCGCTCGTCGTTACGTCGACGGCACGTCCCTCGTAATGGAGGGAGTCAGTCGCGTGCTTGCCCTCCTCGTCCCAACCTTCCGTCACCCTCAGTTTCACCCCGGGCCATTGGTTCATCACCGAGATAGCCAGGGTGTTTAGTTTTTCCTTGCACCTCTACAACATAGAGACATGTTACTCAATGAAACGTGGAGAAATTTCAGATGGTAGATGTGTATCTTATATAGATACCACGGTCTTGAACGTGTATAGACGGGTATGTATGCGCGTTGCACTACGCATTGCGTGTAGGCGTAGGTTAAGAAATACTTAAAAGAGGAAAAAGAAAAGCACTAAAGTGTGTTAGTTTTCTTCCTTAAAGGTTTTTTATTGCAAGTACCGACTTGCAACCGTGAAAGGATGATGTACGATATATGAAGTAGGTAGTCAAGTCAAAGAAGTTCCATTGAGAATAATGTTGATCATGTACGATCCCGTAGCCCTAATCGGTCTAACCTCTAACCCCCCGCCCCATTTGATTCCCCGGAGAAACACTCTACGGTCTGTAAGCCACCGCCTAGGGCAATTGAGAAAGCAACGGGCAAAATTTGCCGCCTTCTGAGCTTCTTCCAGGAAAAGTTCCGCTTAACGCGATTTCCACGCACGGCGGAATGTCGTCGATTTCACGCGGATGCCCGCGGAAAAAGGCAAGACAGTCTAGGTTGGTCAGGTAAAGGAGACTGAGAAAGGGACGGACGGGACAGGGGTGTGTGCAAAGTGTCGGGAAACGAAGAGCAATGTTTTGACTGAGAATGGCAGACAGTCGGGGAGAAACGAAGGATACGGATGGGCGACGGGAGGCCGTAAAGGTCCATAAGAACCACGACCCGTGGCGAATGAGGGGGCAAACAGGAGTATAAATACGAGCGGTGGTCGCCGGGTATCATTCGGTCACGCTGATCTTCCACTCTCATGCCAGACAGGCTTTACCTGACCGAAAATGCCAATGGCGGGACTGACTTTCATAGAAACACGGAAAAATGCAACGAGGTTTGCTCGATTGTGAGAGAGTGGAGTATAGTAAGATCACTTAAGTAGGTTAACTGTAAGTAGCGATTTCTAGATATATTACATCAGTTGTCAGTTTGGCAGATTTTTGGTTAACTCGATGCACTACTCACTCGTATATGTCGTTGGCAATGAGCAATAAAAATGAACGTAATGACATATCGATACACAGATTGCTTCTTGCTGAGGTAAAACAATGAAAAGACCTGCCGATGCCGCAAGGGTCTCCTGAGAATATGCTTCTTCCGCGCGGATGCGCGGCGGGCAAAGAAAGGAAGAAAGGAAGAACGTCCCATCCGTCCCGGTTCCCGCTCAATGGTGGGAGCCGCAGCAGGCTGGCTCTGGCTCTGGCTCTGGCTCTGGCTCTGGCTCGCCCGTGCAGTACGTACCTGGCCGTGGCCGATTACCCCCTAAGAATCAACTTTTAACACGGTCCTGATTCGGCACAAACGTTCTCTCCTCGGCTGCTCGACAATACCCCGCTTCGAGTCAATTGGCAAGAATGATCGGAAGGTGGAAGGGGGAAGACTACCACATTGGTTTCTCACCCCCAGCCCCCCAAACCCATACGCCGCGTTCCGGATTAGGACGGCTTTACATGGGCCCAGTGCTCGCAGCTCGGTAATGTCCAAAGTCAACATCCTTGTCTTTCTACGGTATACATTTCCTTGGGGATGAGAGGATCTCGTTCTCCTTTGCCACTTTGCTCGCGAATGACATCGATAGCTTTGCAATTTAGACAGAGATGTAATGTATACTTCTCAAATCTGGATCGTTTAATAATACAGTAGATAAATAGATATCTCAACACAATGGTCCAAGTATTTTAATATATTTAAAACACTCTTCCCAGCAAGAAAAATTCGATAACAATGAATTTGACGCTACGCGACGCTTCACGATCCCACGAAACTGATGAAATGTTTCCTGTTATCTGCCATCTGCCATCATTGCATCCATTACCTGAAAAGCTCGAGCAAATTCGATAAAGCTAATAAAATATTTTTCGATTCAGCATTGCAAAAATGGCCCAACTACTAATCAGAAGACAGAAGAAGGGCCATTTGTCGTTGAACTGTGTGTAAATTAATAAGGTATCAGTGCATCGCGTGTCGTTTGTCCTACGTCGCGAAAGATAAACGTCACGTTCTATCGTGGGTAACGGTTCCGCGTCCAGGAAGAAGCAAAGAGTTCTTAGTAAAACGCCTCGACACTCAACTTTGCATAAGCATCCGCGGTCCGGGGACGGCGCGGCGCGCGAAAAGTAAACGCGAAGAGCAAACGACGGGCGCGTCGTACTCACTTCCGTTTTCACGGTAATTTGTCGCGGTATGGCTTGTCAATGGCTCACGAACGAGAGAGCATCGTTACGTTTGAATTAGGACACTGAAATAGGCACGACACGAGCAATCAATAGGCGACAACAACCAAGAGTTTCTCGAAACTTGAGGAACGAACAAATTTGGCCGATGTGCTGTATACGTCGGACGGTTCTGATTGGAAAAAATCACCATGTTCGTGGAATCACTGTTAGACAATGCATGATGCGGTAGCAGTTCTAAAGAACACTGCTTTGCACGTCAATCCTCACATATTACATCTCGTGATAGCTTTGTCACCTATTGTATGGCTTTCTCCCAGAGCCCAGAGTTTTGTCCTTCTCCATTTCAAATTAGCAACAATGACATCGTGGACACAATGGAAAGGGTGCAAACGTCAATTTGTCACGTTCGGTAAGTTCGTCCTTTACTATTGCCTTTTACGTTTACCCGAATTCTTGCTATGGTATTCTTGTGGGAAAATTTAATTTTAACGTAAAACTGCATCAAAACCTTCAAGAATGTATCAACTTTATCAGCCTTCGGACGACAAAGGGTCCGCGGAAATTTAAGTCTCGCAATTGTCTCTGCATGGCTACAACAAGATGGGGACCAAGACGACGGAGTATGAGAATGGCAATGGAATCGAGGAAGTGGTAGGAGGAGACTGGAAAGGGTATAAAGAGGCCGAAGGAGAATTTTACGGTGAAGGAGCTGGAGTATGGTACGCGAAGAATGAAAGAGAGTTGGTCTCCCGATTATTTTCGTTCCGACCCTCACTCTTTTAACGAGAAAGCGAGCGTGCAAATTGACGGTTCTTCGTCGACCTGTTGTCATGTTGAAGCTGCGATAGGAATTACAATGTGTGGTATATATCTATGGTATACCTTGAATGCAGCTTTTGCACATATTTCAGACATGTGACGTTGTTGGCATTTCTAACTTGGATGTACATTTTCAATATCGATACACACGAGTTCCGTTTGAATGGTTACTTGGAAATGTCCGAACGGTGCGGCCAACGAATTCTAAGGCACATCTCTACTCTTAACTCAGCGGCTAGCGGTGAAAATACGGCCGAAGTTAATTATCTGCCGCCGCGCCGGAGGGCAAAGTTTCGTAATGAGAAGCAGTCACCGAGTTCCCTGACAAACGTCACTGTGCTCCGAATCTCGCGTTTCGTTTGTCTCTTGTGCCTTTGCCCCGGGCTGGAGAAGCGGTGGGAAGTGGGAAGGCGAGAGAAGATGAAAACGACGATGGAGTCAAGGGGCACGAGGCAGAGGAGGATGGTGGAAGAGGGGGTGGTATGAAAGGCCTGAAGAAGCTTCGTATAAAGAGAGGGAAGAATGGTGAAGGGCTCGAGAGATATACCGACCGTGGTGCACGATGGGGAGCCTTGTTCGCCCAGCGGGGAACCCTTTGGGCCCCTCCCAGACTTTACATCTATTTACAAACATTTTGGCGGAGTCCAGATAGATAGGGAGGGGAGGGGGGCAGGCACACATACATAGACGTCTAAAGCCTTATGAAAATCCATTTCGGCTGAAAAATGGCCTGGCTCGTAATCCATTAGGAATACGAGGCGGAAAGCAGAGAAAAATGAAAAAGCCACAGGAGTCGTGCGCGCAAAGCGTACGGAAAGGTTGAAAGGGAGGCGCCGAAGACATTGAAACGATTGTGAAAATCTGTGCGCCGAAGGGTTTCGGAAGGATGAGCGCCGGCGGACCAAACATTACGGTTAATATCAGATGTTTTTCTTCTTTTTTCTTTTACTATAGTATAAACAATGTAGCGATTGGGTGAAGAAATGACAATTGCAACAATGGACCAGGAATATTTCGTTCAAAAAAGTGCGATCATGTTATATTGAAAAGTACTTACAATCAGAACTTGCTAATTGAAAAGAATTTGAAAACACTGGAAAACGTGTAAGTGAATAGGTGCGATAAAGAGATGAGGAGGGAATGAAAGAAAACACAGAGTTGGAGTAATATTAGCCAGATTTAGTTTCTCGCAAGACATTGTAACCTACGCGACAGGCAAAGATTATCGAAAATACGAACGGTAGAGAATCTCTGAGCGCGATGGACATGCAACGTCTCGTTCCCGATATCCGAGCCGGTAATGAGCGCAAATATTCCAATTTAATGCCGGAGGGGTAATTTCGTAGCGGGACGGCCCAGAGGGGCAGACGAAAGGAAGAAAGCAAACCAGTTCTGGCGGATGATCGACCCGGAGCAACGAGGATGACGCCTCCCCGCCTTCGGATGGTCCATATCTACGGCTCATCTCTCGCCTCGATACCTGCTAATTACCACGCGTCTATCACTTACACCGCGTTTACATACCCCGTATCTTATCGTGCTTAGTAAACGCTTGAAACGCTTGTTAATCGTCACGTGTCCGCGACTTTACGTCCAAATCCCGCCCTCCTCTGCGTTCCCTGGCTGTGTCGTTAACCGGCCAACTGCGTAAGATCGCAAGCAGCGAGGTGCAACCCGCACCTAGCTTATCTTCGACTCCCCTCTTCAAATTCATCAGATGCGGATCAACTAATTATCTTCTATTGGAATGATCCGCATATTTTAATTTTCCTCCGTCAGTTACGATAGTACCCACATACGAATTACAAGAAAAACTTTCTCACGGACAAAAGAACGGATTGATTCGAATGAACATGCGAAAGTCAGAAACGCCACATGAGGGTGAGAAGGTCAAGACAAAGAGCATCTCAGAACCTCAGATGAAGACAAAGAATATCACGGCAAGTACAAGAAGTGAAGAAGAAGAAGAAAAGGAAGACATGGAGGATGACCAGGAAGAAGACGAAGACGAGGACGAAGACGAAGACGAAGACGAAGACGAACAAGGGGAAGCAGGAGGATCAAGGGGACCTGGAAGATTGGCCGCCTTCTGACTTGGAAAGGGGGTCGGGTCCGAGATGAAGGAAGATGGTGAAGGCTTGGGCCCCATCCCAGGATCCAGAGAGATGGGGCCCCGCCCCCGCCGGTTTCTTCTCGAATCCACCTCCTCCTCCTCCTCCTCTTGCGAGCCACCTCCAGCGTTCACCTTCGGCCAACCTTTTATTCAATTCTTCTTGTTTCAGGTCTCTCCTCTCCCTACTCTTTCTGGGTCCACTCCCCCCCACTCCCAGAATCTTCCAGCTCCCCCCTCGAGGCCCTGGTGTGACGGGCTACAATCGTGCCTCGCTTGCTCTGGTCTCGATCTTCCATTCACCATGAAATGAACCGCCCAGGCGTCAGCTGATCTTCCAGGAAGCGACTTCCGCCTCGATGGAAACGGATCCCCTCGACACCTGCACGCTCTGTCGGCTCGCATTAACGCGGTCCACGCAAGGACAGAGTTGATTTCGACTCTTTGTAGATGGTTGGGCGCGGCTTGAGAATCTTTCCCTACTGGCAACTTAAATCGCCGCCTGAGTCTTTGCACTCAGTACCTACTTACTCTTTTTCACTCGCATTTCTTCTAGGACTCACTTACTTCCTTGTAAGTGCATTTCGGTACCAGTGCGTGCGGACGTTTAATACGCAAACCTTGCCATGTTCATACGGTATCAAGACTAATTGGGTTACATGTGCTTCTATGCATAACATATTTACTTAAGTGGTGTTAGAGTATCATTCTTCATTAGAACTGTTCACACTTCATGCTTTATTTTTTACATCCACCACTTGCCCGCATAGATCAGCCACAATCCTATACTCAAACGTATTATGTTTTTTTTGTACATTTGCTGTGTACATAATGAAACGTACATACGTGCAGTTGCACGTATTCTTAAGCTACTCGCGTACATCACGACACATCGACACATCTCGACACTCGACACACACACACAAACACACACACATATATATATATATATATATATATATAAACTTTCATATATTTAATTTCGTGGTACGCCACTGATCCTGGTCACCGTATACCGGTATTATAAAAAATATAAAATTGTTTTGATACAGAAAACATGCTGTCCAATCCACAGTGGCACGACGAAAGTAGACGAGAATAGGTATAGAAATTTGGGAAAATAGTGTCAGTGGTTTCTTGAGGAATTCTTATCGAAAATACGCCTCGAAACGGCCGAAAAATGGTAAATATTCCCTTAATTAATTCACGATCTGAAGAAGAAGGAATACGCACGCACTGACTGATAATGCTTATACTCGAGGACAATGGCCCGGGCCCAGAAAGATGACACAGCAACAATGAGGCCCGTGTTTTGAGAGAGAATCGTGCGAGTCTCGTTGAGTGTTTGTCGAGCTCTCTGAGAGAAGCTTCTGGCGAGGCTGAAGAGCGATCCCTGAGTACGGATGACCTGTCTCACGCCTCTTTCGTACTTTCCTCGCGCTCCCTTGCGTCTCATATTTATTCCATTTCCTTCTACTTCTCCAATTAGGACCTTGACAGTCTATAACGTTCTCTTGATTATTCGGCCGACTGATCCACAGCTGATTAAGATTTTCATGGAAAGAAGAAGATTGTAGTCGCTTTAATTACTAAATACGTGTATTCGAAGAATTATTGAGAACAGATATGTTTGTTTTCATTGCGATGTAATAATGGAATTTGTAAACCTACGGAATAACGTCGTTAATAGTTTATCGTGGCTCAGCGGACAGATTATCTTAAATCTTAATGTCCTTGCACCATTCTGAGAATACGTAGACTTGTTCTTTTTATCCCCCAGCTCATACTAGCGTTCGCGAGCAGCTTGCTTGCTTTGGTCCTTTATAATCGATAAGCGTTGAAGAGAGTTGATCTAACAATGAGTGATAAATGCTACGAGTACACAGTTGAATGCTTCCCTTAAAAGCATTAAAAGATTAATATTTTATATTAAATATGACATTTATTTGTTATTGACGTGAAAGAAGTTTTATGGAAAGAATGTGTCTGGCGAGATGTTGCGTCGCCACAAGTATGTCTGCACTATCGTTTCTGAACCGCTGTATCAAATTCGGGCCAAAATTGCCTGTCAACGTAACTTCCTGGAAGCCAAACGTCGTGAAGATCAGCCTCGAGGAGGAATTTTCAACCTGTCGCGGATTCGCTCGACGTGTCTTTGTCGCTCCGAGTGAGGCTCAGGTTACATTCGCATTGCATACCCGTAGGGTGACGTCGACGCCGAAGACGACGCCGAAGACGACGCCGAAGACGACGCCCGACGAGCAGAGAGATAGCAGAAACCGAAGGAAAAGGTGATCGACGTCGATAAGCAACGCTATTGGCGAGAATTTCGGCAACCGAATACGTGTCCTTTAATAGTTTGCAATTAGAACAATAAAGAAAAAAAGACCACAATTTTTAAATATGCAATATATTGATATAGCGACGAAACTCTGCTTCTATTAATATGTGTAGCCATTCTAGGTTTGAAATAGAGCGCAGGTGTAAGTAAAGTAAATTTGAAGAACGTTCGAAAGACGCGCGATTTTTCCTTTGCACGCAGTTTCCTGGAAGTCAATAGTCCGTCCGTACGACCGATCGATTGCGAACGGCCGAAAAGGAGCTCTCGAAGCTGTCGCTCGGAGCCGATAGGAGCCTATCCGTGTCCCGAGGAGCTCGAGTTACATCCTTATTACATACCTGCAGAGGAGACAAGACTATGAAGGAGGAGCAGGAGGAGGTGGAGGTGGAGGTGGAGGTGGAGGTGGAGGTGGAAGAATATCGAACTCGACAGGCCGCAAGAGGCTTTTGTCTGTGGGAACGGATTATGGGACGATAGGAGGAGAGGGAAAGGAGAGAATACGCTCCGAATGAAATTGTTCTATTTCAGCAACGATCTGTATACATATAAGTATGTACACTGGCATTTATCACGGAAGTTTCGTTAGAAAAAGTTGCAGAAAAGAAAGGATGATGTTCAATTGAATTTTAGCACCTCGAAGACTAGGTGAGTGGTCGAGGGGGGTGGTGATAGAGGCTCGAGGTAGGGGAGAGACACACCAAGGGCGTGTGTTGTTTTGGCCTGAGGGCACGTCACGCCCGTCGCGTCGCCGACAGGGTCTCGAGGCAGCTAAGAAGGCGACCACGGGTGATGAAGCCTCGTCCACGGCGATCAAAGTACGCCTCGTCGCTTCCATGGTACCAGCACTCAATCTCGGCTTCCTCTCTCTCTCTCTCTCTCTCTCTCTCTCTCTCTCTCTCTCCCCCCCCCCCCCCCCCCCCCCGCCCATTCTTTCGCGCGCCAGACGGATCTTTTTCTTCTTTGCCTCGTTCACTCAAAACGCCAACTTCGATATCACTCTCCAAGCGAGATTCGCTTCTCCACTCTTGAGAGGCTTCAATGTTGCCACCTTATTGCTGTTGGCTCGCGCTCACGATTTCTCCTTTCATTAGTCTATTTCTACATCACTTTCATTCAGGCAACCGACGCAACGTTTGCTAATCTGTTAATCGCCAGTATAGTGCCGGTATAATACGGAGATTATTCTAACGTTCATAATCGACTGCAAATTCAATTTCGATGGTCCACTCGCCATCCTACTCTGTAATTTACTATTAATTTAGCATGACTATTAACGCCGTGGCTGTCTAAATCTATTACTACTGCATTTTCATCCGTCTCGCCATTTAAACGACATCAGTCATCTACTTGTCTCATGCAACGGACGGCATTCCAGGAATTATTAGGCTAACACTTTCACGGTTGCATGTCCTCTGATTTGATGTTAATACGACATCGCAATTAACGTCCTCTCCATTTAACTTAACATTGCTTTAACATTGGCTTTAACATTGTCACATTCGAATATTGCGTTATTGATTTATCCTGTGTAACATTAGACGCAGTGAGTATTTTCATAGTTTAATATCCCGTCGATGAGCATCCCAACGATGCCGTTGGCATATTTATCTATATTCTAATCTGCTTGCATACTCTATGAAGTTTTTGGCGTAATGATGATTTAACTCATTGGACAGAAGGGAAGGCACTGCAGGCAGTCTACACAATCGATAGATTCCTGCCTCCTGCAGTTCTAAAAGTCACGATCGTTGGAGTCTCTGCGTCAAGATTTTTAGCCAAGCGTACGCTATAATTTCGCCTGAACGTAACGTTGCAATTAGCGTCGCGATCGTGTCTAACATATTAGCGTAGCAGTTTGGCGTGTCTAATCGGCCGAAGGCGGCATTACTCATCCGCTCTATTCCAGGCCTAACCCACTCGCGATTCTCTTAGCGAGATCTTTCCTGCCGCTGCTCGTTGGCGAGAAAAGTCGTAAGGCCCGAGGACGCAACGAGCAGGACTTGGTAAGGCAGGACGCATCTGTAATTGTTATCCGGGACTACGACGACGACGTTATTACGTTACGGCCTCACGCACGGTCCCTTGCCCGCGAGTGACGTCTGTTTGAATTTATCGCAAACGCACCTATCGCGCCCGATGATTCAACGTCTAGACATCATCGACCTTTAAGGAGACTTCACTCGATCCGACCCGACCCGACCCGAGTCGATCGAGAGGAACATCGAGAACGCCCCTTCGAACGGACCTTCGATGGGGGAGCGTCGATGAAGAAAGACGAGAAAGCATCGACAGGCAAGTGAGCGGATAAGTTTGGTGGAGATGAGCGCAAAAAATGTCAGGAACGTGATCGTGCTTTCGTTTAGGGAATTAGCAGAGAAGTCTAGTGTAACAGGAGTAGAAAATGAATTTTTTATTTGTCAAAATCTCTCTATGTTGATATCTTCATTTATAGTGTACAAGTATGTTTAAATCAGTCCTTCTCTATGGGATGCTTTTTGCGACAATGCTAACTACGTAGCAACATGCGCACACACAGTTTACATCGCAACGGAAACGATCGAGACTAATGGGCACTGGGCAAAGATTGAGAGGTGGTGGCTATGAAACGATAGGTGTATAAGTTTCTATGCATAGATATATAAATACCAACATGTATTAATAACCGGGTGCGCGTACATGTGAACACTGGCACATTCATTCGGTGACAATACAAATTGTATGGGCCTATCGAAGTAACAGAAATTTGTCGGCATCATGAAAAACGGTCATAGTAGCCAAGTAAGATTTGAATATCTCCTGAAGAAATAATTAGACCAAGTATAGTGGAGCGAGAACTAGAAGTGCAGAACGCGCGAGCATTTTACTCGTAAAGTTTTCCGTCGGCGGTCCTTGCGTCGAGCGTCGAGCACGTCACATTTTTCCCACTTTAAGGGCACGTGACAACGGCGTCGTCACGTGTGAGGCGTAGGTCCGGGCGACGATTAAAAGCTCGTTAGTTTGAACGCGCACCGGGCATTCCTCGTAGCCTCTCTGGGCTAAAAGATTTAAGGTCCGTTCACAGCGGTTGCTGTTTCTTTGACAATTTTGTCGGATCAACCCTATCGGTGAATCCTAGAATGTGTCATCTTGCTCTCTTATAAGTATTGAAAAATTGATTAGAAAATTGGCAAAGTTTTGGAAGAATTGATGAAAGAAATAAAACGAAAATGGTGTGCACTTGTTCTCACTCTGTGCATGTCACTCTGTCATTTCGTGCCTTGGCGCGGCGCGGCGCGGCGCGGCGCGGCGCGGCTAGGCGGCGGCAAACGAGATAGGATCAGGGTTCTACATCCTACAGGATCGAGGAGGCCAGGGCCGGCCCCACGGTATCTAATCTGGCCACTTTCAGAGCCGCGGGTAGCCGTGTTTTGGCCGGGGATCGTGTTAAGGGGATTTACATTCATTTCGATCCTAATAACCCGATCCCTCGGATCCCGATTTGGAACACGATATCCCTATCCTTCCTCTCTCTCCATCCTTCTCGCGGCTCAACTTCTTCCTTCTTCTCTCTCTTCTCAGCGGAGTCCCAGTAGAATCAAATGACTCTTAACCCCTAATGCTTTTTCACTTCTGCATCTCCCGGCGATACTGTGCCGTTTGTTTTATGGACTTTGTTCCGCCGAGCCTTCGCTCGTCGGCATCAGTTTCTCCGTTGGCATATTTCTGCCGTTCATTTTTTAGCAGTCTTTTAACACATCTTGCGCGGGAAGCGACTAAAGTCGTTTTTCACGGATTATTGATGGACTATTGTTATCGATGGGTGTTTGTGATGTTTTTACAATAAAATCGGATAGACATGCGTTGCCATGTATACAAAACGTGCGTTGCAAGAATGAATTCCTATGAGTTCGTTTTGCTGGCGCGATTACGTTGTAATACGCTAAAGATTTTGAGGAGCAGGTTTCCAAATGCCTTGAGAAAAATGTTGGGTAGTTTTTTGTGGAGAGAGACTTTATTGAGTTTTTGCTTCTTACATATGCGGGATGTGTGATCCTTCTATTCCCAAAAAATAAAGGAAAGTGCATTTGAAATCGCCCGCTACACGGTACGACTTTGGCGGCAAAGTGCCCGCGCAAGATGTGCTAAAGGAACGACGATTTTCTAAAACTCTAATTCCCTTATTTTACTGAATAGTAGCCGCACCCAGTTACACGCGATAGCTGCATACTTATGTAGGAAAGGTTCAGAAAGTTGGCGAAACGATAAATATATAAATATTCGACATACGAGTAAGTATAATACGTATTTCTTTATCCTCTTCTTTAGCGTGGACGCGAACGCAAATTATTCTAGTAAAAGTCTAGATATTGGATTGTAATGAGTAATTGGGTTCTATCTAATTTGTAGCACATAAGTTGGAGAATTTTTAAGAACGTTTTAAATGAAATGTTTTTGATCATGTCAAAAATAGTCATACGAAAAAACATGCATGCAAAATGCATTTCCGAGGGTGGATAAAGGGAAAGAAGTTGGCACGTCAGAATGTAGGGATTAGGAAAGCTTATAGCGACGCACCTCGTTAGAACCTCTGTAAATCTCACTCAGTGTGAGGCGAATTCGTCGAAAGTGCCGTAAGAACATGAGACGTGAGACGTGAGACGTGAGACGTGAGACGTGAGACGTGAGACGTGAGACGCGAGACGCGAGACGCGAGACGCGAGACGCGAGACGCGAGACGCGAGACGTGAGACGTGAGAGGCGAGAAGGGAAAAGAAAGAACGTTGTGGAAGAGAATTTTTCTACAGTCCAATAATGGAAACTTAGTGGCCCAATGAAGGCGATGGTGGTTCAAACAACAGTGCAATAAAGTTAAGTGGTCCAATCATAGCGACCTTACCCTAATATCAAATATCGTCCCGGTGATCGACGACTCGCGAAATAAGAGCGTCGCGACTTTCCGCCGACCTTATTCGACATCCGGGTGGGCACAAAGTCAGGAGCACCGCGGACCCTCGAACTTATACATTGAGGGACCATGGAGCGTATCGCGTATATAATCGCTTATCAAATCTGCGAATTTCGAATGAGATATTACTCAACGACGTTGACGACGTTGAACGTTGAACGTTGCATTCGTCGCGTTGCTCAACGAAATAGATATACATTTGTACTGACCGAATTTTTGGTATTTTTTCACGCCAGTTACGGAGCAGGGAACACCCTGCACAAGTAGCTCGCTTGAAGATTGTCCATTTTCTAAATGTATCGGGGATAGCGTTTCCAAGTAACATAGCGCTTAAGTCACCATATAAACGTAGACCGACACGTTCTGTCAATCGATCAGTGTCCCTTCGTTACAATTTTGTGTCGAACTTAACAGCTACCTTAGAAACGGGATTGGCGCGGAGGTCGCAATAGATACGAGCCGAGCGTTCACCTAGCGTGTATGTATAAGCACCTAACTGACAAACAGTAATTGCCAGCGGCAATTAAGATGTCTGGTTGTGTGGCACGTTAAAGGGGCAGTTATTGCCACCGTTCGGCCGTTCGCAAGTTGCGCATGAACGAAGCGCGCACGTTCGGTAATTGATGTCGGATACTAATTAACTGCACAGATTAATCGTTCATTAATTCACTCGTAAATTACAAGAACTGGCGGCAAATGTCGAGAGGGTTATGGGAAAACTTTGCCCATCAGCGGAACGCCCATATATTTCTGCACTATTCTTAATTACCACTTGATTTATCAATTTTATTCGAACATGCTTCTAACTTCATATTTTATTGCTGGTTTAGTAATTTCTCGCGTCACGTTGGTATTCAATATTCGCTACATTAAAGCGAATGAAAGTTGAGTGTCTTCGAGGGCTTTACTTGCCGATCCTTCATATTTTAGGAATGTTCTTTTAATGCACGTCAAAATTATAATCTCGGGCCGCATTAAAATCATACGTCCTAATTCGTGACAATACTGGAATACTGTTTATATGAAAGAATAAGAAAAATACGGAAGACAGATATGTCAGAATGGAATGAAAACGTTGACCATTTGAATACGTGTAGATGTAGATAGATCTGAAACACCTGCTCACCGCGATAAACTGCACAAGATTTACGTAAAGAGCATAGAGCGAGTTGGCGCGCTAGTAAATAATAAATCGACTATCGGAATGGTCGCGGAAAAGAGGCGCGCGTAAGAGGTGAAAACTGAACGAGTCAGCGCAGCACCGCGAAGAATTTGCAAGGCACGTCGGCAATTTCGAAAGATCAAGCGGTGATCTACGACGTATCGTAATAAATTTCCCGCTTCGCCACAGCACAGCGGTTTACGATCGTGTCTGCGTCCGCGTCCGCGTTGAGAGCGGAATATCCGCCAGCCGTAGGCGGACGACGATTATTTATCTTGTCGTTCGCATAATTACTCCGTGCCAACGGCCGTGTTGAACGAAGCGACGGGAAGGAGAGAAGACTGAGTGAGCTTCCAACGCACGTGAATGTGAATCACGTTTGAGCTTTCAGCCTTCCTTCTCCCGAGGAGTGTTCTGGACGGGAAAGGAGCAATGTTTATTCTAGCCACCATCCCCACGAACTTCACAAAGTATTTCTGGCAAATTACGTAAGAGATGCTTACGTCAAATGCGAGGTCCTGCCTAATTCATAGGCATTTTTTACGCAGAGCTTGGATTCCGCGATAAATTTTAAAATATTTCACTTTTCTTAGACGTCTTACCTACACCTGCATCTATAAATGAATGATCGTAATTGTACAATATGACAGAATTGAATTGCACTTGGGGAGAAGGGAGAGAGTCCGCACCGACCACTAAATCGATCAGGCGCGACGCGGCCAGACACGTTAATTAGCGCTAATTGATCCCTTACAGCGACGGGCATCTAACTAGTCTCGATGCACGTCTGGCTCTCAGCTCCTCTCGTAATCATCTTCATAAGTCGTTGCGAACGGCGAGGGTGTCGCGTTAGAGGCGTCAAATTAATCCCAATTAATGTTCTCCACTTTTATCAGCCCGTTGGATATCATGGGTCCTGCATTGCAACTAGTGTCGGCGATTAATTTGGGGACACAATTTGTGCCGTCGTATGGGATAGGCCTTATAGCAGTAAGATGTTCGTACTCATTCGAGCGCGACGCCAAGTGTCTAACACCTGGGTGCTTGTTTACCGTTCCTCAAATGCCGATTACACGCCCGATTATAACACAGACATTGCTTCTAGATTTCTTTGCTTGCACGACCATTTGCGGGGACCGTTAGCGCCACGATTGTGCTAAATAGCGAAAAGTTATCAGGTCCGTCTACAAATACGTCAGTATTTACTACGCAATTGAGCTTGTCATTTCAAATTCCCCCGAATAACTCAGGTTGTCATCGAGATGTCATCGAGTTCATTCGAAACGCGTATCGATAATCAGTACAAACGGCATGCTATCTATTTCAAATTTCTAAGTAGTCAAAGCGCATCTTCTACAGTGGACAAATTAAACGTGTATTGTATATTACATTGCACTAAGTTACCAAGAAAAGAAGGTTTTTCGAAAACAGTCAAAAGTCTCGAACTGATTAAAAGCGTTTTTTAAGAACGTCGGTAATGTCTTGAACTGTCTTGGTAGTTCTAATATTATATAAAACACAAATGCTACTTCTTGCACGTTCGCAATCGACATTAAAAATTCATTGCGTCGATCTCAAAGCCTATTGTTTTGGGACTGAATGTTTCTCAGCGTCGCGCGCGCCATAGGACTTTCATCGAGTTGTTTTGTTCACCAAGAGAAAGATGGAGGGAAAAGAAGGCGCGTCGTGTGCAAACACAAAAGCAACAGGTGGTGAGTGCCTTCAGGTTTAGGTTACCAGTTTGGCTATTCAGTTTTATTCATGACTTGAGAGAAACGAAGGGAATGGATAAGAGGGAGGGAGGGAGGGAGGGAGGGGGGGAGAGAGAGAGAGAGAGAGAGAGAGAGAGAGAGAGAGAGAGAGAGAGAGAGGAAAAAAGGCAGAGGGACAGTCACATTTACAAATCTACATCCGTGGGCCACTCGACCCCTCGAATTCTTTTCTACGCCGGCCTTCGGACTCCCTTGTGCAGGTTGCGCACCCTGCGGTAATGCGTTTACAATGGACTTAACGATCAGCTTACAATACGGAGTGCAGTTGACATCATGTGAAACACTCGAGTCCAACAGAACGTGATATGGCGATGCTTTGTCGAAAAATAGTCGACATTAATATTTCATACGTGTAACCTTACTCTGCCTTTGCTTCCCCCTTCTCCCTCCTTTACTCTGCCTGCGCTGCATTTTTAATGCTGTACGCTGGGAGAATTTTGCACGACTGCACAACTAACGCTTGTTACTGAAATTATCAAGTATCCATCAAAGATCTGAACATTCTGTATCTGTATCGAGTTGATTTCGTATAAGTACTATGCGAAAATTCATGTTTACAGAATGCAAATACATCTCTATGATCGCATAGGAAAATTGTATGAATATCACGCAAGTATAAAGTTGTTCTCACCGGCACTGCAGAATTTGTTAAGTCTTAACAAAGACCCAAGAAACAGTCTGAGCAATCGGGGAAGAAGAGAAAGTAGGCGGAACTCTTGTAGAGCTTTGAAAGTCTAACTAAGCCCCAGTAGTAATATGATCGCGGTCGAGGATAATTAAAGTCCTCCATCAACGCTATCTCGATGATCGACGCGGTGAGCTCCTATTCCATGTTTTCGCCGATTCAGGTAAGCGTAAAGATCGCTAGATCGTCCAAAAGCACAACTTTTCTACGATCTGTCGGTGTGTGTGTGTGTGTGTGTGTGTTAAATCTTTCTTTTCGTCCGTGAAAACTAAAACATTACATCGCCTAACAATGAATCTTTAGTCTTTCTTCGGATCACGTGGATATAAATATACGCCGACATCGATAGAGGAATCCAACGTGCAACCGATAACCGATACGTGCCGGAATGCAAAATAAGGCCGGCGTTCAGAGGTTGCTGCTTTCTCGTTATCTGCGACATCCATAGCACAGCCGCGCCGCCGCGCCAGTATTGATTAGGACGCATCGAATTCGTGCTCCACTTAACAGCCTCGTTAGTAAATACGATTAGCTGATAGTGGAACGTGTGTTAAGTCATTGACGATCATTAATGTACAGTCAGTAACATGATATCTTGAGTAATTATGAAGAGAATGAATAAATTACTTTATGTGCGTGGCCTTGTGTTATAATTTTTATTCAACGAGCCATTGTGGTTCGTGCGCTTAATTTAAGGAGTTTTTTAAAAATCGTACTAAAAATGAAAGATTTTCTATTTCTTGTGTTACGAAAATATTCGGACACCTTACAAAACTAAATATTTGTTCAAATAATATTTTGGTCAATATATTAGAATCTTTGGTATAATCACGTGCACTACACAATTTTGCATGTTATAAACAAGTTTCCTTTTTAGTACATAACTTTTTAGTAAATATTATTTACAGTGATATACGAGTACCTACGTATACCTTATGATAATATATAAAAACATGTAAGTATTGTCTCAGTTGGAGAATTCTTGAAAAATATGATTTACCGTAGCAATCGATGAGGCACAACTTGGTCGTCCGTGCGGGATACCTATACGAGAGGCATTAAGTCAATCCCTCACGGTGTACAAACGTGCAGGTAGCGCAGCATCTTGTCACGGAGAATTAAGATTAACATTCGGAAGTACCGTGTACCGCGAGGTCGTTAGCGATATTTACAAGTATGTACGCCGCGGCAATAAACTCGTTGCTGCAGTTATCCTGGCCAACTGTAAAGCAATAATCGAGTCGTTATACCAGTCGTAGGTGTGTGTGTGTGTGTATGAGAGAGAGAGAGATATTCATTCACTGACATCGCGAGGCCAAGGTGCATTAAAGTTTTCAGGAGACTTTCTGCTAAGTGGTCTTTTTTATGTACCATCGCGCTTCTGCCAATTAATCTTACACTTTAACGAAGATAACTGCGTTACACACTCGCGGATCGCTTTCACAAATCACAGACGCGAGGTTTAGGAGACTCGTTCGATCTTTACGGCGTGTAAACTGTTGCCCATTATACCATAGCATTGTAAACGTACGATGTATAATCACCACACGAGATCAATGTTCGCTTATTCCAACAAGTTTTTCACTTATTATTCTGTAATGTAAATCGATACAAGACGAAATAAGTGACGAATGGTTGGCATAATTTTTGATGCTGTTTTTTGTTTTAGGCGTTTGCGTTATCGGTAGCAAAAGACAGTACTCTCCGAGAGACGGGGGAAAAAGTGAAGTGAAAGAAAGGAGGGGGTGAGACCGGTGAGACCGGTGAGACCGAGAAAGACAGATATCGAGAATCGCGGGAAGATGCGAGCAGGTTGCATGCGCAGCGGAGAAGAAGCATTGGCCTGGCAAAGTGTTTAAGAGCGTTATCTTCTCGGCTATTAGTCTTTCTTGGTGTGTGGCCTCCGGTCTCACCGGTCCTCCTGGTCTCACCACCGTCGGAGCGACAAGGACAGAGCACGAGCAAGGGTTAACTTTAAGTAGCCCCCGTATCACGGCTCACCATCTACACCCTGAAAGAGAAGAGGACATATAGCTAGAGAACGATGGAGATGGAGTATGAACGGTCGCTTATGAATGTCGAGTCGGGGTCGGGGGTCGGGGTTGGGGACACGTTACACGTTGCAGCCGATGGGGCTGCTGAATCGAATAATGGGATTTCTTGCCGAAAGTAGACATGATACGCGTGATACGGGATTTAAGTTTTACGGCAAAGCGTGGCGAGAAAGTAATAAATATATATTACAACTTGTTCACAGATTTTCTTTGCCAAGTTAATATCGTTATTTCGCCATTCGTTCAATACACTGTCCAACAAATTTTGACTTTTTTTATGCTTCGTAATATCCGTTAGGCGATTCTTATAGATTTCGATGCTCTAAACCCGAATCTGCAACCCGTTCCTTTCTATCACCCTCAGTTTTTGAAAAAATGAATTTTGAAAAAAAGCACCTTTTTTCAACTTTGAACAACAATTCTGTTGAAACTATGAAAGATAGACTGATTCTATTAGTCGCAAAAAATTCAGCAGACATTTCTGCATAAATCGGCATGAATCGTTTTTGCAATATCAATTTACAAAGATGTTTAAATAATAGTTGAATTGGGCAAGACACGTTTTACGCGCCTGTTTTGGGACACTTTTTTCAAATTATCGTGAAAATGGTGCGTCTAGGGTGAATTCCAATTACACTGAGCGATAGAGCAGACATTTTTCTATGGAGATCCATCATCAGATTTTGCGAAATACCTTTTGGCTTCGCACAGGAAAATGAAATAGTCGTGCGTGTGACGCAACGAGCGCAGTGGTTCTCCGACATTACCGTATTGACCGCGCTCCGCTGTGGAGTGGCCCGAGCGCCGTTCACACGCGCGCCAAGTCCCCTGCGCTCGTTGCGTGACACGCACAAGTATCTTTAACATTTTCCTGTGCGAAGCCAAAACGTATTTCGCATAGTCTGATGATGGATTTCCATAGAAAAATGTCTGCTCTATCGTTCAGTGTAATTGGAATTCACGCTAGACCCACCATTTTCACAACAATTTGAAAAATGTGTCCCAAAATAGGCGCGCAAAACGTGTCTTGCCCAATTCAACTATTATTTAAACATCTTTGTAAATTGATATTGCAAAAACAATTCATACCAATGTATGCAGAAATGTCTACTGAATTTTTGGCGACTAATAGAATCAGTCTATCTTTCCTAGTTTCAACAGAATTGTTGTTCAAAGTTGAAAAAAGGTGTTTTTTTTTCAAAATTCATTGTTTTCAAAAACTGAGGGTGATGGAAAGGAACGGGTTGCAGATTCGGTTTTAGAGCATCGAAATCTATAAGAATCACCCAACAGATATCACGAAGCAAAATACGTGTTGGACAGTGATATCTACGGTAGCAAAATGAAACTTCGATGACGCCTATAACATTGTACAGATTTAATCGCACTCTTAAGATGAAGATTGGATCACAGTATTGAAGAAATGGTTAAAAGCATTTAGGTAGGACTGAATAGCCTTGGTAATAGAGACATTTTCTCTGTTCCCTATAATCTCTAACAAGGCCGGAGATTAATGTCCGTTGACAGGCATCAGTTGCTTCCGTAAACTGTCGAAAAGGGAGAAGATGCGTTGAAAATTGGATTTCCTAGGGTTCGAATGATATAGACAAATCGATGGGATCCAACCGAATTGAAGGAGACTAGTGCGGAGTAGGGAGTTTATTAATAGGAGCCATTGTTGGCACGGGGTGGGGAATTCTACTAATGCGTGGCTTTCGGCTCATCGCTCCATTGTCGAAGAGAACGTGCGCTACGCGTAATTCTCACCAGATTGATGGCCGACCGTTGCCGGGATTTATCACGCCTGCCAAGCCATTGTAAACGTTAGGTGTGAATAAAAAGCGCTGCGTCGCGTGTCCGCGGAATCAGCATGGAAATGTACCGTGATTGAATCACGAATCGGAGAAAACTTGATTTTTTGGTTAGAAATTCAATGTCGTATAAACTTGATGAAATCAGCATTAAGGCGCATTGGTTTGTAAAATAGTGTGGCTGTTAAATTGGAACGCACTCATACCCGGTACCCTGCTCTTCAGCATGACACTGGCACGACATCATCAGATCTCCTCCTCGTGCTTCTCTAAAGTGAAAAATTAATCAGCGGCACGCAACCGTCGCGTGCTGTCACTCATCCGCGAAATCACGCAACTGCCGGGCTAATTTTCGGTCCATCGAAATTGGCCGCTATTGCGATCGGGGAGGACCCTTACTTACGGCCGCGGTTGGCAAGTTGTCGCCTGCGGGCCCCTTTTCATGCTCTTTCTTGCACGGCTCTCCTTTGTATGTTGTTTCAAACGAGAAACGTTTCTGCCGGCCGCTTTCGCCGGCTTTTCTCGCTCGAAAAATAAACACTTTTCCACGACTGAGAATATTAGAAAATCCTGCGGGAAGTGTCCGAAGGCTGACAAGCCTGAATTTACAAAGGTCCACGAACCTGAAGGAAAAGCGTGACAGAGGGAGGGAGAGAGAGAAGGGCTCTATGGGTTTCTTGCCAAACCTAATTCTCCAACAATAAAGTCTCGGGGCCCTGTCCTGTTATGACTGCTGTAAAATCTTACGACGATCATAACGCGATCATGATGTGTATAACAGCCTCACGGCCCGATCCTTTTTAAGGCCGTCGCCGTCTTTTGTGTCGCTCGTTGTCCGACGACGTTAACCACGCTTCTCTTTTGATCTTGATTAATCATTAAGAGTTTCGGGGCTTCTCTTCCCTAGTGACGTTCAATTCACATCTCAATGAAACGGTCATGTACCGCGGCGCGAAAAACCATGCGATACGACGTCGTAAAGAGCGATGGTCGCTTAGGCCTGAGGCCGTCCTTATTATTTGCGCGCCAAACTTTCATCCCTCTCCTAAACGAATCTTCATGTCGGCGGTGAGTCTTTTGGCAACGAACAAAGTTATCCTCTTCCTTCGTGCACGAATAATGAAGACGTAAAAGCCGAAAGCGCGCATTCCATTTTCAAAAAGGAACGAAATTTGCCGTGCAGAAACGTGGAAATATTTTGGAACGCTTATGAAGCGTAACGCGAGGAACAATCGTAAGCGTGGCTGAGACGAATGTCAAGGCTGCGGACAGGAAAACGGTGAGAATAGCAGGGAGACGATTTATTGGCAAGTCATCCGGGATCCGGGACTCTCAGGAGGGTGTCGCGTTTAAAGTAGCTGCAATCAGATTCGCGATTCTTCACGGTGCCTCGGCGTAGGGTGAAAAGGGCCAACTACCGTGCGACAGAGCCGTTTTAATGGTAAACAGAGGCCGGTAAGTGCCGTTCCCTCGTCGGGTCGCCCTAAATATTTGTACGACCCGATTAGTCGCGCGTAGTCAAGGAGAAACTGACCGAGATTTCTCGTTCGTGGAAGGAAGAGGAAGGGCGTGACGGGAGTCGATCCGTCACGCTCGAGGATTTTCCGTCGAGAGACCTCTCGTCTCGGTAGAGACGGCCGCTTAACGTTTTCACATCCGCCTCTGCCTGTCCATCTCGTCTCTCTCTCTCTCTCTCTCTCTCTCTCTCTCCTTCACCGTCTGCAGGGGCATTGTTTGCCATTTTATTTTCTCCTCATTCACTCACTTCTTTCGACGTTCTCAAAAGGAATCAGGCACGCTGCGTTGGAATGTAAGTTCGTCGAGTCGCCTTATGACGACGATACACCGTCAACGAAAATTCAAAAACGAATGGGCACCACATTTCTGTAACGTCTGGTTAGATCAATTCTGTTATCGATCCGCAACAGCACACATTGCTCTCTCGTTTTCGTCTTTGTCGACGACAGCTACTGTTGTCGCGTAACGAATTGCACCTTACGATCATCCTGCGAGTGATTTATGACCGACTCGCTGTTCTTTCTACGGGAGGGATATTGCCGGACAGAGGTCTAGAAAACGGAAGCCAAGCCTGGCGCCCCTTTCGCGAGCAGCCGCAACATTCGTTCCTGCTTCAATGATGCTTCTAAATACTGTTGACTACCGAACAGATTTCATGATGAAATGTCTCAAGGACGACCTCCGAGAATCGATCAACTAATAAAGAAAAACTAATGATGGAGTTTCGCACTATTTTCAACAAATTATTATTATATGACATTATGTTACGTTTGAAACATTTTTTCCACGAGTATCATTAATGCGATGATTACAATCTATCAGTAGACGTAAAATAATGAGCAAAAAAATAACCAGAGGATCTATGAAATGTATGAAAACAACTTTCTTCAGTACTAACCATATGATTCAATATTTAAAGGAATGTTTTACCCCTTTAACGTGAAAATCGGTGCATAGAACACAATAGGCTTCTCAGACGCACAGTCTACGGGTATGAAGCACGAGGTTCGGCATCGCAGTAATCGGGAGCGAGGAAACAAGAAGAAGGCAGAAGGAGCGGCGAGTCGATGAAGCAGAAGAAGAGGGAGGCGAAGACAAGGTGATCGGAGAGGCGAGGGAAGGCGAAATGGGTTTGCGCTTCCGGCCGATCGCCTCGTTAGGATCGTCGTGTTTCCAGTTGGTGAACGATAACCGCTCGTTAACGGCGATTAAACGGCGAGCTAAACATCGTGGTACCGCGAGACGAAACAATCTTGGAGGCACGTTGAGTCCCGATTAAAATAAACAAGGTGCTGCTTGCCACTTGACCCTCTCCCTTTCTCTCTCATCTGCACACACACACACACACACACCCACTACCCCGTCTCATATATTCCCTCCGTTTTCATGTCCTTCTTTTGCTCTGCCTGTCGCTCGATTTTCTATTATAATTGCGTGACTAACAACTCCTGTCTTTTTGTGTTGTGTCTGCGACTCTCAGCAGCGTAGGATATTTGTTGAGCTTTTTTCGTTGTTTCGAAAGCTGTTGAGGATTGGAGACAACGTGCAAAAGATGATCGCTCTTCTTTTTGTTTCGAGCAGCGGATTCGACATAACTTTGGACCAGTCGCAGTACTCATATTAATTTGGTTGTCATCGAGTAGAGGCTCGTATTCTTCTAAAGTCGCTCAGATTTATTGTGAAACGTTAAAGTTTGTTATACAGTAACGCTAAATAGGTGTCCATTGAAAACTCAAGAAATGTCATATCGCGATATAGACTGAAAGAACAACCAGATAAAGTTGAGGGTAAAAGCGACAGGTAAGAGAAATTATGCTTCGTAAGATCTTTCTAGGGTAAAATCAATTCTTCTTTTAAATGTGAGATGAATCAGAGAAGAAGAGGTATAGTGAGTAATGCTCGACAGAACGATACTCCATATAAAAATACGTGACATATTTATTTTAGTTATAGCACACAGAGAAGGTATAGAATAAACCCATCGTTACATAATATTAAAATAGCAAAATAGTGGTAAAGGTATGTCTAGGTTGTGAAAGTCTCTGCATTTTTTGATTAAATTAATGTACCAATTCAAACAATTAATCGTTATAATTTCATTTAATGCCGCCGAGAAGTTTGAGAACTGGCGACAGAATGTTGAATGAAAACTCGGTCCTCACGTTATTCTCCAGTTCGGAAAATATTGATTATTTATTGTTATAAATGGGAATAACCCTTTCGATTAGAGTGAGGATTGAATTTAGAAATAAGACAAGAAAGAAAAAGAAAAAAAAATTGATTTAATACCTGGACGTGACGAAAAAATGGTATTGGGTCTCTAGCAGTCGAAGATGGTGGAAAAAAAATATACATTGCATGTCTGTACTTGTAGCACGTGGTATTTTAATTTTCCTTCGAAATTTCTCAGCTACAATTAAATAAATAACGCACTCGGTGTAACGAATGGTAAAATGTTAAATGGAAGATATTTCGAATGATCTCGAGTGTCCGGTTCCATGGCAATTGTAAGCAAGAAAAGAAAACGGCACGGCACGGCACGGCGAGGCGAGGCGAGGCGCGGTGCGGCGCGGCGCGAAGGAACGCGATACGTCATACGTGTAAGTAGAAAGGGGGAGGGTGGAGAAGGAAAGAAGAGGAAAAAATGGAAGGAAATAAGAAGGACGAACGATCCCTGAAAGGTAGGGAGCGAAGGAGGGGGAGGCAGATGAAGCAAGGCTAAGAAGCGATGAAGCGCGAGAGGAGGATGAGAGATCGCGCACGGTAGAAGGCAGAAAGAGAGAGCCGTGAGAGAGTCTGGTTGTTGCATGCCGGCGGGGTCGGGGGTCTTAATAAGGTGGAAAGAGGCTCTTTTTCGTGCCGGCGCGGCGGCGGTGAAGGTACCGAGAAGAAGAAGAAGAAGAAGAAGAAGAAGAAGAAGAAGAAGAAGAAGAAGAGGAGGTCGGTAGAGGGAGCCCGAAGGGCGGCAGAGTTCACACCTCGCCATGAGAAGGCGCCTTCGTACCTTATTCCGACCTCTATCCGTTTCACTTCTTCCCTCCTTTCTCATTCCCTTCCACCGTCCTTCCGTCCTCCCCACGGTCCGTTCCCCATCCCTCGTTCCAAGTTCCCACACGCACACGCACACGCACACACATACACTCTCTTAGAGCCCTCGGCGTTCTCCTCTTCCTCGTTCCGCCGTTTTGTTCGCCCTCCTCGTTCTTCCACCTCCAACTCTTCCACCCTCTTTCCTCCCCGTCCACTTCTTCGCCGTGTTTGCCCGCCTCGTTAACGCCTCGCGGCCAGAATGGACGTTGCACACGTAGCTATTTACCAGCCGTCTTTAGACCTCTTCTTTGCCCTCTTGCCGTTCGTCCACGGCTTTGCTTGCCCTGCCTGTTTTATCGAAGGTGAGGGCCTTCCCTTCCCTTCCCTTCCCTTCCCTTCCCTTCCCTTCCCTCGGGAAGAGCGATCTCGTATGTCGGAAGAATGAGAGAAGTGAGGTTGGAGGGAGGACATCGTCGGCCGCAGAGAAAGGGAGACCCGAGAGAAATGAGACAGGCAGATGCGTTGATCCGTCAACGATCAATTCTACTATCTACGTCTTCTATAAGATAATTTAAGAGATAGATTGAACGAATATTTACTTAAACATTTACTTTCGGTAATTACAAAAGTTCCCAAGTGTCAAGTGACGACGCTGTTGTTGAATCGATCCACCTGCAATTAATGCGTAAATTAACGTTCCTTCGAATCCACGACCCGACAAGCAACTGTTGTCGCGTTCGGATCTCGGGGCGCATGGCGCATTACACAAGCCAACCATCCTCTTATCGTCCCATCGTAACTGGATCGAACAAGGTTAATCGGCGATAATTAGTTGTGCCTTTCGGAAGTAACATATTGAAAAATGAAAGAATTTCAACTATTTTTACAATGGAAAGAAGTTTGCTTGTCTGTCGTTTTATCGATTCCCGTGATTGAAATTGTTGTTACCTAGATTGGTTTCTCCGAGCATGCTTAAATATTCAAGTTACTCGAAATATTATTCGCCTATTGTGAATACTGATTGTGAGACAGCTCTACAATTTGATGGAAGAGATTGAAGAGCGTGCGCGGAAATTGAAGGATTGCAATATGTTCCTTTAGGCAGGGGGTGAATATCGGTGAGCTCCTTTCACAAAGTAGCTTCTTCGCCACTTACCCGGCGAGCGGAGAATTAGGAATCTACTGGCGTTGAGTCGAAGTATGCCAAGTAAGAATAGCAGTGGAGCAAGAAACGATTAGTATTACTACCTATTCGCGCGCCATGAAACTCCCTAACTTGGTGGGTGTGAAAGAACGACAGTAGTATGTAAGTACATAGTTGAAAGTTTAGTTCCTCTGTCTCCTTCACCTTCACCTTCACCTTCACCTTCACCCATCTTCTCTCTTCTCTTGAGTTTATCACGACGGTCGTTGTTGGGCGGGCAGCGCGGAGGCGAGACGGCTTGGACAGCTCCGCGCGCAGGGTACAAGAAGACCATTAGCAGCCGCCATCGTCGGGGCAAGAAGTTAAATTAATTACCGGGATTCCAAAGGAGGATACGCAACGCGAGAGAAGAGATCGAAATAATACAAAATGAAGGCCAGGGATAAAAGAGACGGATAAAACGACAAAGAGGGTGGAGAGTGCAGCAAAAGCGAAAAGGATGGGAAAGGTAAGATATGACGAGTAAGAGAAGGAGAGTGGCAGTGCATGCCGCGAGACATTCCACGGCCGTCCGCGGCCCGATGACTCGCTTCGAATTAGGACGACACGAATAAAGGAGCCTCGAAGGCTCGGAGGATGGAGGAAAAACCGCCCCGCGAGGCCCCGCGAGGCCCCACGAGGCCCCACGAGGCCCCACCACCCTCTCGGCTATGGGGAGAGGAATTCCAAGCCGCCTCCGGCCCGAGCGCTTCTCATCGTCTACCGCGAAAAATATCACTGCTTTTTTCAAGGTGCACCCATTTTTCTCTCCACTCCAACTTTCAGACTGTTCCTCAGGGAATGCGACCGACATTGCGCGTCACAATTTCCAGACGTAACGATATTTAATACAAAGTCTCAATCGACTCTGATGTCATACATATTACGAGTATACGAGTAGTAATTCACTTATTCTCTTATGTACAACTGAATATTTCGTCGATATCGTAAGTTTCGCTAATACGCGTCAGCCTGGAACTCGATAACGCGGCTGGAAGCCGGGAGAAGATTTCATGATTTCTCACGACAAATTACTGTCCATCCAAATCCCTACATTGCGTTTTATCGCTCGATCTCGAGGAGTCCGATGGCACCGGATAGATGCATTCTTGGGACAGGTATCACGTGGGAAATGTGTTCCTGATACCGCCGATCGGGACAGAGAGCACATGAGCAGGCGGTTCCCTATCGCGATCGGAAACTTCGAGACGGTCAAAATATTGTGGGACGCGGCTTAATGGACGGCGTCTTTCTTGGCAGACCTTTGCTGTTTCGTTGCTTCCTCGTGCACCGTGTCTTATAGGTGGCCCTATTACTGAGCGTGTGCCCATTGCCCATTCCCTCTCTCTGCAGCGGAAGATGAATTTTTAAGCTTTAAGCGATCCTTCGAAATGTCCAACTTAACACCACTCAAAAAGAAGACTATTATTACAGGACAATAATTCTTCCGATAGCATCAGAACATTAGAAGAATCGAGCGATGCAGAAAGTGTACAAATGATCGGCGAACGCGAAGAGTGGATAACATTTGAGTTAAGTGGCGGCGAGTGCGCCCGGAGGAAAATGCCATCAATGTCGATGATCGGTCGCCAACGACCTCGTGGCGAAGTGATCGAGCAAAAACCGGAACGACTTTGAAGATATTAAATAACGATTTCTGCTCGTGCGCCTTTTTTCTTTTTTGCGCATTGCCAACGCGAATGCGAGACGATATATCCCGCACGGCCGGTGAAAGGACCGTATCATCCATGTATGGAAGAACAGTCGACGCGACGGAACAAAGCGGAAGGCCTTGAAGGAGTGCCACGTTCGATTTTCACTTCGATCTTTAATCGAGCCTGGCCATCGATACCATTTAACCCCCATCCAATGGAATTTTTATCGAGCTTTATGGCATACTCTCTCTTATATATGTTTCGAACAAAAAGAAATCCTTTATCGGCAGATACAATAGGGAAAACCTACAATTACGATTCTGCGGGACGTACCGTGGATTGATTAACTATGGTCTGTGCTGATCGTTTCGAACGATTATACTTGCCAGGTGGATTTTCTCTCTTGCTTTTATACATTCAAGGCTGATCGTGATCAAGCACTGAATCAAACTGACAGGATAGGACGATCTTCAGACGAGCAAACATATGTGAAAGACGTACCTAATATCTTAGAAATAGTTCGTGTCTACCTGCACTTTTCAAATACTGTCCGTAAATCAAAGCCTTTATCATGCAGATTCACCGTTACTATTAAACAAATCCATCGCATAAGACTGGTATGGACGTCGTAAGGTATGTTCTATCAAACATCCCCGATTCGTCGAACAAAATAATCACCTTCCGCCGTGATAACAGAGATCTGTTCAGTATGGTAATTGCCGTCGGGTGTAAATTTTCATGCGACTGTAAATCTTGGTTCAAGACCACTGCTTGACTGCTCTCGATCATCGATCGACACCGTACTGGACAGGCCGATTACGGTAACATTGATGAAGAGCCAATCCTGCGAACCAAAAGGTACATGACGCGAAAGCGAGAAGGAGCAAAGAACTTTCTTTCTTACTTCTTTCAAGCTAAAGATGAGAAAAAGAACGAGAGGGCAAAGGGTGGAGTGGTGCCGAAGATCGAAGACGGTGGAAATGTCCGTTGAAAGGAAAAAGAAAAGAATCGGAGAAGAAAGGTGAAGAAGGGGAGGGTGGAGGGTGGAGGATGCCGCAGATTTACGACCTGTTCTCTCGATCGTCGATCGATGCCGCCCCGATCGCCACACGAAGTTAACTTCACGATGTCGGGGCTAAACCTGTCTCTGAAAAGAGAGGGTGCACGAAGCGTCTGAAGAAGAGGAAGAGGAAGAGGAAGAGGAAGAGGGCAGGGAGCGGAATAAGAAAAGGATGAAGATCCAAGATACAGCGAGATACGTCGAGCATACGAGAGAAATGTGAGAGGGAGGAAGACTGGGAGAAATAGTTAGGTATCTGTACTCGGAAAATCATTCTAAAATATCCACTTTTATAATCGTTAAGAGAATTATTTTTCTGTTAAAAGACATTTTGACCGCATCGACGAGGCACGTATAGACATAGTTGTAGGATGAATTTAAAATGACTATCGAATGAAGAAGAAAAAACGGGTTCACTTGATCTCGGTTCACTTGTTGGACATAAAAAAAGAAGCGATATATGCTGGAATACGGGGAGACAGATGGACTAGAGGAACGAGTGAGGGCTGGGAGAAAATGAAAGAAGACGATCGTACATGGTAAGGGGAAGTGGTCGGTTGCCGCCCCATTAATTAGCCGCCCCTCTCGCACCATCCCTCGCACCTCCCTCCGTTTCTATCGAGGGCGCAGCCACTCACAGCTTCGTACCGCACGCTCACAGCCATATTCATACGTCTCGTCATCCCATCGCGTCCGACGCGTCCGACGCGTCCTCCTCCCTTTTCTCTGGACCGATCAGAAGGCACCAACGCGCGACGACTTCTCGATCGAGATGTGACTAATTATATCGACCGACAGACAAGGCTCAACGGTTGGAGGCTCAATTACGCGTCGCTGACAATTGGGGGGTTAATCGGCGTATCAATGAACACAGCCACACTGGCGCGCCGTACTTAAAGTCGAGTGTAATGAGCCGTGACGCGAATACGATAACGTAGGTGTCTCGTAATTGGACAATGCTTGGCGCTCGACAAACTGGCACTTGTGATCCATGCGAATTCATTCAAAATCCAATCGAACGAACCGTTATTGCTCAACTTTAATTATTGTCAGCCTGACAAACTTGAGAATTCAAATAAATTGGCTTCTTAGGTCAGCAAGTGTGGACGGAAAGGTATCAGCGATATGCTGCTAATCGCTACCGAATCAATTTTTTACTTGTAAAATATCTGACATTCGAAACAAGTAAATGCTCTGAATGAATCTAGGAAGAAAATAATATTCAGACAACATTCGGTAGAGTAGGGCAACCAAGATCACGGTGATCTCACGAAACGTACCCTCAGCGTAGTTGCTTCATAGCGCATCAGCAAAACAATTACATCGACGTAGAAGTCATTGCTGTCATCCCATAGAAATTAATTGAATGGATTTGAATAAGCGCGCTGTTTTTCGCTTGTTCCTGCTTGTCCACCTACGCCGGACACGCGCGGCCCATAAAGCGCAACGCGTCGCCTCGCCGATCAAACCTACAGGCGGGTTCAAATGACGAATTTATTTGCTGCTAACGTCAAATCATCTGAGAAACCTTTAATGTTAAGTAGGCGTTGTAAATCACCGCTAGATGAAGTAAGTGCGGTCATCAGTCGATTATTTTCAAAATAAAATATATACTTATTCCTGCAGATTATGAACGACATTGTAAGAGAGAGAGAGAGAGAGAGAGAGAGAGAGAGAGAGAGAGAGAGAGAGAAGTACAAGACTGTAGGTATTATAAGTATTTTTCCGTCTTTTATGAAACATCGTCTTGGCGTTCATATTCCTGGCATTTCATCTGAATGGGCCGCGGTTCTAAACAGTTAAATCATTAGCGATATTCGTTGCAAACCCATAATGAACATTCACTATATTTATGGACAATGGACAATATTTATGGACAAAAGACATTTTGATCTCTTAGTTACAGTATCAAATAGATATTAAATGTGCCTGTACATTGAAAGCAAAAAAAGTGCGTAGGTATGTGCAATATGTGCATAGTAGATTTGGAACATAATGAATTGTAAGCTAGGACATTGTTACTGTACGGCCTCTGTGTCTCGGCAAAAAAACCTTAAAAAAAGAAGATAGGAGAGTACAATGCACAATAGACCCGCACAGTAGCCGCTTATTTGTTTATTTACTGAGTTAAGCCTCGTATTGTCTTCGACTAACAAGAGTCTTTATTCGTCATTCTGTTTCTGACGAATTGAGACTTGAGAAGAAGACGAATGAAGAAGGGAAGACTGACAATGAGTTTTCAACTGATTCGAGAGGAAGGAAAGGAAACTTAAGAGATGAAAAAAAGATAATGCTATAATGTTCGAGATTGCCAACGTAAATCCATAATGACCCCATGGCAAGAGAAACAATGATTATAGTTGATACCAATTGTCTATCGTCAGTTGTAATGGCTCAATTATTATACTTAGATAAATAAAATATAAGTTGATATCGTTCTTTCTCCTTGATGTCAGAAGTATAAGAATTTTGGTTAGGCTGAGACAGGGTGCCAATCATAGATTCGATATGTCCACTTTCGCCCTGCGTCAACGCGCGATTAGTATTCTCATAACTGTAGTTATTCGTTGGATAATACTATGCGCGGAATAATTATACCTTGTTAGCCTCTTCCAACCCTTCCGCCCACCCTTTCTCCCCACATATGGTTCTCCGCCTCCTTGTACGATGAATGACCTCGATGTCTTCGAACCACCGATCTTTATCGCTTATCTGTCGACCAGTGATGTACGTTTATTGCCAACATTACCGGCTGTTTGTGTTTGTACCGCGAGTGGTACGAAACGAGGGAGGAGGAATGATGATTAAATTGGTCGATCAAAGGTAAATCGTGATCTCTCATTCGATATTAAGATTCACATTTAGATAATTAGAATTAGTAGTTGCGTATGTTACTAAGTAACGTTCTTTTGCTAGCAGCTCTGAATTTAATCTGATTTCGATGAAAACAACAAATATCTCTTTCCTTTACTTTTTCTTAAAAAATTATCTATGTATATTTGTACCGCCGGCGATTATGAGCTTTACGGAACTTGAATTCCGAGCAGCTAGGTACTCGAATATTATGAGTGAAATTCCACCTAAATCGATGGGAAACGAAGTAAGTAAAAACATGAAATTATTTGATATTTTTGACCGACAGTTAACCAAGACATTAATAATCACCGTCACATTTGTCCCCTCACTTCCATGCCTCGTAACCCGTAACCTGCCTCCTGCGACGAAATTACAGAATAGCCGAAGAGGCAAGACAGTGAATTTGCAAAGTTAACGAAGGGGTGCCTCTACCGGAGGGGATAACGACAAGAAGTTGATAAGTTATACGCGAGGTGGACGTGAGAGGCTGAGAAGGAGGGGAAGAGGGGACAGGAAAAAGGGGCGAGCGGAGGAAGGAGAGAACTGAGAGGGCCAAAGCAGGCAGGATGAGAATGAGAATGAGAATGAGAATGAGAATAAGAATGAGAATGAGAAAGAGAGAGAGAGAGAGAGAGAGACAGGGCAATGCCGATCCTTTCCCACGTCGGTCATCGTCGACCTCAAACTGGTCATCGGATCCCTTGGCAAACGAATGGAGGAAGGAAGTGGTCGGGAAGATCACTTTACAGCAAGGACCGTCCCATATTTTGCAAAACTTTCCTCTGCCGGGCGTGTGCGTATTATGGCCGGAGCGATCCTCGGCGGCAATGACCTCGTCACTGCTCGATCACGCTGCTCGATCAAGCCGCGCTCGATCACGCTCCAACGATTGCGTAGGAACGAGGAGGAGGTGTCGCGAGACGTGCAATGTCCACCTTTGATGCTGCTGCCAATCTTACTAGCTATCGTCGCATTCACTCTCGCCTACTTCGTGACCGCCTCCTACTACAAACTTGCAACATGCTGCCTCAAGTATGTGTGGTACGGATTTGATTTTCTACGCACGTCCTATGCTTAAGCAATTTATCGCGCGTCATATGACATTTTTCTGTCATTTGTTGTAACAGATGGATATTGCCGACAGATGAAATATGCCCGCAATATTCCTGCAGAGCTATCTAAAAAAGTCGTCACATCTCCGATACCTATTGAGAGAGTTTATCGAGCAGAGAGCGGGACATTTTTCATCGTGAATTACCCTCTATAAAATGGCATGGGTGCGGTGCAAAAAATGTTCAAATGTTTCACCATTTTTCGATCATATCTCGCTGACAGTTAGGCTCTAGGGCGGTGGGAAAAAAACTTGTAAAAAAGTAACACCTCCGAACACGTAACGGGTCTGAATTAGCAATCAATTTGGCCAACCCTGTTGGCGTCTAGCAATAATAGCAACAATATTGGCCACGGACGATGCTGGTAGCATTTAGCACGTCGCTGGCAATTATAATATCTCACCCCAGCTTGAGAGGCCGTTCTTTAATAACAGTGATTGTCCAGCAGCGGCACAGGGCCAGGATGATAATCGACCGACCGACCGACCGACCGACCGACCGACCGACCGACCGACCGACCGACCGGCCGGCCACCCCCCTCCCCGTCATAGGCAGAGCGCGCAGAGCCCTTTGCATTTGCGTGCGGCACTTGCAGCAGGTAATCGCAAACGAGACGTCGCCCGGATGTCAAACCTATTTAAGGAGACAGACACACGATGGTCGGCCATTTTTACGATTCGAGGTCCGGGTATAATCGTGATGAAGTCGTCCTCGTGGCTGATACCTTCGACGCGACTGCGACGGAGTAGACGAGTAGAGAGTGATAGGAGATAGTGAGACAATGAGATGGAAGGAGAGAGATATGATAAGAGAAGGAAGGGATGAGAGAGAGAGAGAGAGAGAGAGAGAGAGAGACTTGAACGCGTGGAGAGCAAGTCCGCCATAGAGACGAGGAACGCCATGACGTTCTTTTGACCCGTTTGACCCCATGCACACTTCTCACGATGCATTATGGCGGCCGCCTCGAGGCCCTCGGCCCTTCCTTCATCCTTTCCCCGTGTTGAAGCTCCGTGGACCAACCAGATTACGTTCCTCTCTCACTCCCTCTCCTTCTCGCTCATCTCCCTCATGAAATCTTTCTGTCTCTCCTGCGCGAACGCATTCTCCGACTATGTTCGCTTCCTTTACACTCTCCTTCGTAGTCTACCTCTCTGCTTCTCACTTCTTCTCACCGCATTATCCCACACATAATCGAGGAGCGAAAGGGACACAAAGAGAATGAGAGAGACGGAGAGGGGAGGAGGAGAGATGCCGGCTTTCGTTTTGTGCTCCTTTGGTAGACCTATACGCGGCTTGGCCTCTTCTGCGGTTTCTACTTTAAGCACCTTGCACACCGAAACATGGCGACCGCCAAAAGCAACAGAGAGAATTGCAACGACTTCGTTCCTATTCCCTGCTTTTCAAGACTTAGGTCGGGAAATGGCGATACATTTCTGATATCGTTCAAATATTATGTAAGTACAGCATCATCTTTTCGCTCTACGCATGCCGTGGCGCCTAGTAATTACACGTCGATACATGCGTTTACTATTCGAAAGCAATTTCATTGCAGCTGGCCGGAGAAGGAAAAAAAAATCGACTCGAAAAGATTTGATTGTGAATAGCCCTGCTCTAAACTAACGAGCATCGGAGCATCACCGATCACATTTTATTAGCGGGCATCGTTGGCGCTATTGGGTTATCAAAATGACAGACCGGGCACGATTAGATCCATTAGAAGGAAACGTCAACGTCGATGATGATGATGATAATGCGGATTACAGGCACAAGTGAGACCATTGGGATTGATCGTAACGGTTTGGGGCTCGTTTCTACTAATAGGTCGCGTCTTTTACAGTCGGGCCGTCCGGTGTCCGTATAACTGGTTCTAATACGGTGTAAAACTTTTCCCTCGTGAGCACCGCGCAGAACCTCTTCAATTAGGGGCCGCTGGTTCGGCTTTGGACAAAGGGTTCAGACAGTTCAGAGTCGGAATTAAATAGACACCGAGCTGGCGAACAACATCATCGCGCCTCGTAGTTCGCCGGCGTTCTTTTCATTATTAGCGATGCGTTATCTCCGCGTAGAATTAAATGTCGTTGTCGTATTTTATATTCAACAAAATTCAATCATACCCACAACAAGAGTTCATAACTCCTTGAAAGTGTTAATCCTACGACTCTGTAAAAAGTTCCCTCTCGGAGAGGACAGCCGGTCCATTAAATTTACAAAGCTGATTCTAATTTGCCGTAATGCCATATATCAATTGTTATGTGTTTGACTGTGTGAAAAACACTCTGTGGCGGGAAGAGATGAAAGTTGCTCCTCGCCATTGACCATATCTAACCGTACAAACAACACTGCAAATCTCTGAGAACGCAATGTCACCTTCAAGTTATTTATTTCATTAGCGAGTCTGCCAACGAACGTAACTACGTTCTGCCCCTCCGAATTTTGCCCGTTGAATAATTCGTTGACGTTGAACGGGAGAGTTGGACGACGGTAGAATGAGAAAGAGGGCGACGGTGAAACGAGAGAGAGAGAGAGAGGAAAGCAGCGATTTGTCGCTGCAAACACATGAACGATCGCATCGGGGTTAACGGAGGTAACCCCAGCGGCCCGGGCGTACGAAACAAATGCCCGTGGATTTACGAGGTTATGCCTCGGAAGATAACGGCGCTCCGAGAGGCAAAGTAGCCCTCGAGAAAGCTCTGCGATCGCAAGGGAACGGGAGGTACGTTAAAGCCAGCTAATCTCGCTCTCGCATTAGTAAAGTAGCAACGGACAGTTGGCAATAAGTAACGTCCAGCGCGGCCGGACGTATCCAACGCCGAACCTAGTCAAGATCCGCGCTGCACAATTTATCGGTGATTGATGTTTCCACGTGGACATTAACCCCAACGAAATCTCACTGTGACCGAGAAGTGTTCGACATGGAGAACATTATGATACTTATTTGTAAGTGGAATTTCCTACTTAAGTATATTTCACAAATATTCACAAATTTCCGCAGAAAAAAATCGAAGAAAGGCCTCTTTTTTCCGCGCTTTACGCTAAACTGAGCCCGCGAAGCGTGCCAAAGAAATGAAGAAATGCAATGTAAACTAATATCACTCTGTCGCTTTCCGATAGAAGGTTTATGAGAATACTTGAAATACTAAATGTCAGCAATCACTTTTATTCAAACTACAGGAGAATCTCACCTCACCCGGTGCATCTCTGATAATGTTAACCGGCGATGAATAAAATGCCGAAACGTTACTCAATCGGGAGTCTACTACTTCATGAATTTTTCCGCACGATCGCCTTCGGGGCAGCAGGGGAAGAATAAAAATAACGAGCGCAATTACGGAGGAGGGAATTTTATGAGATACGCGTACTCCTTGACGCGGCGAGCGGCGAGCGGCGAGCAAAATAAAGGTGGTCGGCAGAAACCGGCGTACATCGATCATGATGTCGTAACACATATCGGCAAACACCGCTCTCTATCTCTCTGTCATCGTCCGTCTCTTTCTCCCTCTCCATCGTATCCTCACGCTCACGCCCCAGCCGACGAAAAATCCCAATTACCAAGATTTTAAAACATTGTTACGCCACGCCAATAAATCAGCGCGCTCGATTGTCTGTCAGTCGATTACATGCGCATGGGGGCCCTGGGGCATATCAAATAAATAGCAGAGACTCACGATCGGTGCTCGAGCCGAAAGCGAACGGGCGTCATAAATTTTCGTCGGGGCCGCGAGACGTCGACTTGTATTAGCAAGTAGTACGCACTCAAGATGCAAACGAACGTTTAATTTCCTCGAACATTATTGCACTCGGTCTCAGTAGGTACTCGTAATATTCATCACTTTCTCTCGACTATCGTTAATGCTATTAACAAGACAATTTCTGGTACGATTCGTAAGAGGGGCGAACTGCTATAGTTGCACCCAACCCCCCCACCTCCCCAAGGTACTTGAAAATCTAGTCTTCATGTATTTTAATCTTTATCTTATATCCAATAAAAACAACCGAATGACAGATTGTTTTGCTTATTGAGACGTGTAAAAGAAGTTGGTTGGCTTATAAAATCGACGAAAACGGGTTAGACGAGTATGAAGTATGAAGAAGGAATGATTGCAAACTACGGTGCTGACTGTCGTTGTTCTCGATTCGGGGTTCAACGAGGTCACGAGCGTATCACGTGGCGCCACGTGCGCCTATCAGGTTACCGGATCGGTCATCGCCCGTCATCATACACCCTGCAAGTCACTGCAAGCGGTCTCTCTATCTTGCCTTTTTCTCTCTCACTCTTACCCTTTCCCATCCCATCCCATCCCATCCCATCCCATCCCATCCCATCCCACCCCGCACCGCGGCTGTCCCTCCTTTGCCTCTTTCTCTTCTCCCTTCTATTAAATGCTAACTGCTTTGCAGGCTCATGCGCCATTGGATTATCTTATTACAATCGTACCGATGCATCGGAGTAATAGGTCGTGACTACCGGACCCTGTACCCCGTCCTACCACATGCCACTCAATAAACTTCAGTTCGATCTACATGCCTTTATAAGGTTTCAATGAGGTAAGGTAGCAAACGATCAGACGCAAATTAGATTACGATCGAATATTAGTGTGTCCCATGAAAAGATTCCTCAGGCATTTTCGTGGAGTGATCGATAGATGAGAGAACAGTATTTGAATTGAGCTGGAACAGGGACAGCCAGGTGGCGGAGCAAACCGCCGCGCCATGAAGAAGGAAAAGAATATGTAGGAAAGCGGAAGACCGCCGCCGCGTCGAGCGGCAAAAGAGGTGAAAAAGGGAGAAGGAGAGGAAAGGGAAAGTAGAAGAGAACGCTCATAGATGGAAAAGAGCCGGGGAGAGAAGGAGAGGGAATCGAGGAGGAGAACGAGAAGCGCGGCCATTAGGTTGGTTTATTTGCCGTAATTGGGGGAGCTTTAACGCGCCAAACCAAACACCGGTTATGGCCGCTATAAACCTACCCACAATCACTTAGAGCCGGCGCGCGGTGTGCGCTTTTTCTCCCTATTTATTCCGCGCGTCCGGCGTCGCTAGTAGTGCCGCGACGATCAAGAGGGAAGAACGAAAAGGGCGCAGGACGCGGCGCCCTGGGAGCTGGGATCTGGAACGGCGCGGTGGCGGCGATTTGCTACCGGCTCTAGCGGCACCCCACTTCTTTTTCTTCTACTCCTTCTTTTTCTTCCACCTCCCTCTCCACCTCCTTCTCCGCTTCCTCTTCCGCACCCTCTCCCTGACCCCCTCTCCCTCTTCCTCTTCCTCTTCCTCTTCTTCTACCTCCTCTTCGGCGTTTCTGACACGACCGCCGCTTTTACATCCCTTTTAACGGCATGCCGGACGAATATGCTTGTTAATGTGCGAACAAAGCGGGAGTGATATTAAAGCTAGGTATGGAAATGGCGGAATTAAGTAAACGAGACTATGTTGCGTCTATACGATATCTGTATGGTAAAGATGTTTTAAGTGAAAATAGTCGCAGCAATTGATGCGTGGAAAACGAAATGTTTCAAGTTTTCATGAAAATTGATGACACGAAGAGGAAAATAGATGTTTTCGCCAAAGTAAATTCTCCCGAACGTCAGAGGTGAGGATTAGATTGGAATAAATAAGACGAAGAGAAGTTCCTCAGGAGGAAATAAGAATCGACCATCGATGTGCCCGGAAGTGGAGAAAATCAACATAAATAACGAAAAGTCTGATGCTGTAGCATCTCTTTACCTGTCCCCGTCATTTTCAGAGGGAAGGTCAAGGATATATGCTGGGAACGGCCTTGGCGAAGGTCGGATAAATTTCGAACGACATCTGCGGTGGACGCACTCTCAACATTTACCACTAAACGTAATTGTAGACCGTGAAAGTCTTAGATGTATAATTCATTATTTCTCCCTGTCTCACGCTAGCTGACTTGGGCCTACTAACGGATGTATGCAAAGCAGAGATTCATTATCGCTTTCGAAACGGCCACAGAGGTCGAGAAAAGTTGGAAATGTGTTTGTCGCGTTTCTAACAGCTTGTAGTAATGATAGCGAGAAATCAAGTTGACAACAATGAGAAATATTTGAAATGCTCTATTGATTATTGCTCTTTATGACTTATACCGCATTAGAACCCATTTGCGACATACAAGTCAGCAGTCTACTATTCGTTATTTCTT
The DNA here is from genome assembly GCA_963942575.1 of Priocnemis perturbator. NCBI lineage: Eukaryota > Metazoa > Arthropoda > Insecta > Hymenoptera > Pompilidae > Priocnemis > Priocnemis perturbator. The sequence continues at coordinate 23,046,127 of OZ012643.1, read as the reverse complement.
TGTATCTCTTGTGGTTATATTTACGCAGCCGATGCTACGCGCAGATGTTATTAATTAATACTCGTATTTAACGTTACCCCGAAGGAGATGAAACAAACTGCTGGTTGATTCTGAAGATAGATTAAGAAGACGATTAGCACCGATCGTCAAAATCTTGGACTTTCAATTAAGTATAGTTCTTAATTCGTTGTCTCCTTCTCCCTATTACTGTGCAACACATATTAGCATGAAGCAAGGCCAAGCAAACTACTTGACGCTGAACGCTGAACGCTGAACGTGATTGACAACGAATATAAAAGTCTTACTTAGACCTCTAATTAATCTGGCCATCCACTCGTCGCCTCTTTTACTGTCTAGCTCACGTTAAGATTTCGAAAGAAGAGGTTGACAATCCTATCTGCACGGCCTCTGAGGAGGTCGTCGATGGAAGTTGGTCCGCGTCTATGTTTCTGCCTGACGCACGCATTCTTAACACAACGAGTCCCGCCAATTAGCGGGAGAGAGATTCTCCTTTTACGATCTCTCGGGCGTCAAAAAAGCGCGGATCCCTTCTCTCGTTCAGGATTCGTTGGCGCAAAACACGGCGCTAACGAGCCGCGTCCGGTCGTCCGGTCGTCCGGTCGTCCGGTCCGGACCGACGGATCCCGAAGGTATTCTCCAACTCCAACCTACCCCGACGTATAAACAGCATGTAAATAAATCTAACGCCGCCATATTTCTAGTGCGTATTCTGCGTCGATAGCAATATCTGTGTGCATGATAACGTTGAGAGCGCCTTCCTTCTAAAAGGTCTCTATGTCACGCTGACACCTTAATATCTAAGGAGTCGAGCGTCGATAAGTATAATGGTATAATGAACGATCGATTGGACGGACATTCTTGGATTCTTATTCCGAGAATAGAAAGTAGAGACAGTAGAGTCGGTAAGTTACGAAGAGCATGCACGCCGCGGATGAAAGACGAGGCAAAAGCTGCGATGGCCGATTAGAGAGCCGACGCGGTCCAACGTTCAAACGATATCGCAAGAAACAGTTGGCGAAAGCCAAGTCAAACAGACAACCGGAAGAGATTTGGATGTTGAAAAACACGAAACAATTGTATAGTGACGAAGGATAAGAATGAATGAGAAGACTAGATTGTGAGAAAGTGAAAGGACCGAGAAAGAAATGGAGTGTGGCGTGTGGCCTGTCGGAGTAACTTGGCCGATTCTTGCACGGCGACGATTTTACGAGCGAAGGAAAAGCGGCGCCCCGGCGAGTCTTTTGTAAAGACTCACGGGGACTTACAAATTGGAATACAACGGCCACGGTTGAACGTCAAGTTCGCCTCGAGTATAGAAAACGAAAAGAGGAAGACGAAGAAGAAGAAGAAGAAGAGGGCAGCTATGGCGGACGGGGGAGAAATAAAGAGAGAGAGAATCGTTTGACGGCGCTCGCGAGGGCGCCAAGTGGAAAGCAAACACCGATAAAAACTGCATGAATAAACCACTAATGGAGGCACTATGGGCGCAGAATGAACGGTTTAAGAGGAGAGGAGAGAAGAGACAAGCGCGCGCGCTCGGCTCCCGAGCCACTCTGTATTGAATGTATTGGATGTTGTTGGATGTTGTAGGCGACGGAAGTCCATGTTTTACGATTTATATCTACCCAAGATTGGCGCTTCGGCATTTTGGAAACCGTTTGAAACTTGATGTATCGAGAGAATCGAATAAAATCTTATTTTCGGAGGAAACAATTGAGAGTGCGCAAGATGACACTGTAGAACAAAGTCAAAAGATATTTGACTTGCCATGTAGCGAAGTCTTCTTCGTTCAACTGTCAACATTTTCTAATTTCTTTCAATCTATTCATCTTATTGTAAGCTTGAATTTGCGCAATCTAAACGTCAATTCACGGACAACTCCACGCTACCGCGAAAACTGATATCCTAAGCCTAAGCAAAGCAATTAAATCGAAGACGCAGCTGTCGCTTCAGAGAAATCGAGTAGTACGGAGTCCGGGCCGTTCAGGGCTCTCACACAATCGCCACTCGCGCTTCAACGATCGATGAGCAGCGAGAACATTCATGTCCGCTGAATCTCCCGTGCTCAATAGGAGTAGACGCTTCTACTCCTGTTTCAGATATCGATCGCAAAACCAGTAACGATCGAGACGTGCTTATCGGATGCCGGATAGCGTTTCCACGCGAATCACCTGCCGACGCAGCTTTAACGAAGCTAAGCGGCTAATTTGTCACGTGGATCGGCGTGACACAAGCGTTAAAGGCAAAGATTATAAAGGACAAAGTCTTTCAATATTCAAACGGGTCTCACGGGCTTAAATTTCAAATTTTCGTGCTTACACACGGGAGAATCCTTTAAGAGAATACGCAATGTCACTGCTTCGAATCTTTCCTTTCTCCTAAGCAACTTCTTTCAATTTATCGTACGACTCAATGAACGCTGCACGTATTGATACGGTATACTAAGAATGCTGCAGTGTGGAGCATATAATATTCACGGATTTCGCATATGATGATAACTCAAGGCAATATAATTATTGCAAGACATGAGCGTGAAGTATGTTACAGTTAATGTGACATTAAGTGCTGCTAAGTAAATTGTGTATTAGCGATGTTGTTTATGGTCAAATTGACGCCATCCAAGCTGAACGTCGTATAAGCGTAAATGCAGCGTTTAAGTCTAATTGATCGTACTGTCGACTCATGCCGTTAAGAACCTTTGCATTACTTCTTACGTTATTAATTAACAGCTTGTTAGAATTTTACGGTACATTAAAAGACTGACTGGTTCGAACGTCGATCTCAATGAGAATCTAATAAATTTGTACTGTTTCATGTGTATGCAACACACTTCCAATAGTCTCCCTCTTTCGCTCGGCAAAAGTTTTGTCGGAGTTAGAAATTAATCGTTATAGTCAGCTAATATACCTACTTAGCTAAGGCAAAGTGACTGAAATTTTCGCCGCGTTACCGTGAAAACGATACGATTTCTATTTTCGTGGCATATACAAACGACGCACATATTCTTCTCAGTGCGTCGGTTGTCTGCGTATGAATCACCAAACTATTATCGGAATCCGATATAACGGTGGCCGACAACTGCGCCCATTGCAAATATTCTTCCGGCCAATCAAAGATACAGCCTCGAAGGGTAGCGATTGAAACCTTACCCAGATATATATATATATATATATATATATATATATCCCACATAATCAATGGTCTTTAATTTCTGTATGAGCAAAGACGGACGATGAAAGTAGCTGTCATCGAATTCTTAAGTGGTAAAGAAGGGTATGTAAGTATGTAGTATAAATGTTTCTACAAGTGTACACTTATCGGATTTCATATCGGCGATGATTTATTGAAAGAAACATCTTTAGGAAGAAATCGACGGGCAAATGCCGACAATTAGCCAAAGCGTTAAGTGATTGGAATAGAATTATATTTCGGCTAGAATTGAAGGCGTAAGGAAGAATGTAATTTGAAGGGACATGGCATGTCAGGTCGTGCGATGATTCACCTTGGCGGTTTTGTAAAGGACCATTTTTATCGCGGGGTTGACACACAGAGGACAGCGTTTTATCAAGAAGCAACACTGCAACGTCGCCTTAGAAAGCACCCTTAACAAGTGACGAATACCGTTCGAAGCCCTATCCGTGTTCGTTGTTTACTGCATCCCGCGGCCGTTAAAAAGATTGGCCAGATTCTTTGAAACGCTGTGCTCGAAGTAAAATAATCCATCAGTCTCGAAAAAGTATCTTAGGTTTCGTGGAGAATTGACGAGTTCTGAGATAAGGTGACCTCTGCCAAATATAGGTTCCACGAGGAACGTAAGATCCACGCAAACATCGACGAATTTATACAATTTGATTGCATCTCCGGCTCTCCGAATGTTTCACAGAGCACAGAATATTGACAAGTTACTCTGGCGGGGAAAATTGAGAGTAAACGATGAGCTGGGGGTAAACTCACCTGCGTCATTAGCCTGTCAGCACCGGTGCCTTCTTCGTCCTTGAAAATGATATCCGCGTTGTAGTTGGGTACGAGATCCTTGAACCTGGAGTCATACCTCGCAACTCGTCCCTCGCTCAGGCCGCTGGCGGGGAGAGTGTTCTCGCTAACATTCGGCACATGTTGCTTAAAAACGAGGGGCGTAAGCTTCCTGAGAATGGGCCTCCGACCTCCACCCCTGCCCGGGCCGCATGCCAATACGAGTGCGTTGTTGTCCAAGGATGGCAGGCAAAGGCCTAGTATTAGCAGGAGGACCTGGAGCAGCGAGGAAGTTCTGCCAAAAGCGCAGCGGTGGCTCGCCTGAAGGGCCCGGCGACGATGATGATGATGCTGCACCATAATCAGGCGCCCACAGCCAGCAGCCCGAGTCTTTCGTCGCTGCCAATCGTTCCGGGCCCGTCGATGACGTCGTCGCTAGATGCAATCGACGTCGAGGAGGCGTCGAGACGCCAACAACTCCCGGCGGGCCGGAAGCACGTGCCGGCGGTAACGGCGGTCCTCCCGAGCTTCCTTCTTCCCTTGCCACTGACCTCACTCACGGTTAACCATAACCAGGGCATCACACACTCCCCCCTTGCGCCGCGCACTCTTGCCACAGTGTGTCGTGTGATAGTCGTCGTCGTCGTCGTCGTCGTCGTCGTCGTCGCCGCCGGCGGCGTCGTCGTCGTCGTCGTCGCCGCCGGCGTCGTCCTCGTCGTCGTCGTCGTCGTCGTCGTTCTTGTCTTGAGTCGTGTGTGTCACGTTGCGTCGTGATGCGAGGGTGTAGTTTGACGGTATGTAAGCCACCACAGGACAAGTCGCTTTTGCCAGACAGAAGCTGGCTTTCCTACATGTAGATCCTAACGCGCTACCACTACCGTTCCCGTTTCCAGTGCAACGATACAAAGTGTAATGTTTCGAGGACGAACCTTCCTACATCCTATCCGATCGAAACACTCGTCGTTGGTTCGGTTTCACAGCGACCACCACACTGACTAGGACGCTTTGACGCTGACGTTCGGAGCGACGATACCGGGGGAAGAAGGTCGTAACTCGTAAGAAGCTTCCTGGCGGACGTTTAACGCCGCGAGCGCGCTGCGTGTCAAGATCGCGTGTCGCCAACCCGTTTGGCTTAACTGAACTCGACTGAGGTGTACGCGATGTCCGGAAGCTCCTCTATGCTCACGTTTTCCGGAGGAGCCGGTGGTGGGAAATGCGGGATGGCTTTCGGTAGGTTTGTACCCCGACGCCTTTCTTCCTCTTCGGCCTCCAGGATGCCCCTCTTCCTGCCCCCACCCTAGAGAGGGCCCGCCGTCCTTGTTTGCGGCTCGAACCGTTCTTACTTTGGCATCTCTGTCTGTCGGACGGGGCCCAAGAGGGGCCGCTACCGCCACTGGCACCGCCACTGGCACCGCCGCCACCGCCGCCGCCACCGTCGCCACCGCCGCCACCGACGCCGCCACCACCGCCACCGCTGCCACCACCGCTGCCACCACCACCAGCACCGCCGATCCTGGCCCCCGTGGGGCTCTCACGGCCTCCAAAGGTGGTGGTAGGATGAACCTGCTCCCACCACAGACAGGGCCTCCTTCTTCGAGAAAGACGACGACGTCAACAGGCCCGACGTCAGGCTATTGGTTGGGGCGGAGCGTTTCTCGAACGAAGGAGATAGTAGAGGAGATAGAAGAAGGGAGAAAGGAAGGTATGGATATGTATGCGTGGTGGCTTTTGGAAGGAAGGGGAAAGGAAGGACGCTTTCTCCTTCGCTCACTACGATCTATCCTCCGCCTCCTTCGATTCTTCCTCTTCTTCTTCACCGATTTCTCTTGTCCATCTCCCTTGTCCCGTCTTGTCAGGCCGCGATTTTGAGGCCACTTATGCTGTGACCCGTCACTCTCCTCCGCGAATGAGCCTTGCCTTGTTCTACCTCTTTCCTGCGCGAGCACACGCACTCCTTATTCCGCGCGACTCGAAAATACTCAATGACTTCCTCAGCCCGGGGCGCACACACACGCAATACCACCCCCGCCTCGGTGCAATGGAGGATGACCTTGAAGCGCGGAACGGCGTGTGGCTACTTCTCTCCGTCCGCGTTGCGGCTCTTGTCTGGTCTTTTCTCTTCTCATGCTCTCGTGTAGTCTTCGCCTCAGGCTACCACCCGGTCGCCGGCGTATCTTTTATGGCGATTTGACGGCTTCATGAACTTTCATATTAATTTGATTATTAAGAATCATAGAAATTGGCAATATATTCTTCGTCCACTTGGTTAGAATATTTTTTCTTATGGTTGCAAATGCAGCCAATCGATGGTGCGGCGTGCGGCTGTCATTGGTCGGGCACGTGCTGACAGGAGCCGAAAAAGCACGACCCTCACTCGTCATTAGCTGTGAGCCCGGCCAGGCAGGTGTACGTTCCGACAAGCACGACGAGGGCGCTTGAACCCCATTATCGCGTTGCTTCAGACCAGTCGACTCAGACGGAGGAGCAATCGCAGAGGTCAAAATACTAACGTACCTTCTTTCAGCGCACTAATTCTTCACTCGATTCGAGTGATCTGGAGCGGCTAGCAAATCTCGGGAAGGCGTACTAGATGACGATCGATCATCGTCACGCCGCGCGCTGGTCACGCGTCTTATCTGAAAACCTTCTCGAGTGCTCTTGTAACGCCGCGACACTCGCCTCCGACGATATTGTCCTTATCTCGTCGATCGGATCTCCAATCGGACACCGCGCCGCGCTGCCACCTTTGTCGATGGCGAGGAGCACTTGGTCAAAATATCAGTACGTCTGACGTTCTTCTTTGCCCGACGCTTACTGATACGAAAGTCCAAGTCTACCTAAAGGGATTGGAAGAAGAGCATGGGAGAGGGAAAGTTAGGCCGAAGCTCGGTTTACTGATAATAAACATCTTTCTTGCACGCACACTACCCGACGACGACCTGACCTGGCTTCTTACTCCGTTCCTCGTTCTCTGTCCTCCCCTCACCTTCTTCCGCCGCGGCGCCGAGTTATAATTTTACAAGCTCGAAAGCAAAGCCTCTCATTGGCGCCGATTAATTTACGCAGCGTTAGGCGCGATTCTTCGAAATTCCACCGTTACCGTACTATCCAGTAAGCGCAGAGCGTGAAAAAATAAGCAGCTGCAAAGACAGGGGATCGTAACGCCGCCCGCGCCGCTGCCGACGCCAGCGAAACAGTTTCACACTTTCGTGCTTCGTACGTAAATGTCGATAGGAAAAATGACTAAATCTAATGAAAAGGCTTAAAAGAGCACGACCAACAGTAGAAGACTCTCCTAATCCAAACGTGTCTATCAGAAGTAATAAAGTATTAAAAGCTACGATTTATCAAAAATATATCTCTCAACATTTGAAGGAACAAGTTACGTCAGACGGACAAAGTATTGTTTTCCCAGGTCGAGTGGTTGATGGTTCAAACGGCTCGACTAAGCAATGCTTCAGCGAGACGCGTATCAAAGAATAAATAACGCACCACTTGACGATGCCGAAAGCCGAAGGATTTTCTTTCGGTTGCGGTACCTACCCACTTTCTGGTACCTATAGACGGGCGCGAATTCTTCTCATTGATGCGGTATGGAAAAGGAACGGGAGATTACACGCACTGACCTGCGTCGATAATGCTCTGGCGTTCACCAAACAATATTTGACCGTTTTGGGGCTACCAACAAACTTGACTCTATGTGGCATTCAGTGTAATGTTCGTAAAAAGCTGCTAATTAAATTGTTGTCTCAACATTTCTCTATGAATGAAATACAGGGAGACATTTTTGATAGTATTTGTATGCACAATGTAATATTATAGAAATACAAGTATGTGCCAGTCGCAATTTGCATAGAAATTACGATTGACAGACGATTCCCCGGAATATCTGACTGTGGCGTGTGTAGACATACAGGTAACTATATAGTATATACCTTTGTCTGAATATCTACATATTATGTAGATCTGCATACGATTGCATTAAACGTTGAACCGCGCACTTACGCTGCGAACGACGAGCGGGTTGAACGATGTAGCTGACTGATATAGCCGATCGAGAGGTTTCCAGAATGTTTCAGTGCACGACTTTCCCGACAATCGTGTTTGGAGCGTGTGCGGAGAAACAATGGTTACATTATGGCTGGCGTGTACCGCGTCGCGCGAAAGAAGGAGGAATTACGGGCCAATGAAAGTGTAAACGCCGCTCGTTAACGAAGCCGATGCCAGAATCGCTGAAACTCAGCCGGCAATAAAAGGTAACGAGCATTCGCGAGCTGTAAACATCGAGGCAGAACGCGCGCTACTCCGGAACATTTCATAATCCTGTTACGAGGCACTTTGACTTTTGTGGCGAGAGTACGGTGGCGCACAAGAATCGGGAATAAAATTCGCTATCGGGCGCTGTTGCCGCGACTCATGCCGCAATCTCTCACCTCGCACCTTCGCCACAAACCTGCAGAGAGACAGAAAAAGGAGGAAAGAAGGGAGACAGAAACGAGACCCACACCTAATCTTACCGGATGCGAAAACGAAAGAGAAGGTCGGCCTCTTGCTGAAATTTCTTATAGATGCCCTGTATTTCTTTGATCGAATTAGCTGCTAGGCGCTCCAGCTCTTTCACTGTTACTCATTGTCAGTTCTCTTTCTACTCTACGGATACCAGGTTTAATTTAAATGCAGCCCTCAAGTGCAATAGTTTATCCATGCGCTGATGTGTATGCAACGAGACCGAAAGATTTGTACCCCGCAGTGACGCGACGTCCCGTAAATGAAATCTGAAAGTGTCCCGCGGAACGTTTATTCGGACGCGGCATCAATTTTGCGGCCAATTTTAATAGGTCATCCTCGTGACGGTTAATGCAACGAAACAGTCAAATACTGGTAATATCGAAAGTTCGTCAAATTTTACACGATGTCGTTCTGGCAGAGGACCAGATTATCGTACCCCGTTTACGTTCAAAACATTCGCCGCGAAAGGCGCCATGTATCTCCCAATGCGCAACGTGGCACCCGATAAACGCGCGTGAAGATTGCGTTTTCAAGTTTTTGCGGGGAGCCAGCCAGCCATTCGGTAGAGCAAACATGTATAGTTTGCAACGACCTGCCTGGTAAAAATGTAACATTTAAATTGTTTCATCAGATCTGCTTTGATTTCTTCTTGGAAATACACGTAGCCATAGTGATTTTATTCAAATTTTCCGTTCGAATGTCTCAATTGTAAGATCGTCTGCAATTAAATGGCCCTTTATTTATTTATTTATTTATGTTTTGGACAGCCAAATAGATCGAAGAGGAGGGAGTAAGGCTGGAGTCTCGTTGATGCTGGAGAATCACTATTCATTCGAGGTAACACGATCCAGGAGGAACCGACGGAGAAAAGAGGATGAAGAAGAAGGAGGTAAGGCCCGGAGTGTAGTGGCCCTTTCGCGTAATGGACGGCTCAAATATTTATCATCGGCCGCGTAATTTAAGGTGCGTTTAGCAAACGGAAGACGACGCAAGGGAAAACAAACAAGACAGGGGCGGTATAGTATAGCAGCTCGCAAGTAGAAGGAAGAAGAAGAAGGAGAAGAAGAAGAAGAGGAGGACGCAGAAGAGCGAAGAAAGAGCGGCGGGCGGGGGCGGGGGCGGGGGCGGGGGCGGGGGCGGGGGGTGTCCGAAGAGGAGGCAGGACAAGTAAGAGGATGAAGAGAAGAAGTGAGGCGGGGGTCGAGGCCAGGAGGCAGGAAGGGACGGAGAGAGAGAGGGAAAGAGTAGCTCAAAGGGGCCGCCGCGGGGCCGAAAGGGCCCTGTGAGAAGGCACAAACCCCAATAATAGCACCAGAATTTATATACCTGCACGAACTCGCCGGAACGGTCCCGGGGTTGAGGGGTCCACGGACTCAGGGACGGCTGGTTGCGCGCCTTGGGCGCCGAGGGCGCCCTTAGTCTTCAGTTCCCTTTCCACGCAATGTTTTTTTGCTTCCAAGTCCAGAAGCTAGTTCTGGCTTTGGCCCCGGCAAGACTCAGAATTAGTGGACGATCGCAAGGACGCCAAAGACGAGAATCAATCAAGCGATAAAGGTACATCTGACGTAACTGCTTGCATAGGCAAAATGAAACGAAACGTCACCTTAATCCGTCAGCGAATGCGTGATGCTGGGTTATGACGTTACGCGCAGCATGAGTTACACCGTTTATCAAACCTCTTAGGACATTCATTTATAATCTCATTCGTGCGTTCATTAACATGCCGTCGTATAAGAAAAAAGCTTGCTAAATTCTCGTTACATTGGAGGTGTATTGCTTATGATTTCGCGTTCGCGTATAAACTCGTGTTATTGGTTTTCCATTCCCCATTTACGCTTGTTTTACGGAGTTAACGATACGAACGCGTAATGGCCGGTACAGATCGGTGAAGAGATGTTTTCATGATGACGAGCTCGGCTAAGGGTCATAAAGTTGGAAGCTGGCAGATCAGTGGATGCTCAGAAAAATATCCTGACAGATTTGACGCGTGCGCACACCTCGGAAGTAACCGGCCCTGGGAACCATCGTCCCATGGCCCCATCGGCGGCAGTCTAGCATCTTCCACGCGGCAAGAGAGAAAGGACGTTGAGGCATCGGGCCGGATGAAGAAAGCGAGACGGAAACGGTATGAAGAAGGAAAGAAGGAAAGAGAGTGTAGAAGCAACAGTTCGTGGCGGTCCCGGAGAGCTCACAACCATCCATCACCGAGGACTCAAAGCCGTATCTCCTGGTGACCGGTGGGCACCGGTGCTGCTGGATGCCAAAGCAGGGCCAAATATTGTGAAAGGTCCAGAAAACGCAGGGACGTGAAATAAATTTGCCGCGCTTAACGGTGAGAGAGAGAGAGAGAGAGAAAGAATTTGCTGCTGTCGGCCGGCCCGAAAGGTTGCACCTTGTACTTGTGTGTGTCCAGGTTGAGAGAGAAAGAAAGCTCTTTAACCACTGTCGGCTCTTTGAACCCTGTTTCTCCGTCTTCCTTCCGCCCCCTTCCCATGACTTTCCGCGTCTCTTTCTCTTTCTTCGTTCTCTCTTCTTTTCTCTCATCGCCTGTCTCTGGCGAAGAATACGCGCACGCACGGGAAACCGCGGGATCGTCTCGAGAGACAGAGACGCGTCATTTACATTTTACACGCGAAAATACGGTTTATGGCCCAGGCCAATCATCGCACCCGCTCCCGCTCCCGCTCCCGCTCCCGCTCCCGCTCTCGCGCGCCAGTTCATTCGCATCACACGCGCACCACGTGTTAGCACACGGTTTACACGCTAATTTACCTGGCACCGTGTAAATCGTCCTCCGCGGCTGCATCGCTGCTTTGCTCGTGCCTGGCATAAAGGATGCGGTGAGAGAGCTCGTGGGAAACAAGTAGATTATGCCAGTTTGATCAGACGGTGCAACTGATTCCCTAAATACGAAGTTTCTCAAATTTCATAATCTCTGCGTTTATTGGCTACGCGTCTCCTACAAAACATTGAAACAAGTTTACGGGAAAGTTGTTTCACCTTTGACACATTGTACTCAATGTTACCTAAACTATAGTGCGCTGCTCCGAATGCTTGAACACACCGCAGAAACGTGGGTTGCAAAAAAATTCAACAATCGCGCAGCGTATATTAAATCGCGGCAACTTTTGATAAGTATCGATAACGAAACGTAACCTTTAATCTTGAAAATCACGTTTTACGATCCCCTTCTTCATCCCCACTCTCTTATTGCCGCTTGTTAACGTAGCAGCACCTCTGCCGCACTCTCAACCCATACTCTTCTCAGCGGATCCTCTCGTCTGCTCGTCTTCTCTTCTCCTCTATGGATTAATAATCCGAAGAGGACTCTCGAGGGGAGTGAGAAAGGCTAGAGACAGCGTGAGGGTGCCAGTGGAACGAAGTGAGATAAGAGACAAAGGAGGAGTGAGTGTACGTGTGTGTGTATGTGTGAGAGAGAGAGAGAGAGAGACAGAAGTTGAAGGGTACAGCAATCGTAGCTCGTAAGTTAGCACGTGGTCGAGGCAAGCCGTGCGAAGGAAACTGAGAAGCGGGAAAGGAGAGGTGGAACGAGTCGAGCGGGCTTACCACATCATCTCCCTTCTGCCAGCCACTGACGTAGATAGAAGCCTACGCGGACCATCCTTCTGCGTGCTATTTGTAAAAAACACAGTGACGAACGCCCCGCTGCTGACTGATGATGAATCAACATTGTTCCCGGTGGATCGAATAGTGGTCGTGGCGTTGTGTGAAGTAACTGGAGGGCGGCATTCGAAGATTTATCGAAGAAACGCCAATTTCGCGCACTTTCCGTATATTTTCTCAAGTTCTAAAGTTGAAGAGACGGAGCGAGACAAAGCGAGAGGGAGAGTGAGGAGTCTTATTCCAAATGTAATTACGGACCACAGAGTATCAACGAACCTTTGCCATCTACCCACATTTTGCTACCCCATGTGTCCTCAAGTGCTCGCTTATTATAATTTGTTAGATATCCGTCTGCTATGTATTTTGGTAAGTACCACCTACTTTATTCACTTTAAGGTCAAATGTTCAAGCTAACTATAAGTATGACGAAGATTGGTGTAATTTTGACTCCCCGAAATATGCATGGAACTTGTAAAAGTGTCTGTATTCGGTTAACGACGGTTACATTTGACGGACACCGATATCGCAGAATCCCACGGACCTGACTCCCTCTGGCCGAGCAGCGTGAGCTGGCCAAACCTTCTGGTAAACTCGTTATCACTTCTATCATCGAATCAGCCACGTCCCCAGATACCCACGCCACTGTCAGCACCTCCACACTCTCGGAGCCACCTCATCTTCGCGGCCCAAGAGTTGAGAGGGAAAAGACGATTCCGTGGCAGTGGTGTAGCGAGAGAGAAGAAGAAGAAGAAGTAAAGAGAAACGGTAAGACTAAAAACTGAGAAGAAAAAGATGGAAAGGAAAAGTAAGACGGACAGATAGAAGTGGAAGGAGCAAAGTACAAAGTAAAACGAAACGGGAAGGATAAGAGAAGGTGTCCAGCGGAAAATGGAAGGAGTTAGAAAGAAGAAGAAAGGAATGGGAGGGAGAATGGGAAGAGGAAGGAGGGAAGAAGACAAGGAGCGCGATGATAAAGGAAAAATGAAATAGAAACTGAAAGGTAAAGGGGAGACGGAAAGGCACAGAGTGAGAAAAGAAAGAGGGAGCGAAAGAAGAGACACGCATGTAGCTTGTGGAGGCAGCGAAGGAGCGAAGGTAGGGGCAGCAAGCCGACGCGACGGCATTGAAGAGTGGCGAGCGAGGGTGAGAGTGAGAGTGAGGGTGAGGCGAGGGCGAGGGCGAGGGCGAGGGCGAGGGCGAGGGCGAGAGCGGGAGCAGGAGCGGGAGCGGGAGCGGGAGCAACAGAACCGAGAGGACCACACAGGATGCGGCACGCGCGCGCTCTACCGGGTGGGCCAGTACACGTCGGGCTCGGGAAGCCTCGCGCTACCTCGGCAGGACTCGTGGGTCCTCGGCTGGGTCCGACGATCGAGGCCACACAGATCGCGCACGCGCGAACGCTTCCTGGGTGGCATTCGCCTGCCGGCCGGCAGGCCGAGCGCAAGGTACTTCTTCTCTCCTCTGTTTCCACCGTGGGCCGTACAACCTGTTAGTGTCGTGCCATCCACGCATTATGTCCCTCGTTCTCTCCTCGTCTTTCACGGCTCTGTCACTCCCTCCTTCCTTCTTCCTCTATCCGTCTCTCCTTCTCTTTCCCGTTCTTCCCCGGAGGCCTCTCCTGCCTCGGCTACCTCCGGCATCACGAGCTTCTAATAAGATTCCAATTTGTCAATTAGGGGGAGGACGGGATCCCGACGCGGCGGATCCCCCCCCCCTTTCTCTCTCTCTCTCTCTCTCTCTCTTTCTCTCTCCGTCTCTTCCTCCCTTCCTCCCTTCTTCCCTCTTGTCCTTCCAGGAGAGTGAACTGGACATCATCCCGCTCACTCAGTTATGCTGAGTCCACACTGGCATTTGCAGGCAGCTCGCCGGCAATGTGGACACTTTCGCGAGAAGCGAACAAGTTTCAGAGAAGTCGCCAGCAAACAGCGTACACTGATCTCTCAGGACGCGGCACAGCAAAGGGCCTGTTTGGGAGCTCGAGAACATGTCTGGACGTATTGTAACAATTTCCAGAAGAAATTGACAATTTCATTGTTGCGGGAAATTGACTACTGTCCAGTGAGTTTAATGTAATGTAGAGTAACAGGTTAGTAAGGGGTAGAAGATGTGCAACGGACAGTCAGAAACATGTTCTGGAGAAAAACAAAATTGAACTTTTTCAACATTTTTAGACCGTATCGAGATCGTAGTTTGTCATTTTCCATGTTTCTACTAAATCATTTTCGACGTTATTTGTAATTAAATGACCCTACTTTTGTAATAAGATATCTCGTTTTATATGTATTAGAAATATATCATTATTTTATTTGCAAAAAAAAATTAGATGTCTCCGATATGCTTGCTTTTTTTATATATCGAAGGGGGTTTAAAAGAATTCACAATCAGAATGACCCCAAGAGAAGCGGCAAATTAGTAGTGAGTGAGGCCAAGGTGAAAAACGGTGTTTGATCCCTTAAGTGAGACAATGGGTAGATTATGAAAAGATACGGGTATTTGAACTTTTATGCTTAACAAGATATTTGAAGAGTTGCTCAGTCGAGCAAACAAATCTACAACTGTTCGTTTTGATCGCCATTAGCTGTTCGCAACATCTTGTGTGGGTACAAAGCGGCTCAAGTTGTCTAGCAGTATGCGAGTAGCGCGCAAAATGTTCATGCACAGTTCTGGTCAGTGTGGACTCGGCATTAGGCGCAAGTGCTTGCTCTCCAGTCTCTCTCTCTCTCTCTTTCCTCTTGCACCTGACTCGCATCGACGACAGGCGACAACACAACACTCGTACCGGGCCGTCATATGCGACGCCATCTCGTTACGATAGTATTCCTCTTTTTGCAAGCGATTACGTCGTGGGTTATTTTTTACTCGTGTCGATAAGATTCTTGTTTTTCGGCACGGTTGTTAATGGTTTTATGAACATGAGTGAGTAGAATCCATGTAGTGAACGAATGTGTGTAGGAAGCGTAGGGTGTGGGAGAAAAGTTCTCGCACGCCGCACACCTTCCTTACTTTTCCTTTATCGTCCCTCTAGTCCGTCGCGGTGTAATGTTAAGTTCAGAATGTGCGGCTTACCGCGAAACTTTTGCTTGCGGCGATTATATTGCCCGCATATGGTGTCTTTACGCACTCACCAGGAGTAATGAGTTTCGGCGCTACGGGCAGTCGCGAGCATTCCCGTGACGTAAGCCACCCGCTGAGCCTTGAAGTGAGCGCCGCCGTCCGGAGGTGAGAATCATGAGAGAGCGCTTTTCGAGGAAAATCAACGTCAAATTTCTGCGTAATCATTTCCAATTGTCCGGACTTTTCAAAAATTTTATCAATTTTTGCGCCTCTGTTAATGGCTAAATTAAATAATTGTACATACTATTCGTAGGACGATTGTTCAAATCATTAATCTTGTTTCAAATTGACTCGTTAGATAAATAAACTAAGCAGTAAATTAGTCATTAATTTATAAGGCACTATTAATGAGACAACCTAGTAAGCATACGTAAGAAATGAAAGCTATAGATAATGAAGTAATATCTTTTAACAGCATATCTTTTAGCTTCTAATTTAAACTTTTCCTTGTATCTTATCTTATCTTATCTTCTCTCTCCCTCTCTCTCTCTCTCTCTCCTCTCTCTCTCTCTCTCTCTCTCTCTCTCTCACTCACTCACTCACTCACTCACTCACTCACTCACACACACTTCGCTTCGCCTCAAGTTCTAACTCTTCGTAGGTCATAAGTTTGTTCGGTTATATGTCGACAACTGTTTGAATCTGTCACTTGGAAAATGTTCTCGCTTGCGTATTCAATAGCACACGATCTCTCATTGAATTGAAGCAATACTAATATCCTCTTACCGAAAGTTCGTCAGTCCGTCGGCACGTCGAAGATTCTGGCAACTCTGCGTCGATATTATCCCAGAACTGGCCCCGGCTCGCATTTCGAAGGATGCGCGCGTCCTTTTGGTAGCGCCGCCGTCTTGCCAGGAACGTAGCCTTCAGGTCAAGTGCCCAACGACGTAGCCTGAAGGCGACCCTCTCACGTGCCAACGTCATTCGATGGCCAGCAAGCCCAACTTGGCCCCTCCTGGCCCGCGGGCGGACTATAAAGTTTCATTTCTGCTGGGCGAATGTCTTCGAATTAGCAATAAAGCAGCGATTCTCTCCCCCTTCGAACGGACAACGAGGCCGCGCCGCGCGGCGTTGGCCCCTTCTCGTTTTTTGTTTACTCACCAGCGAACTGGTTTTGCGGTATACACTCTTGGCGTCCTCTTCTCTCTCCCGCTGGTTTTTCGCTTTTTCGCTTTTTCGCTTCATCGCTTCTTCGCAACTTTGCTTCTTCGCTTCTTCGCTTCTTCCCTTCTTCCCTTCTACCGTTCTTCGCTTCTCTTCTGCGTCGTCCTCTCTCGAGGTCTCTCGTTCTACCCGAACGATGGTTGTGGTCCTTCTCCGTGGTCTTAGGGGGGCCCCGGCTATTTCGGGGTACGCAAATACACCGAGAGTGCTTTAACGCGGGCTACGAAGGAGCATCCGCGGTGAGAGGCACCAGTAGGTACTGTCATCGACAAAAGTCGAGTAAGCTTCGATGTTGACAAAACTCCCTTCACTCCACAGAGATTAGCGTCTTCGAAGTCGTTGAGGTTGGTTTATATGGAAGAACTCGAAGGCGTAGAGATTCGTACGGACGTACGCGTCCTCTGGCTTCCTGTGGAAATGGAAAACTGGTTGACAGCGATTGAAAGACCCCGATCGATTATCAGCTGGGCCAAGGCGGTTCCGAAGATTTGAGTTGCAGTGTAAGACTGTGGCGCGAGTCGGTCTGAGGCGAAGATTTGTCGACGGATTCCTGGAGGGAATAATACGTCAGGACTTCCTTCAGGGAGTTCAGACGCACGCACGTGCTGTACATGCTCGCCCGGCTCCAGATTCAACCCTATCATCGCTGTCAGGCCTTCCGCCGGCAGACGTTTAATTGAACAGAAATATTCAATCACTCCGCACGGTTCGAATAATTGAGTCGAGTTTAAATTGGTCCGATCAGCGATCAGCTTTAATATATAGAAGTACGGTGTACATGCATAGAGCAGGTTGTACGGACGCGTGCACATTATACACATTATATAGGTACTATATGATCTAGGTCCGTGCGCGCAGAGACAAAGGAATGCTTCCCTCCTCCCGCTCCTCACCCTCGTCGCTCGCAAAGTCGCCACCGTCCTTTCCCGTATACCCACGACCAAAGGGGGTACAAGGAGCCACGAAGGACGGGCTCTGAAGAAGAAGAGGGAAAAGGGAAAGGGCGGAGGAAGGAGGTACGCGGGCAGAAAGAAGAATAAGAGGAGCGAACCGGAGGAGGAATAGGCCATTCCACTTATACGCTGCTCGGATTCAATTAACTCTCCACCTTCTTTCCTCCTTCTTCTTCTCATCTCGCGGGCCGGCATGCCTCTGCCCCCTGCCTTATACAGGGTGTACCTCGGGAAGTCTGTGGCACGTTGAAAGAGCGGCTTTATTCGAGATTTCGAGTTTGAGGAACGGCAAGGGCGAGGGCGAGGGCGAGGGCGAGGACTTTTAAACGGGCGCGGGCGGAGCGAACACCAAGGGTATTGCGTCTAACGTAATCATTCCGACGCTTCTGTTACCGCGTCAAGATTTCCCACTTTTTAACCCTCGCGCCTCAGCCCTCAGCTAGCCCACGCCGAGTCATTTTTGATCTCGCTTTTTCATACATATGTCGAGTGAGGGGTCTCACCGTCGTTCGCGTTCCTCCAAAGGACGCAGGACACAGAATGTATCAAATGTCAAATGGCCTTTTTTCAAGATGAATGGAAAATTGGAAACCAATATTATCTCTATCTATCGTATAAGGTGTTAAACAAAAAATCGACTGTAAAAGAAGATTTCTTTCTAATACCTATTCCCACAAACTTTCATTTTTTGATTTCAGCTTATTTTAATGGTAATGTATTGATGATTCTTACATATTTGACTCTTAACAAAAAATCACAAGTAGATTCATCCTTTCTTGTGAAAGCGACGACGGTGGATCGCAACCTGTATACAAGAAGTGGTAGCCGAATTCCCCAGTCGTCCATTCGTCAATCAGCCCTCCTATGAGTCGTTATCCTTTCGTGCAATCGCGTACTTACATTGACGAGGTTGCGGACACATTCTGAAGCCTTACGTACGCTGACGATGGTAATAATGACGGCAACGAAAGACGGCTCTATCGTGCCCGTCTAGCAGAAAGCGAACGATCCGAGTCATTTTTTCTTTCTCTCTCTCTCTTTCTAACTTGCTAAACAAACGGTAAACGAGTAGAAATAAGGACATTATTGAACGAGCGCTGGGGTAGATTTGTTCAATCATATAGGGAATGTGTTTTGGAACTGGTGGTTCAGGACGCTTTTAAGTTGTGCTACTACTACTACTACTACTTGGTCAATTGTTAGTTACTAAAGGTGAGAAAAATGTAGCACCTTTTTGTGTATTGCTCGAAGAATGAAGCACCTTTCCGGGACAGCTCCATTCCCGCGAACAAGTTACTTTCTAAGCGGGATATTTCTGGATACGTGCTTTCGCCTGCGATCGGCCATCCTTCCGGCGCGCGGCGCGAAGGACGCGAAGCAAATGGAGTTTGATCGCTCGTAATGATCCGATGCTGACGCCTCGTGAACGTGCCATCATCTCCTCCTCATTCGCGTTTCGCGTTTCGCGTTTCGATGAGTGCGTTGCGGCGCATCGCGTCGTCTAGCTCCTGGCTTCGCGGATTTACCCTAAGGGCCGTCTCACACGGCGCGGGCGCCCCCTTCGGGCTTCGGACCTGGATTTTCACCGACGATCATCGCTTCACTCGCTCAGGCTCATACGGTTTCGATGCATGGGAAGCCTTGCAAGATCGTAGGGGGAGAGGACGTGTTAACTTGCTCATTCTTGAGAGTCTATATTCTGTGTAGGATAATCCAGGGATGGATCGTAATGGGGTGGGTGAAACAATGAATTGATGTTTTTCCAAAGATAACGTACGGTTAAACGATCACATTGTTCCCTGTAACCATTAACCAGCAACTGACGGGAAAAGTTGTTGCAATCATATATTTACTCAAATACAGTTAATAGATATCGAAGATGTTTATAATGCCACCAAACAACGTTAAGATCTGAATATTTTCTCGTTATTCGTCATACAAGGGTAAAGCGGATTGTGATGGTGCTTCTCTGGAAATTGCGTTTGATATCGCTCTACACGATTGGCTGATCCACAACGCATTTAATACCTTCAACACTCCCGACTTCACTCCTTTATGCTTGTCTACAAGATTTATTTTATTCGCACTCTTTAATGGCGTATTTCGAAAGTCATCTCGCATAACGATATCAAGAAATCATTCTCTCACGTCGTACAGAGGAAAGCGCGAAGCTACGTCCCAGTCGTTAAAAGGTAAACACCGGGAGCGCGGCTTCTTTAGCATTCCTATGAGTTATTAATACTGCTGCAAGCACGGTCTCGAATTACACTGACCCGATACATTAGTCGTAACGTTATCGGTATCTGAATAATATGATCGCTGATTACGCGTCGGTGCTAAATAAATAACAGGGGGTGAGAGGGCGTTGAAGAGACGAGTATACGGCTTCGACAACACTTACGCTACAAATCAAAAATCTATTCAAGTGTCCTTTTCAGCAAATGCCCTAATATCAAGAACATAATCGTAGAAGTACAAAGCTAACGGTTAGAGTGCAAAATAACAGAAGAAATTTGGGTATCGGACTTGAGGTAATGCGAATAAGTTGATCGATAATAAAAGTATATACGCGCCGTGATCCTCCCACGAGACATGCAAACAGACATTGGAAGACACTGAGGAAGAGCAGGCGGGAGCGAGAGAGAGAGAGAGAGAGAGAGAGAGAGAGAGGGAGATGGGGGCAAGTGTCTGACACATAATCGATGTACTCAAGGGCGATTCCTCTAAGCATATTCATAAATTTGGCGAGTCGGAGCGCAGCGCGAAGGCAAGGAGCCTCGACGGTCTTGTCGCACGTCGAGGAGATGAGAACGGTGCCTTAAGGCTCGCAACCTCTCTTCGAGACGAGATCTCTCTCCTCTCTCTCTCTCTCTCTTTGGTTTCCCACGAGAACCGCCGCCGCCGCCTTCTGGAATGTCGCTCTCCCCTTCTCCTCCTGTTGCTCCACCACCATCTCCTCCTCCTCCACAGCACTATTTCCTCTTGCTCCACCGCCCCTCGTTCGCTAGAGTCTCCTCTCGTTCCATCTCACACGTTCAACCCTGCTCTCCCATTTTCCGTCTCTCTCTCTCTCTCTCTCTCTCTCTCTCCCCTTTCACGTCTTTCATCCTTCTTCTTTTCTTCCTAAACACTACTTCCTATCAAGATTTCTCCTTTTCTATCTCGCACGTACTACCCTGATTTCCTATTCTATCGTTTACTCTTTTTCCGTCGGGGCCAATTCTACTTTTTCTATTTTCTGACCCTACTTCCTATCAAGATTTCATTTCTTCTGTCTGGCTCGTACAACCCTGAAGCCTTATGGGTTTCTCTTCTCACCATGTATAACCCCCCTACTATCAATTACGTATCAATATTTCCCTCATTCTATTTACTCTACATTCACTCACTCCTCATTTTCTGTCTAACGTGGTAGCGTGAGTGAATTGAAAGCAAGACTGCATTATTAGCGGTGTGAGCGCGACCTAACTGCTTTTAACAACAACCTCATCTCGGATCTTGCCATCTTTGGGACCCGATCCGACTTGCGCCGCGAACCCTCGGACCTTGGACAGGGGCGCGGCGTCGTAACTGGTAAGGACTTTTATTCACTGCTTATGCGATAAGTGACGAAAAAATGGACAGCACTGGAAGATCTAGTTGCGGGCATAGCTGATGTTTACACGAAACCAAAGACCAAAAGGATTGAAGTGCATTCATATCATAACTGATTAATACTTACGGTGCATCCGTTGTTTATATTACGCTTCTACCTAACAATCTGACGCATTGAATAAAGCAATTGGTAAATTATGAGAAACTGTAAACCCGCCCTCTTGATATTATCAAGCGATGTTTTAGTCCCTTCTTATGGAATATGAGTTTCGTGGCTGCATATGCATCGAAATTGTTCTCCACGGCTGATAAGAGAAACATTATCAATTTCATTCGCGCCAGTTTGTTCCGTTTTAAAACATCCTTTGCTCTTCATCATGCTCACGTCGCGTCGGTGGCTCCTTTTTCCCTTTCTCTTTCTTCTCTTTCCTCCTTCTCTCTGTTATACGTTGCGCGCGTCGACATCGTTGTAAGGAACGATCCGGCATGACTGCACGGCATTCCCTGTTACACGACATCGCGGTTCAATCTAATTGCTATTTAACCGGCCGTAAGAAAATATTGCCTCAGCCCCGTCCGGGGCTCCATTGTGTTTCAGTTCTTTTACAAACTCAAAGCCGGCCTCCTATTACACGTCTGGCTAATAATAATGGTGGTTTACACTTTGCTACCTATGTTTGCACCACACACCCATAATAAGATGGTCGGTTGTACGTGATTCGCGTCTGGGTGTGCGTTGATCGCATGCACAACGGGTGTCTCGTTCGAACTTAAATAATCTCATACTTTCGATACATATAGAAATGACGAAATGTAAAATGCGCCTTCATCGTTTTCCCACTAGTATTCCAACACAATTCAATTCAAATATAAAGTCATGCATATAACTGATGGTGATTAGATATTATGAAATTTGTCAAGTACCGACATTTTAAACAGAAGAGAGGATATTACACTATAGCATTACACGTATCCATACGCATGTATATATCCTTAAACGCTGCGCCTTAATGTTGATCAATTCTGAAAAAGTAAATACTCCCTAAAACGCATATGTATATACATACACGTATAGCCATTTAAGTAGAAAAGTGTGATTGTATGCTGTGGCTACTATCTAACACCTGTACCTCCCTCCTCCCTCCTTATGCGATATCAGAATAATAGATTTTTGTGCAAAAAAAATAAGCTTGTCGTCTCTCGTCCATGTGTCACCCGATGTGTAGCATGTTGTCGCTCGAGCCAGCCCAGACGTAACACGACACTAGCCATATGAAGCGGCCACTTATGATCGCTGGTATATACAGTTGTTACCAAGACCGATCGTACCAATACCACCGGCATTGCCGTGTACGTAAATTTACCTGGTAGCACGAATATTTTACAATTAATCAACCAATTCTTCTCTCGACATCTGCATCGCAACGGCGCGCGGAGTCCTCATCCTTTCAATTGTCTTTATTCTTGTCCTCATCTCTACGATGAATGATGAGTATGAATTGTAGGCATATGGCCAAAGAGATAGATGACGCACCATCCAAGTATATAGCTAATATTACAATTTTAGAAAGATTAGAATGTTTTCAAGCATGTGAACTTTGTGTCGAAATCCTAGTTTCTTCAAATTAAATATGCGTTTGAACCATCACGTTGTTATATTTGATGTGCGCCAATTTGGATGATCAAGTTTTGTACAGAATTGGATGAAGGATAAACGGTGTTAATGAGAATCGCTCAAGACCAACCTACCGTCAGAGGATGATGAAGGCACTTAATGGATCAGTAGTCAGCTGATGTTAGTGTAGAAAGAATATCGATCATATAGTTTATCACGAGTCGGTAAGTTAGATGTATCGATAGATTCTTCAACGATGCAGAATGTCAGCAAACACAGGAGAAACTTATGTAGAACGATAAAATCAACACCAGCATATTAAGTTTTATTCCGTTACTGTATATTTCCATTACTTTGTATAATATTGACCCGTTGCATTCGAAGGGCCCCGTCGCGGCACCACTGAACGTTTCTTATGAATCTCGGAAGGTTCTGCTATGGCACCATGTACCTATATTCCATTAAGCAGTAACATTATTCATTCCGATCATACAAGTTGCCGAAATTGTGCAGAGTACTATTGCTATTGAATTATTAACTGTTTCGAGATCTATTATTATTCGACTTTTCCAAATTGAAGGTTGTTATGTTGCAGAAACGTTTCGAATTGGCGGTCTCAGTCTCACCATACAGAAAATCTATCGAATGCAAAGGGCTCAATTTTCTGCGCCACCAACCAATTACAAGTAATTTATCTGTGAAGTAATTTAATGACCACTATATAGTCGAGCAAATGAAAATAATTATACACCATCAATGCTAGGGAATGAGAATTTGGAAAGGAGAATGCATGAGCATCGACGGTAGAAAAGTTGACGGAATCTTGAATGGAAACGAGAAATATTGCGATACAATGCGATGTAAAAAGAAGGACTAAGAAAAAGATGAAGAGTGAATTGGGTAAGGGGATGGCAGAGTGTGCGAATATTTGGTCGGGCCAAGTCTCTCTGCCTACGTCTTCTTTTTAATTATCTTCCTTTTCGTTGCCCTCGCGGGTGAGGTCTTCTTCCTCGTCTTCATGGCGTACTTATCGATCAATGAATCGAAGAAGTTCTCCGCCTGTCTCAACCGGGTCGCACCGCGGTCCTGAATGACCAACGCAAGATCGTTCGCAGAATCATTTTCTTCATTCTCAATCTTCAACATCTTCTCCAGACGTTCCGCTTCGGCGGCTTCTTTGGCCCACTAAAAAGCACCGAATTCTTTGTTAAGAGTGGACAATTGCTCAGCAGCCTCCTTATTATCGGGATAGTTGACTGAATGCAATCATTCGCAATGTGATTAAATGTAAACTACGATATTTCTTTAGTGTAAAAAGGAGACACGTGATATGGAAAACATATCGCTACGAATGCCACCTCATGGAAACGAACATAACATGATAACACCTTAATAGCCCATATCAAACCGAATTAGAATCTGTAAGAGGCTAAAAAGAGGTAATGAAACGGAGACAAGGTAGGAGTTTGTCCGGTACGAAATAGCTCGACTGAAGGTAATTAATTAGCGCCACTCGACAAGAAGGATAGGAGACCATCCTATATAACTATGCCTATTTCAGGAGTACCATCCATGTGTCTATTCTCGAGATTATCGGACATCGTGCAGCTGCGATCGAATCAGGGGTTAGAGGGCGTAGGCGTAGGACCTAGCTCAGGTTAATTTTACGCAGGGGTCATCGATACCATCAATGTCCATTTTGACCGGATACACATCGCACTGTTTGTGGGCACCGCTTGAATCGATAAACCGTGGCACCGTGCCAAAACGGGAATCCTTGTTAAATTGAAGTACGTGCGAATCGAGTGATTGTCGGTGCCTGGGAATTCCAAGCAGATTTCGTGAGAGCATGCAACATGCTCCTTGAAACGACTATATATAATTGTGAAAACGTTGCTCCGCTGTGTATCTACTATGTCAATGTTTGCCTCTACTCGAGCCTGTTACCGAATTTTCCGAATTCCTCTATTTGAAGACTAATAATCGTTTTTACATCTACTTGTTCGAAATATGTTAAGTGACGTTAGAATGTAGTAAGTGGGTAAACGTTTCCGCACTGGTCGATGACGTTCCATACAGCGCGTGACCTACTCCATAATTCGACTCTGAGCAAATTCCGTTATTTATAATTTCTGGCAAGTCCATCCAAGTAGCAACCTAATGTTAGTGCAGTTGCACAACGTTAGGCGAAAATTCTGAATGTAAGCCCGACGTGGTCTAGCCATGGGCACGAAGCACCAAGGCGAGCGAGTCTCGACTTTCGACGTGACTTGGAATAAAGTTACTTCTCGGAATCAGACCTTGTATAACATCGCCTAAACACTCTAAATTCTAAATCATCGCAAACCTTCATTATTCGTTCGAGTTGAACAGCATATGAGGTGGCAAAATGAATGACAGTGCGACTAAAAATATCTGATGAGAAATAATCTATTATTAAAATTCGGCCATTGCATGGTACTTTACAGCCGGCAGGGTCTTATGTTCCGTAGCGAGGACTATTTGCAAGTCTTATGATAGCTTATGAGCTTCGAAATTCTGTCGAAGATTGCCATGCAGACACATCCTAAATCCTAGCTTGAGAAACAATGGAGTAAAGAAGGAAGTGTGTAAGAAATAATCACCATCTAAATGTATTGAGAACGTGGTTAAACTATTTCTTCGCTTACATTGGCAAGATGTTTTTCACCAGCCTTCCTTCACGTAAGCGCAAGATATCTGAAACATTGACTATTTCTACTGGTGTGAAAATTCTACACGGAAGAACCGACCCGGCACACTATTTCCTCTCACAATGAGTGCTGTGATATTGTCCGTACTAATATTTTCCTCTTTGTTGTAGTGACGATTCAGTTGACAAGCCTTGACACGACGTTCGGTGCAAGGCACTGCCATTCCATGATTCATTATGAACTATCTGGTTTGAACTTGCGGGACGAGCGAATCAGATGAGCGAATACTGTCGACAGTCTATGTCGATGTAGTTGCCCGCAACCTTGACAGATCGCGTTTATTGGCATCGAAAGGAGTTCTCGTTTGTCTGCCAAATGGACCGTACCGAAAGTCCGGAAAGCTCGAGAAAGCGCCAAGTAAACGGGGAAATTGTCTCGCAGCTGATGTTTCGAATTGCGTAACGTACATGTATATGCGTATACGATTCATCAAGAAGGAATTCTGCGAAAGCATTCCACGAGTGCGCAGTGCGCATACACGTGTTCCGATTGAGACAAGGATAAAGTTTACTCCGTCAATCACAATGAGGCCTTTTCAATCGCAGAAAGCTCTCTTTCACGGCCAGCGGCCAGCGGCCAGCGCAGCGGCCCAGCAGAGAATCCGCACCTGCCGTTGGATCAGCAAAGAGGGTGGCTTGCCTTCACGAACTTGACTCCGCATACGCATACGACATACGATGCTTGTGCATTCTGCGGGGGCAAATTTAACCGACGAGCATTCTGTATACGCGCCACGACGTTGCATAAGACGGAAAAACTAGGTGGCAATGCATACCGCGTTTCATTGGTAGCCGCAACGACATTACTAATTATTTCATTAGTTATACGGATATGGTGTCCCTCGTCGCTCATTCATTTCAATTAAGATCCAAGTAGAACCATGGACGGCATAGACGCCAACGACGCGTCTAAAGGTTTTCGTCGTGCTTTACTTTCATTGTCAGTGGCTACGAGAATGTTGCAAAATTACGGGTTTTATAATGGTGGGGGTAGTACAAATGGTTGCAAACTCATAAATCGCGTATCCACATGAGAAGCGTAACGGCGTGACTAAACTGGAGATGACGGAAATGATTCACACTCACACCGACACGTTTCTTACTCGTATGAAATAAATATGGAGAATTGTTCGTAGCGTTTTACGCAAAAATGAATCTAACGCAGACTCATGTAGTATATCTAGTTTTCGTTAATTTCTTTCGGAAATCGTAATGGAATTGAAAGTTATAGATTTTGATTATTCAAAAAGTCTTGCAAAATACCTACGCAATCATTTACGCTGACCCCAGAGTTTCCATAAAATCAGGGCTCAATCAATCTGCAGTTGTCCAACCAAATCTCGCAGTGTTTGTTCGCATGGATCCTCTCATTGTCAGTATGCCCGTTAACTGTTTCCCGCAAGCGTGGTTAAAAATGATAAGACAGTCACTAGGTTTACGAAAAGACTACGACACTCGTCCGTAAATGCCCGCACTGTTCCAGTCGAAGATATTCGTTCTGTTCTTAACTATACTTACACGATCTCGACGCTAACCGTCGTCAAGCGAACCGCATTCGACTAAAATCCCTCAAGAAAGATCTGTTTCAATATAAGAGTAATAACAATGGCAAGTATTGATCGCGGATTTACAAGAGGCATGGATGCACTAGATGGGCATTCCGGAAGCGGTTTATCCGTAGTGGTGGCGGTGGCGGCTTCTGTTGGCACAACGCCAGGCACGGCGGAACCTTCGGTTCTTTGATAATTATCCAAAATATGGGGCGGTCTGATCGTGACCGTAGGTTCCTGATAAGGTGTTTGGAAAAAGTCATCCGGAGAAGATGGCTGAACAATTGAGGGCGGTACATACGGGCGAATAACGTGAGTTGCGACAGTGGTCGTGGCTGGCTCGTCGCTATCGTTGTTGCCCGGCGTTCGATTGTCAGTACTTGTCGTATGGAAGAAATAATCGGACGTATCGACGACGATCCAGGGGTTTTTCGATGGGTCATGCTCTTGATTCGTGTTCATGGAATTCTCTGTTTGATCGGGCGGGCTTGTGGCCAACCAGGGCGACTCGCTTGCTTCGCTCGGATAATGAGGTTGCGGAGAACGGGACGGGCCCTCATGAGGATATAGAGGATATTCCGACTCTGTCCAAGGTTCCCCAGAATCCGTCGTTGGAACGGTTGTTGACGTCATGTAAGGAATTTGATAGCTACGAGGCGGTGCATGTGTCGTTGGATTTGGTGCATCAGTCATCGATACAGGCGGAGGGCATGTATAAAGAGGATAAGTGACTGGTTCAGGTGTGGCGTAAGTGGACGGGTCATGGGGCGGATAAAATACAAGCTCCGGTGGAGAATAAGTGGATGGTTGACGTGGTGGATAAGTCGCAGGTACAGAGTAAGTGAACGTTTCCTGTATTGGAACAGCCGCAGATTCAGGATGCGAATGAGTTACGTCTTCGCTCGGTAGATCGACTATAGGCTCCTGCGTCGGATAAGAAACAGGTGGCGAATAAGTGAGGCGGTCGCGTGGGGGATCGGTAACAGGATGAGTTACAGACACGTGTTCTGGATGTTCGTATGATGGGTAAGTGGCAGGGATGCGCGTTGGAAATATGGGTAGCCGAAAAGTAACGTGATCGTGAGAGGGATAAGTGATTGTTTCTTGCGTAGAATAGATTTCGGGTGGACTATGTCCAGTCGTGTCGGGAATCCTAGGTCGATATGTTCTTCCATGATAAACAGCCGTTGGTACGGTTGTGTAATCCTCGATGGGTGGTACCGAGACTTGAATCGCATCAACAGACATTCTGCGCCACTCTGGATCTGGCTCAAAGCTGACTTCACGATCTTCGAGAAACTTGCTTACAGCGTTAGGACATCGAAACTCTTTATTCTCCCCTAGAAATATTCTCTTCAGATCAACCAAATGGTTCATGGCATCCAGATTCAGACATTGCAAGCGATTGCCAGAAATCCTCAAATCTACCAAGCTCGGTAAATTTTCAAATACGTCGTCTTCAATGGTGTCGATGTCATTGTAGTTTAAATCCAAATATGTTAAGGAGTCTAAGTGTTGAAACCAGACTCCTCTGATGGTCATCAGATGATTACTATCAAGACTCAGGTGTTGCAAATTCACTAAACGCTTGAACGCGTCAGCTTTAATATTCATGATACCGCAGTGAGAGCATGAGAGGACCCATAAATTCTTCCCAAACCGAGAGAAAACGTCCGCCGATAAAATCGGTATCGGCATTCTGCTGATTCGTATTTTCTCTGTTCTCTCCGGTATAGCGTCCAAATCTGAAGGATGACCGCCAATGCAAGCGTATTCCAGCATGTCGTCGTTCTCCACGTGCACACATGATCCTCTCACACTGAATACACATCCGATTAAAATCGTTAATATCGTCAACACGGCGGCACCCATTCCGTTTACGCTTTTAGTTCAGAAGGGACTATTCTTGATTTAGAGTCAAATTTTCACGATCATCATGGTAGGGATTTTAGCTGAAGTTCGCGACTAATGGCTGCTACCGATCTAATTGCTTCGTCGACTGAAGTGCACGCCGGGCGATCGTTACAGAGTAACTACAATTCCCCCTCCGGGTGTCCCTTCAAGCTTGCACGTTACTACTAATACTAATCCTGGTACGAATACAACTAGCCAGTCTCTAGCTCCCTCCTACTACTTCTAATCTTCAAGCGTGTCTAGTGGCTTTCGGTAAAAATAGAGAAGCTTAATAATAGCGCGACTGGGAACCGCGCGTTCGCCGGCAACCCGACGGAGTACTTGACAGATATGGCACAGGTGAAATTTTCAATGTGTGCGGTTATTCGGATATTTGCAAATATTCAACTATTGGCAAATTAACAGCATCACGTCTAACATTAATGTCTTTTTCTGTAATATGGTATTCGTAATGCGTTATATGCAATTTATCGGACCGAGTTAAACGTGAGTTTCAAATGGGAATACTATCTGCTTATCAGCTGCCATTATTCACATTCTTGCGAGACAAATCCCTTATCACGTACAGACCTTATTAATTACTATAAGACGAAATTAATATGTCAATTACCTTTCGCTTCCTACGTTGCTTCTTTTTCTCATTTTCCTGCGTAAAACCTTTGTATTCTGGGACATCTCCATCTGCTATTAACTTTTCTATAATGGTATGTAATCTTGGTTCTTCGTCACAGTTGGTGAATGGGACAGCTTCCAGAATGTAATCCATGTCACCCTTGCCTTGTCAGAAAAACATTACACATGTAATGAGTTTATCTCATGTGCTTTACTACATGAAAGTAAAGGTTTGGAAGACTTAGCGTATCAAATTTACTCACTATCCATATAGGCCCTCTTTAGATCTTTGGTTTCAGTTTCAGATCCCTTATAAGTTTTCTCATAGTTGTTAATGTCCTCCACAGTTACTTCTTTGAAAAGAGATCGCCAGTAGTCTGCCCAGTTCTGCATAACTGCCTCCTCACTTTCTTCGTCATATTCGCCGGAATCATCATAGATCTTACGTTTCTCTGTATCACTGAGAATGGAGTGAATTCTACCCAAAACTTTAAACTTTTCCGTTGCTTCGACTTTAACATTCTCTTCAACTCGATCAGGGTGCACCAACAAAGACAGCTTGTGGTAAGCTTTTTTCACTGAAATGTCAGAGAGGTATGCATATGTAAGATATAACAAAGCTTAACATGTATACAAAAAATGTCAGTTACTGTTAGGTAGCATCAAGAGTAACGATAACCTAGCTGCATTATGAACTCATTGTTAACTCTTATATTTTGTCGAGTTATATATCTACTCAGAATTGTACGGCGTGTCAAGAGGTTAGGTTTGAATTGTGGAAGGAAGAGTAGACGTACCTTGCTTGTCATTAGCATTTTTTGGTATTTTTAGGACATCGTAGAAATTACGGGCGCCAAAATACTGCTCACACAAATCCAGTAAGGTTGCCATATTGCTCTAATCAATGAAGTACTGCAAATTTTGATAAGAGTGACCATCCGAATCTGACGCACTACGGCACACGGCCTATGCGACTTTCGAGCGTTGTTTTGGGAGCGCGCTTATTTAAACTCGCAAAGTCAATAACACGCCACACGCCACCTATGTATATTAACTCCACTTTATTCGATAAGTACAAATGAGAGTATTGGGAATTGAATTATAGACGGTAGCACCTGGCAGTACACATCTGGATTGATCACTTTAACCAACGTTAAGTAGATGGTACCAGAACATGAGACGCGCTGTTGAGGGAGAGAGAGTTGACAAGTGGCAATAAGTTGCTGATGGACTTGATGGAGTATCATTGTTCGCTCATCTTATGCAGTGTCCACAGAGACAATGTCTTGTCTTACGTCACAATAGTTTCTCCATCCAGTCTTTACATAATATTTACAAAAGGGTAGTGCAGCTGATAAAGAATAGCGACACCACCTTTGACTATGTCAAAGAATACCATACTTCCAACCTTAGACTAAGGGCCGTATTCACAGTAACGACTCTGTACATAAGTCACTCTTAAGTTGAATTTCGAGAGTGCTCATTGGTCAAAACTGTGACTTAAGAATGCCTTATGCACCAAGTCGTGACTGCGAATACGGCCCTAAATATATATGGACCGCTAGTTGCTGTATTCACGCTAGTTCAAAGACCTGTGGCGCCGCTACAACCCAAGAACTACAGAATCGCAATATATTTCGCTTACTGTGGCTCTGACCAGTGCCAGCATATGTGGCATCAAAACTCCATCGGAGCTGGCGGAGTGGGGGAAGCCTCAGCATGTTAAACATACGCTGAGGCTTCCCCCACTCCGCCAACTCCGATGGAGTTTTGATGCCACATATGCTGGCACTGGGTCTGACTAACTTCACACGAGTCAACCACGAGTCAATTGAGCGCATGCGTACATCAATATATATAGATATACAACGCACGTTAAAGTTAGTTCTTGGGTAGTAGCGGCGCCACAGATGTTTCGTCACGAATTTAACACGGCTCAGGCATGCTGCTGGCAGTCCATACATATATAGTCTAAGCTTCCAACATATCGCTGAATGGTCTAGAATCTTTCACATTTCGCGCCACATCTGATTGCTTTGTGGGGGTCATGCCAGGTCATGCACACCGGAGAAACGCTCAAACTAGTCAATGGACACCCGTCGGTATTCTTGAAATGAAATCTGCATTCTGTCGAGTAGTTCACAACCGCAACTGTCAGATGGCGCCACTACGATGGAGGAAGCAGCACCGACGAGATATTTTTAAAGACTGCCAGCGCCTGTGTTAAACAGCGGCCCGCAAATGAGCTCCGTATAGTTAGCACCGACGAGATATTCTTAAAGACTGCCAGCCTTACGGGAGAAGCTCCGTATAGTTAGCACCCCCAACTCAACCGATTTGAGTTTAAATAGTTGCAATCGTTTGAAGGTCGTTTGATAGTGTTTGGTAGTCCAAAATAAACGTTTGATAGTCAACCGTTTATTTATAATTAAAGAAACAAATTTCTAGGGGAATTTTTCGTATAGTTAGCACCCCCATGGTCGCAAATTTGATTTTAAACTATACCAGTCGATGTAAAATCGTTTGATAGCGTTTGATAGTCCAAAACAAACGTTTGATAGTTAGCCAGTTGCTTGTAATCAAAGAAACAAGTTTCTGGGGGAATTGTTGTCGAAATTTTTGTGAAAAATTGAATGTTTATCTGCGCCAGTAGATGTCAAATCGTTTGATAGTGAGTGATATTCAATACAAACGTTTGATAGTTAACCGTTTGCTTGTAATCAAAGAAACAAGTTTCTGGGGGAATTTTTGTCGAAATTTTTGTGAAAAATGTAATGTTTATCTGCGCCAATAGATGTAAAATCGTTTGATAGTGAATGATATTCAATACCAACGTTTGATAGTTAGTCGTTTATTTATAATTAAAGAAACAAGTTTCTAGGGGAAATTGGTGTCGAAATTTTTGAGAAAAATTAAATTTCTATCTGCGCCAGTAGATGTAAAATCGTTTGATAGTGAGTGATATTCAATACAAACGTTTGATAGTTAACCGTTCGCTTGTAATCAAAGAAACAAGTTTCTGGGGGAATTTTTGTCGAAATTTTTGTGAAAAATGTAATGTTTATCTGCGCCAATAGATGTAAAATCGTTTGATAGTCAATGATATTCAATACAAACGTTTGATAGTTAGTCGTTTGCTTGTAATCAAAGAAACAAATGTCTAGGGGAAATTTTGTCGTAGGCATACTCTCACATTTCATTATTAATCTGCGGAAATTGATGTAAAATCGTTTGATAGTGATTGATAATCGGGTTCAAACGTTTGATAGTCCGGTGCAGACATTTGATAGTTCTTCGTTTGCTTGCAATCGGAGAAATAAGTGTCTAGGGGAAATTTTTGTCGTAGGCATTTCATTATTAATCTACGAAACAGATGTAAAATCGTTTGATAGTGGGATATAAACGTTTAATAGTCCAGTGCAGACGTTTGATATTTAGTCTAAGGTTATTCGTTTATTTATAATTAAAGAAACAAATCTCCAGGGTTATTTTTGTCGACATTTTTGTATAAATTTAATTATTATCTATACCAATAGATGTAAAATCGTTTGATAGTGAACGATATTCAATACAACAGTTTTAAGTTGGTCGTTTGCTTGCAATCAAAGAAATAAGTGTAGGGGAATTTTCCAATTTAAAATCTGCCAATTCTTCCTCGCGCTCTGTAATTCGTTTCAGCCGGTCAAGTCTTTCTCACTTAGATTCTGATAAATTCTGCGGCCTTTTTGAAATTTCTGGCTTGGTGCAACTGCATTAGAGAGACATACATGTTTTTTATTACATTAATGTAATGGATAGGCAGATATAACGATCAAATTTTGATGTTTTTGCTTACGAATATCGTTTATATGATGTCTCATGTGTTTTTCAGCTTCAATTCTGTCCGTTCTTGATGTAAGAAAAGGGTGTACGAAACATAAAATGAAAGATAAACAGTTCACTAAAATTTTAATAAATGTTCAACTATTCAACGTTAACCGTAAAAATATATGTACAACATTGGACGCGGAAATTTGGATATACAAACCTGACCATGTCTTGTTGGTCTGAATTTGGAATATATATTATTGTATGTTGAAATGAAGTTCACGTATAGTTTCAATGCAATTTGCTCATTTGTTCCACCATTTGAAGCTGTGTGAGATACATGAAATTGACAATTGGAGAACAGGTGCCCGGAAAAATCTGCCGTATAGGTCATGATCGCTATAGGTGAGATTGAAAATAAGTAAAGCTGCCGTTACAATGGTCGCGGTTTTGGTCGATCTTCTGTAGTCCGAAACAATTTGTCAGTAGTGGCACTCAGCTACATCGACAAATACGTCGCATAGAAACAACGGTATCGCTGCGAGGTTGGGTAGGAGTGTAGGACTAAGACTTGCAGATTGGAGAGTGAAGTTGAGCTAGTCAAGTATAGTTTCTAAGCGTTTATTTCATGCGGGTGTGCTGCCGTGTTTAACTCATTGTCAGTCTATCTCGGCAACTGTGAGTGGAACACAACGAATTTGGTAAAGAATGTTTAAAATGTTCAGCTTAAAACAATGCAAAATGTTCTTCGTATATTTGAACAGATCTTGTCGAGAGCTTCAAAGCGATGCCATGCACGGTTGTATTCTATTGACCGTTTCCGAGACAAGCCAAGATAAACGAAGTCAAACGTGACCGCACACCCATAAATATTGCACCGTTTCCCCGGGCAGTCGATATTTTCCGCAATACACTAATCGATTCGTACGCTTCCATTGGTCTATTTAAACAAGTTTTTCGTTTTGTTGCAAAACATGCAGCCGCGTACCAATTTGAACTCGAATGCACATGAGGGCAGCCCGAGGCCGCATGAAAAGTTGATCCGAGACGCAACGAACTGTTTTGATATATTAAACAGATATTGCAAAGTAGCGAAAGAAACTGATGTTATTTTTAAATCACGTGCTAATTACTCTTTAATTATGTATGCATCTGTGAAGTATCGATTACAAAGGTGAGGGTGAAATAAAATTTTTAAATAAAATCTCATTACGTTTGAAGCAGTTACACAATGGGTAATGTCAACGTTCTATGTTTGCCTATTACCTACGGTACTAGCTCCAATTACCGACGCCAACCGACTCCGCCAAGAGACCTCAGCGCCCCCTCAGACCCCATCCAGCCCCCATTTGCGGGCCGCTGTTTAACACAGGCGCTGGCAGTCTTTAAGAATATCTCGTCGGTGATTCGAATAGCGTGAAGCCACCATACTATGGGCCGTATTCACGTCCGTACTGCGCTTAGGCCTCCGCGGACGCTTAAGCCAGGCTTAAGCCAATCACAACAATGCGGGAGCACGGCTTAAGCCTGGTCTAAGCTCTAGGCGTCCGCGGAGGCCTAAGCGCAGTACGTGAATAGAGCCCTATCAGTCACTAAATGTCGCTGAAAGCGTGAAGCTGATTGATTGATTCATGACATTAATCGTCAATGGCAGACTACAGAAGGCATTACCGAATTTAAGTATTTCTGGAGGATAAGTTATGGAACGTACAAGAAGAATCATGAAATGATTTTGATTGGCAGACATGACACGACCTTTTCTAATTTTTTTTTTTCAAATATAATGTTTGTATTAAAAAGAAATTATACAACATGGATTTAGTAATCCCCAACACAATAGTAGTGATACTAGATCTTATCGCATAGGGCTTAACAATAATGAAGCTAATCGGTCGAGTCGAACGGTATCCGGAACTGGCACATGGATTTAAAGGTTTGCCACTAATAAGTTAACGGCAACTACTTCCGGACGCTAAGAACACCATGCAGATGATGTCGGTCGCCATGTGCCTTGGAATTCTTTACTACACATTTTCAAATAGGGAAAACATTCCGTCAACGTAGCGACCCATCCTTATGTTCACGTTCGAGCATTTTTTAGCAAGGGCATTTGGGTATTATGCTTGGAAATTTCTTTAAAGTGTACTTTTTAAACGTATCAAATCGAATACTCCGGCTTTATAACACCACATTGAAAAATGTGTAGAAGATCGACAGCTTCGTTGACATTGCCGGCGCCAATAGCACGGACCCTTATCCTACCCATAAATCTATGTTTGATCATAATTACATTTTTGCATTTTCCATTGATATACTTACAATTAGAAGTATTACAACATGTCGCCGCATGGCAATTATATACATTAACTCCTGTCATAAATATAAGTTATTATACATTAGATATTTATATCTATACTCAGTTTTGTAAAAATGAACATATTGAGCATTTGTTTAGCAAGAAATGAGAAACTGTTCTGTATTCGTCCGAGACGAAGAAAAGAACTCTCGAAGCGGTTCAACCACAACAACACGCTTATTTCTCGCAATTAGAATTCCCGTTATTCACATCCGCCGAGATTTAACCAGCCACTCGAGTTCTCTTTGGTAGAATTTATTCATTTCGTGTTGCACATTCGGACGTGAATAACTTACATCTACACCCTCGTACATTGACCACGTGACTTTCACAAATTTATCATTCACCGTGCAATTGTTAAGCAATAGAGTGCCATTGGGATTCTAATTAATTAACGATTCGTCTCGACGCCGTTTAGCATTTAATAAGCTAAACGTATTTTATCAATAAAACGCCTTTAATCAATCATAATGCAATTTCGGGGAAGTGATTCGAAGTTATCTTTTTGAGTCCCGATTCAACGAGAGGGTAATTTTGAAAATGCCAGCCGAGCTTGCGTTCGTCCTACTCGACTCTACGAGTGCAAGTAGCAATAATGGTCGAAAGAACGATGAGGAAGGGTGTGTTTGCCAGCGTAAACGCATTATTACTATATTCCTATATGTTACTTTATTTACAATAATTATGATTGGCTAACGACAATATCGATAAAAATCAGGTAACACGCGTATTACGGGGCGAGCAAGCGGTGATTATTGATATTAATAGCCGCTCACTCGTTCGTTCGTTCGATTCTCGCTCGTGCGCGCTCTTTCGTTCGCGATGTTAGAAGCCACCGCCGTATATTTCGGGTTTCTTCTTCTGTTGTTTAAATCGTGTGAATAGATCTATGGCTCATTGAAATAAATCCGTTACGTCGTATGGTTGTTGCTTCAGCCATACGCAGAATAAATTCTATAAATAATCCGTGTGGACTGAGGAAACGATGTGTGTACTTGCGATTTTAGACGGTAGTGTTAAAAAATTCTAAAATCCACGGCAGACTAAATTTTGTTGGACTATCAACATGTGGAACGATTACATTCCTTATAGTCACTTAAGTGAGTGTGAGGCGATCTATCGAGAGTGAGCCATTGACCAGGTTGCGTCTTTATAAGCGATCACATTATGTTCTCTGGATTTTAGAGAGGTCAAGCTCAACCCGTAAGGGAAGTAGATATTGGTCGTTGAAACGTCCATTAATTATCCCAAGAATGCTACATCTTCCATAACAGAAAACACTCCCCCCTCCCTGGCTCCTCGTCCTGCTCCTTTACCAAATTTCGATACGTTAGACGTGGTGAATCTATAAAAATAACAGGTTTCTCGATTTTTTCGTCACCAATTTGCTTCCTGTTCTTCGAGATATTTCAACGTCAAAAACGCGTACACGGTAATCGGAAAAGTGTACGCGTTACATTCACAGCGTTTCCTTTTTCTGTCTAATATGCATTCTATGTACCTTGATAAAGAATATCACGGAATATCTGTGCAACGAGTAGCTAAAGGGATAGTTCCATTCGCACTTCCCTTACGTTCCGGTGTGTTACATGCCGTGACTTTATTGACGTTCTCCCTAAATGCTGTCGCTTTTCAACGAACCTCGTCGTTCGTTTATGCTACTTCATGCGGTTGACAACCAAATCGTTCACGACCAGCAGACCCTTTTGATAAGGACTTTCTATAAGAGAGTGGGCTAGCCTAGCGGCTTCGACGCAGTGCTTCTTCGCGAGAAATCTCGTTTGGTCCAAACCTTGGGACTTGTGCACCAGCTCAAAGGCCCTTTCGACGTCGCCAGGTTCTTGGAATCGACGCATGATCATCGCATTTAGCTCTGGGTACTGCAATAAAGTTATACAAATCACTTTCACTATATCTATGATGAGGGTACGATGTTCGGGCAAATAAGCAACTATACTGTGGGACGCATCTGAAGCTTGCCAACTTTTGAAAATATTGAAATTATCGAAATATATCCGGTAGAACGCAGGACGTACCTTTTCGCAAGCAAAAAGGACAGGCGCTGTAGCCAAGCCGAGCTTTAGATCGGCTCCCGTAGGCTTTCCCATAGCTTCCGATGATGATACGAAATCCAAGAGATCGTCAATGAGTTGAAAAGCAATTCCAACGTTGCGTCCGTATTGGAAAGCAACATCGGCCATTTCGTCGTCTGCGCCACCCAACATCGCGACCTGTTTAAAAAAAGCACGAACGTCAATTTTCCGCACGACGCGCGACGCGCGACGCGATGGGGAAAGTTTCCAGTACAAACGACAGCGCACTTTTAGCAAAATTAGGCAACATTTCGGTTCTACGCTGCAAAAAAACGCTTAAATGTTGCAATTAGTTGCGAATGTAGTGTTTCACGCCGTGTAAGGCGTAGTAAATGTAGAAGAAAAAGTAATAGATAGCAAGTTAGATAGGTCGGTGATATTTCATAGCAACGATAGCGTATTGCGTAGTGAGTGGCAAGAAGTAATGAGAGCCATAGCGCGATTTCTCGTAAAACATTTGAAACTCACAGCTTTCGCGGAATTGGCGATCAGGCTGGCCGTTTTGCGATACGTTTTCGTAAGATAATGGGCGAATCTCTCGTTTTCTGTTTCCTTTGAGCCGAGCTGCATGAATTCACCCTGCACCAGGTCCGTCACGACCTGGAAAGTGGACCTGGACTTGTCAATATTTATCGTCAGGATTGTGTCAGCAGATCCTCGAGCAAAATATATTTCACGATGTTTTTAGTTGGTTGCCCGTGAATCACTAACTCAAATTTCCAGCCTATAGTTGGCCGAAATGCGCTAAAGTAGCGCTTAGAAGGACCACGCCACACAAGGATACACTTGACAGCGACAAAGTAAAAAATGACTTGACTATCGTTAAATAGAAAATCATAAAATCAAAACTCCTTGACGATAGCTTTGCCAGTGTATAAGAGGTTTACCTGAGTGAGCGTGAGAGTAACATCGTCGTTCTTTAGTTGAGCTATCATCATCGCGGCAACCGCGAGAATGTAGTCGCCTGCCATCGCGACCTGAAATGACACGAGCAATTTATTAATAATTCCTTCCTTAATATTATACAAAGTGGAGCGATCAGTGAAACTGGGAAATCTTTGCCGACTGAAAAGGAAAGACATGCACACTTGTTGCTCGTGTCGCGTTCCATCTGCCTGTTAACTATTATATTTTCTCGACCATTGAAGTAAACGTCGAGTTTCCTTTCACTGGACATTCTTCGAAACTGCTGGCAGACGCAGGCAGACGATGAATGTTTCGTGGTGTAGGTACGAGCGGTGGTAGGTCGCGAAAGGATTGTGCGTTCACCTCAGCACGCACATTTTCAATTCAAATGGAATTAAATGAGAAATTTGGAAGTTGCCAGAATGGAATGTACGCCACGCGTAGCCTCTGACATCTCTAGAGACAGTTTAAAGGCGTATCCGTATCTGGTGAAGTTCATTCCCCCCATTTGCAAGTTTTCTTCAATAATGACGATCAGAAGGAGAAGGCACGCAACGGCGCAGAAAGAGAAGCGAGTGCGTTGCAAGGAAGGTAGAAACTTGAGGCTACAGTAAGTAAGAGACAATAGTAGTAGCGAGGTTGAGCAGAGCGGCGCGAATACCGCAGATTTAGCTTCGACCCACCACGGTATTGCGGTTGTCCAGCGGTATATACCTGCACGCGAAATACGAACATACGCTATTTGCCGCAAGCAAGTTCCTGATGGACATATTGCTCGTGTCATGTAACGCGCGTCGGAACCGCCATGCCTCTAATGGCGTTCATCGTTCGTTTCATTCGTTGCTTGCCCACCTACATTAGTCATAGTAAACGACTTAATGCCGAATTACTATTTACTTCGAAATGGAAATTGGTGTAATGGAAAAGAATCGAGATTTCTTGTTTTGAAAATGAAGAAGAATTCGTGAGACAGATGGTAGACGGGGGACGGGGTACGCGGTACAGTTTACGCGTGCGTTGTGGCTGTATGTCAGAGAAAAATCAAATGACATCATAGTATTTCACACGACACGATAAGTATTATATGCACTTGTGCAACTCCTCTCCCGATTAGCGCCTCGTTAATGCAGTTCTGTTGCATAATTCGTTAGACATTTGCCCCACCTTTTCGTGCTCACTTTACGAAGATTTCAGACTTTCCTGAGCAGACAGCTCGTCCGAACACTTTCCATTTCTATTCGAACCCGATAATTCACTCGTCAAGGTCAAGTGAAACCGTTACAATGTACATACGCGGCTAAAAATCGGTGCAGCTCGACAAAACCGAGTTTTCCAATATCTATTAATTCCGACTGAGTGAGTCAGCGCCTCGATGAAACTGAAGCGTTCCAATCGTCGAACTGTATAATTGGCACTGACTACTATTATAGCGAATATCATCGAAAAGCGATCAAAATCGGCGAAATACCTACCCGTTAACGTCTTGTTAAGGCAGTCAAGAAAGTGAATGTTCTTACGCCGCTTAAGAACAACACTTTTCTGCAGCAGAGCGTTGTTGCGTAACGGTGAGCAATTATGAACATGCGTATTTAGACACGATGTTGGGAACTTGATGCGTTTGAAGTAGCCTTCACGCACTGCTGTCGCGCTTAATTAAGACGTCTCGAGTCTCGATAATTCTTCAGATTTCTTTACGCTTTATGGTTGCTTTACGTGGCAAAAATTTTGCAACCGGACTTTGTACCTCGCTGCATCAATTATGCACGAATTCATATCGATTAGAACGAAAGCTATTCTACTAGCACATAGGTATGTAGGGTTAGAATGTACAAATAAATCATTTTCAAGCTAAAGAAGGTGAAACAATCGTAATATATATGAGAAAAGAGAAAGAGAGACGTAGGCGCGTTGATCGGGGTGTGTGTGTGTGTGTGTGTGTCTGTCTGCATGAGAGAGCGCGTGCTTGACCTAGCCAGGCCATATCACACTCTCGTTGCATTGGCTGGCGTGCAAGTAATCCAACGAAAGTGGACAGGAACGAGAGCGCCATTCAAGTAACTTGCTCCGACGGCTTCGACATATCGTACACATTGTACTACTGTCGCAGCTCATTTGCCGAGGAAAGTCGTCAAGTTGATTAGTTTCGGGGTTGTTGGCTCGTGAGTAGAAATGGCGTATAAAGGGGTCGGCAGCGCCAACGATCCAGAGTAAATCGAGATAAGGTTGACTCAATGCAATTTTGTTATTGTTCCGAAGAATTTGAATTCCGAATATGGCCTGCGCCCGCTTTGCGCCTCGTCGCGGAACCTTCCTCGTGTCGTACTGCGGTAGCGCAGTCGGACGGATAATAGTCAACATCGGTTTTAGTCTTGTCGTAGAATGCGATGTAGCGAACAGTTTGCGGTTAGAGATCACGGCAGGAGGAAAAAATGATTTCAACCGCAAAATGGAATTATTATAACGTTCGTGGTGCAATGTTGCGAAGAAGCAATTGTTCGAAGAGAGAAGAATTGAATGGCGAGTGAGGTGGTGAACGACGAACTACTATAATCCCGCATGTATTTAGTTGTCATGAACATGCGGTAACTTCCGGTTCCAGGGCAAGAAAGCGTACGCGTACGCGGTCAGCGGGCGGGTTGGCTGGTCGTGCATTCCATTAGCCTCCTTCCGCCTTCGGCATTCCAGAGAGAGCTTGAGTTTCCATCGATCCGTCGCCGAAACGATCGGCGATCGACCATCGAAAAGCAACTACTATGTACATACTCACAATCAAGCGACACCGACTTCCGGACGAACAAAACACGCGCACGCGATCGCGCTTCACACCATATTCATGTTGTTTGCTACATACGAAATATGAATACATGCTTGTCGCGGGTCGGAGAAAAAGAATTAGTTTTGCAAGGAAATTAGAAAGAGCGAATGCCATGCCTACATTGGGAGTGGGAAGCTGGGCGGGAGTGAGTGTCATATCGAAACTGAACTTTTTGCCATCCATAAAAGAAGTCGCACATAAATCAATTCAGTCTGCACCATCTTTCTCTTTGACCAGAAAATGAGAGCGATTCGATTCATTCAATTACTGAGATATATTTGAAATTTTCCGACCCCTGCTTCGGTCGTACGCATGGTTTACCTTCTTTTGGCTCCACAGCACGTTCACCGACGGTTTTCCTCGGCGGAAATCCGTCTGGTCGATCACGTCGTCATGAATCAAGGAAGCACTGTGGATCATCTCGGAAATCATCGCTACTTGTCGCTGCGATTCTAATATACCGCTAGAAGTAAGGCCAATGTTACAATGCATATTTTAGTAATATGATTCCTTTATTAGCGCTTGCCGAGTAAAAGATTCATTGTTGAATATTCTTTCATCATAAATAATGTCATTAAAGGGGATAACAGAATTCTTGATATACTTTCTTTGCCAAATTAGTATAAATATGAAACCTATGATAATATAAGTTGAGGTAAAAAATGTCTATATGCATTCTTACTACGGCGGACACATCTATTAGCATTCGTTTATAGACGCCGGGCATGCAGATTGCAATAGCTTCTAACGATACTTATCGTTTGGTAGACGTATAGAAAATGAGAGTGCCATTTACGTACAACTATCTGCCTCTAAATCCCAACGTTCGGGCATTTCTAGTATCCCACCGCACGCATAAAAGATGACGTTAGAAATGAGAGGCCGAGTTTGTACGGCACGGAGCGCGGCGCGGCGCGGCGCGGCGCGGCGCGGCCATATGCCTCTTGTACAGGGTAAAGTAGCCAGAAATGTCGTTGAAATTTGTCGCCATCTATTATTTTGAATACCAGCCGTGACCGATTTCCATTTGTTTGAAATGAGCTGCACGTGAGAGGGGGAAGAGGTTGGAGAAATAAGCGTTCGAGAAGTGGGAAGGCATTTCCTTTTGAGCCATAAGATGACCATAGGGGAGGAGGGGGGGTACCGTTTGAGAACGACCATCGCCGGCTAATTGCCGAATCGCAGAGTCATGCCCGCTACAACGCGGCGCGCGTAGTACTTCCCATTCACAGAACGTCTCATTCATATTCATTCTTCATTGTCCTGAGATCACTTGCCGCGGATGCTTTCGCAACGATTCACCACCACCGCCGCCGCCCGGTGAGAAGTGCGTCGTTGCGTCGTTGCGTCGTTGCGTCCTAACGCTTACACTCATCCTCCTCCCACGCACCACGCACGTCCCAATCAAATTGCACAGAAAATTTTCACGCGACATATTATCATTGATTTGCGACGAGAAGATTGTGCCACGTGTCCTCAAGAGTGTGTTCTTTAACTTTCTAATACCGCCACGCGTTTAACCGAATGAAGTAGGTCGATCTGAATAATGTATCGTGCCGGGTCCGTACTAGTGTCAGAACTGTTGTTGACGAACATTCATTAAGACCCATGGAAAGGAGATGATACTCTTATCAGAAAATTCCAATCAGTCGGTTCAAAATAACCTCTAGAGAGAGATGAGAAATGTGAGGATATATTGTTTGCTCCCTAATTCGTCCGGGCGCTTAACTCACTTCCTTTCCTTGTGGTAATTGACAGCCCGCGCAATCAGCAATGCTAGCATCGGCCGCAGCGCCTTTCCCTGGCCATCAAAGTAGTACGTCGCTATGGTTCGGAGCTCCTCCTGCGTCGTATTCCTCACGAGCTCCTGAAGAAGCAAACGTGACCTTGACTTCACAGGAAATTAACATGAAGTCGAGTGTTACTTCATTTGATACATTCAATTTTGTTAGTGCCTCTCCCCTCTAAATCACCAATCCTACGCTACAATAAATCAAGTCTTTCTTTCATCATTTCTTCAGAAACAGATCAAGTTTTTCTATTACCATTGCTACTGCTATATCGAATAATAAATAAGAAGTCGGCATAGAAT
Organism: Priocnemis perturbator; assembly: GCA_963942575.1. NCBI lineage: Eukaryota > Metazoa > Arthropoda > Insecta > Hymenoptera > Pompilidae > Priocnemis > Priocnemis perturbator. The sequence goes on along the minus strand of OZ012643.1, from coordinate 23,002,685 downwards.
GTAAACGTCTGATATAGTTCTTGCAGCTGGCGGAAGGGTGGTGGGAAAGGTGGCGGGAAAGAGTGAAGAAAAGAGATCCGCAACGCTTTGAATTCCAGGCGGGGTTCACGCTGAAAGTTCGTCCTGGAATTTGGCCAAAGCCGAAAGGAGCGCACACCGCTGACACCGCACACCTCGCGAACACGGCTCGCGCGACCTGCTATGGCCCGGGCCCACGCAACCGGAAGATCAGTCGACGACCATTCGAACAAGAGTCACGACTCATTTCCGTTGCCCAATCTACATATATCGCAAGGCAGGTACAATATATGGTCTTTAACATACGCATAAGTTGAAATTGTAGAGAAAACCACCCCGACGAATCCTACTGTATATAATGAAAATGACCCGCGTCCTAAAAAGACGAAAAGAGATATAAGAAAAGAATCTGATTGTCAGAGAGTAGTAATACTTTGAAGGACAGTGCTTACAATTCCGCAAGAAAAAAGCAAGCAAAAGTTGAACCGCGTTAGCCTGATGGTATCACCTTGTTGGAGCTTACTTACGGTATGAGGTGCCTCGGTCTTTAGTAGATATTGTCGCTGACAATGAGCCGCGTGCTATGCAGAGAGAGTCGCGCTTGCTTTCTAATCGCGTTTACATGCATTCGCACGCGCTCTCGTGGTCGCGCATTATATTACAACATTAGACATTATGTCGCAGTAACTTACTGCACCTGTTCTCGATCGGCATATTTCTTCACTTTGTCGCGTCTTATAGTTCGGTTACGCGTAGGACAGTTTACTAATGGATTCCTACAGAATGGGAGATAAGTTCTATGACCGAGAACTCGGCGGTGCTCTAGCTTCATTTTAACCATTCAAGTGAATAAATATTAACGTTGTTGTAACGTTAATTACAAACGAAATACCCACTTTTAGTAAATGGTAAGATGCGTGTAAGATTCCAATAATAATTCCAGTCGATCAAGAAGTAAAGTATTAATGCAATGAAGACAGTTAAGGAAACATAAAACCGAATGAGAGGCAGGTGTACGAGCTTCTACGAATTCTGGTTATTTAGATAAGAAACTTGTACTGGAACTATTCGATCGCCGCGACACGCGTCCTGTTATTACATTACAGATTACAGCATATTGCAGTGACACACGCCATTAACTGATTGCCCCACTGTTCCGCACGCATTATCACATTCCGGTACGATTTTCACGCGACTACTCTTGTCATTGGTCGGGGGGACGGGGGGACGGGTCGGTGTCGGTTGCGGTTGCGGTCGATTGGCAACATCGATCGCTGCCAACTTTTCTCACACGTTGCGGGAATTCTGTTGTGCGCATCGCAATAGGACAGAAAGAAGAGATACGGGCCAGATGAGGCATAGCAGAACAGCCTTACGCGAAAGCACAAATAGATCGAATTGTGCTGTTGTCTGTATGAATGCGCATTTTAAGTGAATAATAGGAGTGCTTTCTATGAACGCTTACGTGTGCGTGTCGCTATAGGCAGACAAGTAGGGAGTAAAAGTGTTTTTCTCTCCACCATATGCAGACCGTGAAGACAGGCTGCTTTCGCTGGCTGGCTGACGAAGCGCCTTAATCGCGGACGCCTCCGCGAGAAAACGCGGCGAAAGAACTGTTAGAATTATTATAATCAACTCGAACGTTTCTCTCATGCATTTGACAGGAAGGAAGAGGTAGAGGGACTTTGTAGACATACTTGTTATTCGAAGGAGGCATATCATAGTAGGCCCCTAAGTAGGCGTAATCATATAGATGATATTATGTTACCGCCAGCAAATGATTTCTGCTGGCTTACGTTATCCATTCCATCTCGACGGTAGTTAGCAAACTTTGACATATTTTGAACGTTACATGTTTGAAAGTTCATCGTTCCTGCCTACATAAGCATCGAATAGGCAGAGAGTGGTGAGAGAGGCTTAGTCAATGCAATTTACTTTACGTAATTCATATTCCGCTCATTAACCACGTTTTTGGGTCGAAGTAATATCTTGGTCGGAATCGCGCCGCGTAATTGTGACGATCTCAGTGTTACGTGCAAGTTGAGGCCCGAAACCGTTTTGTTCCGCCATACAGCTGTGAGGAAAAAACTTGGCTAATTGAGCGACACCTGTTGCCACGACCGTGCTTGTTCATTGTATGACATAAATTAGGGAGATCGAGAGAATTCTATCATAATAGACTTCCGCAGACAGTAGGAAGTGAGTGTTGTTTTAAAAGGAATCAGACACATCATTAGAACTCGATGGTCAATGAAGTTTAATAGATTTCCAGAGACGTTCGAAGCATCCATCAATCCAGCAGAAGCAGTCGCTTTGATCTATGTGGGTCACAACGTGATCGCGCACTGCTAACTTTTATCATCGAATGGAAGTGGTAATACGGTGAAAGTGCTTACCTGTCGTATATGGTCATAAACGTCCTTGAGCTCGTCTTCGACGAGTCGGTAAGGATCAATCTGATAATCCGGCAAGGAACCAGGTTGCTGGGTCTGCATCGAGCTCATCGCCCGTGCGACGCCCATCCTGCGTTCCCCTGCGCTCGTTCTATTCTGCAAAATCAAATAGCCTTACGCTAATCAACTATATCTCAATGTCATTCTGCGGACGAGTTCGATTATGTGAAAATTACTGACCGAGAGCACGGGCGTGGGGCGCTTTGTTATTACAGTATGTTTCCGGCAGAAAGAAAATTGAGTTCCTCGGATTTTGGAGTGGAATTTAAAGAAAGAGGAGATACATAGACGCGGCTGCGGCGCTATGCGACGATAGGATACATGGTGCCGATAACGATCGCGTATTTATCGTCGACGCACGTAGCCACGCAGGCAGAGAAGAAGCAAGCAAATGCTGCAAATGCCTTGCATAAAATGCCGCTCGCGCGCTGATTGTCTGGCTCCATGCCAGCCTTTACTACTTGACGTTCGCCATACGCCATACGGCCAACCTGTATCCGGCGGCGCCGCGGCGCGCCGGCTCGACTACTTGCTCGAATCACGCGGCAAACTCTAAACCGGCTCAATTTTCTACCAGCAGATTCCTGTCTAGAAAGTAAGATATACTTCATTCGGCCGGCTTCATTGTGTTTGCGGCTCGCAATCAGTTGAAGGGACAACTGTTTTTAATTCCCCACTCATTTCGCGCGATGCTCTCTCGAGAGCGTCAAGTACTATCCAACATATACTGATTTGCAACAAGAATAACTCTAAATTCGTACAAACGAATTTTCGGACCTGACCATCTTTCTATACCTTGCTGCCTGTGACACGTAGACACTACGTTTGCAAAATGTCTTTTTCGAGTCCTCCGCGAATTTCGAAAAGTTCCGCGCTCCTTGCGCTGTCCGACGATGAGAGGGGTATTAGACACGTACAGGATGCAGTATCGCAAATGGCACCAACGCAACGAGACGGTTTCACAAGTTCGCCTTTTTGCCGGCCGGATTAATCGAGGCCATGGCGGCGGGTAAATAGCAGGCACAGGTAGAGCGCAATGTGCATGCCAGGCGTAGAGTGTAACGCACCGATTGCTGGCGATAGGCTTTCAGCTGTCTCAATGCGCCGCAAGACCGTTCATAATTATCCAGAATGTTCCGAACAACTTCTTGTCTTCGAGTGGTTAATGCGAGCTGGCAATAGCTTTTTTTTTTTTCACTTCCTCTCTCATGCGTACGGGACAACTTCTACTTGGCAAATGGACTGGATACGGATACTTTGAACCGCGCCGAGGCCTGCAGAAAGTTTTTTTTTCTAATAAAAATAAAAGGTGCAACGTCAATCGTTACCACATGCGAGCTCGTATTGATGACCTGGATGACGAGAATGTGGCCAACCATAGGAGTATATGACAAATGTTGAATAGTCGCACAATACGAATGCCTAGTTACACTCATATTCTTACGATAATTCATTATCTTCTACGATGTACGCGGTCAGAATAACGTCTTACGGGATTCTCGTCGACATAGTTAAACTTGTCAAATCCTATGCGTCTGAAGATCTGTTGGAGTGGACGCAATTAGCGAACCAATCAAATCCTAATATTCGAATAATTTGCCGATTTGACAGTTGATGAAAGCAATTTACAGTATGTATGATTTTCAAGACTCGTACAAGTCTCTTGTTCTATCTAATTATTTACTTTATGCAAATTTGTCTGGTAATGAAACCTGATGACGTAATAAAGATACACATTGTTAATTATTCATCAGTCTTTGATTGGCTATAGTTACGTAAAGACTTGCCACGTGAACCAGAGATTGCCGGTCTGCGTAACGCTTCTTTGGAACATTACAAGTAATCAAACGAGCTACGTCCAAACAATCATTCAGTCTTAATTAACAAATGTATTTATGAATTTCGCAAAAAATCGTCTAACGATAAGTCGACTGGCAATATTTCATTTTCTTTCCGTCGAAATCAAAGTTTCAAATATTAATAATATATAAGCGGAAAATAGAAAATGAAATGTATTTATGTGGAATTTTGTTGTGAAGGAAAACGTTATTAGAAACTGCGAGGTTATTGCCGTCTACTGTAAGTATACTGTAATGTAAATTGATGCAGCATAGAGTAAGTGAAAAAATGATGTTTGTCTAGATTTTTGGTGAGAAACAAAATATATTACTTTCACAATCACTGGCACCGACATGGCACGCAAGAACTTCCGATAAAGCAATCATACTATTCAACGGTGTAGATAATTTACAAGAAGTTGTAATATCGAAAGGTCGCTAATCAAACCGTCATTTTCCCGGGCGTTGCACTTCCTTGGGAAAGTTCTTAACCGCCACTGACGTCTAATGACACGATGACGCGTCGGGAACTGTTACGAGAGCATCAATGACATCGCATCTCTATATTTAGTTGAATAGTCATTATCCCCGAGGGAGCATGTATGTACATCACGCATGGGCACGACAATGATAAACATGCAAATAACTTCATTTGTCCAACGAATTTTAACGTCTGCGCGACGGCAAAGTTAGATTTCTCTTTGTAACCGAAGGCGACGAGGAATCTCTATAGATGAGTGGAGGACAGTTGTTGTCCTTTCTTCCATCACCGTCGCAGTCGCAATTGCAAGGTCGATCGGTCGATTACGTGTGGAGAAAAAATTGGTGTTTAAGAGTCTGCCAAGAGACCAGACCGCCCGTGTCAATTCTCATACCACACTTTCTTTTCTTGTCGTCACTTGTACAAAATACTCGGGCTGTGCGGCAGTAAAAGGCCGATAGAAACATTGTATTGATAAATGTCACTTTAAATGACGAATCCGATTTAGACTAGTAAGCCACGTCTAGGGCATGTATATAGATAGGAGGTAGGAGGACATGCTACATTGAGCAATGACCGTGTCCAATGTGTGTCCATGCGTATCCTGTAATTTCCATGTCGCTGCTGTCGGCTGAATCCACTTATTACATTCCCAACTAACGAGTTCCACCGCCAATATGCAAGTTCACTGTATCCGACTTTTACTTCTCTCACGAGAGCGAGTCCGTTAGCCGGCAAGGCCAACATCGAAGAAAATAGAGAATTAAAAAAGACTCACTTGCCCGCAAAATGGTCTTCTCATTCTCATTCTATATAGAAAAATTCGGACAGCAATATCCGATTGAAATGAAAAGATTTTTCCGAAAAGCGGGTCACACGAAGAAGCTGGGATAATGGGGAAAAAAAGGATGAAGAAATGAAGAAGTTGAGTGCTTGCCAGAAGGCAGGAGTCGTGTAGAAAGTTAACGAAGCCGTGGTGACATTGAACTGTCAGACAGTAAAATTCCAACGACATTCCTTACTAAAAACTAAAACAACGGATATTTCAGAGATTTTCACGAAAAAAACAAAAAGTAGGCGATTTACAAGCAGAACGCGGCTGACAACCATGACCTTGACTACTATGGAAAATGGAAGTGCATCTCCAAGAAGCGATTCTTGTAAACCCAATTTGGTTGACAGGAAAGTGAAGATCGGTAAGCAAATCGACGAGGACCATATCGGCTTCCGCCGTCAAATTCGATCTGAAAGTTCGCAGGAGGTGTAAGAGAAAGAGGGAAGAATGTGAAAGTGGTCCACCCTGAGGCGCCGTAGACCACGTGTCATGGTGAATCGTTGGAGGGTGTCGATTGATGATCGGCCGGTAAGCCCATATAACGGTATGTTCAATTAACGAGTATCCGCCAATACGCAAAACAAATCGGGAAAGAGTCGCACAAGTGAAAAGAAGGTTTCCAATTATAGTTTCTCTCCTACCCCGAATCGTACGTTACTGCGAGTTATTTAACATTATGTTTATAACTGCGCTTTTATGGGGTTATAATGATATGCGAATGATTCACTAAATAGGGTGCACTAAAGACAAACTTTCATCAGAGATGTTTTGAATGGCTGATAAATATGGAAATATACGTAGTCAAGTTGCTGAGGAATTATAAAATGCAATAGTGCGCCTTATGTTGAAACAAATATACCCCAATGCCGTTTTATTAATCGTCCGACTGCGAAAGGCTGCGTAACGCGGATCCTACTAATTATGATTGGCTGTTGCAGAAAATGGTATGAATCAAAATGAATCCTGATCCGTAAGATCCGGGCGAGAGGGTTAAAAGTACCCAGGCCGCGTGCGCTCCTAGTGCGTAGCATGTCCGTGTAACGTCACGTCGTCAACCGGTTTTCATCGTTGAAGGTCCAAGCCTACTCAAGGCTACCGTTCTTTCGGAATCTTTACGACGACTCTCATTGCATTCGACCCTACTTACGTTTAATAAAGCCCCCGGCAAATCGCTACCAACACATTTCCTTGCCAATCAAAGCATCTTCTTCGTCAAAATGGTTGTTTAAAGAATAAGGGGGCTACACCTTAAACAGCCGTTTGTACCACGTGTGCAGACAGTCGGCGAGTGTGTAAGAAGGCCACAATCGTCGATGCGCATTCTCTGTCTGGCAGCTCAACATTCTCCCGAGTTCACGGCCTTGGCGTGGAAAAAGTATCGTCAATCGATTCCACTAAATTCCCGATTGGCCGGATTACCTCGACAAGCAATAATTATCAAGGCTCCGATACTCCAACTTCCGGAAGGGAAGGACTTTCATCCCAACACCTTTGCAGGACTGGTTTCGCTTCCTTTCAGACGATCGCCGACCGACGTTGAATTGTAAAATCTGGCCATTATTTTACGCAATGCGCGTGGAAGCTTTTTTGGTCCAATAAATATTACCGCGGATTGATATATGCGTCTGCACTCTGCGCTCTGCTGGTAAACTGCAGAAAAACATTAAAATCACGGAACATTTGCATGATGGCGATTGGCCGTACGAACGAGTGAATAATTCGATACTGACGAAGCTCACGCAGTGAGAACAGGTTCACACCGTGAACAAGCCAGTAACGAATAATCTACATAGGACATACTTTCAACGTAAGCTTACTTATGTCGGTGAAGAATAAGCTGAGCGTAAAACGAGCATTGCAACAACAGAGAAAGGAAAAGAAATCATCTCCAAATGGACTTTAGATCATTGACGCGTTCATTGACTTGACATTTACATCATTTTACCGACGACGTATCGTTAGTTAGGTGTGGCCGTCTATATAGAAAGGCTGACAACGTCCGAGCGGTTTTGACGGCTCTCTGTCGTCATTTCGTATCGCAAAAGTCCCATTCATAGGCCCATGCTTACGCAATCTGCCGAAGGAAGAATTTAGCAGTAGGCAAATTGTGTAGTTATTTTCGAATTTTCACAATATGTACTCAAACGATGCAATGATCTTATTGTTGACTGCGTTCTTATCTGTCGCTTACGGGCACATCCGTAGATGAAATGTTAGGTCAAATAATGCTGGTGCATACAAAGATTAATAATATTGAAGTACAATCGGAAACTTTATGCTAAGAAGGATCTTCAGACTTGTCGATTGGCAGGCATCCACAAATCAACAAGCAATTTTTCAGGCAGACTGTCCATCAGAATAATACGATTACATACCTCTGTCAATTAGCATTAACGGTAGGTAGGTAGTGCGGCGGAATGAAGCCTTATTGTTAGGATGATGACTTTCTCTCAGCAACATCTATCCTCGTAAACGTTCGATTCGATGCATTCACGATTGACCAGTCACTCAAGAAAGACCTCTGAACTCTTTCTTTTACATTTATTGATTAAATTACAGCGTTAGATAGACTATAGTATCATTGTATGGCATAAAAATTTGATTTGTCGACAATATCTGATCCATGTGAGAAAGTTTGCAGACAGGATCCGAAATATTCGTTGATATGTAACGCGTCCCTCTAGGCAGTCGAGACAGTGGACTGCACCGGTTCCTACTTAACTTTAAACACGCGGTTTTCTCGAAAGGACATTTTCGAAACTGGTTGACACCATTTCGCTTGTCTAGCTAATCCGATCGACTTGAAATTTTGCACACGTACAGTGTGTAGGTATTCAGAGAGCATGTGTAGACGTAGATTATAGGCCCCCTACACGCCAATCAAGTTAATATCTTGCAACTGATGGTTTTTGCAGCACTTTCATGTCGAAACAACATTGAATGTACAAAATCAGTTGTCCCAATCGAAATAGGCACATGCAGAATTTCGTTGACGGATCATTAGACGGACGTGAGCGTGTGAAACGTTTAAGATCGAAGGCTTTAACATTGAGCACTACAGGTTGACGGATTTTTATGGCTAACAGTAGACGTGGTAAGGACGTCGGCTGCTTTGCGTATCTGTGATTAACCGGGCAGCGTTGCTATTTCGGTAAGCCGGCGACCTTTTACTGCCTCCAGGCGTCCAGGCGGACGTAACCGGTCGAACGAAACGTGATTTGCCGTTGCCGAGCGTAGGAATATCTTTATCAAGTGTTTCGATAATATATTTTGTCATTTACTTACTCTGCACTTTTATAGCGTTAGTTTTGAATCGTTTTGCGATTTGTCCCTGAGGGCGTTTGAGGTTTGAGGGCCCCCCTTACATCGCTCAGCTAGAGAATTACGCTTTGCAAGGGGCGTTTCGCAAGATGTCGTGCCTCGTGGAAGTGCGGCTCTGTCGCAAGACACCAAGGCACTCTTCAACTCGCACCTGTGCACGCTGAGGTGCTTAGACGTATGTATGTGCCAAAAGACGAGAAATCAAAGATGGTTATCGTTTATCGCTTAACCTTTCATAAATCGCATCAGGTTCTATAATTGTACAATGATTTGCTATTTTCAGTAAGACTGAAAATCGCTTAATGATTTGGCAAATTCCAATGAATAGGGTTATTGCAAAGGTCGAAGCCCGAAAGTCGATAGGCTATGAGAGTGATGAGGAAATTTGAGAAATAGTGTAAGCCGAAGCGCTGTAGTAAAGCCGATGGTGAGAAATGTGTCGAGAATCGTCTGAAATCGGATAAAGTCGTGTTCGGTCTTTTTGTGAGAGGAGAAAGTGGAGGTTACATGGTCGGTCCATCTGCCGATGCCGGCGCAGCGTAGTGTGTGGATGGAAGCGACGACAACAACGCGCCGCGCGTGGTTACGTATGAAGGTGTGAATGAAGCTTCAGGGGATGACGCTTCAACCAGTTCAACCCCACCGGCCGCGCCCGCGCCCGCGCCCGCGCCCGCGCCCGCCGACCCCGTGCCGAAAAAGTGCTTACGACCGTTTCAACTGAAATTTCTTCAACTAAGGCACTCCAAAAAACATTCTTAAAACCTGCTGCTCTTTGAATCGTGCTAACGACGAAAATATGTAAAGATAGAAAAATGTCGGTTCTCGACAACGTACGCGTACGACCACAGCGTCATTTAAACAGCGAACGCTTTCACTCGTTCTTTTCTAGCACGCAACATTTTTTTCGTCTCATTCAACAGGAATTTGCATAAGGCAACGGCCAGGAGAAAGAACTTGATGCGTTTCGTAATCAGAAGTTACGCATTGTTCGACTCTTCCTAGTTCTTCCGATTGCGAAACGAAATACGGAATATCGATGAGCCGTAATTGTGGGTAATATCGAGTTGTTCGAACGTCTACACGAAGATGAACATTTACTCTTCAAACACCACGCACTTGGTGACACTCGAAAGGCGTCATTGCCAAATCTTTGAGACACGCCTTGACCGTTTGTCCGGTAAAGAACACTTTCTCCTGTCACGCAGAGTACTTTGGCCGTCTGGCAAAACAAATACCTTACGGAGACGCAGACGTAGGAAAGAAATAGCGTTTCTTTACCCTTCGCAATAAGTATACTACATTATTAAAGGATAAACCAAAGGCTATTTGAATGTAATCTAATTTTTTAACACTTTTCCATATTATTGAATAAAGTAATTATCGTAAACACACATTGAAATGTAAAATTAGGAACTGACGTCCTCGGCTAAAAGTTCTTCGGAAAGATAAGAGTTTCTATGCAATAAAATGAGATTGCACATGAAATAATTGGAAATTTTGCTTTGCCACAAAATTGCGAACTTGACACGACTTTCATGGAAATCGACATCGTCTTGGACTTTCTCCGCGCTCCACGGTCGATCCATAAGAAGACTCTTCATACAGAGAATATCATTGTTGGATCCAAACACCACCAAAAAGGTGGTTTGTGGATTGTATCTCTTAAATTGGACCAATTTAACTATCCCCTGGATCTCCAATGCACAGTTCGGAAATATTTCATTGTGCCTGGTGCCGAACTGATAACATGAAAGTTGCAGAATGAAAGGCTAGAAAAATTGAGCTTTCGCGTCGGGTGTATTCTTGTACGAAAACGTAATGACGAATTTCGATAGGTATGTAACGCGTGCCTAGGTGCAGAGCATCGTGTTCTCGAAGAACGATATTGAATGTCAAGAGACACGGAGTGGGAAAATACACTTTCTCTCTAGGCTCTGACCGACCCACATTCTGGAATCGCCTCGTTCTTGGATGCTGCCGCCGTTTTCTGTTGATGACGATCAAGAGGAACGTTTCGTTGCACTCTAATACGGTTCACCTCGAATGAATTCATGCAAGAGATCGAAGAACGCCGCCCATAATAAAAGCATTGTATCCGCGAAGAATCGTAGACTTTCAGGGGTCGGCAGACACGACAGTCAGAGTCAAGGTCACATCTGCCGGAGCTATGGCTTTTCCTTCTTCAAGCGTGACAATTCCATCGTTAATTCGTTCTCAATAGTATTTACTACGCAGCAGCGCACAGCTGAATTTCAAGTGAAAATCTGGTCGAAACACAAGAAGACTATGATGATCATTGGTAGGAGAAAATGAAACTTGTTTTCCCGTTAGACTAGACCGACCCCTTAAGGCCTCTTAAGGGAAGAGGTGACTCGAATCTCTAATAACGGATAATAATCGACTACGCTTCGAGTTGACCGAAGTGCCTAGACCCGTTATGAATGTCAGGTGCCGATGACCATCGGCTAGACATTCGGCACGGGCCGAAATAACGTTCCTACAATCAAGGCCAGCTCGCATTCCAAGCCTCAACAACTTTCCACGAGCAATTTGCTATAGCGGACCATCGTCTTCGTCGTCGTCGTCCACTTTTCCCTCTCTCGCGGGTAGACCGTTAAGTGGCACGTCGACAGCGACAATCGGGCAGAAATGATAGTAAATCGAATCTAGCACTTTCCACGTTTGACCCTTCGAACACTAGGTAATTCTTTTGAACGAAGCCTTCCGTGCCGCCACTTTCGAAATCTCAAACGCAAACTGCCATCTTATAATTGACGAATACGGATGATTGTTATGCAAGGTATATTAACGAAATGACTAAACAGCCATTACACTCATACAATTTGAGCCGTCCTTTGACCGAAATCTTTGTATGCGCTTCTGCGGTGAGCTTGGGAAGGTCTTTGACAAGGGATACACTTAGCTTAGAGTGAGTCCGATGAGGACGTGAGGAGTCACCAAACGGGTCCGAAGAAAGTTCGTCATCGATAAAAAGGCATTGGGGAGGGGAGAAACGGCGGGCGATCGTTTGATTGTGAGAGGAATTGGTGGAAAGTTTCAGAGAAGAACCGTTTCCAAGCATTCCACCTAATACCCATAAACTTGAGCCAAAATGGAAAGTTTGGATAAATAGGCAATAAGATAGCTTGATCTATAAACTGATTGGGAATGAGCCAATTTGACATAGCCGTGCAGGTGTTTTGAGACTTTTGGAGAGATCTTTTTGTAGCGACCAGGGCGACAGGAGGGGCGAAAAGCGTCTGCAGGCAGACAGCGGTGCTCGTATGTCGTATAGATGTATGTATGAAATGGTCGGTGTCGGTTACGCTTTTATTCGCCGCACGAACGGAGCGCGGTTCTTACGATGCTAGGCTCGTCGAAAAAGGCGGTCGTCCAAAGTCTCGCACAAGCGCACTGCTGCGCCGAGTGTATGTGGGCACGCAATCGCGTTCAACTTTTACCGCGATTCGCATTTGGGTATCGGGGGCAGCTGCATGCCACTGCTGCTGCCGCTGCCGCTGCCGCTGCCGTTCCCGTTCCCGTTCCCGTCCCGGAGAAACTGACCGTTCCTGCGTTCCATCGCATCGTCGGCATTTAAGGGTCTTTCACCCCTCAAGTGGCGAGATAAGATAAGAAAAAGATGTCAAAGAAATCTTAAGAAGGAAGAATTTGGTGTGTCGGAGTCATCGAACCCCAAGGATCGACGATATATATATATATTTGCAGCGGTATCATATGTATTAGCGAGACAAGACGGGGCAGAGAAGACCTTGGAGACCAGTCACGATTCGACTGCGAATAAGCAATGCCAACGATCGTTTATGCGCTATACGACGTCTTCGAAAGAATTTAGTAAGCTGCACGCTCCTGTGGTACATTTGAATTTCAATAAAACGCGGAAGAGAGTGGAAAGGGAAAGCCCCGGGCGAGCAGCAAGGGCGATTACATTTTGCTTCTTCCTTTCAGCTGGCTTCATTCGGTAAATAGGAAAAAGTGCGGCATATAGGTACTAGAAGCGTGTACTGTACGGCTTTCGAGCGTTCGCTGTCCTTTAGATGCGCAACGGGCAATCACTGGGCACTATCGAGAAGACACTGGGAAGTCGGCCGGAGGAAGCTGCGCATTTTGCAGGCCAAGCAGCCAAAGTCCCTGCTCCGTGCTCCGTGCTCCGTGCTTCGATTGCAATGCCGGTGTTATCGCAGGCGACCTGCCAAGCCGAGCGTTTTATCGAATCGATAGCTCGACGCTGCTGGTCGGTCGCTACAAACGTTAGGGGCTGCGAATTGAGACGGACCCGTGTTCATTCATGCAAGAGGCGTTCAGTTGACGCACTTTGTTGCGATGCGACCATGATTCATGAATAATCCGTGAATGGACGTGTCATCGGGCGCGATCTCCTTTCGACTTTTCACATTGTCTGCTTTATGTTGTTACGAGCACTTAATCGGTGGAATCCTGTCTTGTGAGGACGGACTTTCGTCACAAGACAATGTCTACGGAATAAAGCACTTACGATTCGCGTAACAGCGTAGAGGTGTTGCGCAAAAAAACATCGGGGTTGAATGATGCTTCCTGACAAAGTAGTAGAAAGTTGATATTTTGCACGATCGATGTAATCGACACTGCCCTAGTCGAAACAAACTGAAGGTAGTGGGTCCGATAGGCTGCTTCTGATATAGCAAGTGCATAAATGTATGTCTGTAGGTGAGTGAACGATGAGCCGGCGCGAAGGCTCTAGTCTAGATAGAGCAGTCTGTCAGTCGTATGAAAAATAATGCACGGCTTTTACTACAAACTACGACGCACGAAAACACGCAGTCCTTGCTTTTCATTGAGCAATCGGGCCGGACTCGAGTGCACGTGCTTAGACGTGGTATTTTTATCGCACTTTGCACGCGCATTGCACTGCTCGCGATCGAGCATCGTGCAGTTGTGTGCACAAATTGCACATGTACAGACAAAAGCGTGGAAATCTCGCACCGTGGAGGACCGGTTTGCGTGCAATCGAATATGTACGTACGTATGTATGGTCATGCACCGATCGATTTCATTGAGTTTCGAAACGAAATATTCGGCGTTACCCTTACGACTTACACTGTCTTAGCTGGCACGAGTCGACGGGACGCGAGCTAGTTCTGTTATGTGATACGTGTAACATGTAACACTATAAATCTAACAAATATTCCATACAAATCTAATCGTATAAATCGAAGAGATCCTTACTAAAACAAAGAACACTGTTCTGCGCCAGAGCTAGACTCTACCGTCTGCCCACAATCGGATTGCGTCATTTCCACACCTCATGCGGCTGTTTCATTCTCCGGCGCGGAACCAAAATTACTTTTCCATATTGCCATGATGGTTTTTACGTATTTACAACGGCATACAAAGAGTAGGCGCGGTTCTTCTATGCTAATAGGCTTACGTCCCGTCGCGTCAAATGCGATTCGCAGTAATTCCTTACATTAAAAGCAATAATTGCATTGTCAACATATTCATGCATTCCTATGCGTACTCGGCACACGAGCACCTCTTACGAGAACGGAATGTCAAAAGCGCTTACGTCGTGCGTCAATCAGGGGTGTCGCCCTTATTGTGTAGGAAATGCACGCCAGACGAATTGATATGTGCTCAGCATGCGTCGTCGTGTCGTCGCGTCTTTGCGCATCTACTTACACCAATTTCTCTTCATCTAGAAACCCTTTCTTATCAAGCTAATCTTTCGAAAAGAAAATTAGACAAGCTGTGACAGCGCGGTGCAGAGTAGCGATTTTACACAGTTTCGTCAAAACTTCATTCGAAATATTAATAATATATTATAACTCCACTCTCTAACTTGTGAATCAAACGTTTCCATTTAAGTAATTTAGGAAAATGACAATCATCAATGATTTCATTTTATATTCAATTACTTTTCATCTTCGCAGTTAACATCGAATTTCACATTACTTGACGTAGAGACAAAAATCACTGAGACACATTAGGAAATTAATAAGGTTAAGCAAGGTTTGCATAAGAAACATGAATTTTTGGACTTAGCAGAACGTTTATTCTAGCAAAGGTAATTTCGCGGAATACGTGGACTACAGCTGGACAAGTTGAGAAAGTCAAGAGCGCGAAGGATCTCTCACGAGCTGGTTAGCCTACTTACCGAGCCTGAAATTTGCCCCGTCCGGCTCTCACTCGGCAATTCGATAATATTGACCGCCCAAACGCGTGAAAGAGGAAACGAATATCTCTATAAACGCTTCTCGCGAATCTGGTTTCCTTTGGTCTTGCGTAACGTCCACGATTAGGCGTAACCGGTCTCGCCAAACTCACGATTTAGGCTTTGAGTCTCGTCAGAGGCTTTCAAAATCACGCTCTTCCTTTTGCAGCGAGACACTGTCGTCCCGGGACAATCATACTACAATTAGTATTGCGTATGTGTTTATCTCTCTCCCGCCCAAAACTGTAATGTTCCATAGGAAATTAATTGATATTCCAATTTTCTTCTTGACCAAAACTTGTACACAACACTTATCTCACTTCAATAAATATAATTATTTTAAATTGTTGAATGAAAGTAAATTGCTACGTTTGTATGCTTTTAATTAATAAAAGAGAAAGAGGGGGGGGGGAGAGAAGCAAATTCAGTAGCGTTATCGTGTACCAAAGATTAAGAATGGCTGGTATAGTACATATTATCACATATTCTCTGATCTTGATTCCCTTAGTGACATACTGGTATTACGAAATAAATTTTCGCATAATCGTGTTAGGTAGAAAATTGATAAATGTAACTCGAAATGTAAGAAACCACATATTATGGACGTTCAAATTAACTGCAGGCGCATGCGCCAATCTACTACTCTGAACATCGCGCGCGAAATCAGCAGTGCATTTTAAGCCTCAAACTATCCACAAATTGTCATCGATACATCTAATTGCATAATGCAAAATTGAATGACGATTACTTCAAAGGTTAATCGCAAAACATAACCTTTCTCTCCCCCCCCCCCCTCTCTCTCTCTCTCTCTCTCTCTGTCTCTCTCTCCCTCTCCCTCTCTCTGTCTCTTTTTCTCGTATCAAGAAAGAGCAGTCATAGATATCAAGTAGCAATCCTAAGAATAAGAGATGAAAACGTCACTAGCAGACGATTTGTGCGACGTCTGCTAAAAACAGCTGATCACTGAATTCAATAGCCGCCTAATTTTGATGTTTCGTTAACCGTACTGACACGTGACGTGCAAGGAATATTGGCGCGATGAAATAGAAGTGACATTTAAAAGTTAGAAGTGCAGAACTGCTCGATTGTCATGCGGATAAGAAGGAACCTACCGACCCACATTTGACAGGTTACGTAATTTGGCGGATCGAAGCGAAAAGGTGCAGAGTGGCACGTTACGTTTTCTTGCATCTTGCGTAGGCATTTACGTAATCCAAAAGAGAATCTATAGATTTTCCTTATTTTACTTGACTACACCAGGGATACTTCGCCTCTAGCCCTATACACTATTTGTGAGGTGACTGTGCCGCGCGTAGGTTAGGAATGATCGTGAAAACATTGCCGGGCAGGAATTGTTGGCATAGAAAGAGGTTATGTTATCGGAAGAGCAGCCTCGTCTTTCCAATGGATATTCTGAATGAAACTGAGAGTGTTACTACCTACACTCGTTGACTAGAAAAATGTCGGATAGCGCGGAGGAAAATGTAGGTCGTGCGCGAAAAGGCCGACGATTGCAACCGTTGACTTTCTGTCAATGAAAGTGAGCGAAGACGGGCAAGAGACGAATGAGCTAGTATGTAGAACGATACCTGGCAATGTTGGAGCAACGTGTTGACAGGCCGCTCGACTCCTGGCCGCGACTTGGCACATGTCGTCGTAACTTTCCTTCGTATTTGGCCGAAATGTCCGAACTGGCACAATTTCTCTGCTCGAGCGCAGAGCCGACTCGACCCTATACACGCCATAGCGAAAACTGTAGTGTGAGCTGAGTCGGTCGAGGCGAGGCGAGGCGCGGACACTTTCGACAGTTTCGAGTTCCACTGGGTCCCCTCCGATGCTCACAAACTCAGTATTCGTCCCACTTCGGGCGATACGTCTTCATTTGCCTTTCGCGCTGGTAACCTCTTCAGCTGATTCTCTTGCTTCGCTTCTCTCACGGTAGATGCTACTTCATTATTGTTCTAGTCCGGGCCAGGACCGTCCTCTCGCGTCCTCCTTTCTGACCACTAACCCCAACTAACCCACAGCCAGCCACAGCACTGCGCAATCGACAGACGGTCGCATCGGAAAAATTCGAAAATGCTACAAAATTCGATAGTTTCCTTTTTTTACCCTCGCCGTTGCTGCCATCGTACAGAGAACAAAAAGTGCTTCAAAAAACTCTACTTATTTTCTAGTTTATCATAATATATTTATGAAAATAATTTAGGCATTAATTTTAGGCTCAAATTCAGATTCTATTGCATTCTATCCACTTGCAAACATGGCGTTCAATCTGATAAACGCTCTAAGTCGTGCTGTTCAAAATCTTGAACACACAGTTGCAATAATTTTAACTCGTGGATTTCCACCGGGTAAGGATGTATGACATAGCGTAAACAATAATTAAATGCTATCGAACACGGTTGACAGTTTCGAAAATTCGACGTCTGCGTTCTTAACCTATAACATCTGGCTAAAAACATCTTACAAAAGACCTTGTCCGATCTTATACTGTGATAGCGCATAGCAGTTTAAAGGTGCATTAACTAAAGATAATTGTAATCCGTATTTTTTGTACGCAGGACCATCATATGCAATTGATTGCAGTCATTTTTCTGATCAACAGTCCAAATACACTTCCGCCAAATACTCGTTAAAAGATATTTTCAATGGTACCATTTTATGGGCAGTACCAACATGTCGAAGATCAGTTGAGAAACGTTGGAAAAGGAAATTTGGTGTCCCAAAATATTTTTGGAAACCCTATTTACCTAAGAAACTTTTAACATGCATTACATGTGGCCATGACCATGAGCCTGGACGTTTGTGCGGTACGATTAAATACTTTCCTTATATGTTACGCATTGAATGACTGGATTTTTACTCTAGGTCTCTATTTCATGTGTACTTACATGTGTCCGTACCTTCATTTCTGCGCATCTATACGTGCCTTGGAAAGCAAAATATTCCCGATTATTAACTCCAGTTGTTAACCTCAAGCTTCTACTACCATAAACAGCAATTATTGCTTGTTTTTTTAATGTTTTCACACACAATATGAAATTTTCTTGTACAGATGTATTTGAATAGACATTGATTAAGGACCTCTAATATATGGGCGCATGGATATTGATATAATTACTGGTGTACTAATAACCACCTTAAAACTTTCCACCTTATAGGACACTGTTATGAGAGAGTGAAGTTGGAAACAAAAGAAATGCAAGAAGCTATTCAAGCAAATTTGGGTTTATCTCCAATAGAAGAAAATGTAATTGTTCTGTATGAAGGAGAAATAGAGAAATATCCAAAGGACCACTGGCAGGTATGCAATGTGCAAATCGAAAGGAGTTACATTTATTTAGATATATTTTACAAATATTTTCTTTTTCCCCTTAGAACCAAAGGGTTGTCGAGTTGCCAAAGAAGCGACCAGAGTGGTTCCACGAAAATCTACTCCAACCTACAACGCAAGAGCCGTCGGATAGCAAGGATGTCAAACCTACTAACTTAGCTTAAAGTAAACAAATTTCAGGCATTTAAAGAATCACTAATATAGTTTATTCACTATCTTAATCTTTTTTATTATTAAGATGTCTTATTATCATGTGTTACACATTGATGCTATACCCAATAAAATAAATACAAAATAACGTTTCATTTTCTACGACAAAGAACGGTATAAAACAGCCAGTTCCCATACTGCCGATTGTACGTATTTGTTACCATTGTCGTGTCGACACTCTTTACGTGACCTCTTGGCTGGGCTATTTTAAATCTATATTGTTACTTTTACACCTAATTTAGATCAACTGTTCATAGAATTTAAATATTTCAAATAATATTTTACAGCTAGTATAATATATATCATTTCGTCTTTCTGCACCCAAGTCAATTACATAAATGTTACTATATAAGTTCGTAACTGTCAATGGATCCTTCTTTCGCAAAGTGACTCAAAACATGTTCGTGAAACTCTGCAAATGGAACGGATTTTCCACAAAATATTCCACACAATGGACATATTTTGTTATCTATATCGCTACTGTCAGTTGCATTAGAACATTTTTCTAATGACAAACTCGATGGTGGAAGGCTAGTTTGTGTTGTGCCATGTTCCCTAAAGCTATCATCGGAGTCAAACTGTGTTCCCGTTTGACACATCTTTTTACCGGCATTTTTACGACAATCATTACATGTTGTTCCTACGAATAATTTGCTGATATTAGACCTTAGAAGCATTCCAACATACAATGTACAGGTTGTCTCGTAACTGGTTATTACAACCAAGAAATTGTTGCCACCTGTACCCTGTTGTAGCACCAGTGACGAAGTATCATGCATAAAACCAAGGTATATACATCCAAATTGTACTCACCTTTTCTAATTTTTTTCAGATTTTGTAATGCCTTTTTTAACCGCGTTTGTTGCGCTAATAAGGCATCCTTAGTTTGCGACAATCTAATGTCATGTTGCTTCAATTGTTCCAAAGAATCTGTATCAGAATCTTCTGGATAGGTAAAACCAATATTTTGTAAATTTATATCTGCTGTATTTTGCAATTCTACCATCTGCGTGAGAGAACTGGTTGATAAGCACATACTTTAAAGTTGTTGAATATGTATTGTACATGCAGTAAAATAATTTTATGTTTGGTACCTCTGCATATTGCTGCTCTAGGTCAGATTTTTCTAACATGATACTGTTTATAAGTCTGAGAGATATTTCTTCTAAACTTTGCTCCCTGTCACCTGAACAATTCAATCTATAGCATTGGCCACAATTATTGAAAGAGTATTTTGCACAGTATACTTTTGTACAAACCATTATCTGAAGCTAATAAACACTTCTTGTTTGTTTCCTGCTTGGTAGAACTGACAACATCATGGAAACTAAACGATAAGATGTCCGACGGCTGTGCAGGTGGATGCTGTTTTAAAGTGTCCGAAATTTTGGTTAATTGGTTACCCAATGTTTTATTTGTCCTCGTTAGCCTTGTCAACCTATTCCATAACTGTCGATTTTCTCCGGCTACCATAAAAACGTGATGAGTCAGCTGGGTCTTTTGTTTTGTAAGCTCCTCTACTTTATCCTACCGGCAATTAACAAAACAGCATAGAATTATAGAAGTATTTATGTCTTGTACTTGTTGTTATGACAAACCTTTAAAGTTTGTAACAGTGTTCGCTCATTGTTATCGCTAGCTTTAACCATTGCTGTGGATATGTCTTTTTTACATTCAAGTCTCAAACAGACATTCTCCTCTTCCACTACAGCTAATCTGTTTTGTAACTGTTGACAGCGTTCCTTCATTGTCTTAAATGCAACCATCAAAGCATAATACGTATTGACATCATCGTTCTCCGGAGTTGATACTTCCGATACGTCCATCGTGTTGCAAGTAATTCGACTCAAATAAACGTTAAAGTATAATACGGTAAGAATGAGGGACAGTAAAACGTTTGGAAATACTTCCTAATCGTCACATTTAATCTACCACTTTGCCATATGACAAATTCTATATAATTTTATGTTTATAATTGTTTGTAGGTCCATTGACTTGCGGTGTACATATATAATATTGAAATTGATTGAAATCTTGTTCCGCTACACGGTTAGTTCACGAAGTGTTCTCCGTCATCGACTGACAATCGTATAGTTACGGAATAATGGATTCATAGTGTTTCTCGAAAGAACAGGGAAATCGTGGCGTCGCAACATTTGCAAAGCGCTCGGAAAATCGCGAGAGAAATATTGGAATAACACTGGAATGCTAGAATACTCTTAACTCTCCTCTCTCATGTATATAAACACGCCACTGACATATCAAATTTCTCCTTCGTACTCGCGCGTGACGGTTGGCCGTGGCGGCGAGTATCAAGATGGTCGTTTCCAGTCGTTTCGCTCTATCTCCCCACCGGGGCGCCTTCATAAGTTCATACATTCCTTTGTTTGCTTCGGCGGACTAGTTATAAATGCGCGGGCGTAAAAACGATCGACAGAATACTTTTATGAATAAACAAAGAACTATCAAACGTCTGCACTGGACTATCAAACGTTTGTACCCGACTATCAATCACTATCAAACGATTTTACATCTATTTCCGCAGATTAATAATGAAATGCCTACGACAAAATTTCCCCTAGACACTTCTTTCTTTGATTACAAGCAAACGGCTAACTATCAAACGTTTGTATTGGACTATCAAACGCTATCAAACGATTTTACATCAACTGGTATAGTTTAAAATCAAATTTGCGACCATGGGGGTGCTAACTATACAAAAAATTCCCCTAGAAATTTGTTTCTTTAATTATAAATAAACGGTTGACTATCAAACGTTTATTTTGGACTATCAAACACTATCAAACGACCTTCAAACGATTGCAACTATTAAAACTCAAATCGGTTGAGGTGGGGGGTGGGGGTGCTAACTATACGGAGCTCCGCAAATGCGGGCTGGATGGGGTCTGAGGGGGCGCTGAGGTCTCTTGGCGGCGTCGTTTGGCGTCGGTAATTGGGGCTAGTACCGTAGGTAATAGGCAAACATAGAACGTTGACATTACCCATTGTGTAACTGCTTAAAACGTAATGAGATTTTATTTTATAATTTTATTTCACCCTCACCTTTGTAATCGATACTTCACAGATGCATACATAATTAAAGAGTAATTAGCACGTGATTTAAAAATAACATCAGTTTCTTTCGCTACTTTGCAATATCTGTTTAATATATCAAAACAGTTCGTTGCGTCTCGGATCAACTTTTCATGCGGCCTCGGGCTGCCCTCATGTGCATTCGAGTTCAAATTGGTACGCGGCTGCATGTTTTGCAACAAAACGAAAAACTTGTTTAAATAGACCAATGGAAGCGTAAGAATCGATTAGTGTATTGCGGAAAATATCGACTGCCCGGGGAAACGGTGCAATATTTATGGGTGTGCGGTCACGTTTGATTTCGCTTATCTTGGCTTGTCTCGGAAACGGTCAATAGAACACAACCGTGCATGGCATCGCTTTGAAGCTCTCCACAAGATCTGTTCGAATATACGAAAAACATTTTGCATTGTTTTAAGCTGAACATTTTAAATATTCTTTACCAAATTTGTTGTGTTCCACTCACAGTTGCCGAGATAGACTGACAATGAGTTAAACACGGCAGCACACCCGCATGAAATAAACGCTTAGAATCTATACTTGACTAGCTCAACTTCACTCTCAAATCTGCAAGTCTTAGTCCTACACTCCTACCCAACTGACAACTCAATTGAACTTGAGCCTACCCGATTTTTTTATGTAATTGCTCATTAATTGTTTTTATAAGAATATAAAATAACGTTTACATCCGCAGCGCAAGACGCTATTAAAATGGTCGGAGAAATTCTGCTGTCAGTGCGTGACTTCCACAACTATTTTATTTATCGTTTCAGAAGAAATATACCTGTTGTATGATGCAGTCAAATTAGACACTAGAATTTATGGCAGATTAAAGAAAAAATGTTTCAACATGTGAATGATTTAAAAATTAATGAACTGAGCTGTTGCCGAGAACAGAACACGCGATTTGCAGCCTTTAGCTCGGTATGATCTTCGATTCGGATTTAAAAACCATATCGTGGATAATACCGATTTCCCAGGTCACACCATCGGGGAGGTTACTGCAAGTGGTGACCCACCCGCGTTGCAAAACGGGCCCAACCTCCAGCCATTAAACAAATCATTCCACATTGGCATTTCCCAGATAAATGTTCTGTCAAAAAAATTGATCTGCGAAGCAATGCAAATCGGAATCGAAATTTACCTGCCGCGGAGAATGACAGACAAGAGAAGCCTGTCGGCCACTCTTTTACAAAATTGAAAGTTTTATATCGACTATTGACACACATCATATTCATCGTCGCAATCATACCGCAGATTGCAAAGAACCGTACTCATCACTTTCATACAACGCATACTTTCTTACAAAACTTATATTAGTTTCTAGGATTACGAATCTATTGCTTATATTTTAAGGTTTACATTGTATTTTAACTAAAAGAATTTATTGCCAAGCGGATATTTCAAGATGTCAGTTGATGGTTCCGATGATTGAGAAAAAACCTAGCTGCAAGGGAAAAAAAACACAAAGAGAAGAGGAAACGTATTGCATATGGAATATAGAAATCAAATATGAGTGCACTCATGACAGAAACCAATTAATAGGCACATATAATATACATTGATTACATGCTGAAAGAACAAATTTCGTGATGAATTAAGGTGAAAATAAAAGTCCTGGGACGAAACAATTCTAGACATCAAATTAAACGAAATAGAAATATACAAAATAATATCCTCTGCTATGGAAAATATGCTGTATGAAATAAATTGAATTAAATTCCATGGAAGACTTGATTGTGTGATGAAAATATGGTGCTCCTGAAACAGAAAGCAAACATTAATTACCACGAATAGAAGCAGATCAAATTAAGTAATTAAAACCACAAATGTTCTAGAATAGAATGAAAATGTTATTACATAAAATGTAGGGTATAGTTTTCAGTGATGGAGACTCTGGAACAAAAAGCAGACATAAATTAAACTTATATTCAAATATTTCCACAATGTATGATGACAAGATAAGGTTATTTAAAAAAAATTGATCAGTTTCTAGATGATGGCATGCCTAGAAAAGAAAGCAGAATAAAATTAAAGTGTTTGAAGAAAACAAACCAAATTAATTTCTCTACAACAGGAAGCCTAAAACAGAAAGCAGAACAAAATTAAAACGTTCCGAAAAACAAGTGAAATTATCCACAATTTGAATAAAGCTGAAACAGAAATAGTTATTCTTCAAGTAAGCAAACAGTAAAAATAAATACATTTCAATAATAATTCCTTGCAATAAAAAAAAGCAACCAGAAAGACTGGTTCTTTTAATAAAGAAAATATTGTCAATTTTCATATCCCACCCAAATAAATCCCCCCGATTTTCATATCCCCCCGTAAAGTTTCAGACACCGGATGCCAGCCATAATAATTCGTCAATAATCAGTTCATTATTCCATATTTCATGCAGATGAATATACGAAACAATGTAACAAATAACGATTTATCAAGGCGGCCCAATGCCATATCTCAAATTTTCAGCAACTCCTGAAAATACATAAGTAAATTGCCCACGATTAACTCTTCATTACACAAGATAGATGTATATTATAACTCATAGCAAATTAAACTTTTAATGAAGAGTTTCAGTCGTATAAAAAAAATGGCGAATGTGTTATTTACGATCTGTAAATCCTTAAACAAATTCAAGAATAAACATTTTTTCTGCAGTAATTATTATCTCTATACTTTTAAATAACTTGCATTTGATAACTCTGACAAAAAGAGAAGAGTTAATCGTGGCAGTATTTTTATACTTTTCAGTTACATATGTAACTGCTATAAGTTACATGTGCAACACCTAATAATGATCGAGCACAGTGACAAAGTGGTATACTAATCCAACGACGAAGGCCCTCTTCTCCGGGCCGCTTCGACTATGTCAAAATAGTCTCTTCATTTTTCGGACATGCGTAGGCAAGCCCTCGCTGATTGGGATTCAATAAAGAAATATAATAAACTTTCGAAAACTATACCGATATCTCAATGTATGAATATGAATGAGAAATGTGCGAACAATAGCTAGCACGCAGGCATTTTTAATACAGAAACTTGAACGTACAAAGTGGTAATATAACATTTTGCGTAAAAAGGAATACATATAAATGAATTACTTTTTGTGCGTGTCATTATAAAGATAAAATTACAAACTGCTCATAAACGTGCACATTTAACCGAAAATCCCAATCAGTTCGAAATACATAATTCGTATGTGTAATGAAGTGAACCTCAGTCGTATTGTGAGAAGTATTGTTTAGACGCATAGCACGATACCAAATACTTTCGTACAAAACTCAACGGACCCAACATTACGATGAGGTATCACTTCGTTTGTGCAATGATTACGTATTTCTGCTTAAAAATATATAATAACATTAAGTATAGCAAATGACAGTTGCAACCGAACTCTACGGCGGGTATTAATAACACGACTTTCATGAAGTGAGAATATTGCTACGTGAGGTATCATTGATAAGTTATAGGTGTATAAAATATAAGTTAATTCAAGGAAAAACACATCACAATAACGTGATGCACGTTAATGATACAGTATACTGATAAGGAATAGAAATAATATGATTGTAACATTATAGTTATTAAGACAATTGATATCGCGATCAAAATGTTGTGGTTGCAATAGTCAAATGAATCCCAGGTAAAGACATATCACTTGAACGCCTAACCAGTATTCGCGAGAGAAAAGTGATAGCTTCCGCTGGCCATTCCTACTTAAAATTAATCATTCACACAGAAGTATGCTACCTGCCTGCCTGATTCCTATAATTAATAATGCAAAGCAGTCACACCAACACACACACTCCCGGATTCTCACACATTCCGCCCGGGTGCAAAAGCCTATTTCTAGAGAGTACGTCCCGGGACGCCTCCGACACCCGAGCTCAGCGCACATTATCATCATTCATATCACTACTTTACGTACCAGTTCCTGAAATCGACCGTCAAAGACTAGTGCCCATACAAGTTAGAAGCGACCGCGAATTTTACTAATTTATTTTTCTATACAGCCAAAATGCTGTGTAATTCATCAAATATATTGCGTCATCTTTAAATTAAACGTGATTATTTACTACCCAACAAAATTAGCAATAACCACGGTAATTACGTATGAAATGGAATAAGTGAATTATTGAAATGTAACCCGAAGGCAATATAAGTACCTGTTTGCTTATCCAACATGCAATCCATAACACTACCATTCACACAACATACAATGGATAGCATGTTGGTGGGCACTAAACACATCAACAGTCGCTAGTTCAAATTAGTAAATCTTAATAAATACATCCGTGTTCACGAGTCTGATCCATCCATGCAGCACCTGGGCGCATGAATGGTTTCAGACTAAAAGCAATGAACACGGCCAACAAAGTGTGTACCAACCATATTGCTGAAAACATCCTGATCTAAGATTAGTAAACATATTGTATATACTATATGTATGCGGACTAATGTTTCACAATCATCTTATTATGTAATTAAATTTCAATCAAAAATGTTCTTTAAAAAATAGATAAATATATGAACTTTAAATATAGACATACTAATATTTATCATTTCAAGAGAAAAAACTGGGCATGCATGAAACTCTACTTTACATGATGTTTGAAGCATTATTTCATAATTTCTCAAATTGAACATTAAAATATGTTTGAATAATATTTCAATAAAATAAACCTGAAAGAAACGTATGATTAACCTCGAGCGACCTGTTTTCAGAGTGACTTTTCTAAAGAAACTAGTATGCAGTATATTAGTATGTCTCTCTGAAAGTAGGTACTACCCGTCGCGAAGCGCCTTCTTGCTCTTTCAAACAAATTCGGAATGCGAAAACGAAATTGCTTCTGATTATAGAAAAACTATAACCCGAATCTGTTGAGTTGAAAAAATTAAATTTAATACTTTAACTACTATTGATGTTTATATGATGATAATACATCAAAGTACAATTATGAATTTGCAATTAAATATGGACTTATCTGCTTGCAATTTTTACATTTATTTAAGTTAATGCCCCGAACGCGAATTGCGAAATGGAAATGAAACATACTATGAGCAAGGGAGACCTATCCTGCTCTGTTTAAACATGGCAATAATGATGTGCCTAACAAAATACCACTCATAGGTAAACTCCTCAGAGTTTATCTATGGTCACTGTGCTCTTCATTCAAATTTTCTAAGGAGTAATTACAACCAATCACCCGTGTCGATTCGGACCATTCGCCCTACGACATGATTGAGTGACTGGAGGGACTTTAAAATTTCACTCACCAGTGTTGTCTTGTCTGCATACCACAGGAACACGCTGCAATAATGGACCCTTGGTCCTCAGACTCTGGATTTGGCTACTTGGCCTGGGTATCTTTGGCATCTTCTTCTTTATCGATCCACCATGATATCTTAAATAAAATCGTGCTCTGTAAAATAAAATTTGATTAAGTCCAATATGAACATGTATAATATTAAATGAGGATAAACACCAAACAAGAATATTGAAATTAACAAATCAATTTTGAACGTACCTTGCAAACGCAACAGCATTGCAGGCAGCTGTGAATCAACTGTTGTGACTCAGTAATTTCTTCTGGGATGACTGACTCTAATACCGATTAATAATTTACAATATACTGATAATATAATATGCCAAGAATATAATAATCGAACAACACTGACTCGAATTCGCGACTGAAAAATGTGGGATACTACTGTCCTATAATAATGGCTCTAATTCGCGTGGCTCTACATTAGTTTACAAAGGGATCAAGTTACAGCAAACAGCTCATACAGCTTCAATAGGGAATAAACATTCCGTAATCAATGAGTGACGCTAAACCGCATTGCACGCGGTCACTAAACCCTGCAATCACTGACTCCAATAAACAATGTACAATATACTAATAATATTATAAGCTATTAATATAATAATCGAACAACACTGACTCTACTTCACGTGATTCTACATTACTCTGGAAAGGAAAGAAGTTAGAGCAAATAGCCCATTCGGCTAGAAAGGGAATAGACATTTCGTAATCAAGCACTGACTTCAAACCGCATTGCACGCGGTCATCAATCCTGTAAGAAAAGTTGAGGAATACCCCCTTATTAATTACAAGTTATTATGTTAGAAGAAAAAATGAATTATACTCCAACAAGGTGCAACATTCCAGAGTTCCTGTAACAGAAAACAGACATTGATTAGTAAAGTGAATAAGTGAGGTGCTGCAAATGTTGATGGAACGATTGAGTTCTTAAAATTGAATTCTTTCAATATCTGAATAATGTAAAAATGAAGCAACAAATGAATTCTTGAAATTGAATTCTTTCAATATCTGAAGGATTGAAAAATGAAAGAACAATTGAGCCCTTACGGAGAGCAAAATACGCGGTTTGCAGCCTTTAGCCCGGTCTGATCCTCGATTCAGATATGAAATCCGATTCGTGGATAACACCGGTTTCCAGGTCACACCCTCATGGAGGTCGCTGCAAGTGGTGACCCATTATAATTGAGAAATACAATTATCTGATTATGTTTAGAATAATAATTTTGTCCTATACGACATATACAATTTTACTGTGCTCATTTGTAAGATATTTCGGAATATTTATTTTACTGAACGTGCAATCTGAAATTTTCACACTAAATTTATATTTTAATATCTTATATCGTGTATATATATGGGAAATATAACTGAGAAACAAATTTTATTGCTAACGCTACTTAAGCGTCCCTCCACGACTGACGTCACCGCCATTTTCGAAAGGTTGCGTTTGCGCACTTGTGCTTTGCAACCAATTCCTACCCTCGATATTGGCAAACTCAATAATTGCTTTGCATGCACAAAATATGTTGAATAGACCCGATCTTTGTGTCGAATTAGTTGCTAATACCGCCCTAGCACGTAAATCAAGTACTGAACGATGTCAAACTCACCGACAAACATGTGAAAACTGCGAAAAACTGGGGCTGAAATACACGGCGTCCTTCGATTTCCCACGCTGCCCAGAGTGCCTAAAATAACAGTCAGATATTTCGATTAATTCATAATATCAAGTTAAAATATATACACCTCCACGTTGCCCGATTGTTAATATTTAAGATTGTCACAAATTTAAGGATGAAACGACAAATATTTATCAAATAACTGTGTTAAAAGTGGGAGCTCACCTTTTCCGACGTCACTTTTGCCATTGTCTGAACAAACTATCGAAGTGAATGCAGCAAGTGTACAGTGGCGAATCACAACAACCTGCGCATGCGCCATTTTGAAACTGTTCAAATCACGAGATTGCCTTCAGACCCATTCCCTTCCCGCGATATCGAAAAACGCAACAATTGCTTTTCTAACACAAAATATGTTAAATACACCCGCAGTTTATGTCATATTAGTTGCTACTACAGCCCTAGCACCTAAATCAGGTACTGAATAACGTCAAACTCACCAATAATGTTGTGAAAGCTGCAAAACGCGATGGCTCAGCTCGACGGCGTTCTTTGATTTTCCAACCTGTCAAGACATGTCTGGAATCAGAATCAAATATTTCGATTAATTCACAATATCAAGATAAACCATGTGCAGAATTACATTGCCCGCTACTCAATGTACAAGATTGCGGCAAATTCCTGAATGAAATATCAAATTTTCATCAAATAATTGTCTGAAATGTAGGAGCTTACGTTTGCTAACGTTGCGTCACTTGCACACTACCTCGGTCAAACTACTGAAGTGACCAGAAGCAACCAGAACACCAGAAGTGCCTCAGTCACTGAGGCAGCGCTACAGTGGCGAATTCTCGCACGAAAATTCAAACGGTCTATGTTTACAATTGCACACGTATAAATCGATGTTAGAAAAGTCAATATTTTCACTTGTAGCACAGAATACATCGAATAAACCCGATATTCGTAATGAATCATTTGCCCACGCGGTCCTACCAACTAATTAGAATGTCAATTACTGTCTGACTCACCAAAATTGTCGTCAATACTGGGAAAATTGAGATTTTATATCACAGCAGCGTCATTCTTTTGTGTTCAATTGTCGAGTGTCTGGAATCAAAGTCGAATATTTCGATTACTATACATCATTCAGCAGAAACATTTAGATTAACAATTTTTATTTAAAATTTTTCATAATGCTATTCATTTTAAATATTTACGGTAAACGTTGACACTATGCATATATGGTACATGTATATAGTGGCATAAAGTGCATACTACTTGTCGTGAGAACCATGCTTTCATATGACATTTAGCAACAGGTGTCTGGTTTTTGTCCACCCACTGCCATGCTTACGCTGTATATGTCTACGTTGCTTTTGTAAGTTACAATTGTTTATATTACACATTTTCCTTTTGATTACAGGAACAAGTTTAAGCCATGATTACTTCATTGTTGTACACAATGTGGGGTTGTTTCCATATTATATGCTACACATATTCTACGGTTCTTTAACTTTACTTATCATTACTCTATATGCATTCTTATCGGACCCACCATACCTGATACCATTAATCTATCTACACATCATTTAACGTATTATATGATCCACATTTGCTTTATTTCTGTTTATATTTACAACCTTTGCTCAACCAAGTATGTCCATTAATTTAATATTGCTTTTATTTACATTCATTACTGTCAATATATGACAATATTGTAAATCATACTTTGCGTGATTAAAACTAAATAAATTTGGTGGGTCACCACACGTAACTACCTCCACGGGGTGTGATCTGGACACTGTTATCCTTGAATCGGATAATTTTTTGTCTGATCAAGGATCACAGTGACTAAAGGCTGCGTCTCGCCTTTTGTTTGATAGCGTATTTGAAATAAATGTCACTATACATAAATTTAGTTAACATTTGATTGTGTGTAATATTATAGATCAGGATAATTTAACATTCCTCTGTTTCAACCTAGTTGCCCCGCTAATGAATAAGGAATAAGCGAAATAAATGATATAAGGCTTGCGCACTGATCTACATATATATACACTGGATACACGATTGGATAGGATCTCATGATAATAGTTTGGTACGGTAGACGGTAGTGATTCGACATCAGTTTCTTACTCTGGCCGCAATATATTCTAAAGGGCGCCCGAGAACAGCGAATTTTGCTGGAGACACAAAGTCCCATAAGGCTGGCAGTCTTTAGGAATACATATCTCGTCGGTGGAAAACATCAATAACCACAAATATTTCAAACACATCAATCCCACCAATATAAGACCTTGGTTCCAAAACTTGACACTTACCAGAAAAGAAATCACATACCTAAACAAGATTATTACAAATCGAATGATTAACAACGAATATTTATTTAAAATTGGCAAAACGGCATCACCTAATTGCAAATGCAACCAAATAGACATTCAAAACATACAGCACATCCTATGGGACTGCACACTCAAAGATGACAACCGACACATATTAATACAAATACTTAAACAACTAAATACCAACAACACACATCATTTAATAAACCAAATAATAGAAACTCGCGATAAGAAATTAATCAAACTCATTCTTAAATTTTTCTTAAACTGAATAAAATAGTAATCCCCCAACGGTTGCAACCACATGGTCGATACAGCAGAACTGCTGTTTATCCATAAACGAAGGAAGAAGATCTTAGTTCTCAAGAGTTTCACGCTAATTCGGTCGGGACACGGAACGAATAATTAGTAGGATTTGCATGGGATTACGAAGAGTTAATAAGGTTGTTAAATACATTGTATTTAAATAATATATTTGATGATGCGCGTTGTCCATGCTAGGTGGTAATATTTAAGGTACAGTGCTAGCAACTTGAAAATTTCGAACAATTGGCAGTAGTTGGCAGTAGTGTGTTAATAATATGTGCTTAGACTAAATATATATGGACCGCTAGTTGCTGTATTCACGTTAGTTCAAAGACCTGTGGCGCCGCTACAACCCAAGAACTACAGAATCGCAATTTAGTTCGCTTACTGTGGCTCTGACTAACTTCACACGAGTCAACCACGAGTCAATTGAGCGCATGCGTACATCAATATATATAGATATACAACGTACGTTAAAGTTAGTTCTTGGGTAGTAGCGGCGCCACAGATGTTTCGTCACGAATTTAACACGGCTCAGGCATGCTGCTGGCAGTCCATACATATATAGTCTAAGAATATGTGTATTTGGAAAGGTTGCTACTTAGGTTAAGCTACACTTCGATTTTCCTAAATATTGATTATTGTTTATATTGACAAACGTGTGCATGATGTTATCGAACGGCGTAGTTCGAAATATATTTTGCAATTTATTGAGATGCAGAGCACAAGATGTCAGTTGCCGGTTGTTGGCTACTAAATTACCGAAATCAAGAGCAAGACTAGAAGTTGCAAACACACAATTTGTCAGAAAAGAACTTGCAAGCATAGAGGCTCCAGAAATTGTTGAAAAAGATGCGGTAAGCCTTATCGTTATTACACGAATTTCATATATCATATGGAATATCATTTAATTGGTGTATTCGTTGTAGCCAGTGAAAATGGACAATCCTTTCGGAAAGGAAAAACCGAAATGCTTGCTTTGTAGATTGAATATCCAGCCTGATTACAAGAATGTTCGTTTTTTATCCCAATTCCAAAGTCGATATACAGGTAGGATATATGAGAGACACATAACAGGTTTGTGTAGACATAAACAAGCTGCAGTGGAAAAAGAAATTGCAAAGGCTCAATACGCTGGTGAGTATCTTTCTCACAGCGATTCTACAGGTCTGCCAACTGGGCTTGAAGTGAGAATGGACTATAAACAGTTATGAACTGTATACAGTTGCATGATAGACAAAATGAAATAAAACTGAGAAGCACATCCCCACTGCATGTGCTCAGATGTGATAAAAATGTTTGGTTCATATTTCAGGCTCGGCTGACAGACGTATGTATATATGATGGATGTAAGCACAATAGGTTTCTATTGATTTATTTGCAGGTTTAATGGGATTCTTTACAAGGGACATAAGATACAGTTATGATCCACCCTTATTTGACAGTAGTCATCCATTTAGACCTCATAAGTATTAGATGTACAGTGTAACAACAATTTTATCATATGTACAAAATAAACAGTTAAACGTTACATATATGAACAAGCAAAATTTTAAGTAGTATCAAAGATTATTCAACAAAATCATCAGCCTCGTTTGAATATTTGACCAGGCTTTCAGGTATGCCCAATGAGGACAATAATTGACTCATGGTACATGATGTATCATGCCTTTCTCTAGTCTCTTTAAGCAGTCTTTCCAAAGCCATTTGACAGACATCTCTCCATTTTTTAATGTCCTCTTCCAGAGTCTCTGCTTTGGTCTAAAATTCATAACAATTTATTCTTTTCCGTTAATGCAGATGACTGTTTTCACGGTTCCTTACATTTTTCTGATAAAGCAACTTTGTTCTCATTTCAGTCACAGTTCTCTGTAGATCCTTTACCTTCTGTTTTTTCGCTTCTAGATCCGCGTGCGTTATATCATTCAAATCAATCTTTACATTCGTTTTTTTTGTATCCGATTTTTTCGAATTGGATTTAGTTATCTCATTGTCGGTCCGCCTTTTTTTCACAGGCGACTCGTGAAGAGTACGTTTTCTCTTTTGTAGGTCAGAATTTGTTGCATTCATTTGACACGAACTGACATTACTGAACGGAGATCGAAAAGGTTTGTTCGCTCCTTTACTATTTCGCAACGGAGTATTCATTACGACTTTTAATTAATTTTTGTACTGTTACGTTGTTACAAATAATGTCACGCCGGAAAAATTGCTATCCTGTACACATCAAAGTACAAATACTGCAGCTTTGTGTTTACTTGACAGCGATCTTCGAGTGTCGATGAGTAGCGAGTATCAAGTATCATATTGAACATTTTTGTTGATGCGCTTATACTCTATGATTGTAAGTTTTTAACTTTCGTCGATACGTGGCGCCTTACGAAATCACACCGATGCTATTGATCTATGGCGCCGCTTCGTTGTAACCTGGAAACATAACCTACGCAAAACGTTTGCATGAATTTGGCTCCGATGCTAAGACATTAAAGAAGATCGTGTCAAACCGCATCAACCCTATTATTACATTTTTCGCGAACCGCACGAGTTCATTACGGGTGTGAATTAATTGTAAGTACTTCACATTCATTTCTGGCTACCTGTACGCTTATCGGTACACATCTTTGCTAACCTAAATGAAGATGTATACACCGGAACTATGCAATACCATCTACTATTTATCTTATGTTATAGTTCCATCGCGATGGATATTCGACCGAATAATACCATTTATATCAATAATTTGAATGAGAAGGTTAAGAAGGAGGAGCTGAAGAAGTCGTTGTACGCGATATTCTCGCAGTTCGGTCAGATTCTCGACATAGTCGCGTTGAAGACGTTAAAAATGCGCGGCCAGGCATTCGTCATATTCAAGGAAATAGCCAGTGCAACAAATGCGCTCAGATCCATGCAAGGTTTTCCCTTCTACGATAAACCAATGGTGCGTTCGACTGATTTGCTATGTCTGAATATCCATTTTTCTCAAATTTCAATCTTCATACTACTTCCAGAGGATACAATATGCCAAAACAGACAGTGACTT
Organism: Priocnemis perturbator; assembly: GCA_963942575.1. Classification (NCBI taxonomy): domain Eukaryota; kingdom Metazoa; phylum Arthropoda; class Insecta; order Hymenoptera; family Pompilidae; genus Priocnemis; species Priocnemis perturbator. The sequence goes on along the minus strand of OZ012643.1, from coordinate 22,968,254 downwards.
AATAGCAAAGATGAAGGGAACATTCGCAGAAAGGCCCAAAAAACCAAAACGAGTGGTTCCTGCTGCCGACGAGGAAGCAAAACGTGCCAAAAAGAGAGCAAAGGAGCAGGCCAAACATTCTCAACAAATTGGCTATCACGCAGGCGTTCCTCAGCACCCTGGTTTGGTGAACACGGCAGTGCCTGAACAACCACCTAATCAAATTCTCTTCCTCACTAATCTACCGGACGAAACCAGCGAGATGATGTTGTCGATGTTGTTCAACCAATTCCCGGGCTTCAAAGAAGTTCGTTTGGTTCCCAACCGGCATGATATTGCGTTCGTTGAGTTTGAGAACGAAGTTCAGTCGGGAGCAGCCAAAGATGCCCTTCAAGGGTTCAAAATTACGCCCTCACACGCGATGAAGATATCGTTCGCGAAGAAATAAGTACAAATATTTTGTATGTGCATTAAAGACTATAAAGACGTAACTCTCCGTACATCAGCGAGGTGTATAAGGAATACCGGAAACGGTAACGATGCACATCAGGTTGCATACTACCTCCGCCCCTCTGGGGAGTAGGAAAAGAATCCGTATTTCAATATGTTCTCTACAATACATGATAAACAGGCAAACTTTATACACCGTGTTGTAAATAAATAACATACATTTTTCTAACATTGTGATATGTGGGCGTTAGGAATGTTATAATTGATTGATTCCAAATCCGATCAATAGCGATGTAATTTATGATGCTTTGATTTGTTTCTTACTTGAGATATCAGTCATCTTGTTGGGACAAGATGCGTTATTCTGGAAGATTTTCAGAATAGTTTATATTCTTAACATTACAACTATCGAGATGTCGAAATGATTTTGTTTGATATTTTGCTGTAGTGACGATTCTTTTTTAAATCGCCTCCTTTTCTGACATTAGTCGTCATTTTCTAAGAAAATGCCAAAAAGATAATTTTGATCCCTCGGTGGTTCTAGTCATCGGGCGTTCAGCATTGTACTCTTTAGTTCGTTTGCCCAGCATAAGAGTACGTTTCAGAAATTTCTTGCTATTACAATAATTTCCGTTTATAATATATATTAATGTTATTAGATGCAGATGGGATGTTTGGGTAAAATCTATTCAGCTTAAATATACACTGTTAACGATATTCAAGCAATGCGCCGCCATCTTTTTCATGTTTCTGTGGAAACGGTTCAACCACATTACAAGCATACACAATAGGGACAATGCGCGTCGGTGCCTTTCATGCCGGTGCAAACTACCATTTTCGAAGCCAAATTCGCGTTTATTGTGAAACAGAACAAGCCACACTCCAAACATTTTTATACCAAGATCATTACACCGTCGTGAATTTTTAGACTACTAATAATGAGTCTTACGGTCAATCAAACGCTGGAAGATGACGGAGTTTGTTTTATATTGTTTTTCGTGTTATGATGGGTTTGTCTCGCAGCCAAATAAATTTACAATTACATCAATTGGTTGTTGACATGAAATTTGTTTTCAAATGTTTTATTCGAACAAACTAATCATTAGACACCAGTCGGTTTTTTTTTATAATAAATCCGTTTACGGAGAATACCGACGGGTGTCCAATGATTAGTTTCAGTATTTCTGCGCTATGGCTAGCGCCACCGCATCAAAGAAATTAGATATGGCCAAAAATTTGAAATTTTTAAGCCACTGAACGACTGAAACAAAAACTACCTGAAATGAACACATCCAGATGCAGCGATGCAGTCAAGCCAGGCCAGGAGAAATAGTTGAAAGTACAGATCTCTATCCTTTGTTAACTCTACCACCCTTTCGTGAATATTAAGTGAAGAGTATAGAGTTTTAAGTCCTCCAAATAGTCTGTTGTATATGTATATATAGTTTATATTTTACTTACCCAGTAAGGTGGCGACCTCTGTCGACCATAGATCTTTAATATCCCCACCATGATCTACCTGCGGAACATATAATCGCGTATAATGTATAGTGTTGCCGAGTGATCAACAGTGGCGAGTGGCACAGTCGCTTTTACACGGTTCGAGGTGTTGTTTTGACGTTTGCACACGGTGCACAGTGCGTTTCCGTAAAAATTTGACGTTAATGACCCGTTGAAGGTGTTCGACTGTGCGTTATCATTTATTTCCTGCGTAGCAATCAACAACAGTGCCATGCCGGTGTTTCACACAAAAACTATAGAGAGTATTCTCGAGCCTGTGGCACAGCAGGTAAGCTTCAGACATCATTTTCGTGTTATTTTCAATTGAATATCAGGAAACGTTAATGCAAAAGAGTTGTGGCATTTCTCAACACTTTGCTTTGCACAATCGAACGAATTCAAGCAGATGATTCCTGTGGCATGTGGAAGATTTGAGACGTCGAATGCTAACAATTTGTTTAAAGGACAATACGTGTGTGCATTTGTGCGCACACATAAGCGGGAAGGAATTTTTCAATCGTTTGAACTTTTGTCTCTGCAGAAATTTGAAAATTTCTGTCACAGTACTCCACTGTGGATATTGTTTCAGTCTGGTTTTGGGTCAGTTATTGTATCAGATTATTGTTCTGATTTTTCCTCTTATAATAAACTCCTCTTATGCATATCAGCTTTTAAGACAGTTTCCTGTGACTCAAATTTAATGTCTGACTCTTGTGTTCCTTTATATAGAAGTATGACATCACTCTCTCAATATGGAGCATGGATGCTACATTCATTTTTAGGTTTAAGCTACATTGAGGGAACATGAAATCTAATCTCTTGCTGTTGCAAGGAAAATTGTCAACTAATACTTGAAAGAACGAGTTGATTAACATTTGACATTAAACGTACTAATACTGTGTCATAGTGTCATTCATTTTCTGTTGGGACTATTATGTTTGTGTTATGTCGCTTGATTATTTATAACAATGGTCTGGAACAATTCCGATTTATTCAGATATGAGCCACACCTACTGGGCTTTGCCAGGTGGCTAAATTTACAGTCAGATCTATAAATACGTTCAGTTAAAATAAAAGACCTCTGCAACAGCAAATGATGACAAGATGTGTACTGCCTCTCTTAGCCACTCTCAATGCACATCTTATCCCCCCCCTTCATCATATACGTAAATGGGCATGTATATAAAAAGGCCTTGCCAATGTGCCCACCAGATTAATAAGAATGATGAAAAGTCCTACTCCTCTCCAAATATGGAATTGTTTGTTATGAATGACAGAATATGCAGAACTAAAAAAGCAGAGATATTAAATAAGATGTATAAGTCAAATGAACACACATATCTATTCCTGTATATGCAAATAGACATCACTATTTCAGTACAATTGTAAAGTCATAATGTTTTCTACTATTTTTATGTCATAAAGCTCACCGATGTTGTTATTTAATACAGGTCTCAAGACTTGTCATTCTACATGAAGAAGCAGAAGATGGCAACGCTATGCCTGATTTGGGAAGGCCTGTGCAGGCAGTTAGTATGGCAGTGACCAACCTTGTGAAGGTAAATTATATAGGACTTAATTGGGCAACACAAACAAAGCAATTGTGTTAGAACATTGTTCTAAGATTTTGTTTCATAATTACCAGGTTGGCAAGGAAACGATAAACTCTTCCGACGATGCCTTGCTGAAACAGGATATGCCTGGTGCACTTCAACGTGTGGAAGGTGCTTCACGTTTATTGGAAGAAGCATCTGCTATGTTGAAGCATGATCCTTATTCTGGACCAGCTAGGTAGTTTAAAAGAATTTTTAATTTATAATTACAAATTAATTTTGAACAGTCTTCAATTTCTTAACAGACAGATCCCTTGCATTTTCCTCAACGTCTTGTTCTGATTACAGAAAGAAGCTTATAGAAGGATCACGCGGAATTCTTCAAGGAACCAGTTCATTGCTCCTGTGTTTTGACGAAAGTGAAGTTCGAAAAATTATCAGGGAATGTAAGCGTGTCTTAGATTATCTAGCTGTTACCGAAGTTATCGAAACAATGGAGGATTTAGTTCACTTCCTCAAGAATCTAAGTCCGTGCCTTAGCAAAGTCTCAAGGGAAGTTAGTGCTAGGGAGAAAGAATTGACGCATCAGGTTCATAGAGAGATTCTTGTCAGGTGTTTGGAACAGGTGATTCAACAAAATTACTGAACCTTGCGTATGTTAGAGATGCATTAACGTTATTTCAATTGTCGTTTTGTCCATAGGTAAAAACGTTAGCTCCGATTCTGATCTGCTCCATGAAGATTTTCATCCACATCATTTCTCAAGGCGGAAAGGGTGCCGAGGAAGCGGCGGAAAATCGGAATTATTTGTCTGGGCGTATGTCGGATGAATTGAACGAAATAATTCGCGTTCTACAGCTTACGACGTATGACGAGGAAGAATGGGACGCGGATCAATTGACAGTACGTCTACGATTTAAAATATAATTTAATTTATAAGTGTACATTAAGGGTATTTGAATCACTAGTAAAAGTATACTGATTCTTTAACTCGTTTGCATTAGGTTTTGAAGAAAGCACAGAGTGCGATAGAATCCAGAATCCGAGCAGCCTACGATTGGTTGGACGATGGAGTAGCTCTGCGAGGTGGTGTTGGAGAAAAGAGTCTACGACAAATCGTAGAACAAGCATCCAGACTAGCTGAGAGATATCTTCCACCGTCTCAAGCAGAATCAATGTCGAAGCTATCATCTCAAATCGTCACAATGACTGATGCCCTCTGTGAATTGCGTCAGAACGAAAAAGGTCTTAAAATAATTCCTATCTCAAACTATAACCAATATAATATCTATCAACCTAATAATCTACTAGGATCTAATAATACGTATTTTTAATCTATATTCCACATAATAATCCTAATTTTTAAACAATATCTTATCATCAATACCTGGTATTTGGTGTGCAGGAACTACGCCACAGGCTGAGGCTTTAGCTCGCGGAATAAAGGACAAGTTAAACGAGCTTCGCAGCTCCGTGGCCTCGGCATTGGTAGCTGCAGACAAAGCTGGGACAACTCAGACTGCCCACACCGTTGCCGGACGTCTGGAACAGGCCAACAAATGGCTTCTCAATCCTCAGCACGACGACAAGGGACTCGGCCAGCGTGCCATTGCCTTAATAATTCACGAAGGAAAGAAGGTATATCACCATGGTAGAGCTACTCACCGTAACTAGTCAAACCAGCAAACGCTAAACGGTAACGTCTGCTTGTCCATTTGGATAACGAACCATAGTTCTCGTGTGAATAATCCGTAGTTTTTTCTTTGAACGCTGCAAACGGAAAGAATCAGCAGCACATAGCGAGCGTAAGTTTAGCTAGCATCGTGGGTTTTCACAATCGTTCGTTTTATATGTTAAAATATCTTGATAGGATATGAGTGCCAAAGCCGACGAGAACTTACGCTACAAGGATGATGCATGTGTTTTATTCGAAATTAGGTAGCTGAGGGTTTACCTGGTATACACAAAGCAGAGATTCTGCAACTATGCGATGAGGTGGATAATCTTTCTCATCAACTGGGCGATCTTTGCGCACACGGACAAGGGAACACTCCTCGTGCTCAGGAAATTGCGAGACAGTTGTCGCACAAACTGTACGAATTGAAGAACAGAATACAGCAGGCAGTGGTGAATCGCGTGGTGGAAGACTTCATCGACATTACTACACCTCTGAAGCAGTTTACTGATGCAGTTTTGACTCCCGAAGGAACGCCTGGGCGGGATCAAAATTTCAACGACAAGACGCATGCTCTGCAAACCTTCTCCAATCGGGCATCTAAAACTGCCAGAATGGTGGCGGCGGGCGGTGAGTTTTGTATAGCGCAGAAATCGAGAATAGAATATCGTACACGGAAACTGTACATTGAAATACGGATATAACGAATTTTAAGCGACCATCGCATTTTATCCCAGTATACGATATTTCGTTTTAAAATCGGATTCATTCAATTTTAAGAGAGAGACTCAGATTTGTGGTTCGACACGATCTGCATACTCAGTACAATAATATGTAGGGGTATATACATACTCTTCTTTCTACAAAATCCTTAGGAAGCGGAGGAAACAAAAAGTTGGCAGAGGCTTTAACCGCGAGTGCATCTCAAGTCGAGTCTCTAACGCCTCAACTAATAAATGCCGGCCGAATTCGAATGACGTATGCTGACAGCAAAGCAGCGGATGAGCACTTCGAAAATCTGCGACAGCAATATGCGGAAACGATGCAGAGAGTCAGAGCTTTGTGCGACGAGGCGACGAACAGTGGAGATTTTATTAGGACATCAGAGGAACAGATGCAGAAACACGCTTTTCTTTGCGAAGAGGCCATTGCTAAGAGTCATCCGCAGAAAATGGTGGACAACACAGCTGCAATCGCAAGGCTGGCGAATAGAGTCATCCTGGTAGCTAAGCAAGAGAGTGACAATAGCGAGGACCCAGCATTCATACAAAGAGTCAATCACGCTACCGATATACTTCAAAACAGTAAGTTGAAAGTTGAAGAAAATCAAGAATTTTCATATGTGTACTGTTTGCTTAATTAAATTTGTTTCTACTATATATTTTTATAAAAATTAATATTCTTTGCGATTTCTACGCATGTCTTTTGCAGTTGCAATAACTTACATATACATGTGTACGAATTTATTCGTTGCGTATGGTTCACTTATGTGTGTTATTGCGTCCGTTAGGTGTAGCCCCCATGGTTCAAGATGCGAAGCTCGTTGCTATTAATATTAACGATAGCACAGCTGTGTCGCGCTGGAGAGAAAGTAACCGAGCAGTGAGTAATTACAACGCATTAATTCTTTACAATTATATGTATTGAAATGAAAAATATTAACGTTCAAATTATGCAGCTTTTGGCAAATGTCGGACAAGTTCGTAAAGCAGTCACCGTTCATCCCGAGCAAATTCCACCGATATCGCAACTGCATATCACTGACGGTAAGTTGAGTTCCCAATTCCTTCGTTCGTGTTTGTACACTTTCCTCCAAGTGTATACTTTGAATGAACGTAGAAAATAGTCATGCGTTTTCATTCACAATTATCTTTGCAGCCAGGGCCTCGCGTAACAACACACGAACGTTAGCCGTAATAGATTATCGTAATTTAGCTGCACATAATAACGGTATGCTGAACATGAAAGGCAGTGTAACATACTGGGTTGGCATTGCATAAAAATAGCGTAGTAGTCATGTACACATATAACTTCTCACGGTAGGAATCAGAGAGGATGGGTCAATTTTCTTCAATTATTAAGCATTCGAACTGGAACTATAATAATTTGGCTAATATCGAAACGACATGTCTTTTACAGAGGAACAAATCCCATGCCAACAGTATAATTACTTCACAGAGAAAGGTACCTGTACTAGCATGACGTTTATTTATGCATGTTTATCTGTCAAATTGGCGTCAATCAAATTTGATCAGTATAGTTCAAAAATATTCGAGATTAATAAATCAGAACAGGGTATTCGATGGAGTCGCAGAGTGTGAGGCATTGAAATTTAGTCTGTTACGCCAAATGTTTAATGGTTTTGTCAGATGGTATTCTATCCGATTGTTAAAATACGTGAATACTTTTTTTAATGCCAGTTGGCGAGCCTTTGAGAAACCAACCGTCGCCCAGCAATTTACGTGTGACGAGCCCAGTATTGGGCACAAATAAAATACAGCATCGACCCATCAGTCCTTTGCCCAAATGGGCCCGTGGAGGTATATCTAAAAAAAATTACACGACTTCCCCTACTCAAATATTAAACATCGAGTTCTCTATTAATAATCTTCAGACCAGACCGTTTGAAATCATGACATCGTTTGTATTTCATTGTCAGGAGATAACCCTGATCTCCTGTACCAGGAACTGGCTTCCCACGACGACTTAAAAAATTCCGTTTCAACCGGAGGTAACTTATCGAACCGAAGAAGCGCTAATTGGAAAAAGTCTAAGTGTCTATCCGTTCGCTACACTGAGATAGCATGCATAAATTCTCAACTAAAACTGTTTGCCCAGTTACTAGTATCTTTCAGCGAACAAAAATGAAAGAAAAAGGAATCGCACCTACTGAATGACAAACGTTCACATAAATGACACATAATGTTTTGCTTGCGTTGATTAAATTACGATATCCTCTCGTTATCGAGAATGATTCCACTGGGTACGAATCGAGGAAATCGAAATATTCTCATAACGTTCACACGAACATTTGCATGTGTGCATGCCAAACAAAGAATTATAACTATGTGTATGCCATTAATTAATACACTCCTGCATTTTTAACGCTGCGTGAAATATCAGGCTATTGCGATTACAATGATAACGATGACGGTAATTATAACCAACGTTACACCCTGCATTCATCAATGCAACCCACCATCATAAAAATGTGCGTGAATGTATAATATGTCGCATATGTACACCAAAGGCGATTGGGCTATGCGTGTGAAACGTTGAACACTAAACGGCGGTCTTTGATCGTCCACGGAGTTCGTATGAATTTCTTTGTAATGCTAGAACTGTTCTTATTAGAAGTACCGCCGCCTCGTCCTCCTTTGCCTGGCGATGTTCCACCTCCGAGGCCACCACCACCGGAGACTGACGATGAGGATGAGATGTTCATGCATGCTCCTCAACCGAATCAACCCATAATGGTGAACATTTTTGTTACAACAAATCGCATTTTCTTTGAAGCAACCTTTGCTGTGCTGATGTCAATCTAACATAGTATATCGTGTTAGATGGCAGCTCATGGTCTGCATCAAGAAGTTCGACAGTGGTCGAGCAAGGACAACGAGATCATTGCTGCGGCAAAGAAAATGGCCATACTGATGGGAAGACTGTCTGGTCTGGTGAGAGGTGAGGGTGGTAATAAGAGAGACCTGATTGCCTGTGCCAAAGCCATAGCAGAGGCTTCTCAAGAAGTAACGCGTTTAGCCAAGGAATTGGCTCGAGAGTGTACTGATAAACGTATACGAACGGTACGTTTTCTTACTATACCTTCATTTTTTGGGTCATTTACAAATTGTCGACTACATTCTTGCGATTCTTTTGCAGAATCTTCTTCAAGTGTGTGAACGCATTCCTACCATAGGAACGCAACTGAAGATCTTGTCGACCGTAAAAGCGACTATGTTGGGGGCGCAAGGTAATGTTTTGATATTGTATCTACCCTACTTCGAAGTTTAAGCAATCTTCTCGATTCTAAGTCTTCGCCAAGTTTTAACGAATGCCAGGGTAACTTCTTTACTAACGAAGAACGATTGCGTGTTGCTACGGGCGATTTAACAAGGCAGTGAATGACGATTAATGAATAAATGAAATTCTTTGTGCATATAGAGACGCTCCCCACCTGGGAAGAGCTGATGCTTTATGGTAAAATGGCTAAATCATGCTTGATTGTTAGATATCTATCTCTTTCGTCCTCCCGTTCGATACTTTGTTCTTTTCGGATTTATACATCTTTTTTTTTGTGATCTTGCACTGCCACTTGCATCGATACGCATGTCAATCCTGCTCTTTCCCATAGCTTTGATTATCTACCCATGGCAATGTCGATTTGGGATAGCTGGAGAGCATAGTTAAAACATCATGTGACAAACGTATATGCGCGATAAATTTAGTACAAAAAAGTTTTGTTATCAATGTATGAACTACTATTAATGCATTATTTAAATTCTGAAAAATATGTTATTGGTACGCTTCTGTTCATCGTGGTGTAGGCGATATGATTGGGGGCAGTAAGTTGATTATTAAAAATAGTATCAGAGTTAGAGTAGTCTGATCATGACAGCACTAGACATTACTTGTAAATATAATTATCCGAATCTCCTCGTAACTAATACTTCAAATATCATTAAATTAAACCAGTTACATAATTACTTTCCGGAAAAACAACCACACACTGTCCTAGCTGTAAAATTTTATACGCCATTCCCTTGTCCATAGCATGCACCCTAATATTGATTTTATTTCAGGTTTTATCTGTACACTCATTTGTTATCATTGCACGTAGTATGTTCAGCGTTTGTGTTAGATTTTCTGAAACACAACATACGAACACTGCCACGTACATTTCTACGTATTTTAGTGATTTCTTCCACTCATTGGTTTGATTATTCCCCTCATCAAACATTTGCAGCTACAGTCTAGTAAAGATCACACTTTACCGTATAATTTTGACAGTAGTTGTAATGCGAATGAAGAGTTTATTTGGTACACGATTTGGCATGACTTGTGCCTCAACGATTCATTTAAAAACTTAGGTACGGAAGAGGATCAGGAGGCGACCGACATGTTGGTCGGCAACGCTCAGAATTTGATGCAGAGCGTGAAGGAGACCGTACGAGCAGCAGAATGTGCCAGCATAAAGATTCGCACAGCTTCCGGCATGAAGTTACGCTGGGTCCGTCGTCAGCCATGGTACCAATACTAAATGAAAGTATAACAAAGGAAAGTACAATGTTAGTGAAGAGACTTTGGGTAAGATATTAATTGCCTAAATCTGAACACCTCTTACGATTAGAAAAACAAATCTATTTTAGTACAGAGAGAAAAACAGTGCGCCTGAAGAAGGCTGCATTTCTAGCTTTCTACTTACTCGTCCGCAACAAAAACGAAATACGTATTTGAGACATTTTTATAACATAGAATTTATAATTAAGCGCACGTCGACATTCGACCAAGAAAATTAAAAACTTATAGGAGCAATCTCTTACTCGAACGAAAAGATCGATAGGTAAGGAAGACGATTAACTTAGAATGAGGATGCGAGGGTATATTTTTACCGGATTAAGAGTGAAATTAATTAATGTTAGATCGCTTGTTGCTAATAATGAATATAAACGGAATGCCTAAAAGCGTACTAATTGTAGAGGAGAGAAGTATATTTTTGTAAGTTTTACGGGAAGATTGGGATGACCTTGAAAGTCAAGATAGTCGCCTTTAAGTTTTCACGATTCTTCCTCACCACTGGTGCTAAACACGTAATATGTGCAATATCGGAAAGAGCAATTTGTAAGGATATCTGAGAAGGTGTACCAATTTAAACCAAATAGGTGGAAAACACAACGACTAAGAAAGGTCGGTAGTATCAGGAATGCGTAAAAATGATTAACACATTGAATTTCGCGTCATTGGAAAATGGGTGACACTCGCTTTTCTTTTAGAATAACGTCACGCGAGTCCGAGTGACATGTAATAGTTTTGTCTAGCTCCTTCCTACTCAACGATCAATACCTTTGGAACTTTTCGCCATTTTTGGCCTTAAAACGTACAAAAAAAATTGCAATTTACCGTGGCCTCTAGCAGTGCACCACTGAATACGATACGACGTTCAGTGTGTTAATAATGAAGTAATAAGGTCGACATAAAATTCATTTTTCTAGCCAATATATTTATTACTAAAACTCCTGTTTGCGGTATATATATATTATATATATATTGCGTGTAATAAAAGAATTTTTCTTACATCTCTTAACAGCGCAGAGGTTTTCCTTTATTTGAACATTTACCCGTCGCCTAGTATGTCGATACATATATACAGTCTTTTCAGTGGGCTATGTACATCGCGATAGTCAGCAGTCCAACGGATCTTTTTGCATCGAATGTTGACCAGGTCCCATGACACCCGGTATTTTGTTTTTCGGAATCTTTCCAGGCCTCAAATATGGATTGTCAATGACGTCCTGCTGAGTCGTGTGCTCGCCGTTTTGTTCAGTCGTCTCAGTTTTCGTTTTACCTGCATCAAACAAGCATACAGCTAGTCTCACTTTAAGAATATTACTAAATTGCTGAAACTTGAAAAGCTACCCTCTTCTGTATCCTCCGGTTTCTGCTCCTTTTTCTTTTTTACAGGGCTAGGTTCAAACTGAAAGTCTTGATCAGTCTCAAATATCTGATCTTGAGGGAGAAGAGCAGAGAGATAGCTTGGAAACTGTGGCTTGCAGGATATCACTGCAATCCCAATTAATACAGATATATATAATTTAGCATAGTCTGAAACTTGCAGCTAGAATCAAGCTTGCAACAATTGACTAACATGGGAACATGCTGTTGTCCTCTGTGAGAAACAAGCTGTGTGTATCTCCAGTCTTAGCTATAAACCTAGTCAAAGCTCTTTCTATGTCACGTTTCTGTGTTGCGGCCTTTTCCCTTATAGCCTCATATTCTGTTACAGGTTGCTTGTGTGTCTAATAAAACATTTGTCATAAATATTATCCACATCTCCAGATAATAGTATTTACTGCATAGCGTGTAGCATATCATTAACTGTGTTCAACGTACCGGTGTCCTAATATATGCGTGAGGATCTGGAAAAGGTGGTAGATAACTAGGAATGTGAGAAGGATGACCTTGTTTGACACCAGCTTGCAGAATGTTCAATTGTTTGGACTGTGTCTGTTGCTGAAGAGGCGGAAGAACTGCCCTATTAGGCCTCTTTCCGTAAGTTTCCAAATTATCCAGCTTTATTCCCATATTCACCAAGGCCAGTATAACATCGGCTATGAGCGGTTCGGTTCTGCCAGAAAGTTCACAGTAATTCCTTGATGACTCTCCGACCTCCACAATGACTAGAAATCATCCACCAATATATATTACAGATAAAAATGACGAGGAATTAAATAAATAAGATCATTGTTTACAAACAGGTAAGGTTACGAAGATTGGATAGTGAGGATTTAGCGCAGTGTCTTACAAGATTGTAACATTTCTGTTAAGGTCTCCAGAGCTTGTTTATCACAGGTATCATACCCGCATTCCACAAGGATACTGCATATGACATGGTTCAATATTTTCCGCCGTGTATTAACAGTTTGCACGTCCATGTTTCCCACCCATTTAAGTAACCGTCAGTAACTGTGACCACTGACCATTGCAGTAAGTGGTCGAAAAATGGTGGCATTGAGCGTCTACAGATTTCTACAATCGATGACGAAGTCTGGTGCGTCGAAATTTCGTGGGATGTCGCTTGGATCTTCGTTGTTGTGATTTGCCGCTTATAACAAAAATTTCATTGCAGTAGATTTTGTTTGCCAAAATACACATGCTTTCGACAGAGTAACTTGCGTCAACGTCGTCGGACAATTTATAAACAACCATGGCATCCGGTTTAGAGAGTTATGTAAATCGTATCCTTTTGTACCATACGACCGATATAGGTAGTGTATAACACCGTGTCCTGCTTTTGAATTGTACTTTTCCTTAAGCAGGTTCATAGATACAGTCTCTATTATTACGGCGGACGGTAGGAATTTTATTGTAAGTATATAATTGCTCGATAGATCTTTCTTAAACTAATCCGTCGATAAAATGAAATTTCATCGTATAATTATGCATATGCACAATTCACAACATTGCGTACACAACCTCAATTTGAACGTTTATCATGTTTAGGGTACCTTGAAAGGATTTGATCAAACGATAAATCTGATACTGGATGAATCACACGAAAGGGTCTACAGTACAACGCAAGGTGTTGAACAAGTTGTACTGGGGCTTCACATTATCAGAGGTGACAATGTGTTAGTAGTTTATTGTTTTATCAATATGTATAAGCAACATATTTACTGCGTCTATAGGATATTAACCGAAACTTTGCAGTGAACACTCTATACCAGTGTTATACGTATCACTTCTATCTTTTCTTTTCTAGAGCAATTGTAGGGGAATTGGATGACGAGATGGATGCTAGATTAGATTTATCATCGATACGAGCTGATCCCCTGAGTTCTATAACGCATTAAGATGTACACACCCATATGATATGTTATAAGTTTAACATAGCTAAAATTTAATAACTAAAGTAACAGGGGCAAGCTCTTCTGTGTGTACGGAGGAAGTGTGTCCAAGGATGAGTCAACGTATATTAACAAAACAACAACCCTTTCACAGTTCTGCAGAAATGAATTGTATTTAAAAAAGTGCATAGAGTTAAATACAGCATTATGTACATTTAGTAAAGTACAGTGTAAAAAATAACATTATGAATCAATAATTGAAACTGTACAAAACTTTTTTACTATATAATAGTAAACTTTATTTTATACAAATGTTATTTCCTCTTAATAGCTCTTTTTAGCGATAATAATTATTATAAGAAACGAAATATAATAGATCCTGCTATGAATTCTGACGAACTGCAATACTTTTAAATGTTCTGTGTCGGACAGTATTTATGTTTAAGTTCTTACAGTATTCTCCCTCTCTATGTTCGTGGAAGGTCAACACTCGCTGAATGAACGTGGTTTTTCCGCATTTATACAACTCAAGTGTGTGTTTTGAACGCGAAATAAAATGCTTTGTCACGTGACCTCAAACAAGGACTGTACAATGTTCCATAGAAATGTAATAAGGTGGTGTTCAATATTTGGGCAACAACAATTAAATTGTGACGTAATCGATTTATTACAAGATCCAAAAATCTGCAGTCAGATTCGCGAAAACTCTAAGCTTTCGGCTAAATATCGGAAAGGGAGAGTTTGCTTTTTTTGTTTATATATATATATATCGTATGCCCCCGGGTATATTCTTCCGTACAGCTCGCGGTAGAAAAGTAGTCTGTATGTACAATAATCTTGTGAGTTAATCGTAGATGCGCTAACATTATAAAATATAACATTTCTATCGTTACAGTCTATATAACGTGGAATTGTATTTTAGGTAATAGCTGAAAATTCTTGCTAAATGGAACTCTTCCGGTTACAATACGGTTCATGATACATCGGATTACAAAAACATTTAATTTCTGCTGTTCGAACTGTATACCCGATATGATTCACAAAACTGGTGTATGTGTTATTTCTGATTGCTGCTACGCACGATATCTCTCTGTCTCTCTCTCTCTCTCTCGCTTTCTCCCTCATTCAATAACCTACGTGCAACATAAAACAGTAATCGATCTTGCACGTGAAGGTATTCAGTGTTTTTTGAGTGATTTTAAAAGAATTCATTAGCACAGTCCTGTTGCATTAAGTGAACATCCATCTAAAGAGAAAATGTCGGAGTGTGGTAAGTTAACAGTGTGTGTTTCTCGAATAGAGACGGCTCTTAGTGTTAAATGTGGAAGTGTATTATTGGACGCCTGTCAGTGCTAACAGTTATTTTTTCACAGAGTCATCGAACGTGTGAACAATCCGTTCTAACTACTCTCGGGATACATTCATCAAGCTACATCATCCCCCTTCTGCATGTCCATAACTACGCATGGAAGACGTAAAAAAAAGTACGTAAGTTATACATATATATAAATCTTCTTATCCCCTAAATGTCTTTTTTTTCTCAGAGACGCGGACAAGAGAACACGGTATATACAGATCACTTCCTCGTCATTCGCAAATCAACGTTTTTCAACGCATCACAGCAGCTTACGTTTGAAATGAAAGTTACACTCGCGCTACACGTCGAAGCTCCGCTCGTCTTCAATTCTCGTCCCTCTCTCAACCTCACATCTTTGTACAATCGGTCGTATCGAGATGACAATATTAACGTCGTCGATGCATTATCAGCCGGCAATGCACACATCGTGTATTAATCAAATACGCAAGCGCTTACAATTGTACATATCATTTATGAGAATTATATCATCAGGTACTTAAGCTATGTACCTACTGTTAAGGGCGACCCGACGTTTATTGCCTCAATTATTGGTCACGATATTCGTCGTCCTGTTACGGTTTCGCCTTCGAACTCGTCCGCCTCTTCTGTTCTGACTCGCGCCACTCCATTCGCCGCCGTCCATGACGAAATTCGGCGGGTTGGGTCCGTTCGGGCTGAAAGCCATCATGGACGGGTCGGCCGGTCCCGGTCCAGGTCCAGGACCCGGTCCGAAATTGTTGAAGTTCCCGCCTGGATACGGTGCTGGGCCATCGTAAGAAGGCGGAACGTCAGAGCCGTAGTTAACACCAGGCGCTGGGCCAAGTAGACCAGCGCCATTATTATGCTGAGCATTGTACCTCGGGTCAAAGTTCATCTGATTCTGCGGCATGACCGGTGGTCCGTTCATAGGCATCCCCTGATTCATATTCGGCATGCCCGTCATTCCCATGGGCGGCATGTTTTGGGGTGGCATAGGTGGATTCATCATAGGACCCATCGGTCCCATGTTGCCCAGCATTGGATTCGGACCCATCATCATGCCCTGAGATCCTGGCATGTTCGGTGGACCTGGCATTCCCTGTGGCGGCATCCCAGGTGGACAGAGACCAACGCCCGGCATCTCCATCGATTGTTGTTGACTCTGCATCATGGAAGCACTTACGTTTTGAGACTGGCTGCTAGTCTGAGAGGCCTCTAACGCTTTTCTCCTTGGATCCGAACGGATCTGTGGAGGAGACTTAGGGGTATCTGGTTTAACTGGCGGTGGGGACATAGGGGAATCTGCCATTTCCGCCTTGGCGAGTCTGAATATTTTCCTTAGCCGGGGATCGTACTTTACTTGCGGATCGTTCTTGGTTAACTTCAATCCAGTGTAGTCTGGCCTCGGTATATCGACGATGTACACTTTGTAAGTCATGGGTGGGTGTGACGATATGCTAGCGTCGATTTCTGTACACGGGACATGAGAGGGCGCGGGCTTAAATGGCAGGCTCAGAATCTGTCTCAAGTCCGTGTCTGATTTGCTGGAGCCGTCTGGGAAATTAGAACTAACTACTCTGAGATCGGTGTCGCCAAAGCCTGTCTGAAAGCGTTGTCGAAAATCCATGTCTTTCCTTCGCAAATCCTGATCCCTGGTCGCTCTCAAATCAGTGTCCATATTTGCGTCTACAGCTGTGATTCCCGACGTGTAGATACTCGTCTCTAATCTCAACGGTTTTGATTCTTTTTTAGAGTCCATCCTACTGGGGCTGCTGGACTTTTGTTCGTCTCTACGTTGTCTCGGATCCCTGGACATGCGTGGGTCCCTGGATATCGGCATCGTGCTGGTTCCTGGAGAAGATTTAGGACTCAGTGCCTCGTTCTCAGTTTTGATCTGCGTAACTTGATTCGACACTCCGAACGGACTGCTATTATTCTTATTAGCTGCATTATAGTTGGGTGTTGTCGAACCATCCTTAACTTTGGCGGTCAGCGAATCGAGAGACTTTTGATCGTTAGGCTGCAGCTTGCCGTTCGTGGAATTACTTTGTGCCTTTAAGGTGGATAATAGTTTCGATACTTCTGCGCTAATGTCTATCTTGCTTAAGTCGCCAAGCTTATCCACTATGGCTGCCGGTTGAGGTACAGCGGGTACAGGATTCGACGTCTGAACTTCCTCTTTTGTTACGGCGTTTTGTGCCTTCTCAGCTTCTTTCTCGGACTCCTCTTTCTGAGCGTCTTTCGACAGGACGATCGTTAAGTTCCCACCCTCATCGTCGTCGTCATCTTCGTCATCAGAGTACCAATCTTCCAGAATCTGATCCGTACTCCTCGTTGTCCCTTCATCTTCCATATTTCGAAAACTATCTTGAGCAGCCCTTTGTTGTTGTTGAATGCGCATGAATAACTCCTGCGCCTTCTTCGGCAAGTGGGATGGAACGTCTTGATCATCTGTGAGTGACAAGAAATATAGGTTTAATTCACGGTATTATAAGCTCTAAATATTTAACGAATTTATAGTGTGAGCTCTACCTTCTTTATGGGCATCTTTATCTTTGTCCTTGTCCTTTTCTTTCTCCTTTTCCTTGTCCTTATCCTCCTCCTCAGTTGGCACCTCAATGACAAGTTCAGTTTCCTCATCCTGATCACTTTCCTCCTCATGCTTAGTTTTCGAAAGACTCGCCACTTCGTCAGCTATACTAACAACGGGCGGTGGCTTCTTCGAACCTTTAAGTAACTGCCTCAAATCTACATCCTTCGAATTCTCCACAACAGAAGCGTCCTTCCGCTTAGCCTGCAATCACATATCGTACGTACAGTAGGAATCTTAATTTACCCCCATTCGGTTATACCTGTGCCAATATCTCATCTTCCTCCACATCTTTTGTGAAGTCTTCTCTATCCTTTGTCTTACTCACAAGTTGCTTTGAATCCGCATTCGTCTCCGTGTAGAAATCCATCCCGGGCATGCACGACTGCTGCATCATGTTTTTCGTCTGTTGTTGATGGTGCTGATGCTGCTGGGTGGCTAAACCCAGAGCTGCATTGGGCAATTGAAGTCCCAGCTCGTTCGCCGATTGAAGTAACATAATTTGTTCGTATGGGACCCGATCCTCGTCCGAGCCCCATCTTGTCTTCTTCCCGGAAGGTTTTCTTTCCCTGATCGCACTCTTTTGCTGAGCCGATTCGTCTGAAAATGGAGCAAAACGCACGTCTATAAAATGCTCTAGAATAATATACGTTAATCGTTGAAATGTTTGATTGAGGTCAGTACAGGTACCGTCATCTTTCTTGTCATCGTTCTTGTCCGACGAAATTGTGTTGCCGGGCGCGGATAAATTTAACTCGAACAGGCTCGGGATCTTCTGATTAGCAGTGTCCTGTCCCTGTGCGAGAGTTCTAGCGGTGTTATTTATCATCAGCATTGCACCTTCTCGACTCAACCTTGGGAAGTCGCCAAGTATCTCTTTCGGTGCGGTTTCCAAGTGTTTCAAGAGGATTCCTTTTATCTACGAGAAAAACAACATTATGCGTTCATTCTCTACAGTAATCCATATGATTTAAGTAAGATGCTTGATTCCTACTTGTTCGTTTAAGGGTTGATGAGAAAACTTGCAGTTTTCACCCTGATGACACTTCAAGCCGGTGTGGAAGAACTTGCATGGAAAATCGTGATGCATGTAGAGACACTTGTCTCTCTTGGCACAGCAGTCCATCAAATAAAATTTACATAGCTCCATTTTCCTCGGTGGTAGGGCGTTGTGTGAGAAAGGACAGTCGTCGCCTCTATGACACTTTCCCTGCATATAATATAAGCAAATAGCGTCGGGGTCTTGATCCATATTCTGGATCCTACGACCGTTCCGATCATTTCTCATCTGTCCCCGTCCTTTATTTTTTCCACCTCGTTCGTTTTTGCCCCCTCGTCGTCCTGTTTATCAGAATTGACCGACTTATAAGTATCGAATATAAGTACATTGACAGTAAGGATTGTTAGTTAGAAATTTTACCTCCACCACCGCGACCGACACCTCGTTTATTTTCATTCTCCCTATGTCGATTTAAGTTCGGTCTTTCTTCGTAATCCGAATTACTATCGAAAGTTTCATGCTCGTTAGCATGCCTCGGAGAATTGTTGTCTTGCGCATCTTTTCTAATAGGAGAAGCACCTCGGACAAACAGCATCTCGTCTTCGTCGTCATTACCATTCTCATCGTCGCTTAACTTTCGTCTCTATAATAACGTCAATCGTTGAATTAATAAGCCCTCATCATACCCATACCATGATCGTAAACTGTGTCATGATTGCAAGTCTAGAAACTGAAAAGCATAAAACCTTCTGCTCCTTGCCACGCTCTTCGTCCCTGTCATCCCGTATTCTCTTCCTGTTCTTGTTCCTATTATTTTTATTCTTCGATTTTGGTTCTTGGTTCCTATTTCCATCCTCTTCGAGGACCGCCCTAATGGCCTTCTCCACATCACCCGCCCAATCTTCTGTTGGACTCTTGTATTTGACAAACCTATCATGTTTCCCGCTACCTTGGATAGGCTGCTTTTTGTTCTTATTGAACTTAGAATCAAAGGTTTTGGTCTTTGGAGTCTCCGGTTTAATAACAGGCTTGGGCGGCTCGGGTGGAGGGTTTGCGGGTGGTAAAACTGATTCATCATCCTCGTCGGATGGAATCTCTCCATCCTCCAGGTCATTGTCATTATTACTGCATACATCAAAAATAATATATTGTTAGTGATATAGCGCTTTTTCTTATTAGTCATTGTACTATTAAAGTTGAATTATTCTGAACACCAAATTGGTGTATGAGTAACTGCAATGATGACAACCTTTGTTCAACATAATTTTTAATTATATGTGTAGTCATAGATTATTCGTATTAAGTCATTTTTTAGGTAACGCTGTGTAGCTAAATAAGATAAACATATGTATAGCAGTGAGTGCTACAGTTCTCTTGATAGAGAAACTTCTTTTACATAACTCACACAAGTTATGCGTTAATATTTATCTGCATAGACCTATGAATGTTCATTCTGCAAGCGAATATCAATAAATTATTCTCATTACTCCCATTTGCTTTCTCCTTAGATTATAAAGGACCCATACATCAGAATTCAGAAACAAAAGTTGCACAAAGAAGACAAAAGTTGAAGATCTGTCCAAATGTCATGTCATCAGGAGCAAACATTTCCCTAAGCAAAACGTGCGAACTACGTTTGTGTTATCGATATCGACCCTCCATCAATCTCGGAAAACATCGGAACAACTATTATCTGGAGTAAATGTGTCGCGAATTGCGAACAAACGAAATTGTTTGTCTAACGATCCACAGATACGTTTTGATGTCGTCACCTTATCATCATCGTACTCTACAAACGATGCGTCGCACTGTGCGTGTGCGTGTATTATTCTCTCTCTCTTATACCGAAAAGAAACGAATCTAAAATTCATCAGCCAGATATCGAGTTTGGCGAGCTCATTATTATAGTCAAGGGCGATTTGGTATCGATCATGCGAAGAGACAATGTCGTTGGAACTGTACAGCGAGAGTGAGCCGTGGCGTCGTTGGAAAGAGAGTATCCCGAAAACTTTCGTCGAGCATACTATATGCGCGACGGAACGTGATTGCCACTGACGAAAAGAGAATCGTCCTGAAAACATCGGCCGTGCTACACCCACCGGATACGGCTAATGGCATGTCGTTTGTTAATGGATCGATGCAATCCAGAACTCTGTGCAGACTACCATTGCATGAGAAGCCTGAAAAACACACCCGGACACCGTGTTGTGATCGCTGGAAAATCACTCACACCACCTTTTTTCCCGTTTTGTTTCCCTTGAACGTACCACTGGTCTTGATAATACCGTACGTTGCTTGTGAGCAAAAGAAGAATAACATTTTACGCACATCGCACGAACGACATATGTGTGTATATTAAACTTACGAAATGAGAGCGTTACGTAATATCCAAATATTGCGTGCGTCCCCGGGCGTTATGCATATCGAAGCCACGAACCAACATTATTTATCACTGCCAACATTTTGACCTTCTTTTTTTGATTTCTTTCACCGTAAGAGACGACGATTTTACGCGGCGTACTCGCGGGAGAAACACATAACGGAGAAACAGATTCCAACGAGATTGTACTTAAAAGTCTGTTGTGTGTAGCCCTAGAAAATAATACGTTTCAGAGTCGCCTTACCGCAATCGGGGCATCATTATCATCATCATTCATTCATTCATCATAAAACTCATCATAATCATCATCATCATCATAATTCATGAGTTTCATCAAATCATAGCATATGTATGTTGATACACGTTGCATCGCATATTCTGTAGCATTTTTATCGTTGTCATCATTGCAGCATTGTCCATATGGTAGATTGTCAATTTTTAACGTCGAGTCTGTTCCGAATTCTTTCGTAATCGTATGTATGTACGTGTGTCTATTTTTGTACCAGTGTCGGTCGCGAGATCACGCACACATACAGAGCGGTATGCAAGAGAACAGGGGTCGAAGGAGAAACATAAAAGGAAGTCCTCTCCCTGAAGAATCCGTCCCCGGTGGTAGCAAGATTGCGAAACTGCACCTAATAAAGCATTTTTAAAGGAGACGTAATAGGAACACAATGCCTCCTGCATATTTTAAAATACCGAAGCAAGGTGCCAGTCAACGCATGCCAACGAGAAAGCTCGATCTTCAATCACTTCGGAGACACATCGAAAAGTAATATTCCACGTTATCATCCGATTTCTCATACGTCGACCGTGACATGTGACGAATTTTTTCATTTTCGACGATTTAAAAAAAATATATATATATATATATAAACATGATTGCAGCAAGAATTTCAAGAGCAGAAAATAAAAGACGGGGCCCCCAGCTAAAAAAAAATCGTGATCCGGCAAACGATCTCCTGAAAGAATATGACTCTGCCTAGACTCGACGCTTCCTGTTTGCCCGACATATGCGCATAAACGTCATGCAGCCAGTCACTGAAAATACCATCATAAAGCGTATGTAACGTGAGGCAAACTGCGTGTTAAGAAAACACCGCGAAACGTCATTTCGCATACGACGTGCAACGACCGGACCTGACGCCTGAGATCAAAGCCGACCTTGACACTCCGCGAATGTCAACAGGTTTTGTTCGTTCTTTTTCGAAAACCGAGAGTCGGAACGGAAAAGCGACAGTGAACGACATATGGCTGACTGGCATCCCCGCACACTAATCCTGGAGCAAAGAAAAGTTCATTGAAATTAAAGTAGATGAGATGAGAGAACGCGTACCTACAATAAGATACGGCCCCTTTTTGCGTGAAGTCAATGGGTGTATATCGAACGGAAGCCGGGAGGTCGGAGCCTTCGTAGAGAGGGTCGTATTTGCATGTATGTGTGTGTGATGTGATGCGTGTAGCAATTATGTCCAAGTAGAAGTAACTGAAGTACTGCAGTTAGGATAATCGCCAAATTTACGTAGTTGGAGTAGTAACGGTAATAACAAAACAGTGAGTTATAACAGTAGCGGTAATAAAAGTAGTAAGTCGCAGTAGTAGTACAAGTAGTAATAGTAGTGGTAGTAGCTGTATTCGTAATAGTACTAGTCACGGTACCGCAACAAAATAGGTAGTAGTCGTGTAATATATTCCAACAAATTGAATCTGTTGGTTTTTGAATAAATAAATGTGGAGGCAAACCTTTGGATTAGAGTCTCAGCCCCAGAAACACTCTCTAATGCCATTGCTTTGTCCCGATCGATCGTGTTTTGTTTAAACGTATGATATTTATACCACTGTGGCCCGAACGATGTGATCATTCGATTATCGATTGGCGCGACCACACACGACAGCTCTTTCTCCCTCGTGAAATCGCGTACCTGAATTCTAGCATTTGAGACTTTGGAAATACTCGCTTTTACTTGGGCGCCGAAGGATATATCTCTCGGCCCGGAGGAGTAGTTAAAATGTCTGCTTGCTCTGCCTGTGTGTCGCTCTGTTCTCTCACGATACTCCCTCCTATCTGTCTCCCTTTATCTCTATCTCTCTCGCTCTCTCTCCCTCTCGGTTTAACACGCGCGCGCGCACGCGGTACCGGTTTAATAAACCGTCTTTCTCTCTCCTCTTCGACTTGGCCGTGCCCCTCACCTCTTTCAAATATATCTCCAACTCGCCTCGGTCACAAAGAGACTGCGAAAGGACTAGAAGGCTACTCAAATTTTGCCCTGTCCCTTTTTCTACTTCCTCCCCGACAAACTCTTTCCCGCGTGCGCGCGTATCTCTGTATGTATATCGCGCGCGCGCTCGCAACGGACAATGGATTTGCACTTTTACGCGCCCGATGAAAAGTAATCGCGCGTTACACTTGCGTACATCCCCTGGCTCTCTTTCTCTCTTTTTCTATACCGCGTATCTCGCTCCTCTGCTCGGCGTGTCAATTATAATCGGGAAAATGGCGCGATCCTTTTCTGACCTCAACCACACGCGTCATTCCCGCTGACGTGGCGTATGACTCGTGGACATTAAATATTTGTGCGCCCGGCGTACTATGTATCCGTACACCTACACACGAGAGCGTGACCCGATGTGCGGTCGGGCGTGTGTGCGCGCACACACGCCAAGCTACGTGGTTTATCTCAGCTTGATGGAATGCGACACCGAGGAACATAAAGCGCGTGCGCGTGTGTCAAGCACAAAGAACAATGCTACGTGCGCAAATAAGCGTAGATCGAAGAGACGAAGACGGAATTTCGATTTTTTTTTCTTGCCCCCTCCCCTTGAAGAATGAATAATAATGGGAAAAAAAGGAGACGAGCAAAGAGCTGTGGAGGCGCGCGTCCACTACCCGCTTTGTGCGCGTTTACAATTAATGCGAACCCCGCGGCGCGCGTCCGCTGAAAATTCTCCGACGTAGAAGAAGAGGCAAAGAGAGAACGAGGGACGCAACGACGACTTATGGCGTCGTTGGAGCCGGAGAAAAAAAAACGAACGACGGTCGGATTTGGCAAAATGTCGCGCGATATACGCGATGTTCCGTTATTGCGCGTGACTGTCAGAACATATATGTAGGTGGATGGTCGGTCGTGGTGCGGTGCAGGCACACGGATTGCGTGATTCTCTTCCGTCGGCTGACAGCGGGGTTTTCGTTGCTGCTGCTTTCTTTCTCTCTGGCGCTCTCTCTCTCTCTCTCTCTCTCTCTCTTCCTCTCTCTCTCTCTCTTTCTGTTTCACGGTGCGTTTCGTGTTCAATGTCTCTCCCGTCTCAGCTTCTCTCGCGGATATTGTCTATTTTTCTTTTGTACCCGCGACGCTCGAGACGTTTTTCGGATCTCCCGTGTAGCAACAGGCCGGAGAGAGGATTATACGAGAGGCGTGCGGCTTTTTAGATTCGTGAGGCAGGCAGGCAGGCAGGCGTGGAGTTTTACGATCGTCGGACAGCGAGCGTCATTCTGTCCTCTTACTACTATTTGAGAACAGCAAGATGGCAATGTGAGATTAATTGTAGAAGTCAAAGAATTTTATATGAGATATATAACGTCGTCGACAGCGAAAACTTCAAAGATCAAACTAAACATGGCCACATCTGGAACTATTCTGAGCGGACGGTTGCACGGAACCTCGGCAGGCCAAGCCGAGAGAGCGGGTCAGGAGGGACAGCGGGTACTGGATGGGGTCCTCTGCCAATCAGAGAACGATCTTCCCGGTCACGTGCACCTCCACCCCGTTATTTCGTTCGCCCCCACTCGAGCGTTCCTCTCCGAATTTCCTCTCGCGTCGCGACCCCTCTTCGTCGGCGTGCTTCCATCCGTTTGCTGCGCGTATGCCGTCAAAGAAATACCTGAATTCTACCGCTCTGTCCGCCTTTCCCAACCCGCTTGCCCTCCCTCTTTCGCCCGCCATTCTCACGCTCTGCGTCTCTGTCTCTCACACGCTCCAAAGCCGGCCGCTCTGTGCGAAACTTTCGAAAGTAGGCTTGCGACCCGGGTACTATTCGGCCGAGAAACATCAACCCTTGGGGCATGAGGCGTGCCGACATTTTCCCGCTCGTTTTCTCTAGAGGCTCAGGGCATATTCTTTTTTGTACACGCCGTTTATTGCATCGATAACCGATAACGTGCATCTGGAAGATTGAAAATCATGTATTTGTTTGGGAGCTTTAGATATATGAAAGGGGGTATATAGTATGCAAATTTAAGTTACTTGGGTCCTTAATGAGATTACAAGGACATGCGGAAGGATGTTCAAAACGTCGGTGTTAATGCGCTTCAAAAATATATTTATCCATAATTATGTCCTTATAAGTTAATAACGTCTGATTTATTTTTGTAGGTACTATCGATTTTTATGTAATCATCACAGTAGCGTTAGGTTTCTTCTACGTTCTTGTCTTGGCAGTTTTGGTCCGCACTTTCTTCGGACCCTTCGATTTTTGGCGTAACTTTTTGTACCTGCTCGTGCGAACGATGATGGAATGCAAAGGAAATACCGCTGGACCAACATTGTCGTAATGATAAGTCCGGTAAATGTCGAGGATTCTGGGAGTGCCTCCATTCCGATAAATCAGAATTGCAATCGGAATTTTCCGCAGGACCTTTCACTTCTACGCCATTGACGCATCGTTTGCATTTAAACCTGTCAAATATAATAATTCGTGTTACACTCTTTTACCGTATCAGGCCAACTGCCTAACTTACTTCGAATGCGTATCGGAAACCGTATCTTCCTCCAACTTAAATAAATCTCTCAGATCGTTCAACGTAAAATGCCTTGCAACGTCGTCTTCCTGATCAACGACCGTTGAGCTTAGCGCTTTTTTATGCGCTTGTCTTTGGAAAATCTTTTCTTCGATCGTACCAGTCTGTAATGTAATTTAAAGTTTTCAAGTTCAATCATTGAGCATTTGCGTTATGGTGACCGTTTGTAGAACGTGGGGGTGACGTACGCTGAGAAATCGATAAACGAAACAGGGCTTTTTCTGACCATCCCGCCAAACTCTCGCCATAGCCTGTTCGTCGTTGGCTGGATTCCAGTCAGGATCGAACATGACCAAACGATTAGCACCTACGAGATTCAGCCCGCAACCACCTGCCTTCGAGCTCAGCATGAAGATAAAGTCGCTCGTGTTGGGATCGTTGAAACTGTCCACTATTTTCGATCTCTTTTTTATCGTCATGGTTCCGTCTAGACGCACGTATTTGTACGTTCTTTTACGGCACAATTTCTCGAACAGATCGAGGGTCTGCGTATAATTCGATACTAGGACAATTTTATCCGTTGTCGTGGACTTGACGGATGCTAAGAGGCAGTCCAATACCATTAATTTCCCTGATAGTTCTGGCAGTACTTCTCTGCAACAGAATCGCATAATTATGCACTGATGCACGCTTCCTTAACCGAGGGTCAAGCACTTATATTACTTCGTATTATATTTCGGAGGAAGTAATTTTGCAGCGTCCTCAAATCCTTCCGATTTCTGTGAGATTTTATCGTATACCAGGTCTGGATGATTGCACAATTTTTTCAGCAAAGTAATAGCAGAGAGCGCTGATAAGCTTTGATTTTTTCTGCCAACGTCCGCAGAACCTCCTACATAGAAAAATAACACACTAAGTTCTATTTGTTTTAAGGTCTTCTGCCAAGGACTGTGATTTACCTTCCATCGACTTTTTAATACTGTCGCTCTTTATAAAATTTTTGTACAGATCCGTTTGTAGTTTCGTCATCTTTATGCAAACGACCAGTTCGTATTTCATAGGCAAATATTTGGACAACAACGCGCTAGTGCGTCGAATAAGGCATTTGTTCACGACTGAGACTAATTCGGTTAATCGTTCCTGCGCTAATTTACGCTCACTATCTGTCGCCGCTGCATCTTGACCGCGAAGAATTGGAGTCTCAAATTTCCTTCGAAATTCCTAAGAACCGAAGCACAAAGCCAAACATAGACATTCATTCGTATATTAGGAATTACCGAACGGCAAATAATATTTCCTCTACCTGCGCAGTACCCAGTAATCCATGATTGACAAACTGTACAAGAGAAAAATATTCCAACAGATCATTTTGAATAGGCGTCCCACTCAGTAGAACTCTTCTCTTAGCTTTCAATCCCATCAAAGCCTGGTACGTCTGATTCTCGGCATTCTTCAACCTGTGTCCCTCGTCACATAACACAAGGCCCACTTCGTTCTCATGCAAAATGTGTGCATGTAGTCGAAACGTTTCGTAACTGATTATCAGAACAGGATTTGCACATCTACGACCATAAGTCTTCATAAAGCCCAAAAGTTTTGCGTCGATTTCTGCTTTGCTACCGCCGTCGATCGCGAGTGGTCTCACTCTGTTCTGAAGCCACTTAAAAATTTCCTTGTACCAATTTTTGACTAAGGAACTCGGAGAAACGATAATTGCCTTTTCTATGAGCGGTTTGGCATCTGGACCTGGGAAGGGATATATGCTGGATCTGCTCAACATTAATTTAATAATTGTATTCAAATTAATACCTACCTTGTTTCAATAATGTCCATAATAGAGTGATACATTGCAAAGTTTTGCCAAGACCCATTTCATCTGCCATGATACATCCAAATGCATTTTCAATACGTTTTCCCGTCACACATTCATACATAAACTTAACACCTTCCCTTTGATGTGGTCTTAATACATTACACAGTAACGGATCCACGACTACATGTACCAATTGCTTTGACCTGTAACATATAAACTATCCATGATACGTACATTAATACCCGATGGTATATTTGAAAATATGAAAGGAGGTTGGAACTTACGCATCAGTCTTTAACCTTTCGTGCTCAGACAGTTCTGGCGGAGCATAAACTATTAATGCATTAGGTTCATCAGGATCGTGTAATGCTCTAGCTGGTCCAGATAATTTTATTCCAAGTGCTCGTCCTGACAGTTGGTATCCAGGAATAGGGATCTTAAACGGTTTGCTTAGAAGCTTCTTGACTCTTTCTTCCTGCAATTTAAATTGTATTGAAGAAGCAGATAATCGCAGCAACAATTGTAAATTCTAGATGTGTTAGATACTTCTTACATGTTCAGATATTGCATCTTGTGTGGCAGAGACATCAGATTGGGACAGAGTAGCGATTTTATGCTCTGCTATCTGAATATCCTTTCCATGTGTACGTAGTCTCTTTCCCCTTTGCGTAACAACTGGCAAAGGTGAATTAACACTTGTGGAGTTGGAAATATCCAATAATAAAGGACGTTTGCCTCTTTGGCTGGGTGCAGAAGAACGCATCTGACAGCGGAAAATAACAATTTAAAATTAAACAAACAGTCACAGAAATATATGATCGTGAGCAAATAATGTCACACAAAGTGTACAGGAACAAGCAAAACAGTCAAAACGTTTTTAAAAGAATGTTTCACCACAACACATCTCGAGGATCATAACCTGAGGGTTCGAAAGGTTTAAAGCCTTTGATATTTAAGGATACGTAAATTGTCGTGAAGGAGTATGTAATTTATAACGAATTACCATCTTGACTTGATTCTTTAATATGTATTAATGTTACAATTGACAATGTGCGCAAATCGTGCAAAACCAAATCCGCGCTCTTTTGCATCGTACATGATTCGTATTTTGGAATGTTACGACGTGATGGCGCGCGCGAAAGTACAACCTGAAGTTGGGCGAGTAGGTTTGAACCGGTGACAGCATTTCATCGAGTTTCGGTACGCCATCGGGCATTCGTAATTTGCATCGCATTTTATCGCATTACTCATTATTTTTCGCAGGATCGGAGGAATGAAAACGTCAAAATAATTATGTATGCATATAAACGAGATATTATTCTTGAAAGATATTTCCTAAAATATCGGTGCAATCATTGTCATAAGCATTACTTTTTTTAACAGTATTCCGATAGTCCCATTTGCTGAAATGACATGCGATCGGTTCTAGAATTTCGGATAACGTGTTCGGCGTCAGGCCATACTCATTTTTTATGAATTCTAGAACGGATTCTTTAGTTTGTAACGTATTGAATAGCAGCCTACCCTTTTTGGGCAGGACTTTTTCCAACATAAAGACTAAATGGTGATGGAAGCATAGGAATTGGGTAGGTATGCTGTACGTAATGTTCAGCCAATCTTGAACACAACTCAGAGGTGTATTGGAGTATCCAGAATACATTGCTGGGTTTGTTAGAATGCCCCTTGCTGACATTACCGCATCATAGTTAGTGTCCTTGTAAAGACTTTCAGCAGTTTGCAGACACTTTGCATCACCATTAGCAATTAAGGGTAGTTGTACACAGTCCCTAACTAATTTCATATTATCTACGTCCACTGGTTCACTGCGCATTTCAGGTGTTCTTCCATGCACACTTAAGAAAGAGGCACCCGCTCTTTCTAATGTTTGACACAAATTAATTGTTTGTCTGATGTCTTTTAGTAACCTGATTTTTACAGAAACACTAAATGGCTTTGATATACGGTTCCTGACTTGTTGAATAAGATCCTTTACGAGTTCTGGTTTTGTTAGTAAGTCTGCACCATATCCATCCTTCATCGCCCAACGTTGCGGACACCCACAGTTTAAATCCACACCTTGACAGTATCTGCAAATTATATCTGTTATATACAAAAGAAACTATTATGTGAATTATTATAATTTGTAATATTACTTTTTACTATGCTAACTTACGGTGAGACCATTTCTGAGGCACATACAAAGTCATGCGTATTGTTTGCTGCAAACTGTACTACGAGTGGGGTGTCTTCTTTGTTTGTTGTGAACTCATTGTTTCTTGCCTTGTCAGATTGAACAAAGGAGTCTGCTAGGATCATTGGTGTGAAGCAAATGTCACAATCGTACTTTCTTACCAGTGCCCTAAACTGTAATCTGTGGATAGGCATCTATGTTATCGACTCGTTAAATACGTAAAAATGTGGCTTTCGGTTGTGTTCAGGTAAAACTGAACATACTTGCTGTATCTGACCATCGGTGCGCACACTTTTACCATTCTCGGCTCCTTCAAAATTTCCACAATATCGATTGTCATTATGTTCTAATCTATATACCAATACGTGGCAGGAAATTTAACCTTCGAGGATGCCGATACAAGTAGAAATCATACGAGGATAAACTCTATCCTTTATTTCAATCAAACTCATACAATCACTTCTCGCAAATGTTACACGCTTATGATCCTAACTATTATCGGTACGCATCGCGATGTACATTTTATTATATACAATTTCAGGTATCGTCGAGCACATATACATGCCGCACCGTGCGTACAAGAAAAGCACGTTGGAAAAATGTCTATCAGGTCCGCACAAAAATGACCGACGATGCGTCATGCGTTACAAACTTATATGTATACACATCGTGTCATATAATAGATGAAAATTAATAAATTCTCGTAAAATTTAAAGTTTTCCCACGGAAACGTTCGTCGATCATCTAAAAATCATCGTTTCCCGTCTGTGTTCCTCGATTGGCGCCGTTATACCATTCTCAGCGTTCTCCTGGCCAATACCCTCCAGTCACGCATTATACATCATCGCAGCACGGCACGGAGCGCTCGCGTATATACACCGGGCACAGCCAACTTCAGAGGCGTGTCATATGTTTGCGAGCATCGCGGCGTTGCTTGTGATAGAATTTTCGACGGTTTTTTAAGATTGAAGTGCGCGAAAGATGCTCACGTTAGGCCCGAAAAAGGATGGCGGACCAAATGGGAAATTCTTCGAGTCGCCGGAGATACTCACGCAACTCGACGGGGTGAAGCAGTGGCTATTGAAGAATTGCAAGAAGGTACGTTGTTACTCCCCTCCTGGCCGAAAGACCAGCGTCAATTTTTACTCATTCGCCATCCGTACTCTAGAAGGCTTGCTAATATTCCGGGATATTGTTTCATATTTAGAGATATTGGGAGTTTTAAATTGTTAAGAACGCACGCCAAGCGTGTGCTGGTATATTCAGTTTGCCTGGCACGTCTCGTGATGAGGTTGTGTGAAAGGACGACTGGTCTTCTGTGCTCGTACTAATACCGGCTAGTAGATCGTTCCACAGAGTTACTTTTTCAATTTCTCTGTATTTATATTTCGCACTACGTCTATGCCTGAAAATTCTCCGCAATTGCATCTGTAATATTGTTTTCTGAGTAACAGTGTTATTAGTTAGGGGGAGGGCATCCAAGCGACGTCCCAAAATTGATGCAAAAGAAATCATTACTACCGTTTGATGAAGCGTCATTGTTATTTAAAAGTTTAATTAGACAATGTTGATGATTGTCT
Organism: Priocnemis perturbator; assembly: GCA_963942575.1. Lineage (NCBI taxonomy): Eukaryota > Metazoa > Arthropoda > Insecta > Hymenoptera > Pompilidae > Priocnemis > Priocnemis perturbator. The sequence goes on along the minus strand of OZ012643.1, from coordinate 22,936,911 downwards.
ACTGATTGTATTTACAACTGCTCAATTAAAATGTGCCAGGCCTGTATTAGTGCATAACTGTTTCCAACATACAAGTTTCGTAGCATGCAAGCTGGTTATTATAAGCAGCATTGTATCAATAGTCTAAGTGGTTTTGTTGTGACAACTGGTCCAGTATTTTATTGGACAATCAGAATTCTGTAGAAATATGCCAGAATACAATATATTCAGATCATAAATAACCTAGGTACTGTCAGGTTAATACAGAGTAGATTCCCTATTCAATTATGTCCAGTTGATCAATTAAACATGTACATTTCTACAATGTTTTTGTGCTTAAACATATATGTGATGTATTGTTTTTCTAGTATGTACAAACGGATCCACCTACCAATAAAAGTTTAGCTACGCTGGTGGTACAATTACTTCAGTTTCAAGAGGATAATTTAGGAAAAAATGTTTCTAAACCACCGATGACAAGGCTTCCAGTATGTATAAGTTTATTTAATTTTTGTCAAATTGGGTTTGACTTGCTATGAGGATGAGTGATACAAATGATTTCTTTTCAGATGAAATGTTTCTTAGATTTTAAACCTGGAGGCGGATTGTGTCACATATTATCGACTGCATATAGGTTTAAGCAAGAGCAAGGATGGCGTCGGTTCGATTTTCCTGTTGGGAAGGTAATAGCACATCTCCTGTACCATTCTCACCTTGTTATATCTATGGCATGTAAATGATCTAGGAATCTTGCCCAATACAGTCAGGATCTCGTATGGACCGCACAGTGGAAATGTTGATGGCGGCAGAACGTGCCTTGGTTCAAAATAGGTGCATGACCATACCGAGCGTATTCGTGAGAACGGACGTTGACAAATCGACGGTGACGAAGGTAAAGGAAGCCGTGAGACGCCATCAGGGTACAGTCGTCGAAAACGAAGCGGACGCAACGCACATTATTTACCCACAAGTAGATCCTATGGAAGAGGAGTACGCGCGACCCTGTATGAGAAGGGAAAGATCGGTTCTTTTGCATTGGTATTATTTCCCGGATAGTTACGATTCTTGGACGACGTTGGATCTACCTTGGGAGTTTCCCGAGGGAACGCTGACATCGACAAACACAAGGTACATTTTAAAAATCTCCGTTTCAGTGTAACGCACTAACGTTGTTGTTCGCACTCAGGTCTATGTACAAAGTATCAGCGACGTGGGCATTGGACCTGGATCAGTACAATGAGTGGATGAACGAGGAGGACTACGAGGTAGACGAAACGGGGCAGAAGAGGGTGCACAAATATAGATTGTCGGTCGAGGACCTAATGGCACAGCCTTCACATCCGCCGCCTGCGAAGAAACCAAAAAGAAAACGGTCTCCGAGTCCGCCGCCAAAGTTAAGTAAACGTAAAAGGTACGTGTAACGCTGACGCCTGTATACCACCAGAATAATGCCATTCAATTTTTGCCCTAAACAACAATAAGAAATGTAAGTGAAAGAGTACTAGAAGTCGTTGACAATGATTCGTTTCAATTTGTGCTTTTATTTTTAGTGGTCGGGCTCCTTCGGGAATACAAAGTGCCTCGTCCACGTCATCGGTTGCGACTCCAAAGAAATCACGTGGTGGTGGCGAGGAAGACGAAGACTTAACTCAAGGCATGGAGGACCCACCTGCAGAGCCCAGGATCGTCGAGGTAGTCGCTGCACCGACGAATCCACCCATCGCGGGACAAAATAGTTCTACAACGGGTAGCGGTAGTTTAACAACGACCGGAAGTAAAAAGCAAGACAGCGAACTTCAGCCACTGAAATCTGGGAACATGGCGGATTTGGACGAACCTATCGAAGGCAAGTAACATGAAGGCGCAGGATTAAGGGCATTCGACAGTATTTGACAAGTTTTTATTATTCGATAACAGGTGACAAAGGAAGTTCTCAAGGAACTCAGGATAGGGAGGAGAGGGACGCCAGCAAAGAAAGGGGGGAAGGCTGTAAAGGAGATGAGCCGGAAGATAATGTTACAGAACAGACCCATCATATTGTCGTTCCGAGCTATTCCGCCTGGTTCGACTACAACTCGATCCACACGATCGAGAAGAGAGCGCTATCAGAGTTCTTTAACGGCAAAAACAAGTCGAAAACGCCGGAGATTTATTTGGCGTATCGGAATTTCATGATCGATACGTACCGACTAAATCCGACCGAATACATTACATCGACAGCCTGCAGGTAATCATTCGTAACGCTGTAAATTACTTGAATTAATTACATAACTATTACACTATTTGGTAATGTTCTTTATTAGACGAAACCTGGCTGGTGATGTTTGCGCAATTATGCGAGTTCATGCATTCCTAGAGCAGTGGGGTTTAATCAATTATCAAGTAGACGCGGAATCTAGGCCAACGCCAATGGGTCCTCCCCCAACGTCGCATTTCCATGTTCTATCAGACACTCCGTCGGGATTGGCACCTGTTAATCCAAATCCTCCAAAGACTCCTCAGCCGTCGGCGGCCAAGACATTACTGGATCTCGAGAAGAAGGCTGCTGGTCTTGTTCCTGAGGAAAAAGTGTCTGTTGGGGCAATGGCCAATTTCGGCTTGAAGATTGATCAGTATTCGAGGAAACCGGCGGTGCTGAAGAACAAACAAGCAGCTGGCGCCACGCGAGATTGGACGGAACAGGAGACGCTTTTGTTGTTAGAAGGTTTGGAGTTGCATAAAGACGATTGGAACAAAGTGTGCGAGCACGTTGGATCGAGGACGCAGGACGAATGTATTTTACACTTCCTGAGACTTCCGATCGAGGATCCTTATTTGGAGGAAGGCGGCCCCGAAGGCTTGGGTCCTCTGGCTTATCAGCCGGTACCTTTCTCAAAAGCTGGAAATCCAGTTATGAGTACGGTTGCCTTCTTGGCGTCGGTTGTTGATCCGAGAGTAGCCGCTAGTGCTGCGAAAGCAGCCATGGAAGAGTTTGCTGCTATTAAGGATCAGGTGCCCGCGGCTTTGTTGGACCAACACTTGAAAAATGTGCAAGCTAGTGCTAATTCAGATGGTAAATTATGTTTTAATTATGTTTGTGTATGAGTTCTCTATTGTTTCTACGCTGTTGTGCTATTTGTACACTGTCTCAAAAAGCTTGTACAGAAAAAATCGATCAAAATTAGATATCTGCTACTGGGAACATATCTGAGGGTCCCTGTGAAATTCGTTTATTCTATTTTAACTGTATTCTAAGATATACGTTGCATGATGTTCATACTCCAACACACTGTAAGTTGTTCTTTGTATCGACAGGTAAGTTTGATCCAGCAGCAGGCTTAGCACAGTCAGGTATAGCCGGAACAGGATCTCCAGAACCACCTGATGAAGCCGCGACAACTTCGGCCGCTGGTACAGCGCCAACGACGGCTGCCACTTCTCCTCATTCCACGGGTGCCGCGTCTGTGGACACTAAGAAGGAAGAACAAGACAAACCCAAAGATACGACTGACGTGGAGCAACCACCTCTGGAGATTACCAAAAAGGAGGATGAATCGAAAGAGAGCGAGGAGGACAGTAAGAGCACAGTGGACGCAGAAGCGACGGAAGCGAAGGAGAAAAAGGATAAGGTATAGTAACAGTAACAGTTGATAACACATTGATACCATGTTATGTTTTATTGCCGTGCATTATTGTTTGGTTCATTGATAGCATATTGGGTTTTACTGACACGTATTATTTTCTCTGTTATATGCGTTCTTTGTATTTCATCGACGTGTAATATTGTGTCGTTCGTTTCTAGCATGTTTAATTTCATTCACATGTACTATTGTTTCATTTATTATTACTATGTTGTATTTTAGTGAAATGTAATACTACCTCGGTTATTACTATTATATGTCGCTTTGTTGATTCTGCATTGCGACTGAACACTAGTCAAATCTCTACTGTGCTAAATAACAGTTCTTAAAACAGGTTGTACGAGACGCTCAGCTCCAGTCAGCTGCGGCCGCAGCCTTGGCGGCAGCCGCTGTTAAAGCGAAACATTTGGCCGCCGTAGAGGAGAGAAAGATAAAGTCCCTGGTCGCACTTCTGGTGGAAACACAAATGAAGAAGTTAGAGATCAAGCTCCGACACTTCGAGGAACTCGAGACGACGATGGAGAGGGAGAGGGAGGGTCTCGAATATCAGAGGCAACAGTTGATCACCGAAAGGCAACAGTTTCACTTAGAACAATTAAAAGCCGCTGAGTTTAGGGCGCGACAGCAAGCTCATCAGAGATTAGCGCAGGAGCAACAGCAGCAACAGCAACAGAACCAACACCCGCCTTGGCAGTCTAGTGCCGCGCAACAGCAACAACAACCGCCGAGTCCGCAGGCACAGGTTCAGCAACCACCGCCTCACACTCCTCCGCAACAGGCATAAGACTCGTCCTGTGAGTTCACTCCGTTAGTTGATCTTGTGAGACTCTGTGATCGCGGGATCACTGGACTCGATTAATATAGGATATAGTACATGTGAATTAGATATTTACAGATATATATTATTCTATGTATTACTTCAGTTTTTGGTAACGACGGGCGCGCGAAAGTGATTTTATTTTTCAGGATTTTTCGTTCCTCGCTACTCTGGGCTGACACGATCTCTTCCTTTAATTCTTTCTTTCTCTCTTCCACTTATCTCTCTCGCCCAATTATCGCTGACGATCCATTTTCACAGATTGTTCAGTTCTGTCTTTCTACTGTCCGCTCATGTCGTGGGGCTAGATTCATTTTTCAATAAATGAAGTTTTCTGATAAGAGGTGTTAGGAATGGTTTATGCCTATCTTCCGTTCATGCGTCTTGACTATTATATATATATATATAATTGTTTTTTTTCCGCAAAGTGAACACTATTTTTTCGGTCAATAATTTTTCATTTTTGTTAATCCGATATATACATATATACCTATATATACCTATATATATATATATGTATGTATACACGCAAACTTGGGCGCGTGTCATTGGTGAAATTATTAACCATAAAACTCATTATATCCCGCGGTCTCGTTTTTCGTACCGTACTGTACCATAAGAATATAAGATATTGGACGTTTGTAATACTTGTACCCTTATAGAGATGATGATCCTCTACGATCGTGACAATTTTATTTGTACTATAGAGCGTGTTTGTGCACCAGTTCCAATACTAAGTCAGTCATGAGTTGTGCACACTCTGCCCCACCGCGTGGAGGTGCCCGTGGATTGTGCTGGTCGTTACTACTCTCCGATCTCTCGTACAAGTCCGGTGCTTCGTCGCTGGCACACGTGCTAATTGGCAAGATATCTAATGCTAATCCCACTCCGAATCGCCCGCATCTCCTCATCTCTTCGTTCAACCTGTGCGTTATTATTTCACTTCAAAATCAGTGTCTCATTTGTGAGGTAAACGTAACGCGGAAGGAAGATGTACGAAAGGAGGAAAACCTTCCACATTGAAAACTGAATATTTCAGACGCACCGTACTTTCTCCAGATTATATTTATACGAACGATTAAAGGATCGATTACTTACAACTCCCACATGACCGATGGATCCTTCGGCGGATTTTCTGGGTTGAGAATTCGCAGGGATGACATCAGATGGTGGTGATAATGCTGGAGAAGCTGCATCATGTAAGTTCGCCTAACGTCACCGCTCGTACAGCAGTACAATAAGTTCGCAAGATCCAGGGCGAGAGAACCGACGCGAGTTAGTTGAAAGTCGACTAAGCAGACTGCCTGTAAATCAAATTGCGCTTTCGCTTTGCAGAGTATAGACCTGTACCATTTGTCGAGTAATTCGCGTAGGAAAAACGCCAAGAAACGTTTTTAACCCTTTAGCTGCGGTTTTACTTGCGTATCAAGGATTTTAGTTTCATATTTTTGTACTTCAAATGCTCTTTACACATTTGCAAACCTTGTTCTGAAGTGATAACGTTTCTATAACAGATTGACGTTTATATAACATCGATTGAAGAAGTGCAACCATTGGATAATAGAATGCAACCTTTAAATAATGGAATGCATCGTGCGGAAATGAGAAATACGCTTTATGTACGGCGTCCGCAATTAAAGGGTTACGATAATAGAAGTGAGATTCGTTAGATACGAATGCTTCAGAAACACCTACGTCTTCGGTAAGCTCTGACTGCTCTCGGAACAAGATGTTATTCGTCCAACAATCCCCATGACAGAAAACGGTGAGTGGACCCTGAGCGGAAGCAAGCTCGCACATAGTGCGAAAGAACATGTCGTCATTAAGGAAAACTGTGAGCTTTCCCATAATTTCCTTCCTTCTGTGCTCCAAGTGAGTCGGAAGACACTCTGACACCATGCTGATCGCATTCTTCGATGCGACACGATAATACTGCCGATACCATTCCTCGTTCTCCGATCTAAACAACGCCTCTTGCACACCCTGACCACCATCCGGATCTGCTAGCCTCGCAAACTCCTCCGGCCTTCAGAAAATGAGATACTGATTTACATGTGAACATACATACATACATACATACATACATACATACATACATACATACATACATACATACATACATACACACATACACACACACACCATCCATTCACGCGCGCGGCGACGGTAAGAAGCAAGTAATAATCGTAAGGCAAATTCGTATTTATGTGTTTATAATTTTGTAATAAAATTAATCTGTACACTGTCTACCTAGTTTTTAGTGAATCTCTTATAGTCGACTTACGGGCAATCGACATCGGTTAACGGTAAATATTGCACCCACCAGCCGTCAATCCAGAATTACCTTCGTTCTTTGAGCGTCAAGCTAAGAGCGTGGAAGCCGGCTAACGACTTCAGCACTTGTTTCAGTTTATCAAACTGAAGACCTTTCCGTCTGTCTACCATCTTGAAGCCTATTTCCCTCAGATCTTCCATAGCAATCAAGTCGGCCCTTGCGGCGTACACTTTCGCCACTCCGCTGAATACTTTCTTCCCGATCTCCACCTGCAGCTTGTTCAGAGCAGGCCAGACGTACGTATAAAACGCGACTTCGTTCCTGAACAACAGTTCACTCTTAAACGCCTCCCGATGCTCCCTCGATTGCGGCAAAACTTTGTAGATTATCGCTTGCTCCCAATTAATCCACTCGCTAGTTTTCAATTGTTTGCGCCCTTTCGCGCGGACACGATAGAGCATCGACGTATAATTATCTCCTCTTCCTGATCCAGGTTCCTCATCTAGAGTCGTAATTTCAACATCCTCCTCGTCTTTGATCAGCAGTTCGCGAACCGTCTCCAGCGTCAGTTTTCCATTCGATCTGCTATCCATGTCAAACCTTGCCTTCGGATCTCTTAACTCGCTAACTGCTTCACTGCTAGTCCGTTGTGACTATCACTCGGTTACTGCAACCCTGTTGCGATCCTCGCCTCAGCGTCCTTTTGTTTGAGCGTATCTTTCGAATGACAGTACTTCTTTAGCCAGACTCTTTGAATCGGTGCCTATCGATGATGCCTTCTCCCGGGGTTTGAAGTGGACTCTGGTACTGTGACGTCGTGACACACGATGCAGGAAATGAGCATTTGAGTGAGACAAGGGGGCTAGCCTCCCACCGTTGTGGAACTTAATTCATTAATCGTTTGTATGTCGGCTTCAAGGGACAAGGACATTGATACATGGCCGATCGCTTCAGTAATTTACATTCCTCCACGGTAAAGTGATCGCCCTAAGCGCGAATTACTTTCCCCCCTGTGTGCGAGTCCCGTCATCAATTATTACTTCAACAGGCAGTTAACAGGAGCAAAGTTTGCTTTTCGTTTATCACTCGATCATCCCGATATACGACGCAGCTTTATTTTCTATGCGAATACTCTTTCCGAATCAGAATACATGAGGGTTGGCCAAATGTGCAGTTGTTCGTGTTTTTGTTTAATATTCTGTTTTACAGTTACGCTGTTAAACATAATTAGTTCTACGCGATTGTTTCATCGGAAGTTGACTCGTCGCTACGAAAAATGAAACCAGTTAATACAATTAACATTACATTTATTGTACAAATTAAAAGTCGTAATATATTCGTTATATCCTTCAGACTTGCGTAGCTTCTTCTTGCTGGTGTAGCTGATAGCTCACAGGATCCATGTGAGGAGTAATCATTTGCGCCAATTTTGCTTCTTCTATCGTATTCAAAATCAATGTCGCACGTACTTTTTTTACCATTACATGAAGTCCTGGGATATCGTTTTGCATCACGTAATCTAATATAAGCTAAACAGAATATTCGGATAGTTATCATCTGTTCCATACAAATAGCGGAAACGCTTGGTCCAATCAATTATGTACTTTAAGTTACTTACAAAGACAATCTGTGAGTCACCTTCTGCAAGACACTTCGTAAATATTTCATCAACTTTCTCCGTTAACATGACGCCTTCTATTAAGCTACTATGTTTATTCATGAAGGTGAGCACGGTGGCTAATTGTTCGTACTTCCCACTTCGCAGAAGTAATACCAATATGTCACTCAGCATGTCAGCGGTGAACCTAATCTGCTTCATCGTAAACTTTCCAACGTTGCGTTGCTATGCATTATAAACATTTTATACATTTTGTAACAATATGATTCTTCGCATATGCGTGTAAATAATACATAGGTCGCTTAATGTACAAAAATTTCACCTGCATATGCATCCACATGTCCCAGGCCGCTTTGCTGAATTCTTCATGAAGAGGAGAATCGTTAGGCAAGTCGCATTTGGTAGACATTAGGAAAAGTAGCCGATTAGATGTTGCCTGCGATTGGCGAGGATAATACGTCATCAGGTCGTGCCAATGTTTCAAGCAATATTTTCTGGCAATGGCAGCTGGCTGAACTTGAAGAGCGTCAAGTATTTTTTCGAAAACGATTGTCTCGGGCTGGTACACGTTTGGAGTGATTCTGTCGTAGAACTCCTCAAACTTCTCAAACTTAGATGTTTGCAGAACCAATAGCATGAAGGATCGGTAATAGGCAATCTCCTATTATGCAAATGAAAGTACAACGGTAGGAATAGTGGTTGCTATTAACATGATTGAGCATTACTTGACGCAAACGTTAATTGGCATTGAATTTTCATTTTGAAGTACTGAACGCACCTCGTAAGTTGACCCGATTAATTTATAATTCTGTCCTGTCAGGAGAGTTTCATGAATCAATTCGCCTAATTCTCGGTCAGCCAAGAGTCTGGAATTCGCCCTCATAGCATTTCCGAAGAAAGTCAGATCGTCTGGATGACTCGGTGTATATTCCTTTTTTGTGGCTGACATCATAAGAACCTCTCTTATCTCGTCTCTACACGCTCGATCTGCACAGATTTTAGATATAACCCCATGACGTAAACCTCATTACCGCCGCAAATCTCTGATCCGACAATCGTTATACCAATTTCGTGTGCAAGAATAGTTACCGTCGCGATTAAAAATTGTCAACATATAGCTATAGGTTGCCAAAGTTGGTTCCAGACCGGCCTTGCGTATCTCTTGGAATATGCTTTTGCATACTGTAAAAGCTATCTGCGTTTGCGTAAAATTTGTTGCTGATTTAAGGATGGCGTTGTACGTATGAATGTTTGCTTTAACTCCGTTAGAGCTCATGATAGTACAGATTTGCTGCATTGCCTTTATACAGGGCGTTGGAAATCTATGCAGCCACCATGTCACGCTAAGCATGCTGTTATATGCAACGCAAGCCAACGGTATTTTCTCACGAACACAATGATCATACATTGAGTGTGCAAGTTCTCCCTGCAAGTATAAAGAAGTATGAGGAAAAATTCGACAAATGGGTAGTACTGATTGACAAATTCAGTCGTTAACACCAGAACTACCAAAGCGCCAAAATGGCTTGATATCTTGTTATAACGGTTCCTCATTTTAACATAATGTTTATTTCTGTAATTTATGCCTAATTTTGATGGAAATATACAGATCATCGATATATAACCATTATAGCAAAATATCAAGTAGGTCGTTTTGATCGCTCGGTAGGACTAGAATTAAATTACGGACATCACAGTGTAAAGCGGCACCGCAGATCAGGGCTGAATACGCGTGTGAGGCCGTTTTCTCATCCTGCTGTATCAATAACTCAAAGAGACGTTTCATCGCGTCCGAATATCTGGGAATAGGAAAAACGAATGTTTAATATCTAATCCCAATGCCTTGTACATTGTTGACTCCACTCTTTATACGTAACAGATGCGTACACAAAAGTGTTTTTGTAGGACTCCATTGTCCGTGTGTACCACTTGTCAACCTGAAGTTCTACGGCAGGATTAACGTCACCCCCGGCATGGAAGCAAAGCAATTCGAACAGGGACAATTTTGTTTCTGTAGATACATCTTCTTCCTTTAACATTGTGTATAGCTCCAAAGCATTCTGATGCTGGCTCTCTGATATTAATTTGATCAAATATTTCTCAGTCATCTTTTCTGTGCCAGCGTACTTATCAGGCTGACTGTACAGCTATATGTTTATTTTAAAATCACCATTTTATGTTACTTGTATGTTATTTTATGCATTAGGATTCATAATAATAACTTCAATTAAGACGTAACCAAAACTGTACCGGAATTACAGGCTGAGAAGAGTCTGGAGGAAATAATACTTTGTGCTGCCCTTTGACCCATAATGCTGTCTTTCGACCAGATTCTTTGGATAAGGCCATCTCTCTACGTTGTCTATTGGTCAGTGGATGTAGATACGGATCACATTGAAATTGGTAAGGTTTCGTATTCTGTATTTTTGGCACAGTGAATGCAAGGGCCTGCAGATGAGTAATTTTTGTAAATCATAATAATCGTTTCATCCAAATTTCCTTTATGGTCATACCCTTAAGATGTCTGTAGAACTTCGTTCTATTCGCTCAGGGATTTGAATTTCGTCATTCTGGGACGCTGATGATTGCAGACGAACTGCAAGGTTTGCAGGCACCCTCCTGAGAATTTGTTTCATTGACAAGAATTGATGTCTTGTTAAATCTGACATTCGTAAAATAATACGAACCTATGGAATACTTACCACCATGATTGTTTTGTCAACGAATTCATCGTGGCCTCAGTTGAAGACAGTCTACATGGACTGTGTCTATGGACAGGTTATGAGAACTGAGGTTATGAGAGCGCGTACCACTGTATGTATATTACATCACACGCGCATGTGCGGTATCACATATAATATATGTTAGATCTCTGCATCGATACTTAATAATAAAATTCGACATTAACCATTAAATTTGTCATTAATCGATTAATGCGATGACTTCTTAATCATATTGTGCTTCGATAAAGTATTAACAGCGTTAGTGTGCGTTTATTATGATTAACTGTGGCGAGAATTTCTATGATCTTTAGAAAGGGGCATCTGTAAAATAATACTAATACCATTCCAGATAGAGGACAATTTGCGCTTAAAATAGTTGCTGACTGACAAATTCTCTATAGTTTCGGAGATGTGACCAATTTTCGAAGTCAAAAAACAATTTTTTTTGGAGAGCCCTTTGCCGTTCGTTTCATATGAAAGAGCACTCAAAGAAACTCTTATAGGGCCTATAACTAGTATCGATAATTCTCTTGAAAAAACATTAATAAAAGGGTCGAAAACGTTGAATTTCTCTATCCAACCGTTCTATATTTTGCAAACGCCGCGGAATTTCAATATTTAAATTGTCGCTACATTATCATCAATTCACCAATCAGCGTACTGCAACATTGGCTAATTTCAGACTGCACCGTATAGTTTTAACAATCGCGGGTGTTATCTTGATTAAATTAAAGTTATCATTCTCTGAGAATCGTGTTTATTTTTCAAAGATTTATATAATATAATGCCTTTGAGTTCATCAATATTTTTAACGTCGATAAAAACGAGGCGACAATGTTGCACGCGATATTAATTGGACTATGCACTACAAATGTTTAAATATTCTCACATAGGTGAAAGTAGTCTGAAGTTGTTTCAAACGGAAATCCACTGCTTCTGACATCTGCCGTCGATAAATCACACTAATTAATATGTTCTTCACTGTTCCCCATGTGTAACGAGATCACAGAACGTTTTCTAAAAAGACATCCAGATTCAGAAGCCGCCGTGGTCCATAGCAAGCACGAAATATCTTCCGATCATCGTATTCCCGAATCACATCTTAACGGTACGTTCAATATCCCTCTCCAAATAATAAAAGCTCATCCCCCATCAACTTCGACTCTTTAACCGAATTCGCGCGCAACCCCAAAAATCGCCAGCTGTTCGCAGTTGAGACGCGCGAGATAGAGATTCGTTTCTTCCAAACGAATTTATTGTTTAGCATATGAATGGGGTGTATGCCGCGGAGCGAAACCCTTTGACATATTACAAAGAATTGAATAAAGTTTATAAGGAAGCCGAAACCAGTCTACGATGGCGCGTATGCGAGGACAAAGATGGGTAAGGAAAGAGGACGCGAGGAGAGAGAGAAGGAGAGGAAAATACTGAGAGTTGTTCTCTTTCGCGGCCGAGAATGTGTTGCGGCCGAGTAATATGCACGTACGTACGCTAGTGTGCATCTTAATACGTGCCGGCGCATACTGACGCGCGTGTTGGTAATACGTCTGTACGCGCCGGTACGCATGTAGGCAAGAAGCCAGGTGTTTTATTTCAAACCGTGGGACTCTTTAAAGGGGATGCTTTGCCTGTACGCGCGCACCTTCGCTCTCCCGGACCCACGGACCCAGGAATCTATACGTGCACGTGTAAATCTACGTATGGAGCGTGTGCATGAATGAAAAACAGGATTCGTCTCCGCGCGGCGAGCGAGTTGCGGGCCGGAGGGGAAGGAGAGAGAGAGAGAGAGAGAGAGACCGCACTACTTTCATTGTGTTTTCTTATTCGATCGAACGTAACGTAACCCCATGCCCGTTCCTTCTACCACGGGGTTCTTTTCATCCGGATCCACGCTTCGTCTCTCTTACTCTCCCGCGCCCCGATCTTTTCTCTCACGCTCGTTTGCGCGCCTCTCCTCGGCGCTGAAAATGAATAAAAACGGATGCAGGGTTAAGGACGGCGGAGTAACGAGAGAGGCGACTCGAGGGACGCGTTTTCGGTCGGCCAGATTTTCGAGCGGCAGGTTAGACGGAAAGGTGTACATATATGTATATACTATATCCAAAGTCCATTTCTTTTCGCACCTCGCACAGGAAACCCGAATCTAAGCCCCTGCCCCGAGCGCGCGATCTCGCGAATTTCGCTCTCTCACAACGAGGGGAACCGTTTCTCTCACCCCCCCTCCAGACTTTTTTTTGTCGTCCTTCTTTCTTCTGTCTCTTATTCTTTCGATCGCTCTTTTTCTCCGCTGCACGCCCTTCCGCTCTCCTTCCTTTCTTCGATCCTCCTCTCTGATCCGGTGCAACCGTTTTCGTGGAACGGTTACGTGCGCGGAACACAAAGGGATGAGCGAGCGCGCGGCTACTTTCGGATTCACGTGATCGTCAACACTAGAAGCACTGAGGGTACGATCGTACACCGATGATCTGTTATGTTTCACACAATGTCCGGCAGAATTTCAGTGAGTAAGTGGGTTTTCAAAGCGACCGATCATTATGGAAAAATGTCAAACAAGTAATTTTGACCCTTCAGCAATCCTAGTGTTAATAATGTCTGCTCGGATCACCAAAGGATCATCTTTTTTTTTGTACGTTTTTTTTTCGGGGGAATCCAGTTTTCCACCTCGTTGGTCCGATTTTCTTCGCCCAAAGCCCGACAAGTACCTACATCCTGTAGAACCTTTCAATGATTCGAAAGGATCGGTTGATCGGATATTGTGAAAGGGACCGAGGTGAAATCAAAGGATTTAGGAGGAGGCTTAAGTTGCACATTTAGATCATCATTGCTAAGGTGTTGTTTGTAACGGTAAATTGTGTTCTGCAACAGATGTGGGTAATACAGATACCTATAATGAGAAAATGGGTTAGAGACGATTTCTTTGGGGTTTATTAACCCTAACGGATGATACTTTGTAAACATTGATTAAGGTCTCTACGATATTGTATTTCAACTATTTGCGTGCAGTAAGACTTTTGATATCGATCTCAATGACGCAATGCAATATGACACGACCCATATATTTCACAGATACTTGATAACGATCGTAGTAACTACGGTGGCGTGTGAGGGGGAAATCTAGATTGGAATGTAATATGATATTCCATTTTTATTTCGAATATTCAGCAGTCACAATGTGCTAACATAAAACAAATTTTGATTCCGGTCAAATAGTGTTTAAGTACTCGGTTGTGAAAAAATCTCCTCTACATAGAACACATTTTTGAACTAACAATCAGTGTGAGTTAGCGACAAACTTCACAGAGCTTTAAACGTTATTGCAATACTTGTTTTTGTCGATACAACATGGCAGTAATTGGCAGAACTATAACATACTTTACAGAGTACTATTTTTTTTATGTAGGTATTCACACGTTCCAGAAGTAAACTCTTCTTGTTAAACAAATCTTGTTAAACGTAGGCAGGATGGCGGATGATAATACGGCAAGATGAAACTTCGAGTAGATCCAGCAGGCCGGGACGAGTGCAATTTGGTTTAATTCTACAAATAATGCTCCCATCCATGCCTGCCGGGATCCTCGACTACCAAAACATTCCGTTCGATGCACGAAGTCCACTTCATCGTCGCTCCATCTGCTCCAACTCTCAGGATTTGATTTTCTTCAGGATCTTCTTCATCACCAGCACAGTACGTGTCCATTTTCTCTTTTGACGCAATGCAATGCATTCGGATAGGCCGGGACAAGTGCAATATTGATTAGCAATGCCATTACGAAACATTGTCACAAATCTCGACCTATCTTCGATGCAATACTCTTCACACCGTGATCCTTCCCAAAATCCGTATCGTTTGTCTGGTTCAAAATAATGAGGGGACTCAAAGGAAATTCCCTGAGAAGACGAAAGCAACGAGTCCTGCAGGACTACTGTATATCTTTCTTAACGTTTCCCGAGGAGTTTCTCGCTGGAACGACGAGATATACTTTTCGACTCGACGGTAGTCATTCTGCTCCAATTTGCGATCCAGGGTCACACGAGCATCGACAGGGCTGCATTGCTGGATCCGAAGGCCCGATGCTTCGTTCTACTTTTTCCTCGTAGACCCGCCGAAACACTGAATACCTACAAGCAGTGACAAAACATTAGTACGATTAAAAAATTGTCCCCGTCACTCAATCTCCCTTTTTCTCTTCATCCTACAACCTACAGCGTGCGCATAGGGGATTATGACACTGGAACGATGAAAGAGATTAGTACAAACGATTATGGACGATACCCGACACCCGACCTGCATGAATTCGGAACTTAATCTGGGAGAACTCGAGTCGCGGAACTTGAGAGATTTTTTCCGCGCGCTACACCCTCAACGGTGACGTGGAGAGTCGCAAAAAACGTGGAGAGATCACGCGCACACGTGCATTGTGGGGCTCGGGAGGCTTTGGTGCCCCGCGCACTGCACGTGCGTGTTGGTCCCCCTCTGTGTGGATGAGCGCACGCCCATGAGGACTCTCCGACTTGGCCTTGGCGGTCAGTCTCCAAATCGGAGAACTATCGTCTATTTCGAATCACAAATCATAGCCCGAGGTCATACGATGTGTCGTGCGACGTTTAGCCACGAATGCTCCAGGAAGGTAAAAGAGGACCAGGGAAGATGAGGAAACAAAGAAATAGAGAGAGAGGGAGAGGGAGAGGGAGGGGGGACGCGAGGGTACCGAACGGAATTTCTAAGAACCGAAAAATTGGGGCCCTCCGCCAATTCGATCGTTATTTCACTTGACAACCTCTCCGTGCCGACCCCCTGCAACATGATACTCGATCGCGGGATAAACGATGCGTGCGTAATGTGAACTCCAGGCGAAATTCCAGGTTGAATCACGTGCATGATAAAACGAGGCGAAAACAACATTGGGATTCAATGTCAGTCGATAGGGGTATGCTTGCCAAGTAATTCTGTAGATCCACCCCTCTATAATCAGCAAGAGTTCTAATTGCGGAGCTTCTTTATGAATCGTCGTGACCTCGTTTTATACTAGAGGGACGTTTGCTCTAAGCGGAATTTTCAAAGCTCGCGGGGAGTTAAGGACCAAAATATACCTCGCGCTTTTCGTGCAATTTTAGACCGGTCGTACGTCGCGCGAAGTTTTTCCCTGGTCCCGCAGCTTCTTAGCCGTGACTGCAGTTGCGTGTGCACGCGAAGCAGAGACAGTGGACGAGGGATTTTTACGAGCGACTTCCCTCGCGCGCTCTTTGTTTTGTCGCGTGTGTACACGAGGAGCATGCACGTTCACCAAAGTGGAAAGGTCTTTTAGCGTGCGGACAACTTTAGGATTGCACGTGCTGGCGCATTCACGCAGGATAGGATCCCTTCAAGATTCGCGTGCGAGTTGTACACCTACTTTACGCCATATTTATAATTTATTTTACGCCGGCGTTTGTATTATCGTCACTAATATTCTGGTCGTTTTATTAAGATTCTAACAGAAAGCTGCGTTGACTTGTCCTGGGCACAATGAATATTTTCGGAAAGTCATGGAATTTGGTGTTATTTTGTGTGCAGCTAACGTATGATGAGTTTGGTGATCGGTGCAACAACGACGTAATAGCCCTTCCCGAGGTTATTTCGCGCCGGCTTTTCTGCCGCGGAACACAGAAACGACGCCGAAAAGGGAACGAGTCCACACGTTCATTGTAAGAGCACAATCCATTCTAAGAGCTTCTGCCCGAACGCGACGCGCGTTTTTTTTGCTAATCGTCATTTATACCGATACCGTACAAAGAGAATGTACCTTCGAACATAGAGCCACATTCCCAAAATTCAAATCGTTGAATATAAGCGGCACGTCTAAATTTACTTTCAGAAATACAAAGTTTCCTCGTGGTCGAGCGTTTGGACGTCTTTGATACGAGTGCGAATAAGGATACCGTAGTGATGCTCGGGGATCTCCGAATACGTGTCTGAGGGAAGCACGCAATAACGCGACGAAAAACTTACGACGTCGTTTCCTCTGGTTCGCCAACGCGGTCGGGCATCGAAAAAGGGCGCCACGCTTTGACGTGCCGAGGAAACGTGGTGCCCAACGTGTACGTTCATACTCGTGTGCTCTTACAGAATCTGCATAGACTACCCGGCTTCTTCCCGTCCGATTGACAAAACGCGCCGAAAAGTTCCGAACTCTCGCCCGGAAAATGCCACTTCACAACACTTGGTCACTAATACTCTCCCTTCGCGTTTAAGTTCCTCGTGCTCCTCTTGCCTCCTCTCCGGACGGCGTCGAACGACTCAGCAGAAGACTCAGCAGAGTTGAAAGTTGAGAGTTCACAACGTGGATAGGCAGAGAGTCGAGGGCCATGGAAGGACCGCGATGTTTCACGTAGGGCTCCACCGAGCGAACTGCTGCCCGTAGCCAGGTGTCTCGCCTCTTTATTCCTTTTGGGCCCCAAGTACATGAAAGCCCGGAGCCTATATAGGTACACCTCCCATACACTCTTACGTGCTGGTGCCGGTGGTGACGGCTCGTCAGTGGTGGGGGGCTTATTCTTATTTAACAGCAGCAGCAGCAGCAGCAGCAGCAGCAGCAGCAACAGCGCGAGAAAGAGAGAGAAAGAAGCTAGGAGTAGCAGCAACAACGTAGTCCTTCCTTCTTCCTTCCTTTCGTCCCTTTTCTTCCGTCTCTCTTCCGCCACTGTGACCCTAACGTCCTTTCTCGCTCGCACCCTTCGTCCTCGTCCTCCTCGCTCCTTCGAGCGCGCGCCCTGCATTTCCTCCAAACCCCCCCCCCTCGCCCTTGTCCTTTCTTCTCGGTTCCCTTTGTCGGGGCCCAATCCGCCGGAGGAGCCCGCCAAAATTGTATCAGCTGTCTTGGATTTTGCTCCGGCTTTGAAAACCGTGACATATATCGGCCCTTTCTTCATCCCTCCCTTTCTCGCGCGATCTGTCTCAGTCATCTCCCTTTTCTCATGGTCTGTCCGGCTCTGTCAGGTAGCCAGTACGAGGTCTCAGCAATTATGTGGAATAATTCAGAATGCGTAGCGCATGAACGATCGTAATTACGGACGGCGCGGGGCTCGTTGTTTAATGGAACGATCTACACGATGCTCGAGGAGTTCGATGACGAGAGAACCGCGTCTCTTTAATCCGTTATTGCGCGTCAGCCAGAGAGAAAATCAATTCTCACTTCGGCGTGGCGCCGCAATTTGCAACGCACGATAATCGGAAGCGGAGATAAAGAGCGACGATAAAGCGACTCACGGATGACATAATACTCGCTCCACATACTGTGGCGGGAATTTTCTTCATCGAATGTCCTACTGCCAGTTCGTCAAAATTCCCCTGGTCAATGTGCCTACAACTTTCGAAACACTGCGAGTCACTGCGAGATCATGGAAAATTAGCCTCGCATTCGTTCCGTTACGTCTTGTCGCAAAGAAGAATTTAAGTGAGTACGTAAAGTATAGTAGTGCCTGAAATATAAGCGTTCACCCTTCGTCGAACACACACGTGCCACCCCAGTTTTAGTGGGCACAAAGGAAAATCATGGGCAGCGGGCATTAGTTCTCTGCATCAACAGCCATCATCCGCGTCCATTAAAATCGAACATTTTTCTTGTCGATCAATCAAACAAACGGTTCCGGCCGGTGCCGATCGATCCGCCGTACATTCACACGGTGTCGTAAAATAATCGCGCGTCGATTGAACTAGGTGTGCGTGTTGGGCTTGAGCGATATAGGCGTGGAGTTAAATAAACATGTTGACGCAGGAATCATCCCCTGTGCACACGTTCAACAACGGAGGTACGGTCGCAGCAGGACAAATTTGACGTATTGCGGGCGCGTTAAGTTGTCACATGTCAACGTGACGCATGGGTGTTCTACGCAACGCGGCTGTTCTTTTGATCTGGACAGCCACCAGGCGATTGCGTTGGCCTGTTTGACGTCTGGATATGCAGAAAACTGCACGTATAAATATTTGGGTATCGTATTTGGATATTCGCTGTGTACTTAAACGTTATATACGTCGTCTGGATATAATTCTGCTGGGGACACTATACGTCTTAAAGGTACCGCAAACACACAGTTTACTTTATCTAAATCTATACATTCTTCGTTACAGTGATACTAATATATTCATTGTTACGTTTCAGTATTATCTGGACTAAAAAGTGTCGCCCAGTGTGAATAAATAAATAAATCTCTTAATAAATACTTAATTCCTTACAATGATAGTGATACTGATACTCCATTTCTGTTATAGTTACGAATTTTTTATTAGAAATCCGAAACGACATACGCCGTGCACCATTCCCACGTGTCAGGATTATTTTCAACAAAACGCAACAATGTGCTTGCCGAGGCTAGTATTTTTAAGTATTTCTATTTGGTTAGAGTGCATTAAGAAGGGAAAACGTAGGATTTTATTAGAAGAGCATAATAGCGATCAGTCATAGGCGAACCACCGGTCGCTTCCAGCCATTTTTCCTTTCCTTTGTGCCCGGTAACGGTGGCGCACGTGTGCGTCGGCCGAAGGGGTAAGAAAATGCCCGCCAAGGGGATGGTTTGAGAACCACTTGTAGGAGGACAGCTGCGCGCGGTGAGCGCATCTGCTGTCGGTTGCGCGGGCACGCGCTTACATATACTTATGCTTATACCTACTCGGAACTGTACGGACACGCGCTTATATGCAGGTATACGACATTGTGTATGTATCCACAGCTTGCGCTCGAGCTCGCGTGTATTCTTTCTCTCTCCTTCCAACTCCTCGATCTTTTTCCCTTCCTTTCTTTACCTCTCTCCTTTCCTCTTCGACGTTTCTCCTTCGTTCCCTTTTTTCTCGCCTCCCCTCTCCTCTCTTTCTTTTCGTTTCCTCGCGCTCCTCCACTTTTCTCTTCCCGTCCGTTTCTGCGGTCCTTCCTCCTCGCTCTTTGTCTTCCTCTCTCCGCCGTATTAACGGGTGCCCACGTCTTCTCACAGGTCCACACCGTGCACAGAACCCGGGGGCCCGATTCCGTTTTCAAGCTGGACGACGATACGCGTGTCCTCTCCTTTCTCGTTGTTCGGGGGTTGACAGACGGTTTCTTCCCTTTAATATCACCCTCAGCGCAGAAGACGGTCCTGCAGGACGAAAAGGGAGAGGACCCAGAGGGCAAGGAAGCAGGATGGAGGCAATATGTTTATAGCGATGCCTCGGAAAGTCTCTGCTACCTAAACTGTCTACCTAAACCGGCGTTGTGGAAGTGGGACTTTGTGCCAGAACGATTATTGTCCACGTCCGTACTATCGGCCGGTGGTGCCAGTCGACGGCGGTGATGGTGATGGTGGTGGTGGTGGTGGTAGCACATTGCAGCTTGCCCTTCTTGGGGTTCGTACGCGTTCGACATGCCCGGGCACCCGAAAATTCTCATTGTCCCCATTGTCCGTGGGATTTCCACCGGTGGCCCACTCCGCGTCGCAAGGAACGTTCTAAGAAATTTCTCGGATTCTGCCTACCGCCGCGAGGATTTCTCTATCCGCCTCTTCTCCATAATGCCACCCCTCGCGCGCACCTTTCTATCGTTGTCTCGCTCCGACGTTACACTCTCCTCGTGCTCGAGCACCCTCCCCAGAGTCGTGCGGCTCTTTGTCTCTGTGTATACCTGTCTTGTCGCTTGTTATTTGAACGAGGAGGAACCGATCGGTAAACGGGCAGCGACAATGCGTCTTGTTGCGAGAAAATGTGCAAGACGTGTTTTTCTTGTTTCGCCCTGATAAACCAACCCCTCCTCTGCGTCTGCGCCCCGATAAACTAACTGTGACTGCGCGATCGCGTTTGTGCTTGTACGATCCTGAAATATTGCAGGACGGTTGTCCTCCCTTCGCGGGAATCTTCCCGTGCGAAATTAATCGATGAGAACTACGTTTAACGCATACGTTAGGCTTGTTACTATGTCGCAGGGAAAGAGGACGAAAGAGAGAGAGAGAGAGAGAGAAACGTTACCTTATAAATTCGTTGATGCGTTATACGTTAAACGCGTAGATCCACTTAGGACGATGACAAAGCGTAGTTAACGGAAAACACGTGAATCGGTCGGTTTCGTGGCACGAAAGGCACGTGGATTGACACGGATTTACACTGTTTAGTCCTTTGCGGTCGATGCCGCCACAGTGCGCACAGGCGGCATTCGCGCACTTTGGAAAATTACAAAATTACAGAAATTAAAAACGTATGTATTCATGTTCCTCCGACTAGCTGGTACTCCCATCAGAGAAATTTGCCGACCGCAAAGGGTTAGTCTGCAAACTCTGTTGGCTACTTAATTTTTTTAACACATCCCCTAACGAAAGGCTTGCTTAATTGTTTTCTAATAAACGGGTGAAACTTCAAACGAGAAAGAGAAAACACGTAGCATCGCGCGGAAACAGAGATCGCATGAAAATCACTCAACTCCCTGTTTGCATCTACCCGACTTCGATTCTCGCGACATTTATCAGCGGAAACATGTCGATACGGGCAAGTAGACGACAAAGTTTGATCAATAAGAACACCTGCCTAATGCCAGCGATACGACGCCGGTAACAGGCCACTTTCTTCCCTCGCGGCACATCGCGATGTAATTTCTGAAGTCGAAGAATCTCGCGGCCTGCATGCAGTCGTTGCACCCGCGCAATTGCAGCTTGCTCGAATTTATCCAAGGCACGCCAATTAGACCCATTGATTTTCTCGAATTCAGTTTCTTTGGCTCAGTTTGGGAACGTTGGAACAATTCACGCTGCCTCCTATCAATGAGTTTCATTGGCAGTGGAATCGTATAAAAATGCAGAAACCTGAAGTTTTCAATTCAATTATATTGTAGTAAATTGACGTGAACGTGAAAAATTAATTATTATAATGGATTTTGTCTTATACCGCATTCATAACCACCGTACATACGTGCACATACGTTTCCCAACTCACTAATCCATGATTAAGAAAAATCAAGACTATATCGTATTTAGGTGTGCTCAACTTTGCGCTTATTTTATCACACAACATTTGATGCGTATCATGAACCCGCAAGAGCGGCTTATGTAATTTCAATGCAACTTTCTGGCTTTCAGATGTTCCAGGGAAAATCGCCGACGACGTGGGCACGCTGACACAGAAATTATTCCCAGGACACCTCGATTAGCTTCGTCCACGCGCTGCGTTAGTCGTACCTCCGATGACAGCTGTTCTTATTTCCCGGGAACGCGTTAATCGCGCGTATCGATAACGATCTCGAGGGAATAATAGGTCCTTCCGCTCTTTCCACCCTCATGGCATTTTCGTTTTTCGAATGGAAAGGAATCTCGAGGTGTACTGATACGTGCACGAGCGTGGCTTGGTGCCATCAATATGCCGTATGCACCGTACAACCCAGTAGGGCCCAGATGGCAAGCGTTGGATCCCTTGCTTAAATTTTAACCGCGATACACCACTGCGCTCTGCTCTGCCCGCTGCCTTTCCTTTCCTCCCGGTGCCACCTGCTCTACACGCCGGTGCTATTCCTTAAATGCCTCGGCTTCGGAAATGTAAACACCCTGCGCGCCCGTGAACCATTCGATTATGAATATATCTCTGTCATTTTCAGAAGTACGCCGGTGACCGAACGTGTATCTGCTATAGAAACGTGCTGGAAAAACTGTGCCGAGATTTCTTGGGGGATAAGGCATTTTTGTGTTCGTAGAAGGACGGTGAGTGCGTCTGAGTTGTTGATGATATTATGTTCAAAGTGGAGTAAGCATAATATGCACCATGGTGATTGAAGTATGTATCGGTAATTTTATGTTGTAGTAATTTAATGTATCCGGAGTTGCTCGGGCTGCTTAGATTTGCTGGTAACGACGAAAGTGGTCTTTTTGTAAGTAAAAATCCGCCATTTTTATTGTGTTGTATTGATTTACGTTACAATATAAGTTTACATTTAATTTTTTTTAGTTTCTTAACTTAAGCCGCTTTCTAATCACGGGCACACATGTATATAGACAGATGCCGTAATTTATGGTATAGGTACAACTCATTGTCATTATTCGATTTTAGGGAACGGTAAGCCTTAGCCGATGCTACTGTGCCAAATCTGTCCTCTCCACGGCGGTTAAATTTCAACGTGGAACTTCTGCATTAGCAAGAGCCCGGTGACCCCGAAATAACGAATTTTTCCTCCTCCTTCAAGAAGTAGCACCCCATATTTTCTGAATGCACTTATTCTACCGGTACTACCCATGGGGTAGATCGTGTGACGATCTTTTCCCCCGTCCGGGGGAAAAAACGGCCCGTGCGAAAAAGTGTGTATTGAATTGCAGCGAGCGAGCGGAGAGCGCATTTGAAAACGATCGTTTCGTTCCGAGGCGACGTTACAGTTTGGGACGGGTTTGAAAAGATCTTTGTTCGTCGAGGAAGTGGGTCCGCTCCACACCGGCGATCGTTCGTGTGTACGTGCGCCGAGTATGTGTGACGACTATGTCGCGCACCAGCCGGAAGTCGAATGTATATAATGTTTCTGGGTGCGCCACGACAAAGCTATTTTTCGCTTCACTGACAAATAAAAACAATGTAATGATTAAGTGCAACTACGCGCGGATTGTATGTTCTTGGCCGTATTAGAAAACGAGATACGTTTTTTTTTATTCCAAACGATGCTTTGTCTAAAGTACAAGCATTTGCACACGAAACGGAGTGACGAGCGGCGGCTCTCTAAATTCATTGTTAGTACACGAAATAATTGCATGCGTCTATTGTGTGGAAGCGAGAAATAGTTTTCTCATTTCGCGCCTTCCACCGCATCCGTTCGTTTGCTCGATTACAATTTTACATTTTTAGTGCAAGCAGAGGGTTCAAATCTTTGCTACGAAGCAGGTTGCTGTAATCCGTTGTCGGTCAACCGGATAGTCGTGGTCGATAATTTTTCATTATCGTTGTTCGACACTCTAGGTGAGTTTGATATCGACTGCAGCGTGATCTAATTCCCGGCAAGGTGCGCGGGACCTGTCAAGAAATAGGTTACGGACGTTACGGACCTTTCACTTTTGAATACGGGCATCCGATCTCCGGCACGATGCCGCAGCTAGAAAGTGTTCCCATTTTTCGGCGTACTATGATTGCAAAGGAACCACTTCACTCAGCGGCACGTTTTTTGAGTGCCACGACAAACTTGTACGTGCAGCAACAACGGCGATTGTGCAATTGTTATGCAGTTGAGCAAACATAAGTGACAGACAATACTGCAGAGGTAGACTAGAGTGAGATTTTGTTGTTTCTCCAACAATGCTGCACTGACAAAGTATTATTCCACGTCACCAGTATACCTTTATACATCTTCTCACTCCCCATCATTCGTTCCGTGACTAATACTTCGTTTTACACATGATAAAAGTAGTCTCGACTTTGTAAGTGTGGGTGTTGAACTCTGTGATGAAAGTGAATTAGAACATAAGAATATTTTGAAGAACGAAAGTGTAGTGATATTTTATGATGGGACAAGAGGCAAAGATAGATAAGAGGAAGGATGGTATGGTGACGGTGGTGTTCATTTCCCTACTTTTGGACTTGTTGGCTTTTACCATGATATTACCGCTATTGCCTGCTTTGTTGGATCATTATAAGGAAGTAGAGAATGACAGTGGTCTATATTTTATAATTTTACAACGTATTAGGAATATACAAGTATTTCTCAATGCCCCTGAGAAGATCAGCACTGTGCTTTATGGAGGTTGGTATAATTACAGTGCTTGTGAAACGAGACTCCATTTAAAACAGATAGTTATGTTTATTTTATTATTTCAGGTTTGCTGGGATCATTGTATTCATTTTTACAATTTCTGGCATCACCTATTATCGGAGCATTGTCTGATGTCTATGGCAGGAAGCCTTTGATGCTGCTCTGTTTAACAGGAGTTGCAATGTCATATTTATTATGGGCTCTCTCAGCAAGCTTTACCATCTTCGTTTTGGCAAGAATTGTGGGTGGTATAAGTAAGGGCAATATTAGTCTGTCAATGGCAATCATCAGTGATGTAACTTGTCCCAAAACGAGAGGGAGAGCAATGGTATTAACTTTATTTATAAAATAATGCTTTATACAGCACTGATATGGGAAGATGAAGTTCTCTGATAATGTCATGCTTTTAGGCATTAGTTGGAATAGCATTTTCAGTAGGTTTTGTTGTGGGACCAATGATAGGGGCATTCTTCGCTTGGCTTTCAAGTGGAAACAGAGAAGGTACCTGGTATGCATCTTCAGCTCTGTTTGCCATGTTCCTTGCTGTCAGTGATTTGTTGTATATTGGGTGCAACTTAAAGGAGACTCTCTCACCAAAGTACAGAGCAACAAATGTAATTATCGAAATGTCTACTGTTACCACTTATATCAATCCTGTGGACATTTTTCGATTCAACGGCGTATCTGGATTAAACGCAAAGGGTAAATTACCCAACCCACATTTTTACGTCCAATGCACTGTTCATAATCTGTTCCTGTATTATAACGTGTCTCTGTTATTCTAGATAAGCGGAACCTGGTAATACTAGGACGTGTGTACTTTTTATACTTATTTATCTATAGTGGACTGGAATTTACGCTGACGTTTTTAACTCATTACGCGTTTGGATTCACGAGTATGCAGCAAGGATGGATGTTTCTTGGAATTGGTTTGATAATGGCGACTTTACAGGGTACCTGGGTGCGATCAATTCCGCCGCAAAAAACGAAAACCATCAGTGAATTGGTAAATTCATTTTCGCATTTTGTAATCGCTTTTTATGCTCAAAGCATCTTACGTTTAGACTTAATCCTTTCAGGGTCTGTGGCTAATAATTCCTGCATTTGTTTGCATTGCTATCGCGAACGATGTACCAACGTTATGCTTCGGCATATTTTTATTTGCCGTCTGTAAGTCAATTGAATCGGTTTAATTATATAAATCGTATCAAATAATATTTTATAATTATTTGGGATTATTTTATGTTAAGCCACTGCCATGGTGGTGACGTGCATGATGACCTTGGTCACCCGAATCGGTCCCGAAAATCAAAAGGGGACCATAACAGGCATATTCCGCTCTTTGGGAGCGTTAGCTCGTGCATGTGGACCAATTGTAGCCTCAACAGGTAACCTGCGAAAATTTCGCAATGCATTACGATCGTTTTCTTAACGTGCGTATCGTTTTTCAGCTTTCTGGTGCATTGGCAGTACATCGACGTACTTAATCGGCGCCCTCTGCCTATCATTGCCGCCTCTTATACTTCGAAAAGTGTGTCCCTTGTAAGAGGTTTTATTCGACTCTATATCATAGTGAGTTCTGTCGCGCAACAGACTATTGTGCCGAGGAGGATCAATGTGCTTCCCGCGACGGTACCTTTGTCAGTATTCGTAACATGCTTAACAAGTGCCTCGAAACGCTATTTTGTAAACGGTATTTTTTATTTATACACGATACCTTACTTTTACTATTGAAAGTATTTTTACAATAAGAGATGCGATGTGCAATATATGTATGTTTTGATCTAAAGCTATGCGCAACGTTTACTTTCCACAGATCCGTTCGTGCTTCTAAACTAAATTTTCGCTCCCATAGTTGCGGTTTGATTAATGCTATCTTTAATGAGTCAACTCTACAAGCCGCATTCTTCGTTATTACCTCCACGCCGTGACATTGTCCCTTTTCTCTTGTTTACGGAAATACCCCGACTCACGTGGATCTCCCACCGGCAATAAGGTACGTGCTGAGAAAAGTGTATGCAAAGTTCAAATCATTTCGCCCCTCCACCCCTACTCCGATTCACCTTCGTCCATGGTCCCGGACAACAAGATTCATAGACGCCTAAGACACATCCCATGAATCGGCGAAATATCTGAAATTGAACTCTGGAACAGTTCCATATTTTCGAGCACGAAACTGCCTCGATCAGAGTCTCAACGTGCAAGCAGAACAACTCGCCGACTCCTTCATCATCCTCAAGACCACTCAAGACCATGTCCATCATCATCGCGCGCAAGCGCAACGGCGTTGGTGTCCGATCACGTGACGCATCCCTCTCGCACCCCCCGCGCTCCATGTACGGTATCTAATTCTTGGAATTCCTCCGTGCCGCGCGGTACTCCGCCGTCGTCCGCGATGGGAGTAGCTTGAGAAGGGGGGTAAGACTTATTGATGAGACTCGTGCGCGCTGCTCCGGCGACCGGGCATCCAGTTACCAGTCGATTCACTGCATTCACTGGCAACCGTCGACTCCCCGTCACCGGGCACCACGATAGCGGGCGAGCGAGTTTCAGCAGTTCGGACGGCGGGCGAGGAGTTGATTTCTTTCCTGGTGGGTGAAGCGATTGATGAAGACGAGCGCGCGCGCTCGCTACCCAACACCGGGCATTGGGTTTCGAGGGGACTCGAAGTCAGTTGGTTGGTTCTCGCCGATCGGCTCGGTTTGTTTATCAGGGTATAAGTGCGGGATCGTGGGCGAGATTGTAGAGAGGGGGAGGGGCAGTTTCCGGGTGGCTTGTCTTCGGACCCAGAGGCAGGTGAGCGGATTTTCGGCAAGAGATCTTTCTTTATCTTCTCCCCCGCTACTCCCTCCATCGCTTCATGCCCCTCCCGCTTATCTATTTACGCATTATCGAAGTATGTATGTGTACGTCACCCGACGACGACGACGACGACGACGACAACGGTGACGGAACTTCGCTTCGCGCTGCTCTGCACTTCTCCGATGTTCGCGGTGCACTCTTCGAGAGACAGTTAGTATTGGAGTTACGAGCCCTCGTGTAGGGTTTCGAGCGCGGCCGATTCGAGATTGAGCTTTGCGTGTGCCGATTGGAGCTATCGGTGCGCGATCGTTCGGTTTCGTTATGTTCAGATATGCGCTGCGATATCGATAGTCGGCGCGCGATCTTTGCACTTCTGATCGTACAGTGCACGCGGTCGACGATGTTTTTTTGCACACTGTTGCGTAGTTCGGATTTTGTTTGAGTAGACGAGACCTGCGTTTTATGTTTTTGTGTTTTTACAAATATAGGTTATGTTGTGTGTGTTTTGTAATTATGATCAATTCAGATCAATTGTAATGGTGCTATTGTTTTGTTTCCTTGTACGTGGTCCGCATATGAATTCTGGTTTTGGATTCTTGTACAAGGGTTTGTTGTATTAAGGTGTTGTGTTTTATGCGTTTCTTAAGGTCCAAGGATATCAAATAGAACCTGAAACATGTCGCTGTGGGCAAAGGCACAACAACTGCCCCCAGAGGCAATGCAACAAGTACGTTCTGTTTATGGAGAACATTTTCCCATTGAAGTTAGGCACTTTCTGTCATCATGGATTGAGGAAAAGATGTGGTAAGACCACAGCTCATCTAAAAACACCATTCAGTATACAAGTCGACTGAGCTTCTTAATATTATGAAATTTTTATAGGAACGACATAGAACCTGATAATCCACAGTATGAGCAATACATTGCAAACCTTGTTGTGGCACTCATACAAGAATTGGAGTCAAAAGCAGCCTCCTTAAATACAGAAGATCTATTCTTAACAAAATTAAAATTAGTGGAGGCTGCCAAAATGTTCCGTGTAAGTTCATCAGCATTAATAGGTTTTCCTGAAATACTGATTTGGGCACGTAGATTTACTGGTTTCATTGATTTTAGCAACGATACAGTCAAAACCCTGGAACGCTGTTTAGAATAATTAGGCACTGTCTAGGCACAGAAATGAAACTGGTTGCACAGGTTGAGAACTTAGGTGGAACACTGATGAATATGGCTGGAGGAAGAGTAGGACTGATGGTAGGAGATGCAGTGGCAGAAATAGCTCAACAAGTTGAGGCAGTACGAAGACGGACGCAGGAGACTGGAGAAGATTTGAGGAAAATGGAACAAGAACAGGAAGCATTTGCCATTAGTTACCACGAATGTACCAAGTTAAATGCCCATCTTCAGCATCTTGCCACTCAGCCACAAAGCCAACAAAGTCTAGACGTGGAGAAGAAGATCAGGAGGCAAAAGGAGCAACAGGAACAATTGTTAAACCACAAAGCCGCTGGTTTGATGCAACTACGTTTAACGTTGGTCGACAAATTAAAAGAAACCATCGCCAGGTTGAACAGTTTGCAGTCCAGAGTGCTTGACGACGAACTCATTAGATGGAAGAGGGACCAGCAGTTGGCTGGGAACGGTGCCCTTTTTAACAACAATCTAGACTCTATTCAGGAATGGTGCGAAAGCTTGGCGGAATTAATCTGGTTGAATCGACAACAGATTAAGGAGACTGAGCTGCTTAAACAAAAATTAGCGCTCGACCCACCTGGCATGCAAGACATACTCCCCACACTGAATTCACAGATTACTCAGCTGCTTAGTTCGTTGGTCACAAGCACGTTCATTATCGAGAAACAGCCGCCACAAGTCATGAAAACTAACACACGCTTTACGAGTACTGTACGATTGTTGGTGGGTGGCAAGTTGAACGTTCACATGACACCGCCACAGGTGAAAGTGAGCATAATTAGCGAGGCCCAAGCCAACGGATTACTGAAAAATAATCGTGATAAAATAACTAAAAATGGAGAGGCCAGCGGTGAGATTCTGAACAATACCGGAACCATGGAATACCATCAGGTAAATGAAAATAGTCAACAATCCTCTGCCTCAGTATTTCCCAACTTAACATACAAAGCTACAGGCAGTCTTCGACATTTGTACACTAATCTAGTTATTTCCGTAAAGCTGACAATGCTGATGCATTGGCATCAGGAATAAAAAAATGGCATAATCTATTCTTTGCATCCATAAGATTGTACAAATTTTATTTTTCAGCACTGCGTATCTTCCTTAAGCAATAAATCTAATTTTCGGTTTTGCCACATTGAACTGTCGTACATTTTTGTACATTTTCCCAGGAATGAAGTATGAAAGTTGTTGACCTTTATTAACCGCACATCCCAATACAAGCAGACGTTTCATTACTTTTTCAGGCAACGAGACAACTGTCCGTGAGCTTCCGCAACATGCAGCTGAAGAAGATCAAGAGAGCCGAGAAAAAGGGAACGGAGTCCGTGATGGATGAGAAGTTCTCGCTCCTGTTTCAGTCGCAGTTTAATGTGGGCGGTGGTGAACTCGTGTTTCAAGTGTGGACCCTAAGCTTACCGGTTGTAGTGATCGTGCACGGGAACCAAGAACCGCACGCGTGGGCGACGGTTACCTGGGACAATGCCTTCGCAGAGCCCGGAAGAGTGCCATTCGCAGTACCTGACAAAGTTCCCTGGGTCCAAGTCGCGGAGGCTTTAAACGTGAAATTTCGGTCGGCGACGGGCCGATGTCTGACAGAGGATAATCTGAGATTTTTAGCAGAGAAAGCTTTTCGCGGCGGAAACGCTGGACAAGATCATTCGAACTTGCTTCTGAGCTGGGCCCAATTCTGCAAGGAACCGTTGCCAGAGAGGAACTTCACTTTTTGGGAGTGGTTCTACGCGGTCATGAAGCTCACGAGGGAACACCTTAGAGGACCATGGATAGACGGGTATATTTTAGGATTCGTTAGGAAGAAGCAGGCGGAGGAAATGCTGGCGAGTTGCGCGTCGGGGACATTCCTGATGAGATTTTCGGATTCTGAGCTTGGTGGAGTGACCATCGCTTGGGTTGGAGGTATCTGATCATAGTTTGAATTGCTTTGACTATGCGAAATATCGTATACCACGTGCCGTTTACCGATTTTCAGAACAATCCGAAGTCTTCATGTTACAACCGTTTACCAGCAAGGACTTCGCAATTCGTAGCCTCGCTGACCGAGTTTCAGACTTACAGCACCTGCTATACCTCTACCCAGACTTATCAAAAGCTCAGGCGTTCTCGAAGTATTATACTCCGTTCAGCGGTTAGTCGAAATTATTTTTACATTGGATCAACACGCATATATACACGCCGCGTTCGTGTACATAGGAAGTTTGCTTATTCATCGTTCCCTGTTTTTCTCATCGCAGAGAGCCAGTCCACATCGACCAATGGCTATGTAAAACCGTTATTGGTGACGCACGTGCCAGGTTGGGGTGGTCCAGGCGTAGGTGGTCAGACCCCATCGCATTCTAGTGTCGTCGGGGTCGGCAGTAGTGGACAAAGTGGCCCAGGTGGAAGTTATCCCGCTACACCGTCCACAATGTTCCAGGCACACAGTCCGGATCCATCCGTAACCCGCGACACACCTTCCGTCGCTTCCAGGTCAGTTCCCTGGATCTAAAACGTGTCGGCAAATCTTACTTTCCGTCGAGAATAACGAACGTTCTATTCTCTTCGCCTGATCAACTGCCATGGACGTAGTGAGGGGCGCGTAAAGTCTTGTCTAACCTTTTCTACTTATGCGTTTGTAACTAATTTAAATCTCGATAGCCGATGCATTTTTATACTTTACGCGTTGCTCGGTGACGTTTTCTATTAACATACCGATTGCAATCTAAACGATTGACATTCCCGGATCGCGTCGACTCTCTACGCGCCCCTGAAATCCCCCTATGCAGATACTTTGTCAGTATTCTTTTTTATACGTATCTTTTTTGTGACGAAACGATATATACAGAGGGACAGAGAGATGAGAAGGAAGAATTAACCAGGCGGTCCATTTTTGACTCAAATTGTTTTTGTACGCCCTTTTTACAGAATAATTAGGATTTTATATTAAGGTACGAGATATTGGCAGAAAGATGAGGCGAATGTTGCACGTTAAGTTATTTCGTTTAATTACGTCGATAAGAATTATTGGTCCGGATTTGGAAAGTGCTGGGTGTTTAAACAAAATACTGCTTTATAAGCATGCTCTTTACACATGACATTAAGGTACTTTGCACAGAGAGAGTAGTTGCCCATGAATGTTACTTATATTTTTTTTATTCATTATTGGCGCGCGAGCGCTTGACGTGACATTTTTTTAAACATATGGTGCTCGTATACCATGGGATCATTCCTCTTAACTTAGCTGCGTGTTATAAAAGGCTTGTACTTTCACCCAGCACTCCGTACCGATATCGACGTTAATCTGCCAGTAAGTATAAAACGTAGTAGTTTTAAAAGTTGCTTTTATTAAAGAACGAACACTTATTTATGACGTCACCTGTGTTGTTGAGAGGGTCCTGCAAGTCGGTGATAAATTTGTGCGCCCCGCACTGTTCAGATAGCGTTTATTCGTTTTGGGGAAAAGAAAACTTACAAGACTAATAAGAAGCTTTCGATGAAAAATTCTTCCTTGAGCATCGCGATTCCGTATGATAGGGTGCTTGGAGGACCTTTGTAAGCGTTGAAAACGTTAAACCGCCGAATGGAATGCCGCCAAACGTGATCACGTATTAGTATTTAGTTTAGCGCATGGAGCAGAAAGTTTTGTCGTAGCTCTGATTACGCACACGTTACATAGAGAATTCGTTAGAACTGCCAAGTAGTCTACGTACTCTCTTTGATATACGGCTTATCCAAGGCTTACGAGAATCATTCGTTGACGTGCGACATTGTACATGTTAAATTTCTTATTCTAATACACACGCACACACACACACACACACACGCGCACACTCAACACACGTTTAATGACGCGTATGCGTATCGAATACGCATACGCAACGATTTAGATGTCCACGCTGACACGGTAATCTGGCAAGTTTATTGTGCGGAATTTGCGTGAGCATATCGAACGAGAAACAAGGGGCAAAGGTCTGGAGCAAGCCGGTACAACCACATTTCGAAGCAAAAAGATTTTCCAACCCACACAAACGTGTCCATAGCTTGTAACCCACCAAAACGCAACTCCAATCACCATACTCGACAGAGCTCGACTGGCAATAGACTGCATCATTCATAGTTCACAGTCAATAGAAAGTAGTCACAAAGTATGTAATTATGTAACATGCTCGTTTAACGAACGCCGTTGTGTGTCCCGACCTTGGTCGGATAAACCTAGGATCTGTACAGTGACCGTTAATCTCAGTCAATTCTAGGGGGTGTCGTTTTTGTGGTTGCTGTTGGGTACCCCTTTGCCGCGTTGTACCGGCTATCCGGCTAATATCGGTCACACGATTGCATAGATAAAACTACCGTTCACCTTGAATACAGTAGATGAAAAAAGAAAGAAAAGAAAAGTAACGAAAATTTAGTAAGGGCAGAAGATCGTGTAATCATAACAACGCAACGCCATGCATTAACGCCGAAGGTAGTATGAATTGCGCTTTTCTTTGACCGCCTGCACCATGCGCCCGCAAGAAAGGGAACAGAAACTTTTGTCGGACGTGTTGAGGGACTTGCCAGTGATTGGGGTTGTGTTTTGATTCTGTGGTAGCCACGCTCCGGGTCTCGGCCAGTCAGGTGTTGGGCGATCAAACCCGGACATAGACTACGTGGACTTGATAAGCCACAGCGAGCTGACCTCGATCGACGATAATCTCGCCCTGGACCAATTGAATAGCTTCGGCTTCTCCGAGTTCATGCAGTCGTACAACGCCAAACCGCAATAGGTATGTCGGCCGCGAGTAATTTGTAAAACAAATTCGTTGATCGATTATATATCGCCTCAGACACACCGCCTAAGCGTCGCTATTGCTAGCTTTGATCTCCACAGACTCTCGCCTCTGGGCCTTTGCGTCTTTCCGTTCGTCAGTCGATCGGATGATTTTGTCGCCGTCGTCAATTAGCAGCATGTTGGACAGTCAAAGCTGGCGATAGGGATTGACCATGGCCGCGAAAGCCTCAAACCCTTTTACCTTCGTTTGTCTTCGATCTCTACTCATCGGCTCTTCTTCTTCGTGTGTCTTCTTTTCATCATGGATATGATCCATGCGGATGTGATCCGTCTAATTGTTATATTTAACGGGGGAGGGACTCTATGGCCGTGGTGGCATCATACTTCTAACTAAGGACAGAGAGGGAGAGAGAAAAGTGTGTAGTACTGTGCCGTTCGTGCAATGGATTTATTGACGAGATTACTGTTTTGGGAGTGCGGTGTCACCGACTGTCGCAAAGGCTTGTTGGAAGACGAACGATGAAGAAAGAAGAACCCATTAGTTTTACGTCACGTCCTTGAAGCGTCTCGGTCGATCAAGATTTTTAATTAATTCTATAGGTGGATTCTTGACGAGCGAGTCTTCACGTCGTTTGAAAGTCAATTAAGGTAGACGTTTCAATTTTTCCCGCAGTCCGGTGACATCCCGTTGCTCTTTTGACAGAAATTTTGGCGTACAACGTTCTATAATTCTTAATGATACAGCGAAAGGAAGGACGTGTCCTCTTTAAAATCACGCCGCGATTCTCTTTCCTTTTCTTTTGCGACCGGTGTGGAAATCGAATTTCATCGATCATGCAAGTGCAATATTTACCGAGATGCGATGAGTTTGTTTGCAGTTGCGTCTACGAAAGATTAGAATGATTCATAGCGATCTATTAACCGTCAATCCGCCAATACGTGCTTGTATGTACAAGTCTTACTATTATGCAGGACAAAGGTAATTTTGCATAGGAAAATGGTTAAAACTTTTGTGGCAGACGTCACTTTATTTTTCTTTACATCGAAGACAGTGACCGTATACGAAATTTTATTCTACACTCTACGACTCATTCTTTTATGCATAATCATTTTTGCCGATATACTATGAATTTCCGGATATCCTGTATATAAGTACATACACGTGCAATCAATGATGTCACTCACTCATTATCGAATACCGTAATTGACGTAACTTTATTAGAAAGTTAGTTGTACCTTAGTGTGATTAATGTTACAAAAACGGCGACAGTGTGTGCGTCGTTTTTCAATGTCCGATCAACAACGAGGAACATATATATACACACACACACAAAACATGATGTGTCGCCAGTTAGTAATATCCCGAGCAACGGGTTTTTTTCTGTATATGAAGCGCAATCGGGAAGATGGACTTTTTTAAAATTGCGTCGTCGCTTGAGCAGAGATTGTTTTTATAGGATTTTAAGTTCTATCGAGTATACCCGTATCTCGCTTTTAGCTTATATTTGCTAGGATTATGTAAAGAGGACGAGAGAAACATTGGTACAAAGGAAATCATATACGCGATATGATAATAGAGTTCTTAACCGAACGCGTAGGTGATGCATTATGCATGTAATTAACGAAGTGAAATTGCACTTTGCACACTTAAAGGGGAACGAGCGACAACGTATTGTATGAGAACTCGTCGTGTACATCATAACAGAACACACACACGCACACATATTACTCTGATGGTCCAGTGGAAACAGTTGAACTTTCGTTTTATTGTGATTTTATCTCGATTTTTGCGGGATTCCTACAATTTTCTTCTCACACCGTCGACAGCATACGTAAACACTGTACACACACACACACTCACATCCATGCGTAGTCCATTATCACGGAAGTACTTTGGCCAAATGCGACAATTGAAAAGCTGAAGAGGGATCATTACGGACTTTCAATGAGTGAAGTGCAATTAATGATTAATATGAGACGACTTATCGATCTAGAGGTCAATTGACAATAGCTTTTCAAAATAGTACAATACAGTGTATAAAATGGACAATCATCTTTATACATATAAATAGCTAGTCAAATTATGAAACGGGAGGAAATTGAGGGGGAGACAAAATAACGATCAGCGATGGGCAGCGAGAAAGGAAAAGAAAGAAAGAGAGGGAGAAAGTATATTTGTAAACATTTTTCAGTGCTTTAGTACATCAACTTTTTAGGATTTACTAGAAGAGAGCGAGGTCTTAGAACGAACTCATTCGTGGATTTATAAATATATTGTTATATTATATGATTGACGTGACCTATATAATATGTGCCTTACACTTTGGAAAATTTAGGCTCAGAAGAAGTATTTTTTATCGAGAAAGTTCCGTCGACCGAACGTGTTTTCACACGAGGCCTAAAGCCATTTTTCGTTGCTTCTGAACAAAAAAGTATATCATTTCGAAGAATATTACGAATCAGTTTTGCGGTTGACTTTTGCGTCGAATGCGAGCGAGAACTCGCGAGAGAAAACGTTCGACGGCTACATATATATATTTACATTTGTTACAAGCCTGTTTGCCGTTCTTTTTAGCGATGTAAGAGAGAGGGGACTGTTTGTGCAAAAAAAAAAAAAGAGGAATATCAAAGAATGCGAAAGAGAAATCATTTTTTCATGACAAGGCAGGCGTTTAGTTTTTAGGAGTGAGGAGAGAAAAAAGGAATATATATACGTATATATATATATATATATATATATCTATATTATTAGCCTGCATAAGTTAATTGTTCGTATATTCTAACGCTCCGCTCCCTCCCCTGTCATATATGTGTTATTGAGAAAAGAAATGAGAGGAAAAAAGAGTTACGAATTGTTCCGCATACGAGAGGAAAACCGTTAAGTGTAACACTAGGTTTTGTCCCATATTCTAGGACCGTACACGACATATTACACGCATTCAGATATACACGTTACGCACACATAACGCGATACTCAAGCCACATCCTGTTATCCCTTTATATTTATCATTGTATAATATATGGAGCCGAATATTTGGCGGGCGTATGTTATAATATTGTCTATGGATCTTTTTGTCAAAGATTAGAGTTTATTTTATTATTCCGAACAATTTTACCATCTGTAAAGAAAGAGTACGAAAGAATACGGTATACTTCTTATTCATCTTGTATACAGAGTAGTTGCTACGTAACCGTAACATAAGGCCAGCGCACACGCATATGTATGCGCAATAAAGTATGTTTTACTTCACCCAACATTGTAATCTTCATTCAATCGCCAGGATCACGCGTCCTACAACCTTATCTCCGCCTGAATAAATTATACGAGCGAGAAGGTATGTTATTGCAGAAAGTCTTTACCGAAGGAATCGTCTTTTCATTTAATCATCGAGTCAGTAAAGATCTTGAAATAAATATACATGTTGTTTCAGCGAGGTCTACAATTTATTTGTACGTCACTTACAAAGAAATAGTACCCGAAGAGGACTCGCCAAACAGGTAAATGCGTCAAAAGCGTTGAATAGTGATATACAAGATTTTCTATGCAGGTTTTGTCTGGAGATGTTAAAGTACCCATGTCACAACTACGTGGCACATGTCTGAGGCAGAGGCATGCAATTATTGCTCTCTTCGGGACAGGCGCATGTCGCTGGTGCACAATTCTCGTCAACATAGTACCCTGGCGCGGGGTAACTCATGTGATAGACGGTATCTGTGGCCAAACGATCTTGTGATGGCTGATAGCGACCTTTGTCCGCCCAGGGAGTTTCCATTCTCGGCAGTGGAGTCCATCGCTGATAGGACAACTGATTTACGGTCTCAGACTCAATCTTTGTGGTGGGTCTAATAGGGGATAAATTACGATGCATTGATATGTGCTCAGCATGTTGCTCAATGATGTTAATATATAACAGTTTCGGTGCAGCGACTTTGTAAGAGTAACTACTTCAGTTCTGATATGCTTACTGTGATGTGGTAATAGCTGTGTATATGATATACGCGGGAAAGGGTTAATAGTAGATTCTTTGAAGAATTCTTACTTGCAATATTCTACTATTGGCTTGAAATTTTGAACAGGCTCTGTGTACCCAGGTGGTACGTAAGACATATTTGTCGTGGTTTTGTCAGTTATTGGTTCCTTACAAGTCTGTATGTTGTCGCAAGGCAGCACAAGCCCAGGTTTGACGGTAGTTTTATGGAAGAAATCGCGCTTGTTTGTAGTTTCGCTCTGCATCGGTCCAACTCCTATCATCGATCGTGATTTCGGTACAATCGGTGAGCGTTTCTCGCTCCGTACAGCTTTGAAACTCATCTGAAAGTTGGCAAATTGAATGTAGTTTTAGATAGGTATGTCACGTACTTAAGTAATTATACTGTGGGCGCACGTACCTTATTAACCGTGTCTGCTATTATTTTTCCCTCAGGTATAGTGAGACAAGGACGCGGTGGTATTGCTACAACTCTGTCGCATGCCGCGGACGGTATAAAGCTTTCTTTGTAAATCGTTTTGCCCGCAAACTGCGCCCCGTAAGGTAATATGCCCGTAGGAATGGGAATAAACGGTTTCTCCATGATCGGTGGTTCGTTGTCCAGATAACTTTCCGAATAAGTAGTCTTCGCGCAAAGAGGAACCTCCGGTGGCCTTGCATAAATGAAGTACCATTTCTGTCATATGTTAAACATGTTTGAATTTCTCTCCGTACAGATACCGACATACCTGTAGGTAGGCTTCAAAGCCCACGGGTGCACTTCCTTCTGCTGAACGCAAAAGGGTTGGTAACTCAGTTTCTGCGTAGTATCGTTAACGACAGGTTGAGTGGGAGGACAGTACATCATGACCGGCTTATAATTGGCAGTAGGCTCGATGTGTCCCGGGTTCACGTATGATAGTTCAGCGGTGGTTTTTCCATCAAATCGACCATGACTGGTACGTATCTGTCCGCAGGGCACTATCAACTCGGGCTTGTCCACATATTTCGCAGCGTAATCTCGCTTTGACGTCGTGATGTTTTCCATTCGACCTTTGCCTCCCATTGATCTACATGAAAAGAGGAGAAGCCGATATAAAAAGCACGGTCATACATTAGCATCGAGGAGCACAACTGTGATTGATGAATGAATCTGGTCTCACCTAGCCTTTGGTATGATCGGCTTAGCTTTGACGATGTTGCGCACCGGTTGGTAGCTCAGATTGTTCGTAGTTTCGTTGGCAAATTTTCCCTCCGGCTTGGAAAGCGACGGAACAGGTCTGAATGGTTGGGACCTCGCCAAACGTGCGACATCTTTATCCCTGTTGAAGGACAGGACATACGTCGTGTTTGCTTCCAAAGGGTTCTGAGGTGCGCAGTAAGTTTTTTCCGGGGCGAAGGACTTTACTCGGGGCGGCTGCACGTATCGTCGAGCACACTGCGTATCAGAATATTAGTGTACTTTATGCAACGTGT
Organism: Priocnemis perturbator; assembly: GCA_963942575.1. Lineage (NCBI taxonomy): Eukaryota > Metazoa > Arthropoda > Insecta > Hymenoptera > Pompilidae > Priocnemis > Priocnemis perturbator. The sequence continues at coordinate 22,897,965 of OZ012643.1, read as the reverse complement.
AATTAGCACGCGATGATATGACGAAATATTACCTTAACGGTACACGGACATGTTATAGTTCGAGTTTGGGAGTTCCCTTTTCGAGAATTGTCCACCAGTTCCATGTTTCTCTCGGTCGAGAATATTCATCAACCAGATATTTCAACAGAAAATAGCGTTAAATGCAGTCCTCAATTGCCTCTAAGTGTAAAAGATTCATAAAATTCTAAAATTCCAGGTTACAGGTGTCAGAGCTGTGACATTTTCGAGGCCTCTCTGCAAACTGAGCAATTTTAGGCATATCTCGAAGCGAGTTCAGGTATTGTCGGTAGAATGAAATTAGCGGTACAACGTGTGGTATTGGATTGATAACAACGAAGTATATTGTAGACTCAGAAAAATAGTATTTTTGTTAAATTTCTTCAATGAAATCTGCCTCTTCCAAGCGCCTAATTCCCATGTTCGTGCCGAATTCTTTCTGCCGTACTTCAATACATTTTTAACGCTTCCTACTCCATACACAAATATCAGAACAACCTGGTTTTAACATTATATATTTACTGTATACAATATAATTGTATGAATGATATTTATATCCCAATTAAAGTAAGAGATCGTAAATACAGAATTATGCGAAGATTGTAAAAGTTGATTAAGTAAAGTTTTGCTTGCGGATGGTCAATTGAAAATAAACGTCCGGGATAAGAGGTAGGTTTCAATTGGAGCGTGAAACAATAGTTTTAAACGACAGGGGGGATACAAGGACAGAAATATAACGCGAAGTTTCTGTTGAACAGCGCACAGGACAGTTCTCTCTGTTTGACACTGACACTGACTCAAGTACTTCAGGAGAGGAGGTGGGTAAAGGCTGTCATTCTTTAACACCAGGAGAAAAAGGGACTCTTATTCTGGAAGCGCTGGGTGAATGTATCTGAGAATGAGAACAGCCTTGGTGCTCCATTTCCTTTGGCCCTGCAACAAGAGTACAATACAAAATATAAAGCCTCAGTCTGAAAAGAGCAGTAGTGTTACGTACTTTTCAACAATAACAGCAGGCATTTGAACTAGTTGCACAGGACTTTTAGAATCCTTCAGGGCCTGTTGCAAATTCAAAATTTGCCCTCGCATCACACTCATTTGCCTGTCAAAATGGTGTCGGTCGAATCCTTTGTCTTGCTGTTTGAAATAAAATCCAGCATATCGCATCTTGTACAATACAATAAAGGTACCGTTCACGATTGTCATATTATTATTCTACTAATAGGACAATTACCTTGAACAGCTGATACAAATCATCGCAAAGATCTTGTACAAAATTCTGATCGGATAGCTGTGGTAAGACTAACTCCCTCGTTATTTCGCTGAATGGATGTTTCGCTTGACTCAGCCATGCCCAGTGATAAGGGTACGCCCGCCAGGAATCAGGGTGTTTAAACGGGAAGGCCAAGCCGTTATCGATGGCGGCAATTTTTACGTCGCCCCTCTCCGTTCCGTTCTTCCCCGCATTACTGTCGTATTTAATTAACCAGTTGTCATTCCCTATATCGAAAACACATCCTTACGTTATGTCAAATAACGTTCGGTCGGCGTACTCTGGAGACAACTTTCTGTATTCCAGACACTCACCCCGATCCGTGTTTCTAATGATGTAGTCCAAAATGACTAAGCGCTCGAATTGCAACTGAAATTCGCGACTAAGGTGCAAAGGCAATGGTTCGCTTTCCCATCGTCTCAACCAGTAATCTGCATCTTTGTAGCCCTCGACGAACACTTGAAACGAACCGACTTTTGGTGGCAAACCTATGCGGTGGAAGTGTGAGCCAACCGTTGGAAATTGATCCATAATGGCTTGCTTCATGCGTGCCTTTTGTCGGTCTAAACGCGGATAGTTAAAGGTTTTACTGACGAGCTTTACTACTCTAGTGTTGGGCACAATGCCAAGGCCTAATTTGCGATCAACTAAACTGGCTCCTGCCTCGCTGAGGTATCCCTGGTTTGGGATTAGACAGCTTCGGCCAAAACAGCACGGACAACATAGCTTGTGCATCCATTTCGTCCACTTGGGGTTTAACCTTCCGTATGGCTCCTCATCCTTAGGCTTAAACACTCCTATCACCTTTTGCTTTAGGTATGAAAAAGAAAAATCTTGCTCAGTTTCACGTTCCATATCAATTTTCAACAAGACTTTAGTGAGATATATATTACCCCGGCTGGATTTTTTACAAAATAACTCCCACTGGATCCCTGATATATCCTCTCAGGAAAGATCCCATTGTCTATCGCACATTCTGCCTGCCATACCAATTCAGAAAACTGTGGGTCATCTGTAAAAACAAGCACCAAAACCAGAGTAGTACTTGAACTCTGTACACTGTCCCTAATAACCATTCGCCATCACGCATACAAATCGCTTACATCAGAATAAGTCTTACATAATAAAACATAGCTAAACTCAGTCTCAATTATTGCTAGAACTACTCAAATCCAGCAAAATCCAAATGCAGTCAGTCTTAAGCCCGGCCAACCATAAAACCACCTTATACATTGATGACAACAAACTTAACATCCCCAACCCCAATAAATAAGCAAACCAAGAGCACGCACCCGGAAACCTATTGAAGGTTACATCGAGTTCGAGCCGACCGAGGAGAGGCTGGCTCTCCCGGTCAATTCCAGGGGAATCAATGGCTATGATTTGCTCGCTGCCCAGGCCAGGAACAAACTCGACGTCCGGCAGGAGTTCCGAGGACTCGTCGTTGGCCGGTAAACAGTTATTGGTTGTGATCGACAGATCAACCAGCGCATCGGTCTCGAGCAGAGCGGCTGCCGCTGGAGCGGGGGTGGTGTTGGTATTGTTCTGACTGTGATATTCTCGATAAGGCACGTGCAATTGCCGTTGTTCGGAGTCGCTCATTACAGCCGAATCCTTACGTCGTCCGGCGTAGACTCGGGTTTACTCGGTTATACGTCTCTCGTATCAGTGTGCCTGTATGTGTGCTCGTGTGTCGTAATTAACAGAAGTTGAGTCCTATCTGTTTTGCCACATTACTACTGCACCACCTGTCAGTGACGCACCACGGGATCGTGATATCGTGACACCTGAGTACTGTCAGGCATGGGAGCCAACAACGCGCACACTATTATTATTATCCCGATGCGTCATCCGCTTACGGGGTTCTTTGCGAATATCATTTGCATACGCGCGTACACTGGCCGGGCCTGACGGTCATCGGGGGGGCACACACTTCGCAATGGACCTGATACGTCGCTCGATTTGAATTGACCAATTAACCAAAATTCGATCCGTCATCCCAGCAGACGATATCAGCTGATGGAATTACCGCCATACTACCAACCTGGTGCGTTCGCATGGCGCCGAGAAGGCGGAACGGTGGAAGGCGGAAGGGGTCTCATTTCCTTTGCGGTCGCCTTGTGGTCTCGCCCAGTGGTGCCCAGTGCCAGCATATCTCATTTCGGGCTCCATCGAAGCTTGCACTCTTGCACACTTGCCGAGGCTTCCCACTTAGCACTCGTAGACCTTATGTATATATACATGGACTGCACGCTCGGGCAAGAGATGAAGACAACATGGGAAGGACGGAAGATGTCGTTTCTCTCTGTCTCTCCTTTGCAGCGTAGCACATGTCGGAATGGGGGTATTGCGTAGATCCGCACATTTATAATGAAAAATAGGCCCTTAAAACGCTAAAAAGCTATTTGTTCAGTGTTCATTTTCAAAGAAAAATTTGAATTTTCCGTCGTGAGAATTAATACTAAATTCAACGAATGACGTCTTTCAATTTAGCACAAGTCGCGTATCCAACCATATATGTATCCAGTCGATTCGTTGACGCTCTCAAAAGAACGAATTGCTAGCTATTCATTTCGATAAGAGTTCAGCTGCAGGAGAGTTTTACAGTTCTTCTTATATTGCAGTGCCTCTTTGAGATGTTGCTCCGTCGGTGGTCCTTGCGAACTGAAAGTCTGCAAATTCTTAACGGCGCGTTTTTATACCAATCGGCGTAGCATAGTCGACCAATCACAGCGCTTGATTTTTCTTACCGGCGCATTGAAGTGCTGTGATTGGTGGACATCGGTATACCGATTAGGTATAAATATTGCTGACAAATGCTGCAAGCGGTTTCTTTCATCGACGACCACCTATTGAGCAACATCGTGGATCAGCTCTGTAGAACCAACAGGAAGAGTTTGTTGGATGGAATCAATCGTTCTGATCTGTGCACACCGGAACACCAGCGCTCATTTTATGGAATGTTGGCATCATTCGTTCTTTTAAGAACGGTCAACGAAGCAGCTCCTTCGACCAACTATACGGCATCATAAGCAGTTCTCTGCAACAAGCTCGGAGTTTACAGTACGAGAAAATTCGTTCTTTTCAGAACGGTCAACGAAGCAGAATCTTGGACCAGTGACACAAACTCGGAATTTATGCAGTATGAGAAAATTCGTTCTTTTCAGAACGGTCAACAAAGCAGAATCTTGGAACAGTGACACAAAAGCAACTCTTGCAACAAACTCGGAATTTACAGTGCGAGAAAAATCGTTCTTTTAAGAACTGTCAACGAAGCAGCCCTTGACACCAGCTATACAGCATCAGAAGCAATTCTCTTGCACGTGAACTATCAGTTTGCAGTACATAAGAGACAATTCGTTCTTTTAAGAACGGCCAACGAAGCAGCATCATGTACGAACCCACATAACCTTTTATTCGCATCAATGTTATTGTTGCCGAATTATTGAGATCGGCCAAGTGGAAAGACGACATCAGCAGCCAATCAGATGCCGGCCAATCAGGTTGCTTCATTTTATCTCGAAGTGCACCCTGAGCATCGGTCCTGCGCAGTTCCCTTTGTGCATCGGCAGTATGTGCATCGTAGCAGGTGAGCTCCCACAATTCGTACATTTTAATTATAATTATTTTTGTTCCGTCATCTAAATTTATTACTGACACGTAACTTGAGCAAAGAGCAACACTTACATGCAAATGTTTCTACTCAATGATGCATATTAATCGAAATATTCGACTCTGATTCCAGGCACTCTTGGCACTCGGGGACGACAAGAGCATGCCGTGGCACGAAATCCCGATTTTGGCAGATTTGACGTCGATTTTGGTGAGTCACACAGTATTTGATACAACGATTAGGTGTTAGGATCGGGTGGACAACTGATTCAGTATAAATTTCGGGTTTCCTCGATGTATTTTGAGCTAGAAATGCAAATATTGACATTTTCTATTCTGTAGCCTGAACGCCATGCATATTGAGTAATCGACCTGTTTGAATTTTCGACCGTAGTGCAGCAACTCGCCGCGATGGCGCTTTCTAGAATCGAACTCGCAACTCGAATATACACATGTACTGGCTAAAGTAGGAAAACGTGATTGCTTACATATAGGCAGAAAATATTCAGTACTTGTGTATTATTGTAAAAATTAATTTTGCTAACATTATTTTTGCTAATATAATTTCATAGTTGTGGCTACAAACCGCGTATTTCGTTCCGTATAAGAGGTCAATTATTCTGTAATTTTAACTTTCTCACATATTGGAAGAAGTCAAAGATTATGAAATCAATTGTCCCATCAGCATTTCCTTTGCATAATTTGTTCATTTTACTTAATCAAGGTCTGTTTTCTGTTTCAGGGATTAATATAACGATTTGTAATTAATAAGAGGATATTATTATGGTCTCCCTCACCGTTTCTTACAAAATGTTGTGGCCGCGTGCAATGCGGTTTACAGTCAGTGCTTGATTACGAAGTTATTTATCCCCATTCTAGCCGAATTGGCTATTTGCGAAAACTTCATCCCTTTGCAGAGTAATATATATAGAGTCACGCGTACTAGAATCAATATTGTTCGATAGTCATATTCCAAACTTTTTGGTCGCGAAGCAGAGTCAGTGTTGTTCGATTATTATATTATTGCAAAATAAAGTATTTATCGAAACTAGAGTCAGTGATTGTAGGATTTAGTGACCGCGTGCAATGCGGTTTAGAGTCACTCATTGATAACGAAATGTTTATTCCCTGTTGAAGCTGTATGGGCTCTTTGCAATAACTTAATCCCTTTGGAAAATAATGTAGAGTCACGCGAACTAGAGTCATTATTGTATGATAATAATATTTCACATTTTTTAGTCGCGAATTAGTCAGTGTTGTTCGATTATTGTATTATTGATTAATAATATTTTTATTATATTCTAAATTATTTATCGGAAGTAGAGTCAGTGATCGCAGAATAAATTTCTGTGTCTCAACAGTTACACAAATGCACGCGTTGCTCTTGCGTTTTGCAAGGTACGTTCAACATCAATTTATTAATTTCTTATTTCAATCTCTAATCTTATTCGTTAACATGATTATAAGAATTTAGTATTAGCATTGCAATGATTTATTTTGATATGCGGAAATTCGCAATTTATAGTGATTCACTATTCTACATGTTCACCTTAGAATTGATCCAATATTAATATGTTACAGAGCACGATTTTATACAGCACTCGACATTCGACTGAGCAACAAAAACATGACAAAGATGCCTGAGCCAAGCAGCCAAATTCATAGTCTGAGGGTCGAGGGTCCATTATTGCAGCGTGTTCCTGTGGTATGCAGACAAGCCAGCACTGGTGAGTGAAATTTTAAAGTCCCTCCAGTCACTCAATCATGTCGTAGGGCGAATGGTCCGAAGCTACACGGGTGAATGGTTGTAATTATTCCTCAGAAATTGTAATGAAGAGCACAGTGACCATAGTTAAACTCCGAGGAGTTTACCTATGAGTGGTATTTTGTTAGGCTCGTATGTATGTATTGAGAGTAGGATAGGTCTCCCTTGCTCATAGCATGTTCCATTTTCATATCAAGGTCCTCGATCGGGATAATAATTTAACAAAGTTAATTAATTGTAAATAAACGAGTCAATAATTAGTTGCAAAGTCATAATTAAAGTTTCATATACTTTCTATATATTATTTTACGCACTACTGTTTCTGGTTATAGATTTCTCTATAATCAGAAACGATTTCATTTTTGTAATTCGATTTTGTTCAAAAGAGCAAGAAGACGCTTCGCGACGAGTAGTACCTGTTTTTGGAAAGATGCACTACTATATTACAAATTAGTTTCTTTAGAACAGAGTCTGTCCGAAAACAGGTCGCTCGAGGTTAATCATGCCTTTCTTTCAGGTCAATTTTGTTAAAAAATTATTCAAATATATTTTAAAGTTCAAGTTGAGAAATTGTTTAATAATCGTCAAAGTCCAAGTATAGTAGAGTTTCATGCATGCCCAGTCTTTGTTTTTGAAATGAGAAACATTAGTATATTTACATATATAGAGTTCATATACTCACTAATTAAATTACATTTTCTTGAAAGATTTTGAATGACATATAAGATGATATATATATTAGCCCGCATACGTATAGTACAAATTATATATTTACTAATCTTAGATCAGGATGTTTTCAGCAACACGGTTGGTACACACTTTCTTGGCCGTGCTCATTATTTTAAGTCTGAACCCATTCATGCGCCCAGGTGTTGCATGGGTGGATCAGACTGGTGAGCACGGATATGGTTATTGAAATTTACTAATTTGTACTAGCGACTGTCGATGTGTTTAGTGACCACCAACATGCTATCCATTGTGTGTTGTATGAATGGTAGTGTTTATGGATTGCATGTCGGGTAAGCAAACATATATATTGAATTCTCATGACATTCAAGTAATTCTCTTCATGATTGATTTCATACGAAATCACCGTGATTGCTACTCAATTTTTGTAGTAGTAGATGATCACGTTTAATTTAAATACCACGCAATACGTTTTACAAACTGTACAGCATTTGCCTGTACAGTAAAATGAAGTAGTCAGAGTCGCGATCGCGTCTAACTTGCATGGTCACTGGCCTTTGGCAGTCGATTTCAGGAAATGGTACGTAAAGTAGTGAAATGAATGATGATGTGCGCTGAGTTCGGGTGTCGGAGACGTCCCGGGACGTACTCTCTAGAAATAGGCCTTTGCACCCGGGCGGAATGTGTGAGAATCCGGGAGTGAGTGTGTTGGTGCGATTGCTTTGCATTTTTAATTATAGGAATTAGGAAGGCAGGTAGCATACTTCTGTGTGAATGATAATGTTTAAGTAGGAAGGGCCAGCGGAAGCTATCACTTTTCTCTCACGAATACTGGTTAGGCGTTCAAGTGATATGTCTTTACCTGGGATTCATTTGACTATTGCAACCACAATATTTTGATCGCGATCTTACTTGTCTTAATAACTATAAGTTTATAATCATATTATCTATTTATATTACTTATCAAAATGCTCTATTTTTAACTTTGTGATCTATTTCTCCTCATATTAATAATCATTAATTATAACTTACCAATGATACCTCACGTAGCAACATTCTTATCTTATAAAAGTCGTGTATTTAATACCCGTCGTAGAGTTTGGTTGCAACTGTCATTTGCTATACTTAATGTTATTATATATTTTTAAGTAGAAATACGTAATCATTGCACAAACGAAGTGATACCTCATCGTACTGTTGGGTCCGTTGAGTTTCGTACGAAAGTATTTGGTATCATGCTATACGTCTAAACAATACTTCTCACAGTACGACTGAGGTTTACTTCATTACACATACGATTTACGTATTTCGAACTGATTGGGATTTTCGGTTAAATGTGCACGTTTATGAGCAGTTTGTAACTTTATCTTTATATCAAGACGCGCAAAAAGTAAGCATTTATATGTTTTCCTTTTTACGCAAAATGTTATATTACCACTTTCTACGTCTAAGTTTCTGTATTAAAAATGCCTGCGTGCTAGCTATTGTTCGCACATTTCTCATTCATATTCATACATTGAGATATCGGTATAATTTTCGAAAGTTTATTGTATTTGTTTATTGAATCCCAATCGGTGAGGGCTTGCCTACGCATGTCCGAAAAATGAAGAGACTATTTTGACATAGTCGAAGCGGCCCGGGGAAGAGGGCCTTCGTCGTTGGATTAGTATACCACTTTGTCACTGTGCTCGATCATTATTAGGTGTTGCACATGTAACTTATAGCAGTTACATCTGTAAATGAAAAATATAAAAATACTGCCATGATTAACTCTTTTTGTTTTGTGAATCTTATCAAATGCAAACTATATAAAAGTAAAGAAAATATTTGTTCTTGAATTTGTTTGAGGATTTACAGATCGTAGATAACATATTTGCCATTGTTTTTTATAAATGTAAAAAATTCATTTTTATACGCTCGAAGCTCTTCTTTATAAATTTAGTTTACTATGAGTTATAATATACATTTATATTCTGTAATGACGAGTTAATCGTGGGCAATTTATTTCACCCTTATGTATTTTCAGGAGTTGCTGATATATAAGCTTGAGAAATGACATTGCGCCGCCTTGATAAATCGTTAATTTGTTACATTATTTCCTATATTCATGTTCATGAAATACGGATTAATAAGCTGATTATTGTCGAATTATTATGGCTGGCATCCATTGTCTGAAAATTTACGAATTTGGGTGGGATATGAAAATTGACGTTTTTCTTTTATTTAAAGCAACGATTTTTCTGGTTGCTTTTTTTTGATTGACAAATATTATTATTTAAATGTATTAATTCTTACTTTCAGCTATTGAAATTATTCCGAAATGTTTGTTTCATTGAAGCATTGGGCGGAATGGCAGTCTATGTTGCATTGATACAGAATGAACATCGAACGTTTACTGGGCCATCGCTTCAATAACCTACTAATATTTGCTTTTTTTGCAGGAATAATTATAACAATTTCTGTTCCAGGTTTATTAAAATTGTGGATAATTTTACTTACTTGTTTGGAACGTTTTAATTTTGTTCTGCTTTCTGTTACAGGTCAGCGATAATAGAGAAACCAATTTTTCTTTTTTCTTGGAATGTTTCATTTGGTTTCCCTTTCTGTTTTAAGGTTCCTGTCACAGAGAATCTAATTTGACTTGTTTTCTTGGAACGTTTTAATATTGTTCTGCTTTCTGTTCTAGGTTTCCTATGACAGAGAAGTCCCATCCTCGTTATAATTGCCTAATTTGTATTTTCGTAGTAATTAATATTAGCTTACTGTTTCAGGTGCATCAAATTTTCATCATGCAACCTGGTCTTCCATGGAACTTAATTTTATTTTTTCCTTACAGCACGTCTTATTATACTCAATTACATGGTTATTAAAACTCTCCTTTCTGTTATAGATCTTCCATAGCAGAGGATATTATTTTGTGTACTTGTTCTTTATTTGAATTAATGTATAAAATTTTGCTGCACCAGAACTTTTATTTTTAGTTTAGTTAACCACGAAATTTGACCTTTCAGCATATAACCAATGTATTCTATATGTGTCTATTAATTATTCCTGTCACGAGTGCACTCATATTTGATCCCTATATTTCATATGCAATACATTCCCTTTTCTCTTTGTGTTTCTTTTTCTTGCAGCTAGGTTTCATCTTAATCATCGAAACCATCAATTGACAACGGGAAATATCCGTAATCCTAGAAACTAGGAAATGAGTCTTGTAAGAAAGTAAGCGTTGTATGAAAGTAAAGAGTATGGTTCTTTGTAATCTACGGTATAATTGTGTGATGAATGTGATGTGTGTCGATAGTCGATATCAAACTTTCAATTTTGTAAAAGAATGGCCGACAGGCTTCTCTTGTCTGTCATTCTCCGCGGCAGGTAAATTTCGATTCCGAGTTACATCGCTTCCCAGATCAATTTTTTGAACAGAACATTTATCTGGGAAATGCCAATGTGGAATGATTTGTTTAATGGCTGGAGGTTGGGCCCGTTTTGCAACGCGGGTGGGTCACCACTTGCAGCAACCTCCCCGATGGTGTGACCTGGGAAATCCGTATTATCCACGAATTGGTTTTCAAATCCAAATCAAAGATCATACCGAGCTAAAGGCTGCAAATCGCGTGTTCTGCTCTTCGCAAGAGCTCAGTTGTCCATTAATCTTTAAACCATTCACATGTTGAAACAATTTTCAAACTCATCGCTACAGTTAGTCGGTTATTCTAATGCAGCACGTTATAGTTTCCATTTTCCAGCCTAGAACCAGTCTCGTTTCGGGAACAGGGGCACAGCCGGTCATTTTTTATGTGAGACAGAGTGTCTATACTATAATACTATACCTCGTCTGTGATGCAGTCACCAACATTACACCCTGCTGTCCATCAGTCCATGTATATAAGGTCGATAAGATCTATATACCCACCACTCCAATGGAGCTCGTGACAGATATGCTGATACTGGTCTCTCTTTTCATCGGTCTCGAATTTCACAGCTCCGAGGTCCATGTAGCCAGTCCACGACTAAAACCCATTGGATTTCCTTTACTTACAATCGTTCGAATGATAGTTCCTTAGAAACGTTTGATAGTAATTAGTTTAATTAAGGGTATTTAAAGTTCTTTTTTGTCAATGAGACTTCATTATCCGCAAGGAGATGTCCACAAATTTATCATAGAAAGACGCGGGCTAGTTTTACCCCATCGCTTGAAAGATGCAATTCTCCTGTAGTTTAACAGGCGTTATTTTCGAAGGTTTTCAATGAATTTAAATATGTCGTGCTTATGGCCCAATTGGAGACTTGATTCGTAATGCAGCGTGTAACATTTGCTCATCTCTTCTACGTGTGTGCGATCCACACATTTTCTCCCTGTACGTTCAAGAAATTGCTGCTACCTGTTTCGATAGAGAGGTAAATAAGTGAAATTCAAATATAATTTTTATTTTATATTACAAGAATAATGTTTCCTTGCAATCGAGACAGTTCACAAATGTCCATAATGGTTTTCTTTTAATTCGTTAATTAACAAGAATTGAGATTTTTAAATGTAGTTTTTCAATTGCAAGTCGGGAATGTGACTAACTGAGTATGTAATGTAGTATTGCCTTTTCGATGACGTCGCTTTCATAATTTGATATGTCGCATATTTAGAATCAATTTATGGCCAAAAATTAATGAAAAGATTTTTTCCCTTGCCTCGGATAGTCAGATAAAAAAAAATAAATGAATATATACAATATTATCTTTTATTTCATCAAGAACAAAGCACGATCAGAAACGTCTACGCGTAAAAGTCGCAGGACATTTCGCGTGTACACGTTCAGGACGTCAGCGGTTAAAGCGTGTGGAATACGGTCGCTCTGATAAAACTAAGGGTACAATCAAGCCGTCGTAACTATTACACAGACTGATAGCGTTCCGATAACTTATTACGGTTACATGACAATTAGCAACTGAGGGGGTGGAGTCAAAACGTTGTCGGTTGTGTACAGCGTGCACTGAGTTCCCTTCAACGTATCATGGACACCAAACGTTATTTATGTTTGTGCATTGTCTAATTAAAATGCCGGATGAGAGTACGTACAGTATAAAAGACGAGTTTTGTTGCTGATATAACAACGTTTGCTGTAATTATCATCACTGATCGTTGCGCGTCACGTTCATGCTGTGTACTTTCTACGGATATCTTTTCATAAACACAGAAGCATGTATCGTTCGTTATTGCTCCCCTAATTTCATTCCGGCTTGCTAATTTTAAAAGACAATTCGATACAGAGTGTACATATTAACTATATGTACCGACGGCACTGTTGTTCGTCTACGCGGCCTTAAAATGTATATATACGTTATTTAAATGTAACTACTAACTTACTGTGATCCTCTTGATACGTATTTTTAGTAATATGTATAGATATTATGCTATCGTGTATCATAACGCTCTAACCACAGAGATGTCAAAATTAGTTGCTGGGCATTTTGCCACAATGATTGCTTATTCTGAAATAATCTTATCTTCTAAAATTGAGGCTGATTTTAATTAAAATGCGTAGATCATCAATGCATAAGAGTCAGGTAAAATTTCAGAAAATAAGTTGTTTTTAAAAACGAGCAATCATTATAGGAAAATGTCAAACCAGTAATTTTGACACCTCTGTAGATCTAGTGCTAATTACGTGACGCGAATTCTGCACTGCACACGCGATCTCAATTCTCCAACTCGAGAAGTGTCGATAGATCGGAATGTTCAAACTTTACAACACAATTCATACTATATTAGATGTAGATTTTTACCGCTCAAACATTTCGCTAACAATGTTTTTTTTCTCACGAAACCGTAAAATACCCTTTCCTTTCGATACCTCAAAAGAGACTTTGCTGATATACACAGTTAATTTTTTTTTCTTTATCTCGGATATGGGAAATAAAATAGCTATGTAATTCTAGATGAGCATACATGCGAATACAGCTGATAGCTTAAATATATCCTATGATTTCGTTACGTACACCTTAAACATACATAGGTCATTCTAATATGGTTTATAGCTAGGATAATTTGATTTCAAGTGAAGCGTATATGTTAGATACTATAGATTAAAATAAAATATTAATACCCAAATGACGTGGTTTTAAGTGAATCCGATCGAAAACATGTGATATATCATAATCGTTTAACGTCAGACGTGTAGATTTCGGAAACTTACGTGTAACATAACTGTTGCACGTAATTAAAGCAGTACAAGTGAATGGATTCACGCAAGCAAATTATGGGTGTCTTAACATTTCTAATGTTCGTCGCTTGACAATTTCTGAACATACCTAAGATTAGATATGCCGAACTTACGTAAAATTAAAATCGCATGTTCATGCAACAACGGAAAAATGTTTGGAAACGTAGATATGTAATACGTTATGGTTTACACTGTCAGTTATTTATTCAAATAATTGTCGGAAGAATTAGGTAATCTGGTGGAAATATATGTTAGGTTCAGGTCATACCAATGTATTGATAGAAAAATCAGAAAACATTGAACAGATCTATTGGATGAAAACGAACGTTTTCGAGTCCCTCTTAATTGTCTGAAAGTAAAAGTAACCACGTTTACCTTGGAATTATGCTAAATGAATGAAGTCACAATTTAGGCCACACTCCACCGAAGGAAAAAAGAATATGTAACACTTGACATGAACGGTAGAGTTGTGCTACTTTGCAAAATATAGCTCACGAGTATACCATGACATACACGTTACAGTGTGACGGGTTCAATGAAAATACGTTCATGATGGTCTATCTAAAGAAGTTAACATGACGCTAGACTACAAGGCGCATTGAGGCTCAGTGTCAGTGTTCTATGTGGTTGACTAGAGCACACATTTCAGCTATCGTACGAGTCTAAACTTTTGCCCCTGAAAATCTGTAATTATTCAATTTTTCGATATCATCGTTCTCTTCCTCCTCCCCCGTCTTTTGGTGCATTATAAATCGAAATTAGCATACGTCTCTTTTCGCCCCTTCTCACGCTATGAAATAAAAATTTGTTCTTTGGCTCGTTCCGAGACGGTCGTAAATAATATAATAATGTACGCATGCAACGTTCTCTCTTTGTCCATCGTGACTAAAGTCACTTGCGCGTGTCGGCGAATCTCTAAACTTTGCCGTCGAAAGAAGGAAGGCAAGGATGCGTGTCGTTTATTAGAAATTTAGCAGCTCGTGTCAGTAATGGTAATTTTGCCGGGGAAAAATAGCCCTCGCCGCTTTTTCCTCGGGGTCTAACTGATTACGATAACGCCTCGCCAGGAATGCTGCGATCACCTAAAAACAGGCGGAAATTCACAGATCTCGCCACGATATCTGTTCTAGAGGTATTAAAGAAAGTCGTTCCTCGGAATAAATAGTAACAGAGCAGAATCATTGGTTTGACAATACTAAAAGACTTGACAGCGTGCTGTCATGCGTATCGCACTGCTGTAAGTCGAACTCTTACAAGTCTGTGCAGACAACGAATTAGTTAAAAACATAATGATAGTGTTTCACAAATTGAAAGACCACAACCAACATAATGATGATACCACCCACCATCTATTAGGAGGATCGTGTGAGGAGACAGGGGACATGGCGATGGTGTTAGACTAGAGGAAAGCACTAGGATTAGCTCGCGGATCTTTCTGGTTCCTGTACCGCACGGTCAACCAAACACCGACAAACTGCAATGGGCACACATGTTAGCATTAGCAATGTGAGAATACCATCTCGTTATGACAGAGTGAACAATTTTAGCAAAAGATGTCTCGTTTGTTGGATAAAACAATTAAATACCCGTCGCGATAAAGGTGTCGGTGATTGTAAAAGTGGCCTACGTCAGAGGCTGGCAAAAATTTAATTAATCGGATATTTTCTATCGCGTCGTTTTGCATAACGTAATACACGATTAACAGAATATTGTCATACCTCCAACTTACGTCAGTTTCATAATCACCGGCATAAATATCGTCCATAAACAATGTCGAGTATACATTTATTAGTTTTCCATAAATGTATCCAGCATACATGTATGTTTGAGTTATGATATGTGTGACATAGTGTTTCATATAGAATAGTAAGTACCTCAGTGAAGAAACTCACCTCTGTGAAACTGAAGAACAGTCCTATACTGCCACATAGCTTAAATGCATAGTCTATAGTGGATTGTAATTTTTGCATACAAGGTGGTTTCTGCAAAGAAGATTAGTCAGCTTTTATTATTTATTACTTTGTGCGTATTAGGAAAAGGGATGAGAGTGCTTTACATTTGGATCATCACAAGGCAAAAACTCCTTATCGTCAAGTCCTTCCCTGGCTGTTCTGTTGAATCCACAGCAGTTAAATGTAACTTGAACATTCTTCTTTAAGTCATAGGATACACGCCTCCATCCCTGTAATTACACATTCATGAATAAATATTTCTAAATGAGAAACAATATCTAACGGAAGATATTTAAATTACCTGGTCAGCAAGTTGTTCCTGTTGTTTAGCATTGACGGCAAGACAAGCACAGGCAATGCTAAATTGTATCAAGAACAGGAGGAACAAGATAAGCATATACTGTAACAAAGTGTTAAGGAAATGCACACAGTTGTCTTGATTCAATGAAATAGTACATAATACAGATATGAGTTTCTTGACCCCTGACCATAAAAGAGTTACACAAAGCTTTATCCATTATGTGATAAAGCCACAAGTTATCAAAGGTCAGTGAAATAACCGTATTGACCTTTATCACAAATGTGAAGGTAATACCTGAAACTATACATAGTACATTGGGACCAATGAAAAGGATACAAAGAACAGCAGGACCTGATGATGCTTAACCGCGCCAATCAGGCCAAGAATCGATATAAGGATTAATATCACTCCACATGCTAATATTCCACCGATAATAGGAAGATTTGTAACCAGAGCGGAAGCCCTTCCATAGACAGCGACACCGATCAAAATGAATGCAACGACCTATGGCATAAAATAATCTCTTAGAGACGCATCAAATATTAAGTTGAATTAGTAACAGGATTGATGTAATGGCAATGTGTCGGAGGAATGAAAATTTTAACACGGCAGTCACACTATCACCAAACTGGCAGAGGACAGTCCACGAGTCACGTACGATTCCGATAAGTCCCAGCTGCAGGCAAAAATCTCATTTGCATTCGTTTAACGGGCATATGTCATTCGCAAAAACACCGAATTCGAAAAGCAGTCTTATCAGAAGATGTAGCTATCGTAGTGGGTGAGCAGTTTTCTCGTTTCACCTTATCGAATTTCGGGCAGCGCGCTCACAACAGCTCACGGTATCTATATACGCGGGCAGCATTATCGATGCTCTCGTAACTGTGTTACATTCGCGTATTCACGGACCCGTAACCCTTGCAAAACTCCACCGAAACCGGCGAAATTCAACATAATCCCGCAAACCTCAACGACCCGCTTATTCCTACCGTGAGAATGGTAAACACTCCTCCCCCGCAAACCGATAGCAGGTCGCAAGCTACGTGACGTTATCGAATGATCTCACCCGACACCAGCACGGAATTAGTGCGTCCTGCTTAGCTCGCACTCGACCCGAGTCCTCTACTTACGATGTACAGAATGTTAAGTGCCGTCAGCGCATTTTTCGAGCACGTAAAACCGCCGCACATCTTCGTCCTAGTCTATGTACTAGGTCCACCGCACGATCGAGAGACGAGGTGTCTCGTCGAGTATCAACTTTGGACGTATCGCGCGAGCACAACACGACGGATGCGCGACCGTGGACCTTCGGGGAGCTCTCCTCTCGTCGCTGTTACGTGCGTAATTCGTCGACGAGCGAGTTACATGCGGGTGGTCGGACAGTCGGTTGCGAGTCAAGGAACCAACGGACTCAACCGACTCAACGACCTTTTCTTGATGGCAGACGACTCGCGACTGCTCGGAACCACGGTACGTCACGATGGCGACGATCGATGTCTCGAGATACCGCGCGAGAGTTCCGCCGCGAAAGACGAACATTTTTGGGCAAAGCGTCTCTTGCGCACCCGCGCCTCGCGCTCCATGAGCGTATCGTTGATAATGCATGACACGAGAAGAGTTTCCCAGAGGAGTGTGCTGCAAGAAACGAATGATAGACGGTAATTTTGTTGGGATGCCCAGTGATTTCCTCACATTTCCTCACTGCTGGAAGTCCGGCTGAAAATGTTCTCTTTCTTTTAAGCTCCTTCCCGCGCAACCTTCTTCGCTCGCTACGAGATGATGGTGAAAAGTTGCGAAGCGGATCTATGAAAAATGACGGGCCAAGTTCAGATTTCAGGGAGCGCCGGAACTCGGGAAGTGATTTTGGCAGTTGTTGCGTCGTTCGGTGCGCCCCTCGTCCTCGTCTCTTCCTGAAAATTCTCATCCGCGCTAAATGCACGCATTTTGAGCTTCGGAGCAAGACGCTTTGTAGTGCCAGTCCAGCAGCTTCTCAGCCTTCGTGTTAAAGCGCTCGCTTCGACGACTGTGCAAAATTGACACGGCCGGCTTGTGGATGATTTTCCAGACACTACCGCGGCAAACCATTGCGGTCGCGGCTTCGGCGTCCCAATGCGCACAATTGCGCACCTGAGCATCCGACCCGCCCTCGTCCATGGGGCACGCTTGAAAATATTTGCACAAGGCACGATAAAGGAAGAAAAGTTGCGCCGGCAGCGGAATGATAACAAGTTGTTCGTCTGTAACAGGTTCGAGCTGATATTGAAGGATACCGTCATTGTTTTTTCGCCGTAACTCCCCTGTCGAAATGTTTTCCAAAGCCGTCTTTCTTTTTTTGCGACGTGGCACGCGCGCTTCGCCGACGATAGAATGCCGTGTTTGTGTACCGTACGCCTATCCTCTCCGCCCAGTACATTTTCCGTCTGGTAATGATGTCTGATAAGGGGCTTCCGATACGCTCCTCTCCGTCGTGCATGCATGCATGCATGCATGTGCATGCAGCGGAGACAATGTCAGACATACCGCCCTGCATTCGAAGACGCCTTTCGTACATAGTCGCCGCGAGATACCGTTTTGCGCTTTGATAACGATTGTCGCGCTCCGGAGTGATTTAATGTTTGGCAAAGAGAGGCACGGCACGGCACGGCACGGCACGGCACGAGAGGTGGAATTTATAAGCGACGGCACGGTAGCGATACTCGAATACGCCGACGAGCCCGACGACGTAATAAATCCAGGAAATTCGAAGGAAAATATTTTCATCGACAAACAGCCGCAGCTTACAATTGCATCGGCTTGGCAATTATTTTTGTTCTGATTCGTTTGGCATCTTTTCATCCGAGCTCTTACGATCGTTCTCGGTGACGCACAGACTTAGACGTGACACACATTGCATTATTTTGTTAGTGGAATATTGTCCGCAGATCGGAAATCTATTGATGGGCTTGTCGATGGCGCACGGCGGAACTAATGCGGAGACGTATTCGTTTCGAATGATTCGAGCTTTATGCCTCAGCGCGATTCGCTTGAGATTCCTGCACCGCAGGAGTATAAAATGTAACTCGTTTGTTGACAAAATGATTTGTAGCCTCGGAGCTTTGCACCGCGCAAGAATATTGACATCAGCATGCACCTGTCCCACGTAGATTATTTGTTTAATGCCGCGACCGCGCGGAAGAGCAATCTTCCACAAACCGCACGCTAAAAACGTATCGAGAGACTGGAGCCGTACAAACGATTCCACGGAAAACTCCCTAACGAATGCCGCGGAAAGCAGTGATGTTGCACGAGCGAAACGGCGCGCACACATTGCCTCAGCGTTATTACGTCAGTATTAATTAATCAGCTGTACCGTATCATCGGTTACGAAAGAGACCTGTCAATAAAAACGTGTAACACTTTAGAGGAAATAAGTCGTCATTGACGAACGATTTTAGCCGGCCTTATCGGAGTCGGCATGTACGTACCTTCCGCGGGTGCGATTCGCTGGGACAAGTTGTTTAGCACCTGTTCGCCGTAACACGAGGAAGTCATTGCAATGTTTACCGTGGTTGCCTTCGCATCGTGTTTCCGTACCTAAAAAGTATTAGTTACCATCCCTGGCCGAGTGGGGGAGGGGGGAGAGAGAGAGATGATTCCGTGGCGATAAGAGATCCACTGATAAAGTAACGTATAAAATGTAGTACGTCGTGAATAGGCTGTCATTATGTCTGCAATGTGCTAAAGGGCGCCCCGTTCGACTCGTTAACGTAGATTCCCGTGTCTCCCCCTCACCCCGGTGGCATCAGCGAGCTTCATCACTATCTCTGTAAGCATAGCACGGATTCGCGCGGAGACGAAAAGAACCTGTCGTTTATCAAGCTCTCTCTTATCACGAACGGACCGACGATCTCTTATCGCGACAATCTACTGTTCCTATTTTCGATCCTCGACTCTCGCCGCGCGTATTTTTACACCGCCCGACGAACGCTCGGACGTGGGATGATCGGAGCGATTGGTATTAATCGGACAATTCTGTTGCTGTTTCAGTCCGGTAAAAAGAAGAAATAAGAAAGATGGACCAATCAAAGGCTATCCGATGGCCCCAGTACATAGCCGCCATTACAGGTAAGCGCATTCTTATGTACCGGTTCGCTGGCCAACTCTGCCAGTGGCTTCTTTTATTAATTATTATCTGCGAAGATATAGCGGGACTGCGTACCGTCTCCTACGATTCTTATCGGCTGGAATCGGTTAAGTGAGTCTTTGACGGACAGGCGGTAAAACGTGAGACGCGTCATATTTTTCGGCCGCGAGAGTGTCAATCTTCGCGAGCTACGGCTTGTTTGGCGTTGGACTTGGACAATATTCGAGGCTCACCGACGGATCTGCGCTCGATTCGGAAGTTGTTTTCACGGGCATCGTTCGACTGCGGCGAACTTCGGGAAACCTTCGAGAGCGCTAATTGCCGCTCGGGAGAATGAGATTCGGGGCGCAGACTTTGACGTGCTAATTAATATCGGGGAATGTACTCGCGAGATATCGTATCGGCTTGATTATATTTCACGCGCGTCGTGATTTGCCGTGGCAGAAGTGTGTCTCGAATTTCCAGTTTGAACTGCCTCTCCGGTAATCGTACGATATGCCTGTGTTTTTTTTACCACGCTAAAGCCGCGAGTCCCTGCTAATAGACGTTTGATCTGTTGACTTAATGTCATTTCGAAAAGTCAGTCTTAGTTGCGTATCGTGTTGGGTCAACATTCGATTTTTGATAACGAAAGAAATTGACACACCTTATCAATGTGTCGCTTCTTTGAAGGACGAGTTTCCTTTCGCCGTTAGTCTCATACCATTGACAGACGATTTGGCAACGCTATACATCAATCACATTCTGATCTACCCACGTGTTAGTCTCCACTGTGCGACAGTTTCCATTAACCTATTAATACGCGTCACACGTCATATCATTCGTCGAAATCAGAATGACAAACACCAGCCCTTCATTTGTCCAACAAAAAACATTGTCCAAAGAACACCGCGCGATCTATTCATACGATCCCACCCACCTCGCACAAAGAACAACCCCACATACTCACGCACACAAGAAACGTCCTTTTGAGCCTGAAAGTTTCGGATACAAAAGCTGCATGGGCTGATAACTTTCAATCGGAGGTACAGACACAGACAAAGCATCCAAGATCAAGATCATTGATTCACGGCCATCGCCGCGCTCATGGCCATCGTCATGTATCATTCGACTGACGTCATTCATGCGATATAATCAGCGTCACGTTCACGAAACGATCGCCGTGCGAGGACTGAAATTGACTCGAGTACCATTACCGCATAACAGCCACCATATCATTGGCGTCGACGGGGGCGCACATAGGATGGACGTCGCCGACATTACCAAGACTGAAGGATCCAAATTCTCACGTACGGATCACGTCGGACGACGCGTCATGGATCGCCTCGTTCTACCTGCTCGGCTCAATACCCGGCAACATACTAGCGGCATTCATCGTGGACTGGCTCGGCCGCAAGACGAGTCTCCTGATTGCCGGCGTGCCCTTGACAGTTGGCTGGGGCCTGATCATTCTGGCCTGGAACCCGTACGTGCTCTACGCCTCGCGGTTCATCAGCGGCATCGGCCAGGGCGTCGTCTACGTCGTCTGCCCGATGTACATCGGCGAGATCGCCGACAAGGAGATCAGAGGGTCGCTCGGCTCGTTCATCAAGCTGATGGTGACGTTCGGCGAGCTGTACGCCCACGCGATCGGCCCGTTCGTTTCCTACGACTACCTCGCCTACGCCTGCATCGTCATCTCGTTCGTGTTCTTCGCCACGTTCTCATGGATGCCGGAGTCGCCGTACTACCTGTTGATGAGGAACCGACAGCAGGACGCCATGCGCAGCCTGAGGCAGCTCAAGCGGAAGGCGTCGGACGATCAGTTGGAGGAGGACCTGGACCAGATGCAGAAGACAGTCATCCGGGACCTGAGCGACAAGGGGCACTTGTGGGACTTGTTCAACACGCCCGGCAATAGGCGGGCCGTCCTGATCAGCTTCGGCCTTCAGCTGGTCCTTCAGTTCAGCGGCATCGCGGCGATCGAGTCCTACACGCAGGAGATATTCGAGGAAGCAGACAACGGACTCTCCGCCGGCATCGCCGTCATCATTCTCAGCTTGCTGCAGCTGGCAGCCGGACTGGGAGCGGCAGCGCTGGTGGACAGGATCGGACGTCGACCTCTGCTACTCTGCACCACCTTCCTCGGCGGCGTGTCCCTGTCGATTGCCGCTGCCTTTTACTTCCTCAAATTCTATGTGACCGTCAACATGGCCGACTTCGGCTGGGTCCTTCACGCGTCCGTCATGTTCTACGAGCTGATCATCGCGCTCGGCTTAAATCCGCTCCCGTACATGATGCTGGGTGAGTTGTTCCCGACGAACGTAAAGGGCGCGGCCGTGTCGTTAGCCAATCTCTGGGCATCCTTGTTGGCGTTCATCGTCTCCAAGCTATATCAAGTGATTGCCGACAGTTGCGGGGTCTATACGGCCCTTAGTTGGTTCGCAGTCAGTTGCTTCCTCGGCATCGTCTTTATAAGTCTCAACGTGCCCGAAACGAAGGGCAAGAGTCTGCTGGAGATACAGGAAGAGCTGAACTGCGAGAAGAGTCGCCGGCTCGTCAGGAAGCGGAAGCAGGAGTATAAGATAAGTACGATAGCTTAAGTCAGGAACAACAGACGAAGCGATGGCTCCGCTCCGCACTGGCCGACCATTTTTATCCACGTTCATTTTAAAACGGTAGAAATAAGCACGTCCGTCTTCCGGGATTATGGCTCGATCGGTACAGAACGACAACGGGACGCTTGGTCATTCCTCCGGTTCCCCCGTGGGACGATCGCACGACGGAGATTGATGGTAGGGCGGCTTCGGAAGAGAACAGTTTTTTAATCGGAACTCATTGGTAAGAATGATCGACCTCTCGTCGAAATTGGCAAAACATTTCCAGATTAATCTCGACTCCGAAAGGTCGTCAGTGGTGAAGTGCTTTTTCTCCGATTTTTCAGTAATTCGATATTTCGAGCTGCTTCCAAGTATACTAATAGCACGCTGGGCAACAATTTGAGATCACTTCATATCGATCAACCCTCCCTCAATAGTCCTCCCGGAAGACGAACCGTGCTTTATTTCCAGAAATAGCGTTTAGGTCGTTGTCGATGCGACGACGTTTCCTAAAGACGTAGGTGGGCCATCGCTCCGATATTCGAACGCCGCGAATCTCTGTACACGGAAAATGATTTATGGAAAAATCTGTTCCTACGAGTTCGATGTTCAAAGCAATGTTTTTTTTTTGTTTTTTTTTTGTTTTTCTTTTTTTTGTTTTTCTCGGCTCTACATGTTTAGGGAACGAAGGACGATAGAGAGTTTGAGGCGGACGAGGATGAGGTTTCTTCGGGAAGGAAAACGTAGATTCTGACTTACAATTAATTTTACGCATTTCAGTTTATAGCGTTTAAGGTGTTAGGCGTTAAGTATGGGCCCTTATATTCCACTAGGAAGAAAATGCAATGCGAACGAAGTAACGGGGTTACGCGCGGCGGCGAACGCTTCTCGATCCGCGATTTGGTCCTCGACGTGCGCCCGAGGACGTACGAAAACAAGCAGGCGATCGGCAAACGGAACGTGTGTTTAATCTGCGCTGCCAAACAGCGCGGCGAATGTTAATTGTTCACTTGCGCAAACAGCTCTGTTTTCATACGAACGTTCCAGCCGCGTATTACGTGGCGCGTGCAAAATTGGTGTTACGCAGATAACAGGTTATCGACACAAATACTGATCTCGATGCCTGCTACGCACGCGGACTTTCGCTCGATCGAGAAGAATGCCGGCCGTAATCTCGCTCGCGAATAATGCTGATTTTTAATCGATTAGCGCCAGCGGACCTCTCAGAGACCTTACGAGGCCGTTGTGCGCGTAACAGGGTGTGTTAGCTAGGGCCCCCCCCCCCCCCCCCCCCAAATGTGAAGAGCAAACTCGCATGACCACCTTTTTTCCCTTTTAAGCAGGGTTTGATACTGAAGTGACTGAGACTGATAGATTTATATTAATCGTAAACCATATTTATTCAGGTCGAGTCGTGCCGTTCGCGAGAAAATCGAGATATCGGCAAACCTGGCGAATGAACTGATATAATAATAGCCGGCGAGAGGGGCGAGTTAAGGCCGCGACGCGATCATCGGTGTCCGATCATCCGAGCATCATGAATTTTATCTCAACGACGACTGTGATTACGACGACGATCCCATTTGGCACGATTTTGTCGAACGAACGACTCGACCGTTAGTAACATCGTATATCCCTTTGAGGCAGGGTGCAACAACGACTGACAATAGCGATAACGATTACGATTAACCGTTATTAGAGACGATCGCGCCGATTCGAGCTCGGCGCGATCACGGCCCTGATGTGAGAAGGTATATAGGTGAGCACTGAGGCATGACTAACTCATTTTTTTCCCTTTTAGGCAGGGTGAGACGTACATATGACATAAGTATAGCTTTGGCGTAGAATATAATTGGCCCGACTATATTGTTAAATGTAGATTAACGTTAACACCGTGTTATCTCTTACATGGCACCGGACACTTATCGTCCGCGCCTGATTAAAAATAAAGAGGAAAGTCGTCTGATGGACGTGCGGAAATATGTAAGTGCTATGTTGACCAAGCGCGTTCCGCGCAATTGTTTGCGACAGATACTTCGTTCATCTAGATTCGCCGTCAGTCAGCGACGCTTTAATATTGATATAGTGTCTCACAGAGTACGCTGCACTTATAGTAGGTGGCACCACTTATAATTGTGTGTCATATTATATGTTTACGCAATTGCATGACTCTCTACAAGTCCCTTTTAAGCAGGGTGTAAGACTATCGAGGATGCATTTCTTACAGATTTCTACAATGTAGAAGTTCGCAATTTACGTGAAACAAATAAAACTCACCGTTTGTTCACGTCCTGCGTTTGTTGGTTATTACCTTTGGAACCTAACGTTATCCGTTAGATTAATTATGTCGGTTAGATGTGATTGGGAGTGAAAGCTGGCCGACCCGATTGGACAACTAGTATGTATATTCTTGCATTATAATAACCGTTATACATAAATGTTATTACAATATAGAAACATAAATCTTAATATTTCATTCATTAACGTCTCGCAACATCATTATGATACACGCATTTTGTGTCGCGATTAATACATCTCCAGGCTAAGAACTTTGCGTTCGGACCGTTTTTTTTTTCTTTTTTCGTTTGCCATCTGTCGACTCGTTCTCGAGTACCGCCCATACCAACGAACGTGACAATCGTGTGCACGTCCGACGTCCGATTCATCCTCGGTTAAAACGTTCGTAAATTTCGGTTTTCACCAGTAACATACCGTAATTCCTTCATCTACCATGCACTACGCCTTACCTCTCCAATAACGCAAATTTAATGTTTGAGCTCGTATTCGATGGGGCTTGGGCGCCGTTCTACATATTTTTCAACTCGCGCAACTGGCGTAAACGCTAGATTTAAGTTTAGATCACTCGCCTCTCGGATAAAAAGGAACGGTGCAGTTAATTCGAGAGCGTCGCTGAGCAATTGCGTGTGCTGTTCTTACGATGAAATCGCTATAGTTTTCCGTTCGATCGCGTCGCTATACAACGCGTGCGCTACTGATCCCTTCTGGGTCCGCTAAGTCCGAAAATCGATTACCGCCTGCAGAGGAATTCGGGAAGACGATAGGGTAAGGAAGCCCGAAATTTTGGCCACTTGACAACGAACGTTTGAGACGCAAGAGCAAGACGAATTTCGCTAGCCGATATTTTTCCGACAGATTTCCCCCGTCGCTCATTCATCCCTTCTTTCAAAACTTCAATATCTTCTCTCGCAATACGCCGACACACGCATGCATATTCACAGACACACACACACACACACACACACACACACACATACATACACTGACCTGTGATTGTCGAAGAGAAAGATTGTCGTATGCCGAGGCACACTTTTTCCATAATCGTACGCACGTATACAGCTTCTCTCTTTTGGCACATACGCACTTTTGTCAAGTTGATAGCATTAAAACGTTAGGAATATTCTAATCGAAGGATTAATCTCGAACTTTTGCTTAGCCAACAAATCGGTGCGCTATGAGATCGCATCGGCGCGAAAGCCTTGAAAAGGCAAACAGAATCTTCCTGCGACATGGTGCGGTGGTAAAAAAACTCGCCTCACAACTAACGTTCGCCTAATAATTAATTACATCTGTGCAAGCCCTTCCGTCCGTGCTAGCGGCTTCGTACATTTGCTCGATATATTCTTGCAATCCTCGTTCTTAAGCTCGCAGAAGCAAAGTGTTTCGTCGGTGGGTCGATGCGGTGAACACATATGTCGATCGATTTGCGGAATAGCCTGAACGTTTCGCGGTAAGCAATGGCCCTTGTGCTGAAACCTTCGCCCGTATCACTAGCTCGCTCGCGAACTGAGACCGATGGAAAGGACTTTTGGTATTAGGCCAAACGAATCGTCCGCGCACAATTCGTGCACGGCAGTAAGCGCGGATGACATCTGCCAGAGGAGCCCGCAGAATCACTTCCTTCGCATCGCAACAGTCGACCATGATGACAAAGCGCGCGCTCGTTATGTTTCTTCATTAAGATAGATCGTACGTCATGGCGATGACTTAGATGCCATTTGTACAAGGTGTAAGACGTTGCCCAAAGCATGGCCAATGGTTCGCGTAGATGTAGAGTATATTGCGGGTGCGCTTTTAGACTTGGCCTTTGGTAAATCTGTTTTTCCGTTTTTCCGTGTCCTTTTCTGTTCGTCTCTTATACAGCCCGAACGGGTCGGTAGAAAAGGGAGGTAAAAGTCGGTCGAAAGAGTAATAAGTTATTGCGACGCATCAACCTCGCTAGCAGTTTGCAATCTATTAAGTGCGCCGGCAACGATTCGTCGCGGATCGATATGGAGCCCATTGTGGTTGGACCTACGCTCCGCGTGCGGTTCTCGCGAGCCAGCGGGAAAACGTACAGACGGACTCTGCCCGCTCCTAGTTCTCGTCCAAAACGCCGGCCGCTTATTTATCGCTATTACTCGTGAGGTACGATCGTATACGGCGCTTCTGCGACGGTGATTGCCGGGGGACAGATTGTGCGACGCGAATGCACTTTCAACAAGCTCTAGTTTCTAGCCGGAATCGGCCGTTACAAAGTACGCTGCCTAGCTGTTCTATCGACAGAAAGAGAGCGACCTACGACGAAGGTCGATAGTCCCCTTACTTAAGTAGCGGACCTATTGTCCGTGAATTAGAGCTAGGAGGAGAGAGAGAGAGAGAGAGAGACGTTGCCTCATTGTTACCCTTGAAGAAGGAGAAACGTAGTTTAGGACGGTTACCTTTAGAATAATCAGCAGAATAGCGTCGGTAGTAGTGCATACGTGGTAGTAGTGGTAGTCGGCGGCTTGGTGGTGACGATGACGGTGGCTCCGATGACAGTGCGCGCGGAGAATGTTTATTCGGTGGATAAGGGCGACAATTGACGAATCCGAAATTCGCACAGCCCACCCCACCGCGGATGAAGGGAGGGCTTAATTAATTGCGGCGCTCGTGTCCGCGCCAATAAATGTTTATCGCTCCCGTGCGTCCTTGTTCGGCGGGTTCATTGACGACGGTACGGGTGGCGCATTAATTAAATACTATTCTCACACTTGCGAGCGTGTGTACGTCCGACGTGACGGCTTCGTACGCCTCCTCGGCCGTGTGACGAACGCCGCCGTTAATTGCGTTCGGCCGAATAATTTATCAATGAGCAATTACGTTCATTCGCCGCGTCTCCTTTCGCACACTCGACCGACGATTTTCATTATTGGTCGCGACGTCGGAGATCTCGAGCCGAAGCTCGCGTCGTCGTCGGCTCGTTCAATCTTTGGCAGAAACAGCTATAGGTGTAGAGCGAGGCTTATCGGCTTAAGCTACCAGCTTTGTCGCGATGATTTTCCTCTTCAACGGCTAGGTCCTCCATTCTGTTTTCTTTTTGTGCGCGCGACTAGGTGCAAATTATACTGGCGGAATTTATCAGTCGCAGCAATTGCGATTGGGCAGACGTGGACCGACGTGCGGTAGCGGCCTGCGAATACTGAAATTGACGGGCTCGGTCGAGAGGTCGCGAAATGATAGCTAACGAATATTTACAGAAGCGAAAGCGTCTAGGTAATCGCCGTGGAAGAGTGGAAGCGCGCTAATTGAGAAGCTCCTAAAGCGCGAAATTACCCCGAGAATCTCGTTCTCGCGGCGCGAGACTCTCTTACAGGAGGGTGTACGGTATCTACAAATCGTATATACACACTACGGTAACTTGCAATTCATAATCACTTACGCTAGCTTACAGTAGTCTGCATTTGAAGCGTCGCGTACGTCGCCCCGCGCCACGGCACGTACAATTCTACATATCGTAACAGGTAACTCTGACACCCGCAATCGTGTCCTAACACAATTTATATTATACGAACAATTGACAACAACGAACTTGGACTCGGAAGATCCTCTTCGAAGCCATGCCCGCGGTCGAGGACACTTCGCGCTTCTTCTCTCGCCGGCAAGAGGTTCGTCATCAGTTACGCTCGTTAGTTTCCGCTTAGGATCCGCGCGCCATAGAGCATATTCTAACCCGCATCCCTTCGTTGTCGGCATTCGGTGGGCGCCAAAGTATCGTGCATACGCCCATACGCGTACATCGGATTACATAATTATCCGCATCGACGATGAAACAGCGACGACGAACTAACGATCCTAATTGTAAGCGGCGAGCTCGAATGTCGCCGCACCCTCGAAGGCTTCCAATTACGATGCGCGATTCTGTCCGAAATGCCGCCCCACGTGTCGCGAACTTCGAGACGCGTGGGAGCCCTCCGCGTCACGCACCCCGAAACTTTACGAAGTCTGTCGTTCGGCGAAGGCGCTTCAATGAGAAAACTTCAGCCAGTCCCTCCTACTCCCCCCAACCCCCCCCCGCCCGATCTCTTTGCGTGAAACAATGGAATGAAGCTATCGCATTCGTCGATTCCGCTCTAGAGCTAATTAGAGAAGTTCGTACGATCGAGTAGCGGGCCTCGACTAATTGGCCAAGTTTCTCTCTCTCACTCCCGTTCTCTCGCTCCTCTCTCCGCGTTTCTCCGGCGATATCGAGAAATTTAGCTCGACATCCTCGCGTTTCCGAAGTGCCGACAAATGACGCGCGACATCGGACCGTGGAGGGCAAGATCGCGTCGCGAACACTCTCTCTGTAAGAGTGCGTATTTTGTGATTGGCGAATCTTCCGCTTGGTAAGCTTGGTCCTCCTCGATACCCCGAAACCGAAAGTCTTCTTTTTGCGCTGTTGCCGGCGAGAGAGATCGCGCGAAACGAGCGGCGCAAGGTGAGCTTTTACGGGTCGAGCCCTGCTAACGCCTACCCTCGTGCCGAGACGTCGTCCTTAGGGGGGTGCCGTCGAGTTTGCAGGCACGAATGAGTCCCTGTTGAGGGAGTTGATGAGTTCCTCGTTCTCCTTGCGAACTGAAACAGCGAGAGTCCACGTACACACCTCTGGAAATGCGCCCGGAAACGCAGACGTTCCTAGACACTTGTATGCGAGCGCACAATTCCTAAACTCATTAGCGCTGGAACTACCGAGCAGTCAGAATGACTGGCTCGATATTTTGCTGTAACGAGGGATGATGTCGTTAGTATATTCGTCGTCGATGTATATGACTGAAGCGAAATTTCCGAAATTAAGATGACGTAAGAATGTAGTGGGCGAATCATGTTCTGTACTGTGTTGAGCACATACTTGTGTGTATTTCTAAATTTATTTTTTTTAGGAATTATTTGTCTTTGCGCGTTTGAAATGAAAATATGAAAGTGGCTGTTGAACTGTTATCGAAAAAGGTTAAAAATTGCAGAAGTTACAGGCATTTAAAAAGAAAATCAGTTTCCAAAGATCCCTAAGACGCTGACACGGTCGTGCTTTCTTTCATTATAAGAATAAAAGACGAGGAAAAACTCAATTTCGTTCTATCCCGAGACTTCAACGACGAAATTATTAATCTCCGAAGTCTCGCCCGCAAGAACGTCTCTCTCGCAATCGTCCCATAAAGTCCGACTTCGGGCGCGAAACTTATTGTCTCGCACGCGGCAATTCCAACTAACTTTCCTCGTTCCCGCGAACGTTCGTCGCCGATCTCAAAACGACGCGGAAGTTCCCCGACGAAAAGTCTCGCCACTTTCGTTCGTTGCATTCGACCCCGGGCCCCAGTTTCTACTCGAGGCTATCTACAACTTCTATATCGTGCGGTCGTGAATTACGTAGCGCTCGATGCTCGGCCAGTTCCTTCGAGCCTGTGGCGGGGCTCAGAAAGGAGCTCTGCGTGAGGGTGATCACCACCACGAGTACCGAGGCCGTTAGAAGGAAGAGAAACGTGCCCAGGACGATCATGGCGATCCTGCGGTGTCGTCTGGCCTGTTCCAAGGACCGCGCCTCCTCGACCACCTTTTGCGGCTCCTTCGCGTCGGACTTGGCTGGACGGACGGAGTCCTTTCGTCGAGCAGTGCTCGTTCTCCGCGGCCTCGTTTTCTTCGACGTGCTGGCCCTCCTGCCGTCGCCTGGAGGGTCATGAACGGTCAAAAGCCTTGGCCGGTGCTTAAGGAACGAGAGTACTGGGCCGCGCGAACGTTAAGCCTCCGGACGGTGTTAGGCGAGGCGATGCTTAGTCGACGTTGCATTCGGAGTTTGAGAGAATGGTGTTTGAGCAACGTCGTTTGGGACGTGGCTTCCGAGGAGACTCGCGGGGCAATTAATTATGAAGATTTCGAGTAAGATTGAGTAGATGGGAATTTAGTCGGGGGTCGCGAGTGCCGAAGCGGTGTCGTTGGAGAAATGTAACGTAGAAGTTGACTTGAGGCAGGATTTTGGAGGATCGAAAAGATTTTGCTCGGAAATCAAGGTTTCAATTGAACATCCTCGAGAATATTCAAAGAGACTCTCACAATAGGCTAGAGCGTACTTCGCGAAAGGGCCGCGTTTTATATAAAGCTCTCTGCAAAGCAACTCCGAGAAGGAGTCTCGTTTCAAAGAGGTGACCCGGTCAAAGGACTTTTATATCCCATACCTAGAGGAGTCGATTTCGCACAACTGTTTGCCCTGGAACGACTGGACTGAACGCTCGCTCTTCTGCTGGAGCGTTGATCCACTTCCAGCGCACGCTGCCTGGAACGTTTGGGCATATTTTGTGCGGACATGGAATTGGTTCGCTGCAGATGCTGGTCGGGGCTCGGGGCGTAAAGAACGGAACGGTCGTCGAGTTGACGCAGATTTTCGTCCGGACTCGGCGGATGAAGGGCGAAACGTTCGTCCATTCGCAGTGCCTCGTGATTCGGCGGGCAGGGCACGTAAGAATTCCCCGGGCGACCGTAGAATTCCGGCGAAGAATCTTGTCCCACGTCAGCGTAGTCGTCGACGTAAAAGATAATCCGCTCCGACGACGAGCCGGAAGGTCGTCGGCCATGGCTTTCCAACCGCCCGGACTCCATCGTAAGCGACTTACAGCAATTTAGATGCTTGAAGGGGTATTACGGTGCCATTGTGATCCCCCTACTCGCGATTCTCTTCCCGCAGGAAGTACTCTTGAGCTAAACTTTTCACTGAACCGCGCGTTTAACGGAGTTCTGGATGCTGCCGATGCTTCTCGATCTTAAAGATCCGGAATTGTAACTGGATTTAGTTTTCTATGTCTATCAGCGTCCTGTCTGGCTCGCAACTTTGTTCTTATTTCAATCAAATTCCGCCCAGTGCTGTAGTAAGTATGCGTCTGACATACGATGCACGGTAATCTCGTTTCTCACATTGCGCGGAATATGTTAAAGGCGGCCGCGTGCATTTCACAGTCGTCGGCGTCGCAGCGTTCGCTGCAAGAATCACTTCGTTTCAAACTTCAAAGTTCGAAGTTAATCCTCCCAAACGACGACGCATCTGAAAATTGCTCCCAAATCGAATTCTCGAGCGAGCGATCCAATCGCCGAACGGCCTCTGCGCGATGCATTTCGTGGGAAAAAGAGAATGCGTGGAATGTGGCGCTGGAAAATTAATATCGGGAGAATGTAATAAATAACTAAAAAGTTATTTATGCCGCGGTGTAAAAGAGGCGATTAAAGCCGACCGGTCGAACTTCTCTGCGCTTCCGACGACGATACACGCGTTCCGTGCACTGATGCATTTTAATACGTTCGCATGAGTGCACACGCGCATGTAGGTACATACGTGGGTACGCATTTCTCGTTAACATTTCGCGAATTTGCCCGGGCCGTGCTTGCGACTGTTAGCGTTTTGCCAACGCTAACGACCCGAGAACAGACGACGTCTTCAATTATTTTCCTGCCTATTAAATCCGGTTAGGTTTAATTAGTGGCACCTGCGCACTCCTTTCGACGATGTTGCCTTTGAGACGGGAGCGGTCTCTATCTATGTACCTCGCACGCCGCTTTAATAATCCCACCGAGTCTTCTGTAACGAGACGTTGTGCAAAAACTGTTGTCCACGAGTCCTCGCCGCAGAACGAAAAGCTAATTCGGAACAGTCGACGACAAAGCTTCTGGCGCAACGTTCATCGGTCGAACGATTTCTCGCGGCCGACGGCGAAAATTGCAGCGCTTCTCACATACTTGGCAATATACTGGGTAAACGTCGCTTTGCACGATAGGCGGCGGTTGCCCGGTTGCCCGGTTTGCCGGCGACGACGTGGGAAATGGGTAGGAAATGGGACGGGCCGAAATACGAGCCGCGCGGCGCATAGAATAGCGCCGCCATTCAACTTTCTCCGATATATAATAAACGGCAGACTCGTCCTTTTAGCGCACCGTGCATGCCACTTTAAAGATTCAACATTGACCTACATCGGACAAAATTAACTTGGCCGCGCCGGCCGTTTCGCCGCGACGGCGGAATCGACATCGGCATCGACACCTACCGTCGCAACGATAATTACTCATACGCTGCGACTCGAGGAAAACGCGCTCATCAAGGCTCCGCTCCGGCTCCGCGGGCCGTGCGGCTTGAAGAGAGCGCGGCGGGACTTGGTCGTTCGGCAAACGCGCTTGCCAATCGAGAGTCTTGTGACGGAGTGGTGTGCGGCGGGGGCAGAGCTTCAAAAGTGTCTCGCGCAAAGAAACGCGAGAGGCAGAGGGGAAATGAAAAAGTCGGGAGCCGAGCCGGCTGAGGACGGTCGTGCCTGTATTGTGGACGTCACCCTTGAGTTTATTGCGACGTGTATTTTTAGCGACGGATCTAGCAGGCCACCGATCCGCTTCCCATGTCTCTTCCCCTCCGCCTGCACGTATCTCCCATCCACGTCGTCGTCGTCGTCGTCGTCGTCGTAAGCTGTTCTACGTGTCCGTATCCCACCTGCGCGTATGTGGTGCGACGTCAGGCCGCGTGCGCGCACACCCGCGACGCCGTTTTCACGTGCATGTCGATAAATATACTCGACCAAATATTTAGAGAGCCGCGCGCCTACAGGGCCGCGAGGAATTATTTGAATATCCGCGTTCCGAAAAATTCGCGAGGCAAACGGGGAGGAAGTTCGGCCAGGAAGGTTGCGAACGGCAAAAATTAAGGTGGATGGTGGATAACGTCGGTCGGTGGTTGATATACTGTACACGTTCAGGTGCTCAATTTGTTTTTATCTTAGACCATGTACACCTTATTGGACCATATATACTGACATGTGGCCGAAGTTATGATGGAAGTTCGTACGTAATCTGATTTGAAAATGTGTCTTATGTGAATACGGTAAATAATTTTTAATTATTATAATGAAACATGATTTGTTTGGCACACATTCCGTCGATAGCAGTAGACACTCGACCATCCGAGGCTTACTAGCTTCGACGCAACATCTGACGTTGTGGACTCTGCTAATTACACAGGGTCCAATTACGGCGACCGGTCATTCGGGCAAATTGTCCCGATCGTCGCGATAACGAGATAGCTCGACAGCGATCCCTTGTCTCCAGGACGCAAACGCTGCCGCCGAAGAGTACGCGCACGTCGATCGTGACGGAGGAGGGCAATCTCCGGAATTGGATTTCCTCGACAGAAGTTGTGCAGCTCGGTCCATCGGGCCCGTGCGGTGCGTTCGACGTTCGACGTTCGACGTTCGACGTTCGACGTTCGCACGGCCCGCCCTGCCCTGGGAAATTGCCAGCCGGAGAAGGAAACCGAATTTAATTGATCCGCCAGGCTCTGTTTCAATCTTTCCGCCCCGGCACCCGGCAGTTGACGAGTTCCGAGCCTCTCCAGCGGCCGCCGGCGGGGCAGAGATAAAAGCGTTAAAAATTCATCCGGCACCATTATCGCCCGACATTCCCTAAGCGGGCCTTTAATCGCTCGCGGAACTATGAGAGGTCTACGTCCGCGAGGATACGGTGAATCGCGCCAATATCCGGCCGTGGATTGAAAGGTTGGTCGACGGTGTTCAACGGGACCTGCAAGAACTTGCATGACTCATTGTCAGTCGCCGGGGACGGAGACAATTAGCGACCGATCGGGTGGGGGCGGTTATTCAATTAATATAACCAATATTGTCCGCCGTCTGGCCGAATATAGCGGGATGAAATAGGGAGGCAGAGGTAAAAAGACGGAGTCTACTGGCGTCGGCGGATGCCCAACTATAGCGCCGTCGCGTCTCCGACCGATGTACAAACAGTCCGCAAATAAATGTCCTCGCAATGTCAGGCTTGGGGGAGTAGCGTCTCGGAAATTGTTGCGTTCAACGTGATATCACGGAAATATGAACAGGCGATGTGGACTTAACGGGTCTCGTCCGACACGTCGAAGTACGTTTTCTGAATTGTCTGCCGTGGACCGTGTTCTCTCGTTCATTCTCCGGCCGAGGGAGCGACGCGTTCAAGGAACAATGATCCCAAAATTCTGCGACAACAAATGGACCCGCCCTACGATCTCAACGGTTGCACGCCGACAGATATCGATAATCGATGGTACTCGTGTTCTTGTTACCAATATTAGCACATGCGAGCTCTCAACGGCATAACGACATACGCATAATAATGGCTGGTCGTGCTCGCGGGATGCTGAAAGGCGAGTGACAGGCGTAACAGGTGATATGACCGCATGAAACGAAGCCGGAAATGCCGTGCACGCGCGCGCGCATATTTCCCGGCCAATATTAGCGCCGCAGAGTACCTAGATGGTTTTTTTTTTTTCAATTACTTGTCCCGGTAAAATCCACTCACTCCGCGAACGATCACGGTGACACTTCGATTGGTAAAGGCTATGCGACCCAGTTCGATAAATGGGGGACTTGAAACGTGACTATCAGCTGACATTCAGAGTATCATTCGAATAATGGCCTTTCCATGTCGATTCTTAAAATAAATCTCTTAAGTGACTTTGATTTTCCAACCTCACTGCGTCGGAGAGGACGAGAGAGAAAGAGAGAGACTCGAAGTAATATTGTTGCAGAATCGAATTTCCGCATGGACGCGCCAAATATTTCTTCTGGCTCGACCGCGCGACGTCTTGAGACTGTATTCTTTGAAACAAGTCCAGATTAAATGAAGCGACAAATCGACCACGGCTTTGCGCTACCCGAGTGCTTCTGTCGTTACCAAAAATTTCACGAGTCCGGCGTGATCGTCGATCGTTCTCCGAAATCCGCGATCGACGATATGAAGATGGGGGAAAAAAAAACAAAACGATAAATCCTCGAAACGACAGTGCGAGTGCAGCGAATAAACGCACGCGATTGAAGCCTTCGGAACTTAACAGCGTCGCGGGGGTGGATGGGGGCGGACTTAACGAGGCGAGAAATCGTTTCGGAGCGAGCTTTACTGCCGAGCGATTCGTCGACGGTGCCGCGAGGCTGATTCGTGCGCCGTGCCAAAAATTCTCGACGAGACGCGAACTTGTGGTCGGCCGAGAACGGCGACCGGGACGGAACGGCATTTTGATAAAGGTTGCTTGGTGCTTCCCGTAGATAGAAAAGTGCGAAACATCGCCGGGGGTGAGGGTGAGTCACCCCACGAAGTCTCAAAGTGCGATCCCATCCAGCGCTCTCCGACTCTCCTGCCGAATGCAGTGCGTTTTTATTTTTTTCGGAATTTTTTTTAATCCGATTTTATTAATGTGAGTCTGATCGGACGGTGAGAAAATAAAGATTACGCGCGGATTGATTGGTAGATGATAAACAAAACGAGCGTTCAGCGGTGCGGCTGCGTTTTCGAGTAAACATCAATTTAGGTTCTCATTCCGCATGAATGACCCTTTCCACCGTTTCAATTAATACGGCCGTAACAATAAATCCGAGCTAACGACGACAGTAGCAGTCGAAGCGCTTGCGATGGCGGTGCTTATCCGTTAAATGCCTCTAAACGTCTCGCTGTAGTGATAAGAACATTGGGAATCCCTGGCACTCGCACCGGCAAGATTTTATTGGAAGTTTGAGATTAAGCTCCCACTCGCGTTCGCGTAATTGAGCTCAGGATAGAACCGCGCTCCAGCTCTTTCTCTCGGCGCGCACACATCGCGAGCAGATCGGAAGTCTGCTGGTTTTAATTTGCGGATTAACGCCGCGCAGCCATCAGCCCTTCCGACCGCTCGTTTCGCAGGTCAATAAAACCGTTTACCAACATTTGACGATTATTAACTTCGTGAGCCCGAGAATCGGCACGGCAGCTGAGCGCGTCGGAAGACGCGCGAAGAGCTGGGCGACCGTTGAAAGTAGCGCGCGGCGCGCGCGCGCGTACAATGGAGCGAGACGCAAGAAAGGGTAGAACGGGCGGAATTTTTTTTTTCTTTTCTCCTCTTCTTTCCTTCCTTCTCTCATTCCCGCGGCGAGGCAATCTCCGACGATGGTCGCGCGCGCGCTTCGACAGGTGGGACGTGTAACGCGATAATTTTAGGTTCCACCGACAAATGAAATAATTCGAGCCGCGAGCGGATGAAGCGTTCTTTCGGATTCCGAGGCGGCCCAGAAGCAATTCGATATACGCGAGGCAATACGGAGCAGGAACGAGGTTCATTGATTGAAATCCGCCGTAGTCGCAAATCGATTTTCGAGGTCCTGTGCAGCTTGCCCACTTCCTTCGTGGAACGTCTCGCGCGGTATGACGGCGATTAAGCGCGGCATAAGCCGCGGTGCCAAAAGCAAGCAATGACGATATCGGTCTATATTCGTCCCTTTAATGACGTGCACCGAAAATCGAAGCGACGACGCGGTTGGAAATCGAGCCGCCGGCAAGCCTGACCTATTTCCGTAAGGGCCTGTAACGATGTAAGCGGCGGACGGCAGGGAAAGAATCCGATGCAGCCGCATCGCGACAGGAGCGACGATGTCGCGCGCTGTTAACAGACGCCCCGCGGCGGCTCGCGAGCGATATTTGCATATGTCAAGTGGGCGTCGCGTCGGCTGCGATACGCGGAACGCGTATATCAGAAACAATGCAGTCTGCAATTGAAAAAAGGCGACGTGTTTGTTCCAACTACTTTTATGCAGAAAATCAAAATAAAGCGTTTTGGGGTATATGAAATGTATTTCGTGATATTAATTATGTGGGTAGAGGCTGAGGAATTAAGGGCAAAGAATAGGATTCGAAAATAAGGTAAAAATTAAAACTCCTCCAAATGTTGTTTGACTAGACTCAGGAACGTAAGCCGCATTGTTCTGAGTGCGAAGAATCGAGAGATTGTTCTCGAGAAATAGCAGAATTTCGTCATTTTTCGATGACATATAGTTGAGCGTATTAAACCCACTCCACGAGCGTTCCAAATCATATTAAAATGACAACAATCCCAACGTGAAATCCAATTAATTCCGCGGATCGCGATAACCGAGGCGTTCATTAACCTTAATTAGCCCCGCGAAAACTCGGAGAGATTACGTTTCGTCATCTGTAACGGGGTCATGTGGACACTTACGAATGAAAATTCGCGGACGCGGGTCGAGAGTGGCCGGAAAGTTCGGTAAAGACGTCGAACTCCCGAAAGAGTCGGGCGGGACGTGAGGAAGTTGGTAAAAGCTGACGCTTTACGATTCGCGCGAGTGTTTATTCCCATCGACGTCGTAAACGAGGCTCGTTCGACGGGTCATCGGGAAGATGAACGATGAACGGTTTCAAGCAGTACGTACCGCATCGGCTATCATGACCTACGGCACTCGACCGGACGTCTGCCACTATCTTTCGCCCGGATGCGATTGAGTCTGTGCGTCTATTATTGGCCTCGTGCATATCGAAATCGCGCCCATAGAGAGGTGTGCTCGGTCGACCGGCCGAGCCGAACCTTTTCGTAGGCAAAAGCCAATCCGCCGGGCTCTCGAATTATTTACCGAATCGTCCGCGATCGCACGGCGTCAATTATTCGCGGCCCACCCGAGCTTCCTCTCGTTTCATCCGTCTTGCCGTTAGGTATTCATGTCGGCCACTGATTGCGAGCGCGTTCGCGGTCGAGTGTGCTAGGGGGAAAGAATGAGAGGTCGCCGATGTTTTATCGGCATCCACGAGCCATTTGCTCGCGACGATGTCGCGTTCGCGCGCAGTTGAGCAGGAACCGCCGTTAAATTATATTAATGGCGCGTGCGTTCGATGGGACGAGCCCTCGAGGATCAATTGGGCCGGTGGATCAACGGGCTGTTATTGGTACTGACCTACTACACACGATACTGTTCTGCGTCGATCGCTATATTTAGTCGGATGTGGGAGGGAAAAATTGCGAGTAGTTCGCGCACTCTAATAATCGCGAACGTTGCTTCCTGTTTCATCGTCCTACCTTTCACGAGTCGAATCTGAGAACGCGGCATATTAAAGTCAATGCTTTTGGGGGAGGATGTAATGCGATGCACAGCCAGTGATCTCGACGGAAATTGGTATCGAAATTGTTCAGAGAGCCGGTCCCGTGTTCCAGCACTCTGGAACATCGTGACCGATCGCTCGAGAGGCTTGCAAAACGGTTATGAACATGAATCGGGGCACCAACTTGCTCCGCGTCGTCAAACAGCCAATATTCCGAAACGATCAATCACGTGCAGCGGAACGGTTTTTATTCAATCTCCCAAAGTCTGCCCGCGGCTTTTATTCCGCGTTTCGCGAGCCGAGAAACTATGCGCCGTGTAAGCAGTTCTGACTGATTCTAAGCGCGTTGCCCGGCGAAATGTGATAAACGAGTTGTCTGCATCGATGCTACGTCCCTTATAAAGGCGCACGAAAGGGACATGACGTACCGATAAGTCGGCGACTAGAAACTTTCCATCCCCCGCATATAACTCAATGCATATTGCATGAGCGAATAAAAGGGGCTGATGTGCTGCGAAAGATGAAGTGCCATTTCGGCACATTACTCTATCATGTTTTATGCACCGCCAGACATATCTGTCCATCGATCTCCAACAATATCCGTGCATCATTCGAAACAACCCATCGCTCGCCTTATTTTTCTCATACAGCACTCTTCAAACACAGATTCTCTCGACAACTTCCATTACTCGAACTCGGAATAAACAGCCTTGTCCAGGAAAAAGGAAACACACATTCTCAAAGCCAGCAGCACTCGCTCCGCAGACTCATCCTCCGTAACATCAAACACAGCTGATCCTCCGAACTCACCACCACCGCGCTTGCCTACTCCGAATCGCACAAAATTACGAATGGCCAGCGCGCGCCCGCGCGCTTCTCCAAGAGAAAACAAACTCTTGGTCGGCGTTGGAGCTCGCGAAGGACTGTCCAGCGTCCACCACCGACGACGACGACGACGACGAGACCCCGATTTCTCGCGCACGCCTGTCGCTCGACTGCGTGAAAATGTCCGGCCACGTTGGACTCGAAGTACGAGAAGAAAAAAATCGCCGGACAGCGGAGTGTCGGAGAGCCGCTCGGCCGCGCTGGCTTTAGCCACGGAAATCCGACGGCTGACTGGAGGATTCGCAGACGTGCGCCTTTAATTTAGAGCCGTGGAGAGCGCCCTCGACCTCCTCGCGCGCTGCATGCGCCCGGCCCGGTCGCTGCCTGACGCGTGTGTGCACGTGTGTGCACGTGCCTCGTGCCCGCCGCTCGCCGCCAGCCGACGTGTGTATAATGTAGGTGGACGGCAGAACGGCAGAACGGCAGAACGGCAGAAGTAGTACTTTCCCGTCGGCGACGGACTCCTCCGTCGCTGACAGGACGGTTAATTGCCGGGCACGGACGCCGAGCCCTTCCCCTGAGAAGCCGCGCTCTGCCCTTTCTGCAATTACAATGCGCCGCGCCCGGCTTCAAGGCGTTTACGGAGCTGTCAAGCTCCGGCTGAAAGGAGAACTTGCTAGGTGGTGGAAGAACGTGAGTCGGCTTGAAAAGAGGAGCCTCCGCATCTCGGTCGGCTGGATCTCGTGGAGAGCGACGATTTTTTCTTTTTCGACCACCATATTCTTTTCCATGGTTCACGTGGCTTTTGTTCGGCTAGATTTAACGGCGTGGTTAATGTTTTTTAATGAGTTGCATATGATTTTCGTATATGACCGGTGTATTGCGCCGACAAAATTTATTGGCGGTCAGTTGGATGTATATTCTTTCCTGTATGGTGTTCGGTAATGTTTACAGGTTGTAGTGTAAAGACTGAATGAGGGGTGTGTGCGAAGAAGATCAGGTGAAAGTGTTGAGTGTGAGGCGCTAGACGACAGAGAAGAGAGAAGTTGTAAAGTTCCCTTACAATTAGTACATCCATTCGGATCACCTGATACATTCAGGTAGTTTGATCGCAAGATGCAGAAACGATCATTGCGATCAGTGATCAGTACACAGAAAACACTTCTCGCCGGTCTGCTTTAACCTTGTCCAACTTGCATGATTCATTATTGGCAACGAAGCAGAACCCAGTCCATTTCGTCTGATCGAATGCTCGCTTGCCGTAATGATACATTGAAACATTAACACGTTTGTGATTGCACCGCGAGGTGACTCCTCTCGGGACCGACTGAATATTACATTCCCCACTACCTAGATTCGCTACCCTCCCATCTTCTCCTGAGGCTTGCCCCAAATATCCGCTCGCGAATCTTTCCGAGCATTCTCCGCGAGACGTCCTGTCGCGCGTTTTGAGATCGGCCCCCTTTGACGCTGACTTTGACACCGATACGCGATCACGTTCACCCCCGACATATTGGAAACGATAAACCTCACATTCGCTATATCGCCGTCATAAAGTTCAATTTCACGACTCGCCGATCGCGCGGTCTCGTTTCTCGAATACGTCAGTCGTTAAATCGATGTAAATTGGAAATTAAACGCTGGTATCAAATCACTGCGGTGCTTTCGGCGAAAAATAATGCGACTCTGTCGGGTAATCGAATTCTCTCGCATACTTATCGCAACGAACGACTAACAAAGGGCGGAGTCTTCTTCCTGCGCCGATTTACCGGTTTAAAGTTCGCCACTGTACATACCCATGTCGTCGATTATTGGCGCCATTCGAAGGGTGACTCCGACCAGGAGCAAGGACATGGCTAGGAGAAGGCAAGCGGTGGCAACGATTGTCCAACGTGCCCTGGGCGGCAGCTCCTCCGGGTCGGCCAATTCTTCCTCAACTCCCACGGGATCGACCTTACGCCGTTTTCCCTTCCGCTTTCTTCGCGGCTTGTGATACCTCTCCCGCGTCTCCTCGATTTTCTCCGGCCCACTCAGCGTTTCCTCCTCGTCCAACTCGTCGGCTACGTTCAGCGCCACGTAGTCGTCATCATCGTAATGGATCTTTCTGTAAGACGAAGGGCGAACCAATTTTAGTATTGTCAATTTCTGCTTCGTTCGCCGACCGACCTCTCGTAGTTTGATATATTTAGTGTTATTCTTATAGCTTCCGGTATTCGCACGAGTGACATGTCAATAGTCGCGTCGTCTATTTATACCTACCACTCCGCTGCCAATTCCGTTTTTAACCGCGTGCACGCTACCGTCGGTAGTAAAATCGATACCACCCCGCACGTATCGATACCGGCCCTTGTCCCTTTCGTACAGATTCAATTATTTCCCCTCAACAGCGACGCGTTCTTGACAGTGGCTAATTAAGTAAGTCAAGGTTCGACCGACGCGATCGGGAGCGTATTAGTGAATGATCAAAAGATTCCGAGCGCGCGTCGGATTGTTACCGTTGTTACCGTCATTATCTGTTAGCCAAGAGGGACGCTCATTGGCGTCGCCTTAATTAAAGCGCGTCCCGCTTCGTACGCGGACGCCGAACGACGAGCGATAAGCCATTTCTAGCCGTTGCCGCTGATTGTAAAGAGGCGCGAAGAAAGGCGAACGATAGACGGGTATCGATCACGACGTGTCTGCATTGTTCGCGGAACTCGAGAAGTTGCTGTTTGCGGTTCGTCGAAGGGACGAGACAAGAGCCTATTGTAGGTATCCGCATGCAGGCCGGCCGACGCCGACGCCGCGACGCTCGAGTCAAATTAGAAAGGCGTTCCTTTGGGCTATCGACTTGGACGAGTATGGAATTGCGGCTGTGTCAAGGAAAGCACTGGAACGAACCAGCGACGCTTGTAGGACAGGCAAGATTTCGTTCGTGATAGACAGGCGAGAGTTGTAGGAATTGTTGAACGAAACTTTCGGGCATTTTGATGAAATTGGACCGTGACGATTTTTCGAAACAATGCGCGCGAGATGAAGCGAAGCGAGCGGACAAAGAATTTCAGCGTTTTAGAGGGCGCGGGTCGTGGAAAGGATTCGATGAAACTTTGAGGAGCTCCAATGAAACGAAACTGTGACGCTTTTTTGAAGGGCCGTTGAAACTTGTCCGACGCGCGGACACTGTCGGAAACTGAATCAAGTGGAATAATCGTGCCATTTGACTCTGTCGCGCGTCGAGGTCGTAGAGTTTTACGGACGGTTTTACCTGCTGGCTTTAATTCTGACAAAATAAACGGTGGAAACGAGCGCGATATTCACCGTCGCCGTGTAATTTCGCAGCGAAGAACTGTGTGCGTAACTATCGACTTTGCTGGACTAGTTGAAGAACTGACGAGTGGACGACAGCATATACGTTGGATATCGAGAAAATGTATGCATCAAACGCGGCCACCGAAGAATTCGCCATTTCTTCCTCTACAAGTGATAACGACCAGCGTACAGTCACACATAAAGCAGACGTGCGCCATCACTTGAGATCGCACGTCACACGTGATAATCATCGCTTCGGACACCCTAGAAACGGAACAAAGATAACTAGATACGACTCTCATTCCCTTTATCACGAACCGCCGGCAGCTATCCGTCTCAGTAGCAAAATTTAATCCTCTACCCAGAACGAAAAAAAAACACCGACCAGCTCCACCAGCACAAAGATCCCATCCCACCCGCCACCCGCCTACCGTGCCACGCGAATTAGCTCGCGACAAAACTTTCGAACTTTTGCCCGACGGAAACTCGTTAGCGAGCAGCCGCTTTACCTGATTATATTTTTGCCCGAACGAAATTACGGCGGCCGGGGGTCAGAAAAATTGCAAAAGCACGTCGCCCGGCAGATCGAGGCGAGAAAAATGAGAAAACTATTGCGAGATGACGCCTGACGCCTGACGCCTGACGCCTGACGCCTGACGCCTGACGCCTGACGCCCCGCACATCATCCGGCCGCCCTGGGGCACGTTTCTCTCCGCCTGCCAAGCAGCGGCGCTTTCATTAAGCGAACGAACGGCATTCAACCCTTTGTTCGAACGATCGTTCAGCCGCCAAACGATATTGGTCGAACGCGCCGGGCGGATTGCAACGACGTGCAGCCACGCACTGCGGGTGCGGTGACCCAGTTTCCCCGA
The DNA here is from genome assembly GCA_963942575.1 of Priocnemis perturbator. Lineage (NCBI taxonomy): Eukaryota > Metazoa > Arthropoda > Insecta > Hymenoptera > Pompilidae > Priocnemis > Priocnemis perturbator. Next base: position 22,854,294 of record OZ012643.1, on the reverse strand, counting down.
TATTGCACTTACCCCCCTAAGAACAGGAGGAGCCTCTTCTCCTTGTTCTCTACTCGCGTGCAAAAGCGCGACGAGATTGTGGCCGTGTGACGCGAGACTCGCGAGTGCAAGGTGACTACTATTGAGAATTTGAAAGCGCGGCTGATTGTAAAATCGACGCGACGCAGTTGTCGGCGCATTATTTTCACCGGCAGCGCAAAATTATTTTCTCAGCCCTCATCTTTATCTGTCGCTCAAGTTTTGTTTGACTTCTCAAGCTCGGACGGAAGGAAAAGCAATATTATTTGCCGAGACCACTGAATCTTTATCTCGCGCATCGACAATATTTCTATGGATCGTATCAAGCATTATTTCCGTCGCTTGCAATTGTCGCGCGGATACTCACAATTGAGCTGCGCTTTGCGAAAAGTAGCAGGCACTTCGGTGCAGCCGTGGGTAATCGCAGGAATCGCTAAGTGCCTCCCGGGTCCTCTCGAAATTGATCAGCGCTAGATCCTGGTCGCCGTCTAAGCCGAGAAGCTCGAAACGGGAATCGAGGCCGGTGTGCACGTTTTGGACAACGCCTTGGAAAACGTGTGGGCTCTTTGAGTGTCTGCGTTTCTTCCTGGGACTCCTCGGACTCTCCGACGCCCTTCGTCTTCCTTTACCTGAAACCACCGAAAACACGTCCGAATGTCATTTAACGGATTACATATTATATACGCCAACTTACCATTTTTATTATTCCAGGCAGAACATAATTTTAGTTTGTACAGTATATTCAACTGCGTCAATCCTACATGTATTACTGCTCACAAGGTCTCGGCTCAGTTCATTTTGTCGATACTACTACAGAATCTTTTAAACGCTCCTTGCATCTAGTTCTTACTGGGTCATAATTTGATGTCCTTCATTCGCTATAAGAGGGTTATTCTAGGTTTGTATGTACCTCCGCTACTTGTGAATATGCACACTTATGCGCACGCACACGCCTACGTATATACGTGTTTCGTATGAAAGGGTGTTTTTACTCATTGGATGATTATTATTATGATGATGATAATAAAATTGAAATTTAAATTGAATTTTGCGACCGACGGTTCTACCGATGACGCTAACGACGACATTTACGGTCAGGCATTTTATTTTCATCCCCTTGCCAAAGTGGCGAATTCGAGAAACTTTTACGAGCCATCAGCGCAAATAATTCCCGCGACGAAACTGACTTGCAATGAGAGTATCCTGTCAGCAAACGATACGCGCGACCCGCTTTTTCATGGACCCGAGCCAATGGCTCCTGTAATTCCGTTGTCAAAGGTTCCCCGAAGCGCACGTTGGCGAGGGAAAAATACAGGGCACTCCAGGGGGAAATAAAAATATTTTGCCACTGGAATCTAGAGTCAGTTTTACGCGGACAGCGTCGTATCAGGGCCGGCCTGATTCCCAATCTAATTTCGAAAAGACTACGTCCCCACATTCTTAGACTGTTGCGTCGAGCACAAGACTCACACCTGAGTCATCTTGCTTACTGACATTTTTCTTTACTTTTATATATCGATGACATACCAGTCATTTTTGATTGCTCGCTAGTTCTGCTGCTAATCCGAAAACGACGGACGAAATACGAATCGTCTCGGTGGCACGAAGAAAGCGAATGAACCCCGTCTATCGGCATCTGTGACATCCATATCCATACGACAGCACGGCATCTGCACTTTCGGCATCGAACGTTTTCGCGCGGATAAGTAACGCGATGCGAGCGACGTGGGTATCGGGATCGCGCGCGGTTCCGAGTGACTATTGAAATGGAAATTCCGTACAGTCGATTTATTGCGCCTGGGGGCTTGTTCTCGGTGCGTATGTAGTTCGCGGATGATGTTGCTTTGAGATGGAAATACCTGCGTGGCGAGCGGCGACGCGGGAAAGCCTGCACGCTAGTGGTTGTCTTTCGATGCGATATCAATGAATCGCGAGGTAGTAATTGCGGGGGCCATTAGGTGGATTAGATGGGCGAGGAGGGAGAGAAAGAGGATGAGGCTGTGATCGACGTCTGTTCTCTCCCTCCCCCCCTCTCATCTCGCTTTCGCTCTGCGCCGTCTGACCTGATTCCCTTTTTTCGAAAGTTTCGAACGTCCACAGCCGTTTAATATCGATTTCGACGAACAATGCCCCGCGCGCGGCACCGACTCGTGGCTCGTGGCTTATAGTTCTGCGTCATAAAATATGGAGCACATTCCAAGACAGCGGGCGAACTGATACGAGACTCGGTTAAAGCTCCGCCCCGGCACAATGAACCGCGCGAACCCCAGCTTTCACTGCGTTTTTGACTTTCATATCGGTTCACCGTCGAAATCTCGAACGACGGGAGTCTATTTCAGACGTCGGAAGTATGAATAAAGGGAGACGGGACTAATCAGATTTGGGACGTGCACCGAATTGCGGCGTATTTATGAATATGAACGTGGCACGGCAAATTGATTGTCGACATAGTGGGAGTACGCGGAATATTGTAAAGGTTCGATGTCGTTGTCAAATCTAAACGATAATGAGGCAGCAGTCCGAACCGCATCAATGTTAATATTGAACAACTAATCGCGGGATGTGAGAGGGCAGAAGTGGTCGACAAAGGCAAACAGCCAGTTACAAATTATATATCGTCCGTTCGCTGGTTAATGGGTCGTTGTGTAAAATTAATTAAAATCAGCTAGGTCAGCGGATAAACCGGAGCGAAAACTTGACAGTCGGAGATATTGAAAATGCGGACCGGTCGTGTGTGAAAGTGCCCAGCACAAAATTACAATGACTCCCTTCCGTTCGCAATTACGCCCGCCTGCAAAGCGGCGAACAAAATTCGAAATGCCAGTTAATTTACAATCGCCGGAGCGACCAGTTTCAGCCTGTTTCGTCAGTCGAGGGTATATCCCAAGTCCGCGAGCTACGCTTTTCGTTCCCTAATAAACTACGAATCGTGCATTGATGCGACATCTCGACCCGTGGGACACATATTTTCAATCAGTCAAAAATACATGAAACGGCAACAGCAGACCACAGCACGATAGGTAAACGAATACTTGGAAGTGTGTGAATTTCGAAGCGAATGCTCTCTTATCCTCACACAAATCCATGGATCCTTCCCGACCCGCCTTAACACAAACATAAGAATTATACAAAAAAACATTCACCATGATGCGTTTTGTGATGACTCATTGGCTCTTCGATAAAGTCTCCACACGGCGCTGAATCGTGTCTCTTCCTCCGATGATGATGATGATGATGATGATGATGATGGTGATGATGACTCTTCCGCCGATGCTGCTGACTGTGCGGATGATGAAGATGATGATGATGGTGATGATGATTGAGCGAGGAGGAGGCCGTGGATGTCGAAGTGAGCCTCAGTCGGCGCGGGCTGGCCGGTGCGCTGCCGGATCTTCTGCTGAGCGTGGAGGACGCTTTCATCGCCTCCACCTTCGTTTCCACCAAAGCAGCGAGGACGGCTTCGAGACGTGCCACCTCCACGCCACTGCCACCGTCGTCCGTCGAAACTGCCTTGTCAGCGACATCGGAAGTCGACGGCATCACCGTCATCTCTTAACCACCTCCTGTCACATTACTCGCACTTGCCGCGTGATCTAAGCCGTCGACCGCATGAGCCGTCTTCTCTTCTCTTCTCTTCTCTTCTCTTCTGGTCGCAATTTGTGAGGAACAGCCCTCCTCTTATAGGCGTCTCGTCTCGTCTCGTCTCGTCTCGTTTCGTTCCGGTGAAAAGGGTCGTGTGATCCGCGAACGAGTATTATCTAATCGCGAATATTAGAGGACTCATCGTGCGCTCCGTGTCCGTGGGTTCGCGCTCGCGTTCTTCTGACTTGTCCCTGCTTGATGATTCGGCCCACATTGCTGTCTCCATCGTTCGTCGGCAACACGTTTCTGCTCTTCGCGAGGGATTAATCGATGGCTCGGCGAGAGGGAGAGACAGGGTAGGTACAGAGGGCAAACCTTCGACTGTCCGTCGTCACTCGCGATTCTTGCTCCTAGACTGGCGCGGACTCCGGGATTATATCCGACGCTCGTGTCGCCCCTTGTTAACCCTGCCCGCGTTAGTGCCGTTTCGATCGTTTCCTCACTGACGTCACACTCGCCACGGAGACAAGTAGGCTGCTCGATTTCAGTTTAATCGACGAGGAAGACGACGGCGCGCCGTCCTTCAACTTTCAAACTGCCGCTACCACGCCGACGATAGACGACACGCTCATTGTTCGTCGCTGGCCAGCGTCATCGCGCGCTCCCAGTAGGTCGTCGCGAAAGTCTCCTATGCCTCCTGTGTCGCGGACTAATGGATGACGGCTCAACGATCGTCCAGCACATCGTCGTCCGGACACTGATTTCGATCAAATCGTCGAACCTTGGAATGTTGAATGCGCGTCGAGCCTTTTGTACTCTCCTATGGCTCGCGCGGTGGCGACGGCGGCAGAATCGATGAAGGCTGACAGCGAAACATTTGACATGGCCAGGGATTATCGGATGGGGCGGTGATGGATTCTTGCAGGTATGCGATCCGATGCCTTCTCCAACGGTCTCGAGATCGATCGGATCCGAGAGACGTGCAGCAATTTTTACTGACAGCACCGACCTTTGCAGCCTGCCGATGGAAGTCTGAAGTTCGAGAACTGTGTAAATCGATCTTATCAATTGACTGGGAACTGAAAACGTGTGTCAAGCGAGGTTTCACCTCTAGGACGGCCAATCGACCGTCGCGATGCCCTTTGCAATCGATGCGAGTCTCTTCCCGCGTTCGTCTGGGCAGCTTTGAGAGTCGCGAGAGGTAGTCTCCGCTCGGTCAACTTCGCCCGATCCTTGAAGTCGGTCCCCGGGGTACTTAATGACCTCGTTCCGGTGTAAGAGCGAAGATTGGTCGGGTCCTGCGTCCATACCAAGCGACGTCCGACTTCCTGACCCTCCGAATTAACGAGAATCTTGGCTAGTCATTAAGGAATCCACTGCCGGCACTCCGATGTCAGACACGAAGAGCGAGGAAAGAACGGGAGGCACTCTTTGCCGAGTGCTCGAGACAAAGTGGCTTACTGGTGGCCGATAAACATTGCCCCCTTCGGTCCCTTCGTAGCCCTTTTATTCCTTTCTTAGTCGACCGACTTCCTCCCTCGACCCTTGGCCAGGTGGACCCGCGAGTACGTAACGACCTCGTTTCTTTGTGAGTGCTCGAGGTGACGAGGATGTGCAGTCAAGCCGGACTCCGAGCGTCTAATCCAGTGGACCAGAGACGCCAAGCCGTGGGCGAACAAAAATTCGTTCGAAATGCCGGCCGAGCTGGCCGTCGCAGAACGTGAGCAGGTGGCAAGAGACCTGTGCTTGAAGATCACGGCCCGATAAATCTTCGCCGTCCTTTGGTCGTCGGCCTATCGCGCTCGCGGCTATTGTTTCGTGAATTTTCTTTTTTTCGCACACGCCGTCGAGCGAGAGTCTTTATCAAGCGGGCGTTCGTGCTAAATATAATTTACGAGAGGGTTCCTCGACGCGGCCCGAGGCTCAGAAAGTAATTAAGAAGAAATTCGTTCGACGACGATCGTCTCCCATCTCGTCGGCTCAAATGTGCCTCGTACTACCTTCCTCCTCCGATGACGGTTTCCCGGCGAGTAGCGGAAATGCCATGTCGAGGTACCCGTGCTGATTCATCTCCGACGAGGGAGTCCTTTTATCGTGATTGATGTCCCTTTTCAGAGAGGCGAGCGGAGCAAACTTTCTTTCCTCATCCTGTCTATGCGAGACAGTCCTATTCATCCGCTCGCGAGCGATTAATCACCGAATGCGAGCTGGAAGCCTATTACATCGGCAGGCGACTTCCGCGGAATTCCGTGAAACTCTCGGGTCACAAAGTCTCTCACTCGAAATCCTGTCGTTCTCACCGAGATCCTCTCGGCTGATCCCAGAAGACGAGCTTTGCGACGTGGATATTTTCTTATCGTCGGAAAAGCGTAGTTGTCCGCCTGGCAGTGTCACGTCTGTTTGCACTGTCCTCGTGAAGTAGTCGCCTGGCACAATGAGAGAAAGAAGAAGCTAGTGGGTGGTCGAGTGTGTTGGGAGGGAGCTAGAGCGAGGAAGAGGGGTGGAGATAGAGATACAGGTGGAAGGAGAAAAGAAAGAGTGAGAATGAGAGAGAGAGAGAGAGAGAGAGAGAGAGGCGTGAGCCGAGGCTCGTTGTCTATGCAACCCCAGCGTCACAAGTATACGGGCTCTTTTCTATCCCGGCCTGCCGTAGTCAATACACATCAATGTATATAATACGCTTTTTCTCGCTCGATCGCTCATAAAAAAAAACTGGCCGATATCACGTGTGTTCTGAAAGAGCGTTGGCGTTACTGGGAGAGGGTTGCTCGACGAAGCGGGGTTCTAGAGTTATCTGGGCCGTCCCGAAACGATCTCCGCAACTGATTGTGAGAGTAAGAGAGAGAGAGAGAGAGAGAGAAGAGCAAGCATCCGTGGCAACGATTTTCACAAATTCCGCCGCTCCGAACGAGCTGTATATCTATCCCGCGGCTTCGGCCACGGCTCCTGGACAAACGACGCACTCCGGATGTTCGAATAATCCTCAAGAGTCATCCACTTGCGCTAGCGCGAGTGAAGGCAGGTATGCGAGCGCGAGCTCGCGCCCCTTGCACTCCCCGCTGCCACATTAATGCGATTGCCTCTCGAAATGACTGATCCGCGCGTTTTGCTCACTTTTTGAATCCTCCCGCTGCCGCGGGGAAGCTCCGCTCTCGCCGCGGTTGCATAAAACAGTCCGCCCCTCGTGGCTCCGGCCCTACGTAAACGCACGGGTGCTGGGGCAGGTGAGGACGAGATTGGGAAGGTGTGGGAGTCGGTGCGGGCAGAAGTGCGGACGTTGAATTATGTCTGTGTCCGAGTACCGCTCCCTCGAGTGGTCACGGCGGGTCCATGATTCCAGGTGACGCGTCGCGTCGCGTCGGTCGGCGTACTCGCGCGACAGTCGCGAGAGGAGAGGGTGGCAGTCCGCGCGAGTGTGAGGCACACGCGGCACGCACGCTCGACGCACGACGGCCCACGCTACTCCCGTATTATACACACGTTACGCGCGGTTAGTACGCTGATTGACGACGCGATAGCGCGATGGCGCGATGGACGCACATCCCCGGCCGAGGGATTTGCGTGCGCGTGTGCTAGCGATCGCCCGAATACTGGGAAGCGTTGTGGAGCGGATAGGGTTGGTAGGCAGGTAGCCGGTCTGGCAGGGGTGCGTTCAGCCCTACCCCTTCCTGCCGCCTCCAGCAGCACCACCACCACCACCACCACCACCGACAGCGACGCCACCATCTTCTCCTACTCCTCTCCGTCCTTCTCTCGCCACCACCATCACCCCCCAGCACCGTTTCCACCGACTCGCGCTCGCTCCCCACGACCCTACACACGCTCTCTTCTTTATTTCCTCCGAACGGAGAAGCCTCTTGTTTATCAATCAATTTTTGGCAGCTTCGTAAGTGCACGAAGTTCTTCGTCCTGCTCGGCGCAGAGGGGGTGGGTGTAAGGGGTGAGAATTTCGGATGAGTTTCGGACGCTGCGCTACTTTCTTCGTACTTAAGCAGTTTCGCGATGTTTTCAACCCCCGGAGCTATGTGGGTTGTTCCTTCCGAGATGGCTGGCTGTTTGTCTTGCCGAGAGGGCATGCTTTGTAGCGCTCCTCTTCTCACCTCGCCCGGTTCATGCGTTTGCACGCGGAACTGCGCGGATTATTAATGTTCGCGTGATGGAACCGTGATCGAGGGATATCTAACGGGAGCATCAAGGGCTGCGCCATTCTGCGCATTGTCATTACACATGCAACGTGTAACGTCGTAAATTATTCACCGCCTGCGTCGGGAGCATTTTTCCCTCGAATGCTCGATAAAATCAAGGAATTGCAGTTTCCGAGAGTAGTGCCCCGAGACCCGACATTCGGCCTCTGCGTCATATAAATCTTATTAACTCTACTTTATACTTTCCGCTTGCCGCTTGTGCGGAATGGCTCGACATTAAAATACTTTGTGCATTAAGGCGAGTTATTACGTTGCGCTGCGTACGCCGCGAGTACAATACTGTAGTCTAAATATTTACAGTATTATTCGGATCAGCTGAAACAACGAGGTAGGGCGGGCGCTTTCAGGTATCGAGTCTGTTTTCGCTTGTTTGATAAGGCCGACTGGGGTAAGACGGACGTAGCAGGAGTAAGAGAAAGAGAAGGGCTCGTGGCCGCCGGGCATGTTCCGTCCTTAATAAGGTTCTGTGGGAACAATTTCTGGGAGAAGACAGGCGCAATTCTTCCACCCGCGCGGAGAGAAAAAGAAGCTAACTGACCGCATTCATTTTATTCCCTCGCCCCCCCAACACATTTGCCATATAACGCCGACGATGTAGATACATTTTTCCGTGCGCAGAACATTAACGAACTTTACTTTCGCTCATTCTCTCTCTCTTATCCTTTTTTATTTTTATAACGAAACCGATAAACGTGTGCGACCGTACAGAATCACGCGGATGGCACGAGGAAAAAGAAAAAAAAAATAAAAAGTAAGCATAAGCTCGTATCAGCGAGAGAAGTTCGCGTAACGTGAACGCGCGACGATAAAAATTCAGCCATCGAATTTACGGTCGGCGAGATAGTGGGAAGAGCGACTAGATAAATTTCATCGATCGACCTGTGGCTTCTCAGTGGCCTCCAATGGAAGGAAAACGTTTATCTGTCGGCCGGCTTCTGTTCAGGATCTGCAAGAGAGCAAAACCGCGAGCTTTGCCTCGACGGCCTCGCCTACGCGAGATAAGGAGATTAGCACGTACTCGGCTTGATTTGATGTGCCCGTAGGCGCGGCAAAGAGTGTGCCACCGGAATTGGAAGTTGCGCATGCCGGGAGTAAATAGAATCGGGACATATTACATTTGACGGGCGTACCGCAAAACGAATTCTGCTATTAACATTTTTCCGAGATTGCCCTCGCATATCGCGCTATTGTCATTTTATTTATACAAATCACAGATTGGCAATCAGCATCAATCCGCCGACTCGCGGCAGCGTGTAATACGCGCGATAGTCTGATATCTGTCCTGCCAATAGAGTTACGATGTTTGCACGCCTAGCGGGAAGTGCTGTTTCCAAAGTAACCGACTTGATTCACGATCGTTCGCGATTCCGCGTAGAGTGTAGGGCGTGGATGCCGACGATGTTTGCGCGCATTAATTCCGCATAAAGACAATTTACCTGATGAAGCCAAGCGTGCGCAAGCGCCGTCGGTCGAAAATAGACGACGCGCGCGTGTGCTGCGGATCGCAGACGTCGGGAAAGGTACGGTTGTTTGTCGGGGCCAACGTTGGCGTATCTAAAACTATCCCGAACGGCGAAACTTTCTGCGCCGAACGATAAGCGCCCTTCGGGAAAACAGCTAAGACGGAAATCTAATCACGGCGCCAGCCCCTTCGACCGTCCGCCACACAGCCGGCCCGCAGTCCCGACAATCGAGAGCATCGATGACCCACAGTCCCTACAGACGATCGCATTGCGAGGAGGCACGCGCGTAAGTAGGAAAAAAAAAGGGACAAAATCAATGCAACCAGGACGCCTAGATTACACGCAGGCATTGAATTCTGCCCATCCCACTGGCAGCCGACGGCCACCAAGCCATAAACCCCAGCTGACGTCACGCCGTAATCCTACACACGGCCTGCCCGCTTCACACACCCTCAAACGCTCTCGACGAGGAATACGCGTGGACGAGTATGTACATCGCGTACCTAGAGAGAAAGAGAGAGAGAAAGCATCATCGATATAGACGCGAGTGAAGCTCGCCCGCGGTGTAAACATCATAAATGTTCGGCCGAGAGGAGGCTCACGTTCCGTCGCCGGAAGAGAAGACGAATTGCTCCCCTTTTATCTTCTTTCGCCAGATTGATTCCTCTTAAACCAGCCGTGGCACGGGGCGAACTCGGCCGCGCCGCGCCGCGCCGCGCCGTGATTTAGTAGATTTAGGAACGAGGGAGCGAGCGTGAGGATCGATGCCGCGCAAAGAGAAACTCGCGCGAGACACCTACACCTAGGACCTACCCCGCGTTTGCGTCTGGCGTATATTTGCATAATTGCCGTTATTAGTGTAATTGCCGCGGCGATTGTGTGGCGGGGAGTCGAGTTCGTCGGAGCGATTAATTTTGTCTCTCAATGGGCACGATCGCTCGTGTCGCGCGACGTACTCGTTATCACTCGTTTGCTGACGAGTGACACCCCCCGGGGCGGCTTCATATTATCTTCGTAAATATTCGATCGCAGGACAGCCGACGCCGGCCACAAGACGAACTGCCCTCTTTTATCTTCTTCCGCTAGACTGATTCCTCTTAACCCTTGTGGCCTGCGGCTATTTTGCGACGGCCGTGATTGAGTTTTTCGAGGGCAGCGAACGAAAGCATCGATTTAGAACACACTGTGGTAGGCCGTGGAAACTGACGATTTTTTTTAAAACGTATTCAAGATGCCTTTCGTCGAACTTTATTTCTCGCGACATCTCGAATTATGATCGCATCCTGACGCGTGGTTTACATGCTAATGAATAACGAACGATGTGATTTTTTTAAGTGTACATAATTAGTCGTCTGATTGGGAGCTTTCGAAAACTTTGGGTCGTGAACGATTTTCAGGGTCTCGCGCAAGCGTCGCGTATATAAACACATCAAGTTTGAGTAAAGAGCGTACTATTTACACTATTGTGCATACAACGCTGTCGCGTGTGGTGATCGATGAAGTTGGTCGACATGATTGTCCTCTTGACGCAGTCAGTTCGAACCGATCGTTAATCACTCGTCGGCTCCGATGTCTTCTTCTCGCAGAATTCAGGATCCTCGACGTCGGAGTTCTGCAAGGAAACGAGATTTTCCCGTCGATTACGGTTTTGCGGAAGACGTAAATTTGTCTGCAATTTGCTAAACCGGCACGTGCACACAAACTATCGCGAGGACGATTAACGTAATGTAACTTACGCTGACGTAACGTTATCGTCGATCAGCCTTCGCAATCAATTCCCATGACGCAAAATAATTCATACAGGGTAGCCGGGAATTTGTGGCAGAATCGCGAGAGCGAATGCTGCATGAAAAGATAAATCGAAAACGTCGGATAAAGCTCCGACATACCAACCGGATTTTAGATTGCACAGCAACAAAAAATATCGTCAAAGGATATGCACTGATTGGAAGCATTTCTTTGTTCCGGTGTTTACGATTCAGCTTTCCAATCTAAAGCAACTTTTTTCGAAACATCGATATCGTAACTCCCAATTTCGCAAACCTGCACATTTGGACTTAACGAGCATTCCCCGATTTCGTGACTTCCGATAATCGAACTCGGAACACCCTGTATGCCGAGCGGCATGATTTATCGGCGCTCTGCGAGATAACGCACATGTGCAAATCGTGGGCCGGGCAATTATTATTCTTCGATCGACGCCAATACACAAGAGTCTAATTAAGATACCCAAGCTAATCGCGCGAAAAGCGGAATAACTTAGGCACGCGTATCCAGCAAATTTCGGCGCGCGACTGTTTATCGCCGTAATTCATCACCGCCGAGCGCCGAGTGAATTCAAGATTCAATTCCTTAGACTCTTAGACTCACAGCTAGACCATATAATATACTCACAGACACGCCTTTCGTACACGAATCCACGAAACAAAGTGACGCAAAGTTAAAATCTCGGCAAAAGATAATTCCAAATGACAAACTTTGTAGAAAAATACGCTCTATACACACACAAGCAGCTACCTTCAAACTTTCAAATAACATCACATACGACCTTCCACCATTACATCCAGAGCTTAGACCAGTCGCCTAAAGCCCTGTCTATTAGTACATACGGTCTAAGATCGATTTGCTTTCACGGTCGAGCAAACCGACAGCGTATTCTCATCTGTCGACCCAGGGCGTGTCCTTTTGTCATGAGAATACCAGTCGCCGTCGACCGTCGTCAAGCGTCGTCAAGGGTCGCCGAAGGCCCCGGCGGCGCGTTAAGGAGCCACAGTGCGAGAACGGTCCGAGTGAGACGGGAATCAATTTCTGTGTCGTTCATACTGGGGCGTGGTTTTGGCGACTTGGCGATACAACGCAAAATGATCCGCCGCCATCGTTCGCTCAGGGGTAGGCGCCCCATTTCGATCGCGCGCACAGATTCCTCGAGAAAATGTGTTTATCTGCAGTCGCGACGAAAGAGGGAGATGGTCGGCGCGAGATAAACGGTGGGCCCGAAGAAAAAGGAGCGTTCTCTCACTTTCAGCGAGCTCCTTGACTGCGAGGAACCTTGGCATGAATATTCGAATGTTCACCAGTCCTACGTCGGTATTATTCTTGGGCACGAAAAGTGGATGCGAATTGATTCGGGATGCTGGGTGTATTGTGTATAGTGTATACGTACGCGTTCTAATAGGCTTCGACGTCTGTTTAGGTAGTCACGACGCTGCTTGTCGGGGAAGGAGGTGACTACTGGACGTGGAAATATACCGTCCGGAGACGCTCGTAGTCTGAGGAACAGCGAGGCCACTAAGATGAAAGGCACTGACAGCACTGGCAGTCCGATCTGCGGAGAGGTGGCAAAAATTGATCAAACGGTCAACACAGTCAGGATTATCGGCGTGGCGAACTCTGTCATTTGTACTAACGAAACGTGTTACGAAGCTTTGTTAGACCTGTTAAATTATCATTAACGTTAGCGGCGGATACGGAACAATGATTGGCAGGCATTTTTCGGGATTTCGTGCATGCATTTATATGTATTTGACATCGTAGTTAGTATTGGTCGGTGATACGGAAGGTATATTAACGGAAGTTTTTCGAGCAAAAACCAAAGTTCAAGGAACCGCGAATATTTCGATCTTTGCTTTGACTTACCTTTTGAAATAACGTGAGCACCGCGTATTGAACGATGCCCGTATAAACAGTCGCCACCAGGGTGGCAGCTGCTGTTTGGCCATTCAGCACGAAGAAAGTGCCGCCCAAAGAGGCGGCAGTCAGCAGAGAATTGAAGCCCCAGACACCGGACGACACTTCTTCCATCGGCATACCCAGTTCCAGACCTTTGAAAAATTGCACATCAAACTCCTTCTGCTTCCCGAATCCATCTCAATCGATCGAAACAAAAATCTTCCTCATATAACTCTCCGTACCTGTGAAAGTGCCGATCAAGGCTCCGACGAAAGCAAAACCGGCCGTGATCGGCGAGTAAATCAGAATTGCCAAGTAAACGATCGCTCCTGTTACGACGCTATTGACGGCAAAAACCTGCGACGACGACGTGACGATTCCGCGAAGTACCTGGAAGCCCAAGACAGAATACACTTTGTCCGGCGCAACAATAAACATTCGCGCGCGTATCCCAGCCTGGGGGGGGTGGTCGGAATTTACGACGCAACGGGAAAGTGTTCGACGGAAGGTTGGGAATATGGAAAAAGAGACCTTACCATGCCCCAGTCGATGTTGACGTTCGTTACGTTTTCCACGATGAAGCTGGCATCGTCCGCTGTCGCATCACTTGTTGCATTGTCCTGAAAACAATGAGAGCCGTACTACGTGTGTGTACGCGTACTCGCCTGCAGCGAGGCTGCGCCAGCGACACATGCAAGCAAGCTCTCGCATAGCGGAGCATTGTTTCCGTGACCCTGTCGAAATTCTATCGTTCGCGGACCCAATTTTGACTCGAGGCCTGCTTGCGCGCATTACTTCCGTCTGCTTCCGTCTAGGTCTAGACACGTCGCCACGCATTTTACGCTTTTAATACACTCCGACATTGCGCGGCGCGTTTTTGCTCTCCTTTTCTTTACGAGCACTCCGCGAATGGGTACTTGACGAATGAGCAGCGCGCGGGAGGGAGAGGGCCGGAAAAAAGTTGACGTCGAAGCGTCGAAAGTATCGCGCGGCAGGAACTTCGCCGAGTCGGAATAAAATCCTCGAATAACGCACCGGCCAACTCTCGGCGAAACATTGAACGGCGCGAGGAAGAAGGGGGTGGAAAAAAAGAGAGAACGCCGAGTTCTCCTCGTTTCCGTAACAAGGTGCATTAGGAGATGAGGAATTCCCCGATGAGCCAGTCGGCTCTCTTAATTCATTTCCATCGTTCCGCGCAACAAAGCTCCGGCTGACAGAAAAAGCAGCCGCGTGCTCAGGCGTCACTCCGAGTCCGCGCAGTTTGACCTCAGTACCTCCGCCGTTTGCTACCCTTCCACTTTCTCGAGAGCACAATCGTCGTGCGAGTGTGCGGCGGCCGTAATAATTACCGTTAAGAGGCGCGGGGCCCGGCTTTCTCTCTGTCCGCGCTTTGCAGGGAAACTGCGCGGCCAGCGAAGAAGAAAGGCCGAGCGAATATAAAAGGTCCGCCGCATTGCTCGCGTAAAAGTATTATCCATTCATTCGTCCGTCGTCGAATACAGCCTACGTCGTACCCTCCCTCGCGAAGGCACGACGAGCCTAATAAAGGCAATTTAAATCCGTCGGCGAGTCGGCGAGTCGGCGAGGCATGGAAATCAATAATCGGCCCCGAGCCGCGAAAGCGAGCCCCGCTGATTTACTAACAGCCGCTTACCGGGCGAAAGAAAGGCGAATTCGCGCGCCCGGTAAATCGTATCGTACTCGGCTTGATCAATACGAAAGAGAAGCGACGGCGATGCTCCGTGCGGGGCGAAAGACTTCCTCGCGACGCCGCTGCCGGCCCCTCAAATATGTATGCCCTGGATTCCGCCTAAGACCGCTTTTCAGCGAGCAAATTTTATCTCCCGCTTATGTCTCTCGCGCAGCCACTCTCCCTCGTTCTCTCATCCGGCACGTAACATAAAGCCCGCCCCCCTCGTTCCGGCGCGCTCACCTAAATGCCACGGTAAACACTTCTAGCACCCCCGCGCTGATCTCATTTCGGGCCGAACGGCGTGCGAAAATTGATCATCCTGGAATCTTGTAATCCGCCGAAAGGAAAACGCGTTCTGCGTGTCGACGTTCTTCGCGCGCGTCTGCTTTCAGCATGAATAACTTAGTTAACGCGTTGAGTGCCGTGGGGTCCACTAGAGACCCTGTAATCGGAGTCACGAAATAAATCTGTCGATTCTGATTTGTGCCGCCGCTCTTTAAGAATATTACTTTGTATACGACCACAATATTTTATCATTATACCATTCGCATAAATAAGAAATTCATGTTGGCGGCTTGAGCAAGTCATGTAATATTGACGTGGCACTCAGTCATTCAATGTGTTAATCGTGTCGACCATATCTGCATAGGGAACGATCAACGATCATCCGAAAAAGAACATCGTTCACGAGCGCTGACCGAGGCTGGTTTACACGCCTCGCTACTCGTTCAGTAGGCTTTAACTCGAGCAATTATTGACGAGCGGTCCCGGGTATGGATCGAAACAGAAATATTTCGTATCGCTTTATCATGCTCGCGCGCTGCCGGCCAAATAAGTTGCGCCGATTGGTGTAAGTGCGGATGAATTTTACCATTAGCGAGATGTTTGCCCTCACGCTCGTTTCGTCCGTGGGAAAAGTGGTTTGCGTCGAGAGTGCCAAGAGAAGCGCCAGTTCGGTCAGGTTAAATGGCCAGACTGTGCACGGCAATTTACCGCTTCCCAGGGACCGGGCCAGATAAACACTGAAAACATAAACCGTGAGCCATGTGAGAAGGGCCCGCGGGGGCGCATTGGCGACAATTTGCAAATTGCATCGAACGCCCTCGTAAAGCACATGCAAAATTAATTCGTTGTCAAACGAACGGCCGCCCCGGTGGAAGATTGTCATTGGCGACATGCGAAGCACACTCCGCTGTGTCGATCAATCTCTCTCGAAGTATCATTCATCCGTGACGTAGTAGCAGTTTTACGAAATTTAATATCAGCCTGCCCTGATTACATATGCATATTACATGCATTGTTCTGGAGCTGCACGCGTAATGTACGGAATTTATGAAGAATGTAATACAAGTACGATGTAATATTCATATGTACAGTTTCGCATGTGTGCAATAATGCAATTGAAGTTTTTCTCTGTTGAAGCAAAAGTTGATTTTACCTGAATATCGTGCCGAGAAGAACGAGGAGCAGACTGAACGCGTCGAAAGCTCCATAAATCTTGGGTATGAAAGTATAAGACACCGCGCCAACCAGCAGGGGATTGAACACGGTGTGACCGTTCTCCACATTTTCCGCTGTATCTCGCAGGAGCTACGGGAAAGGAAAATTCGCATAAAACTGAAAGTGCAAAACTTTTTTCTTCGCGTCTGGAACGACGCATCAGCCGGTTGTTGGGATCTGCGTGAGAAAATTACTGGAAATTCAAAGCGGTTCACCTTAATACCGCCAAAGTATGATTCGTCAGAGACCGTAGTAGAATAATTGCTAATCTTTCAATGATTCTCTGTGATTGTCTCTCGAAGTTGGTCTATTGAGAATCGTAAATGTCACCCATTATAGGGTGACGCGCCAGTCAATGCATTAAAGCGGATACTCTACTAAATACGATATGATACAGCAACGCGAAGGCATGACAAATTCAGCCACGTGTGATACACGTAAGTCAATGTCAAGTATAAGACCTGACATTTGTAGAAGTTTCCTTGATCTTCCGATCTACTTTGCGTGCCAGTGTCAGCTAACTCTATAATTTTGACATCGACCTAACTTCTCTTTTTAATTCGATTCTGTTATCGGACATTCGGAAATTTAATTCGCACATTCGTACGGAGACGGTCCATTTATTTGCGTACCGTTCATCAATCAAACACTTCATTTCACTTAGCCAATGGAAGTCTCGCGTCCGGCTGGGAAATAGACTAAAAAGACAGGAAAAGGGCGGAAAGATCGCGAGGGCTCGCATGAGTGACGCGAAATCGATACGTACACCCCCGACACAATATTGTCCGTCGATCGTTTTATTCATACAATACGACGCACTCGGGAGCAATCCCCCCCGGCAACTTTTCGATCAACGACGAACTTTTCGTCTGTCGCATCTGAGCCCGGGCGATGTTTTCCGCCGCACAAAGCAGATTTCACCTACCATCGATATTATTAGGCCGAGGAAGGACGTGACTGCGCAAAACGCAAGCGTTCCCGGCGATCCAGTGCCCAGAGCAATCGCCACCAGCAAGCCGCTTATCGGATTGTTGGCGAACACGCCCTACGGCATTAACGCGAAATCGTCGGGCGTAAGAGAAATTTTCAAATAGGTCATCGATACGCTTTTCCCGGCGATAGTATTCAACACGAGTTTCACGCATTAAGGTACACAGTGCGAGATCGTGTGCGCGATAAGATAATTTCAGCGAGCTCCGTAACGTTCGACCGTGAAACGGTGAGATGCATGAATTACAAGGCAATGTCACGGAGTAAGGCCTTTTCGAAGTCACCTACCTGACCGAAACCGCGAAGCAATGAGTCCACGAACTGAAATATCGTCCACTGTGGCCCGGTTTTTTCCGCCAAAAAGTCCTTGAGTATCGAGAAGTCCCCCACGAAAGCGGCCCATCGCGGCTCCTGTCGAAAAATTACTGTTTACGTCGACAATAACTTATTCGATTCGCCGAAAAAAAAAATGTAACGACGGTCTGGCAGACACTTTTTCCGATTTTAATGCGACAGATCGTTCTTTTCGCTTCGTACCCTCCGATCGTTCGCTGACATCGTGGCTGGAGATGTAAAATAGTTTCCCGACAACAACGAATTGCCACTACACACTGCACCGCATTGCCAGTCCGCGCTAATGTTTTCTTACGCGCGATGATAAAAGAGATACGCACACGTTCGCCAAGAACAGGGTTTAGGTAACTGTCGCGATAAAAATCGTACGCCACTTCAAGCGGCGCCGTTCGCAATCAAAATAATCGAAGGAGGAAATTACGTATGAAGGCTTCTATTGCAAACGATACATACGGCGGCGGGGATTTTATTCAAGTCCTTTATTTATGCAAAAGCCTTCGTTCCCGCGAGCGTATCGCGCGCGGCGGTCTAGCTCAAGCAAATCGTTAAACTGACTTGGCGGGTCATTAAAACGTGACGATTAGCGTATCGTAAACAATGGAAATTAGCACGATTTTCTACTAGGTCTGTCGAACGTACGCTGACTCGGCCAGCGTACTGTATTTTGCGGCTCATTTCCTTGAATCAATCCATTTCAACACAGCAAACGCAAATAGGGATTAATGAATGTACATATCTTAACGCCAATACTGTTTGCTTTTTTATTACAAAAGTCTATATAAAAGATCCAAAAAAATATGGTGTCCAATTATTCGGATATACATGGGTACTTCACTTATGTACAGTAAGTTTACGATCAACGCTTCATATAAAATACTAATTACGTTCAAGGCGGGTTTGATGTAAGGAATGCGAGATGCGGGTAACAGATGTATAGTTGATGTATAACTTTAAATGTCTAAGACGTAGTTGGGATGTACAACGAGTAGAGGATCGTCTTCATCTCCTTCCTCTTCCGTGCCTTTTCGTTTCGCTTTGAGTTCTCTGGTCGTCAGTGGTATGATAATTTGATCGTGATACGTGAGTCGATCGATAATTTTCTCGATGAAGTTCTTCCGCTCCAGTAGCTCTGCCTCAGAGTCGATCTGCTCCTGAATCTGATCGAGATACCAAGCAACTAGTTCCGTTTTACGAATACCATCCTTACTATCGGCTTCGCTCTCTGCCCGCCTCTCTTCGTTTCTCATGTAAAGTACCAGCATGCTCGATAAGTTCTTATACTCCTCGAATGACATACTGAGCTTTTTATGCTGGGCATCGGCTGTTGAAAAAAATCATAATAACATATAGATTTAGCTAAAAAAGTGTACAAATGACTGACGATACAAGAGATTGTATGTTCAAGGGGTTGCAGATTTTGCCCTTTCTTAATTTGCCGCCTTTATTACAATTGGAAATTAAACATTAAAAATGGATGAAACTTACGTGCTGGAGTTGCTGGGTCGGATGCATCATGAGGTACATCATTAGATTCTCCCGTACGTGATGCAGGCTCGTCAGTATCCATGTCTTCGTCGTCATGACCGCGGCCAGTGCTTTCGATCTGAACATCCGGCCGTTCTACGGTGACGATACTCTTACTCAACAATCGCTTTGCTTCCTTTACGTGGTTTACCGTAACTTCGTCAACGCACTCGAGTTTCGCCAATGCCTCGGATAATCGTACCAAACTTTCCAACTGTCGCACCGTTACTCTCCATTTTCCTGTACCCAATCCACTTCCCTGTCTTAGAGTCGTGTAATGCTCCACTAACAAATCCGCGGCATCTTTCGTAAGAACAGGCTTAAAGTGTTTTGCGAAATTGATGTACCGAATAATCTCCTGCTGAGTGTAGATCATGTCAAAAGTTCCCCAGTTATCGCAGTGCAGATCGATGATACGTTTCGCAATTGCGTTGTCGATAACCTCGTTACATTCGTCAACGACGATGAAGAATAGATCGAACCTCGACATGATGGGCGCGGTCAATTGAATGTTTTGCTGTAAGGGCTTTCTTCGATCGTATCGACCGCCGATCGGATTTGCAGCGGCTAATATAGAAGTACGGGCGTTCAGTGTTGCTCGCACACCCGCTTTCGCCAGCGATATAGTCTGCTGTTCCATAGCTTCGTGAATTGCCACTTGATCTCGCGGATCCATTTTGTCGAACTCGTCGATGCAACAGATTCCGTGATCAGCCAACATCAATGCACCTGCTTCGATGACAAAATCAGAGGATTCTTCGTCTCTGACGACGGCAGCTGTTAAACCCGCGGCACTGGACGCTTTTCCGGAAGTGTACACTGCTCGCGGGGATATCTCGGCGACGCTCTTGAGAAATTGCGATTTTGCTGTACTAGGATCGCCGACGATGCAACAGTTTAGATCGCCTCTCAGCGATGTACCTTCTTCCGTGACTTTTCCCACACCACCAAAGAGCATCAATGTGATCCCTTTCTTAATCTCGTCATTGCCGTGGATCGCGGGGAATAAGCTAGAGACCAAATTTTTGTATAAATTTTTATCGCGACTCATTTCGTAGATGCGACTCCACTCGGCTTCGGTCATTTGTTTCTTCATCATTTCTTGGGAAAGCTCTTCCATGGCCATGTCTGTACCGCCAAACTGTCGACATACCAGAATTTGTTGAAATTTTTGGTTTCAAAGAATGATGCAGGATGTGCTGGATATATAGAGATATATAATTACCCTTAAACTCGTTGCTGTAACGCTACAAGATAAGAAGGCAGTTTTGTAAGTCAAATCTCTGACACCAAGTGCTTTGAGACCCCCCACACCTTCCGATTGTTCTCCTGCTTTGTGTCTTGACCCAATTTCTACTTTTGCATTGGGCAATGAAAAAGCACCAACATCTGGGACAACTATTAATGTACCCGTAAAGTCATATCTGTAGACACACAAAGAAATCAAGCATAATTATTGCAAAAAAAATATTTCATATATTGTGCCTTTACTTGTCTCCTGCTTGCACTGCCTCAACAGTCTCTGCTCTCAATATAACTTCAACAGATCTTGGAATGCATCCTCTAGGCAGTTCAGCCTGTGTTTCCTGTATTCTGACTTTCTGAAAGTCTACAAATATTGAATTGTCCACATCCAGCATGAAACGGCGTCTGTTACTACATACTGGATTGTGACAGATTGTTGGATTTGTAAACTGGAATAGAATTAATCCTTACTACACAAATACTAGTCAAAATTTATCAAAAAAATGAATATGTACAATATCACTACATACCTTGAACTGTTGTTCTACATTTTTAATAACTGCATTACAGTCCATACATATAAAAGTTCCCAATACTAATTCTGGATGAACAGGATGTGTTCTGACCACCTGCCCAGATATACGAATTAGCGTACCTAGTTTGGAAGTATTGAGTTCTCTCAGTTTTTGTCTCGTTGGCACATCAACAAGACTCACATAGCACTCTTTCTCTTTTTTCAATTCACCCACATCCTTAACAAAGTTACATACTGCCTGACATAAGAATGGATATACCCTGAAAGAAAACAAATCAGGTATAAGTTTTGTGTTATGAGACATACTGTTTTAATAATTCAGCAATACTCTTGTACCTGAAATATTCTTCAACAATGGTTGTTGAAAGTACTTGATTATACTCATCTACATCATCAAAAGACACTTCCAATGTGCATCGTTCAGGACTCACTAACTCCTTAGCTGGTTCCAGGTATTTGACAAGACCTTCCTCTTTGAACCTAGTCCACAGAAGGTATTGATTAGCACAGGGTATTGGTATATATAACTTAAAGCAATGTCGTGTGTACTTATACTGAACTTAGTCCGAACAGGGTAGTAAACATACAGTTTATACATCGACAACTTACGCTTCGAGGAAATCCTGAAATAATTTCTGACATTTCTGTCCAATCTCGTCAGGTACGCGCAATCTTCCGCCTTGCACATCACCGAGATCCATTGTTCTTATCAATAAACGAAACAATGAGCGTACAACTAAATGAAATGACTGAACTTAAAGCGTATAAGCGGAGTGTGCCAGTGCGAGAAATTGGCGGGAACTAACGGACACCGGTGTATTTCCACGTGCAACAATGCGTTGCACGGTTGCAATCATTGCATGGTCAACGAATAGCACTTGCTGATGGAAACATGCTTTAGCCTTTAGCTGCCTTTAGCTCGATGACAGCGCTGGGGACTGGGGTCGGGGCACAAAGCTGGAGTTCCGAAGCAACGGTAGATAAAGCAAGTTTCTCCGTTGTGTACTGACAAGACAGCATAGACGGCTCATCTGACGCATTAATGTTGATTAGAGTCAATGATTGTAGGTGGTAGGATTTATGTAAAGATTGTGAAGGCTTTATGTCAAGGCTCCTTTATGTGAGAGCACTTGAAATATATGTATATATATATATATATATTTAGTATTGCATTTAAAATGTCGGGCACTGCAAAATGAGGTTAAATCTCACATTAACGATTCTTACCTGTTTTTTGTGGGATCTGAGCGAGTGCTTGATGCTTACCGCGGTAAATAAGACCACAGATCCCCCGCAAGAATACAGACCTGAAGGACCACTGGTAATATGTAGATTTCTGTGAGTACATACATGTATGTTTTTTAAATTTTGCTGCTAAGAAACGCTTACGACATTTTTGTATAGCACAGGTCGTTATTTAGTAACGCCGGAAATGCCACTATTTTATTTAGCGTGACGCATTGTACGTTTATGTTAAGTATTATTTTAATATCAATTGTTAAAAAGAAGAATTGATATGTTTTAGACCAAAGGAATTCATAGATTGTGAAGAACCTGTTGATCATAAAGGAAATAAAACTGCTAAGGAAGAAACAGGACTTGGCTGTGTGAAGGTACTTTTTTTTATATTGCTGCAATATCTTGTGCAAGACATAACAAACAATTATTGCTATGAATTTAGTTTGGAGGTTCCCGTTATGAAGACGTTGAGAAAACCAAAGTATCCTGTACAGTACTACCAGACATTGAATGTTTCGGGCCTAGGACTTTTTTCCTCGACGGTGTTCCTTGTATAAAGTACAGCGAGCATTATTTTGCTACTACGTTGTTATATAGCATATTACTAGGATTCCTGGGTATGGACCGCTTTTGTCTAGGACAAACAGGCACAGCTGTGGGCAAGTTGTTGTCATTAGGCGGTGTAGGGGTATGGTGGGTTGTGGATGTTATTCTGTTGGTCACAAATTCCCTGCAGCCAGAAGATGGAAGCAACTGGAATCCTTACGTGTAACATACACAGAATAACATCCTGATGAGACAGAGTTCATATTGGACGTCTTTCAGGAGCATACAAGTATTTAATGCATAACCATATTAGTATTTTTTTATAAAAAGTCAATATCTCGCAAGATAGAAACGCGAGGATCCTTTCTATATTGACCTCTTAAATAAGAAGGTACATTTTATAAATACTTTTGTAAAATAATGTCTGTAATCAGTGTCTGCTTTTGTACATATTTTAGGATTAACGTGTAAATACATATAGCCCAATTATTTTGTTGAGAATTGCCTTCTTTGTTTTTTACCACTGAATTTCGTATCCTAACGTTTTCTTTCACATTTTCAATGAGAAAGTGTTTGGCAGTATGTTTCCTCAATAACCACTTATAAAATGGTTTGCATGTTTCTCGTTTATCGCATAAACTGCTCTTCATAGTTCGTAATCATCTGAATGATACAACTCACTGATTAGTCTATAGATGTACGAAGGTGCATTTCCACCCCTTAAATCATAAATACAAATAAATAATTATCATCAAAATCATACTCAGGTATAGGAAATATATATAATACGCACGTGTTGGATATAAACAAAGTGACAAGCTCAGGAGGTACATAATCAAAGGCAGGGTTGAATGCATGAATCCTTGACATTAGTGCTGCATTGGAACTATCGATGGCACCTTGCGTCGGTGACAAGTGTTTGTTAAAGCCGTCTTGCTCGTATGAACAAAGAAACAGTGGTGAGAGCTTGTAAAGTGGTAACAAGACCATTACTGGAACAGAATAGTGTTTTGCAGCTTGTGCCACAGTATGTGACCCTGATATTGCTCTTAATCCGCCATTCGCCACGACCGTATGAGTGCCAATTATCACTTTGTTAACTCTGGACATCATTGCAAAAATTGCTACATCTGATATTAAGGTTGTTTTGATTTTTGCGTTTGCAAGATTGAGTGCCATTTCATGACCCTAAAAATAATGTCAAGTTTGCACACATACAGTACAGTTGTAACAAGTTACACGTAGTATATTTTCTTTTAATCATTTACGTTTAATAGGTACGCACATTTAAATCAGGTCCACCTTCCGCTACGATAATTTCGAATGCTCTTGTTTTAGCTGCTCTTTTGAAAAATTCTTCAACTAATCTTGATTTGCCAATGGTCATTATAATTTCATTTGAATGAATGTGCTCTGATGCCTGCTGAACAATGTTCTCCGAGCTGCAAGTGGTTACTGTTAAATATTACAAAAGATTGTTCATTAGTTTATAATAACTAACCAAGTCTCCAATTCAACTTCAAATTCGTTGATGTGTTCAATGAGAGCTGACTTTAGAGAAGGTACAGGAATATTGAAATCTATTTCTTGGTCACCCCCGGATGTCAGAATTTTGTGCAGTGACTCCTGGGGATCCGTTTCATCCGTCTTATTTTTTAGCTCCGATGTATATTCTTCTCTAATAATTTGTAGTATCCTTCGTACCATATTGCCAATAGAAGCTTCCAAAGGAACAGCCTCTATCAAATGTTTTCCATTCACTGTGATTATGTCCATTAGGTTTCTGTGAAAAAGGCAAAATGTAACTGTATTTGTAAATCAGTATAGCTTACATGCTGAAGCCAAGGAAACGGTGTTGAATTTTGACAATATATTTAAAAAATATAGATCAAGCGATGTGATCTGCGATGCATGCCCTAAATAAAGTCTAACTAAGGTACAGTAAAAAATTTAAGAATATGGAAGCATTTTAGAAGTTATTGCGCTAGTTACATATGTAGTAATTTGATGTCACTTACTTTGCTGTGATCCATTCTATATTACTGATCATATCCTTCAGTACCGAAATAGTGGCCACAACAATAGTATACGTGCCGTTAATTTTACTGAAACAAAAGGACACATATATATATATATATATATATATAGAGTATTTTATAATATACAATCAACTTACAAGGTTAGAATTATAAATTATTTTCTTACCCATATTGAATGTCCTTAATTAATTTTAATACGTTTTCGTTAATTGTTTCTTGTGTCATATCCACCATTTTCATTGCATGTCCTTCAAAAATATACTTTCTTACGAAATAATTGTCCTTATTACAAAATTTACTGAGGGGATAGGATAAGAAATATGTCACCACTGTTTCCGTTCTACCGAAATTATTGTTTGCAATTTCGTCGGCTACTGGTTGTTATCTACCATTAGACCACATTAGACAACAAATCCGACTGGATGATTTCACTTCTTATTCGCTGCCTGCTGCCATCGCACGTGTGCCTCTGACATGTGCACGAAATATATATATGTTTCAATGTGTACGCAACATTGTGTATGTGAAGAATTGTAAAAATCAGACAACGTGATATTTTTATCATAAAGAAGACGGAATGGCGCGTATTGGGAATGTAGTAAGTGTTTTTACTGAGAACCCTATTTTCGCGTGCAGAATTAACCGTTTGAATCAAGTAATGTTTTAATCAAAGAATTACATCTAACCTTGAATATGCAGAACACGTTTATTCTTTTTAATCTTTATGTTTGCTTATATCGACGACATGTCGCACTAAATATTCTATTAGAATTTTGTGAAATACGACCTTAATAAACTGTATGTTCTTTGAATTAGTTCATATGCTTGTCGGTGTACTAATGAGGCATATTATTTTAAGACAGCGGATCAGTTAATAGCTGGGAGCAGTGTTTTGTCTCGACCTGCAGAAGAATTTGATAATGACGTAAGTAATGACATTAGTAAACGATACATATTGACCCAAATTGTTTAAGATAATAATTTGATTCTGCTTGTTTTAGCCATCCGTAGAGGCAATGTGGGCAATCAAAGCAATGGAACATGCAGAAGTATATTTTAATGTGAGCCAAATATCAGGACGTAACTAACAATAATAAATGAACAGCATATTGAAACCAATTAAAATTAACTTTGTTTACTTCAGATTCTATGTTCGGTGGATCCAAAGCTGCTAAGGTTAACCCCAAACGACGATCAGATTTACAAGTATTTCCGCGAAGTTTTTCCTGATCTTAAAGTAGACAAAATTGATGAGGAAGAATTAAAATCTGTCGAAGGAAAAAGGAAGTGGAGACCGTTTTGCGAGCAATTCAAAGGAATTGTGGAAGACTACAGTTTCGGTACTTTACTGAGATCAGACTGTACTGGAGATTACTCAGAAGAAAATAGTATATTAACAACTAGAATTCAATTCTATGCCATTGAATTGGCACGCAATAGAGAAGGCCAAAATGATGTGATCAGAGAAAAGTATAAACCTAGGACTGCTAATAAATCTTGAGACAATTTATGATGAACAATTTCGACTCATTACACAAATCGCCTGTCACACAGTGTGGCCAGAAGTGGCCCCGGGCACCATCGATGCGAAGTGTGCGTGCCCTGTCTGTGAGCTGACAGGCCAATGCGTGGAATCCACAGCTCTCACAGACAGGCACGCACACTTGCGTGTATCCCCACTCCCGCGGGAACCGATGGTACTCGGGGCCACTTCTGGCCACACTGCTGTCACACATTGATTGTGTTGATAGTTATATCAATTATTCAGATTAATTTTTTAACAACAATTCTGTACTATTTCAATTTTGAAAACACAATTGAACATTTGAATAAAATGTTACAAAGAAGAACGATATTGACGTAACGTCGATTTTTCGATTTCTTTACTTTTTTTTGGGTACACGGAGACTCATTAAAGGATTTGATGCACGTGCTTCGTGTCTGGATCTGGTGGCTGTCGCACCCGATGCCGCTGCTTCTCGACTGAACCTTTGTCTCCTTTTGATACGGGCAAATTTCTTTAGTGCCGCCGGTATTAAATAATCGGGAACGTCTTTTAAGTGAGGTTGCAGTTTCACTGTGTGTAACGCCTTATCTTGTCGCAAAGACTGCAAATCTTTTGGGTTATCGTCAAAATAGCCCCGTAGCTTCTGACAGTTTAACACTTCTTGCTTAATTTCTTTCAAACGAGCTTCCCTAACGGCTATCCTCGTCGCTGCTTTCCATGCATCCTTAGCCCGATACCTAAATATAAAATTTAAGATACGGTGATAGTCTAATAGTAATAGTTGACAGGGACTTTAGGGAGTATTTACCTCATTTCGACTCTTTTAAAACATATTTTCGAGTAGAAATTCTGAGGAAACTACCGATATTACCCAATTATGCGGCCATGGGCAAGATATTTTGTATATTAAACTTATAAAACTTATAAAAAGTCACGTTTACATGAACGTCTCGTGTTTCTTACCTGAATCCTTCCACTAATTCCAATTTGAACTGATAAGTTTTGAATATTGTATCTTGGCCATAACACTGCTTTAACTGGGCTTCTACTTCTTCTAACATAGGTCGTTCTCTGATGGCAATGAAACTTAATGCCGTTCCTTGACTTTGGCCTCGTGCTGTGCGACCCGCTCTGTGTATATATGAATCAACATCGGAGGGAAAATCAAAGTTAAGCACATTGGATACGAATTGAAAGTCTATGCCACGGGCTGCGCCTGACTCTTTATCTTTTTTCCGTTTGCTTTTTTTGGTGGCTATCGCATGTGGCTAGAAAATGTAAAACAGTCATTTACATCGCGGTATTAAATAAACGTAATGCGAACGTAGAATATGAGAAGTACCTCCTCTAAAGCTTTCTCGTCCGATGCTATAATGATATCGTATGTTCCGGTATTAAATTGCGTGACTGCTCGACAACGTGAGCTCGCTGGTAATTCCGAATTTAGGAGACAAGTGGGTATACCGAATTGCTCCAGAAAGAGTTTCAGTTTATAGCATCTATCTACTGTATTTACAAAAATGATAGTTTTTCCTCTGAAATTATATGTTAAATGAGTTCATTCATCTTGATTATCTTATTCTTTGCACAGTATATCTTAGAACGTACCTTATCAAATTCAATTTTAACAAAGAACAGAGAATAGCAGCTTTATCGTTCTCTTCCGCCGCTAAACTATAATGTACCAATTGATCTGGCGGTGCAAGGGGCGGTTCTTCCAGTTTTAAGATTGCTGGATTGTGCAAAACTAATTTTTTTAGTGTCAACACATCTTCTGACAAAGTTGCAGATGCTAAAACTGCTTGATAGGTTGTAGGTAGAAAAGTCAGTACACTTTTCATTTCTCGTTCATACCCAAAGGAGAATATCTTAAATAATACTAATGTTTTAGTTACTCAATAGGCCTAATAGTTATGAATTTTTTGCCGACATTACATACCAGGTCTGCCTCATCAATGATCAGTGTCTCTAAACTGCGTCTTAAGACCAAATTGCCTGCTTTTAAATGTTGCTGCAGTCTAGCTGGTGTTGCTACAACAATATCTGGCAATTCAGCCAACAAGGGTTTCTGTACATTTAATTCCACTTGTCGGCTGATGTCAATCACTCTCACTTCTCTAGAGCACTTTATTGTGAGCTTAATAAGAACATCATAGATTTGTTTGCAAAGTTCTTTACTAGGTGACACAATTACACCTTTTATCTCTTGTTTCTCTTGCAATCTTTTATTTGCGAGTATCTTTTGCACAAGAGGAATAGCAAATGCAGCTGTCTTTCCTGAACCGGTCCTAGCCCTTATCAACACATCTTTACCTTCTAAAAGGAATGGTATCGCTTTCTCTTGTATCAATGTAGGCTCCAACCAGCCTAATTTTGCAACAGCCTAAGAAAAAAAATATACATGTCAAATATAGAATCTCCTCCTTTTTTTAAGTCGGTTAAAAATGATGGTACATTTATTATATATGCATAATTAGAAAACCAATAAAAGAAATAAAAAAGTATGTATTGCGTTATTAGATGCTAAAATGTATAAAGCGTAAACAATCCATGTGAAATAACGTAACCTCTACAACATGTCTATTCTTTCTCATGTCATTACCTTTAATATTCTGTCATCTAATTCTAGTTCGTGGAAGTTTTTAGATTTATTGTCAAGCTCATCATCAATTTCCATGTTATTTGACGACATTGTTTTCTATCATATGTGAAACTGAGTTACGCACGTCACACGTGGGAGTTGGGACCTTACTTCCTTACTAGTGTCACAGTTACACAGTATAAGCAAGTATAAGGTATAAGCTGGTATAAGCAAGCAGCATAAGCTGGCATCCCGGCCAATCCTGGCAATCCGCAACAAGCGACAAGTGAAACATATATTGAAGGACAGAAATGTATCTTTCTTTTCTGTCTTTCCTTCACACTCACAGTGCCACAACTCGACTTTTGATATACGAACTTAAAACGTCGACTTTGGTCGACTTTCGGTCGCAAGTTTGTCGGTGTAAACGAATGACTACAATACGGTTGGTCTGCACCGGTTTCATCCGAGTATTAAACTTCCACACGGTGTATACAACGCCAATGATATAAGAGGAGGCCTTAAGGGGTCTTAAGTTAAAAATGAAAACCAGTCGTAAGTAGTGTTGCAGGCCCAGTTCTGTGGGCCTAATAAAGATCTGTCATGTGTCAAATTTTCTATTTTGTGTCTGGCACTTAGGCACTCTATTTGATATAATGTCTGTAACGTATGGTCGTTGAAAAAGGTGAATTATTCGAAGTCCGAATCGAGAAAGAAGGAGAATAAGGAGAGGTGCTGCAAAACAGCTCACGTCTCCAGCTGGTATAAGAATTGGGACGTAAGATCAAAATGGAGGAGCTAACAGATAAATCGATAGTTTTCAATATTGTCATGTATCAGCGCTGATTTTTCTATCGGTCACCGTTATTGTAAGTATGTACCTGTCTGAATTTATGTCGGCATACCGATTTCCTCAAATTATTCATCTCTGTAAACCAATCACTATTTTAAATATGGCACACACCTGAAGTGTAAATACCTATTGTAATGAACTTCCATTGTAACAGAAACTTATTGTTCCTTGACACTCCCATTGAAATACAATTAAAACGCAAACAAAATTTCCTTAATGCCCCCAAATAATTGTTTGCTGATGCAAAATCAGTATTGTTTACATGCAGAACATATCAGTGGAATTACTTGTGATGTGTGTGTTAATATGGTCATTTTTATTTCAGAACGGAGCATGGAATGGATGGATCATGTCCACTCCTCTTTCCAACGTTTGGCGAACAGAGTGGCTCAGAGCGGGGAGTGGGATACTCTGTTCAAAAGGCCTCCTTATACAGACCTACCTCGGATACAATTGATTTGGGCTATCATACCCTTGACAACAATGCATGCCGCTCATCCTCATCTCCAACTGTCTTGACTGTGCCACACAGGCAACAACCACTGCCACAGCAAAAACGAATCTATGTAACAGGTCTCTGTCAGCTAGATGACAATCTGCTGCTCAAAATATTCAGCTGGCTAAGCACCAGAGATCGTTGCGCCCTTGCGCAAACCTGCAGACGTCTGTGGGAAATTGCATGGCATCCGTCATTATGGAAAGAGGTCGAAATACGTTATCCACAAAACGCAACCGCCGTTCTCGGCGCATTAACGCGCCGCGGATGTCACACTTATATTCGCCGTTTGGTGATAGAAGGCGCTGCAGGCCTTCCCGGTATATTCACGCAACTGCCATTCCTAAGCTTAACGTCCCTCATCGTCCGTCATTCGCGAAGAGTCACCGACGCGAACATCACGGTCGTTCTGGACAATTGTCTTCATCTGAAGGAACTAGACCTGACCGGCTGCGTGACTGTGACCAGGGCCTGCAGTCGAATAACAGCATTGCAATTACAATCGTTAGACTTCAGCGATTGCCAGGCTGTCGAGGATTCCGGATTGGTGCTAACATTATCCCGTATGCCGCATTTGGGTTGCTTGTACTTAAGGCGTTGCGTTCGAATAACAGACGCCAGCCTCGTGGCGATAGCTTCTTACTGCGGGAGTCTCAGGCAACTCTCAGTATCCGATTGCGCAAGGATAACTGATTTCGGGGTGCGGGAGCTAGCCGCCAGATTGGGACCCTCGTTGCGCTACTTCTCAGTAGGAAAATGCGACCGGGTATCGGATGCGGGGTTGTTGATCGTCGCTAGACATTGTTATAAGTTGAGATACTTGAATGCCAGAGGTTGCGAAGCTTTAAGCGATAGTGCCACGTTAGCATTGGCGAGAGGATGCCCCAGGTTACGGGCCTTGGATATCGGGAAGTGCGATATCGGAGACGCCACGTTGGAAGCACTCTCGACAGGTTGTCCTAATCTTAAAAAGCTATCCCTCTGCGGATGTGAACGTATCACCGACGCTGGATTGGAAGCTTTGGCCTATTATGTCCGTGGATTGCGGCAGCTGAATATTGGAGAATGCCCAAGAGTCACTTGGGTCGGTTACCGAGCAGTTAAGCGTTATTGTCGGCGATGCGTTATAGAGCACACTAATCCCGGTTTCTCTAGTTGAACTCCGTCCAGGCTATTACCCCGCTTCCTACTGTCTGCAATCTATTTATTAACAAGTATTGTTTCGTCGCTGGCGCTGTTCGGAAAGGATGTAAAAATACGAGCTCTACTTGCAATTGGTCGTAAGAAATATTAATACGTGATACGTATTAAATTATACGGCGTCACGCCGAATTCGTGCCGCCGATGCTATTTATTATTTTTGTAATTTAATACTTTTATAGAATGATAATAAAATCGTTTCCTCTTTTTACTAGCAGTGACTCTGCTGATTCACCTATCCGAAACATTGAATATTTAAATGACCTGGGAGGAACTTCTATTGGGTTGCCATTGCGCACCTTGTCTGAGAAGGTGTACGTCTTCGAAAACGATTGGCCCGACGGATTTAAATTCGCTGTCAAGCCAACTCTCACGTCCAATCAGACGGTCAATTTGTATCCCACGTGAATCAAACTTTTCTCAAGTTGCATCAGTTTGCGCATTCATGCATTGAGCTGTCGTTACTGTTCAGTGCTGCATAGTCAATTTTGTTTCATAGTCTTCCAATTATTGCAAGCTATGCAGAATATGATATGCTGCCGGTGACATGACAATTCAGTATGAAACATAAGTCCGTTTACGCTTGAAGTGTCACAAAGTGTAGTGTTATATATTTTAAGTCAAAATGAGGCCTGCACAGAGACGTCAACAAGGTTTGCAGTACGGTCTCGTCTTGTTGGGCATGCAACTGGTGAACTTTGGCATTGACAAAATTCCGCCTGTAACGTTGATTGGGATCGTCGCGCAGGTAAGTTTATGGCATTAAACCTCCGTCATGTAATACATCTGATCATGAATATACTGTTTATTCCTTAGGCTCTCCTTTACACTGGTATCATTAGAGTGCCATGGAACCCAGAAGAAGTCTGTATATCAGCAGTGAAAGTCTTGAAATATCGTAACTGGAGATCATTGATTCTATCAAATTTCGAGCATGGATCCGACATGCATCTGTATTATAATATGGTGTCATTCATTTTGAAGGGTTCTTACTTAGAGCCACTGTTTGGCACAGCAAATTTTATAGTTCTACTGATTGTACTAAGTTTGGGATGCAGTGCTGCATATGTGGGTTTAGGTTATGCTCTTACACAGGTGACTGGAGATTACGGGTATTACACAGCATGTGCAATTGGCTTTTCAGCAGTTTTGTTCGCTTTAAAAGTAATTGTGACTTGTGAGGAGCGGGATAGGTTGCAGAATGTTGGTGGGTTGACTGTTCCAAATAGAGTAGCAGTTTGGGTAGAACTGGTTTTGATACATCTGTTAGTACCAAACTCTTCATTTGTTGGCCATCTTGGTGGGATTTTGGTTGGTTGCATATATTGTTATACATTTGTGGGTGAAGTTATTGATAATGCTATACATACTATAACTGGCAAGCCAATTATACATGAAGAAGAGTTTTACAGGAGACGTAACCGGTTTTTCTAAATGATCAATAGGTAAAGGCTAAGAGAATAACCTGCCAAAGCATGAACAAAGTGAAAGCAGTTGTTGAATGTACAAATCTTATGTATATAGATGCATCTAAAATATTACAGTAAAACTAAGGTTAGCATAACAAGAACAAGAAATCAATGTAAGTCATTATTGTGTACCATCACAGTCACAATTTTTATAATATTGGACGAATTCCGTGTCAGCTATAAAAACTATGTTAGTTCTCTCCTATTTTTGCTACGTGTTTGTAACCAGTTTGTAACAAAAAGTATAAATACTATATTTTGTAACTATACTGTAAATACATTCTCAGTACGATCATATAGCTGAGGTTTTGCTTCAGTCTAGTCCTCTGTCTATCTTACACATAACAGCAAACTCATTAAAGCTATAGAACGTAGATCAAGTGCAAAATGAATATCACGTTTAATTAGATCTCAAGATTTTGTACAGTTTGTACAATGTGACACTTGGTATTTTGGATACTAATTGTGTCTGTAGGAGTGATTCCACTGTAGAAAAGGTAAAACCACGTTATTGTATTGAAACATTCAGTTGCATAACAAGATGAATACTTACGGATTGCTTTGTTATCGACTGGATAAGGAACGTCATGAAACACGAAATATGCGCTCATTTTGCTCAACGCCAATGTATCACCTTCCGCAATGCCACTTGTTATGTAACGTCTTATTATAGGCTTCAATTCTACAGCAACAAACAAATCTATTAATGATAAAACACTCAAAAAAACTCTGGCTTTCAAAAAAGAATTACTAGCAGTTACCATGTTCCCAGCTATCGAGCATGAGTGCTGTTTTTTGTTTAATTGCAAGTACACTCTCTACACTGAGTAACGGATTGGCTCTCTCCATAGTGGACTTCCTCAACATTTGGGATGAAACAAGCTTTATTTGCCAGATACAAAAGCTATTGGGCTGTTTTTCAATCACTTCAATGCTCTTGATAATATTGACCCATAGTGGCAACAAGCTCACTTTGTCCTTAATGACGCACTCGTAAACGATTATTGCAAACGTGTGCAAGAAGTGCCTTTCAAATGTTGTCATTTCGTTGCAAGTCTCGTGTAACTTACTAAGGCTACTAATCTTCGAACCGTATGACATGTCGGCGATATCCATTTTTTCACTGAATGTGTTCAAATGCTCGTTCCAACTTTCCGTCATTCTTCCGGAACTGTCGCTGAGACTTTGCGTGAGGTAACCAGAACTAGCTTTAGCTAAACTCCTGTGAGACTGAGATTTGACTTTGTCCATGTTCTTATTCTTATCCTTTTTCGACCATTGTAAGAAGTACTTCACTATATTCAGCACAGTACGATCGTTGGTGAACGACGTAACATATTCCGGTCGCGCTGCCCAAGGGATAACATTGTCCGTGGTTAATGTTTGAGCAACTAAACTCTTAAATCCATGCGGATCCTCGAGGTAAGACAAGCAACCAGCTCTCTGTTTCACGTCTAACGAGTCACATCTGTTCAGCATGTCTTCCAGTTGTTCCCAATTATGACTCTTCTCAAAAATGATCTCCCAATATCTATTATCTTTTAACTCGATTTTTCTCAAGCTATGTAACTGGGGTAATAGACAAGGAGCTTGAAGAGTTGTTTCCTGCCCGTCAGCAGCTGACTCGTTTTTGAACGTTAAATGAACAGTTGCATAGCAATATTGGCCGCTGTCTATGTCTTTCGGCAAAATTACACGAGGTTCAGCGGCTAGAACGTATAAGTGCCGCAACGCTTGTAAGTGATACCTGTTGTCGTTGCTGTGCGTCGGGAATTTGGGGAAAAGGGAAATTACGAGAGCAGCAACTGCGCTCGGACTGTTTGATAAGGTATATCTTCCTCCGCCAAGGAACAGAAGGCCTAGAGCCATGTGTGTTGCCAAATGAGAGCCGTACGTGACGACACTACTGGCTGGCCCAACTCTCGTTCTTATGTGTCTGCATACTCTCATGATCTAGTAATGGATAAAACGTGTCGGCATTAGAAGGCTTGATTCGTAGATTGCATATTAAGAACTACCAACCTCCAGATCACCAGTTCCAGCCATTACAACTGCGGCAGAGAGTAATATAACATTGAGGCAAGTTTCAATGGTAGATTTTCCTGCTAGTTCGGCGATAGTCTTATGCCATAAAGCGGTAAACATTTGTACGTAATTGTGTAATGTTTTAAAGGCATTTTTGTTCGCAGTACCTGCGAATTTGAGACCCAGAGCCATACAGGCACCTGCTATGATATTACAGTATGCCTGGCTGTATATTTGTTGATATTAATAAGTGACACAATGAGAATATAATGGAAATATTCGATAGAAACTTACTTCATTGTTTCCAAGTCCACGTTTTGTGTTATCTCTGGCGTTGGCTTTTGCAACCTATACTTGTAAACAATATTAGGTACATGACTAGAAACCCATGATTTGGTTGGTTCGATTTCGTCCCATAGTATTAGAGATCTGGCCAAGATTCTTAGTAACAGAAAGTCTGGTCTGACAAAATCTAACAAATACTGAGTATCGGGTGCTTGCATCCACTCAGCTACTGCTCGATTCCCCGTATTAAAATACATAAGACCTAAAGCTATCGTTGCTCCAGGGCTGGTCACATCAATATTTATCGAGTCTCCTTCACGTATTTGATAACTGAAAATACAAAGAAATGTACCTATACCTTGAGCAGTAGTCAATGATTATGCATTTTTATTGAACCGCGTTTTATATACCTTGGCGACTTGTATTTGTCTTTTTGTGCTCCGGTAAAAGGTCTGACATGACCACCAATCATATAATAATGCAACGTGTCGGGTATATTGGTCAAATCTGACCCACCACCGCAACCTAATACTACTAATCCCAAGGCCAGACCAGCAGTCAACGAATACGACTCACGATCTACACAATTCTTCATTTCTGGGCCAGGTGGTCTACCTAGATTACAAGTTCAGTTTTGTATGTTCAAAACTAAGTTTGATAAAACCTCATAACGTTGTTATACAAACCAATTTCTGATAACAAGGCGTGGGATATATGCCTGTGCGCTGTTCCTTGATATACAAGACCTACTCCCATTAATGCAGCCACTTGAACATTTTGTTGAACGTTTAATTCGATGCTGGTCGGCGGGAGCAAGGTCTCCACATGCAGCGATAACAATTTAGTCATGGACACGTCCATAGTAGCACGATGCGTAGCAGAAAGGCCCAATAAAAGGCCAACACTCGTAGCTTCATGACATTCAACCAAGTACTCGTATAAGCTGAAGGGTGCGAGATTTTTAAGATGCCCATTCAAACCTAAGGCCATCAAAAATCCTGAATGTTCTATGCCAAATTCGCCTTGCTGCTGTTTGTTGTATACTATCCACGTTGAATCGATGTTCAAGGAGTCTGGATGAATTCGTAGTCCAGCGGCAACACCATTATGAAACAGTGGCCATAAATTCATGTTAGGCGGTACATCGATATGAGCTAACTCAACAGTGGTTCCGCGTGGTGGTGCTTTTCCTGTAAGGGTACAGATTGAGTTGATGCATTACGCTTGCATACATCTGGAAGGAAGGTATTGCGGACGTACCAGTTAGGCAAAGACGTGGGATCGGTAACTGTTCGGTAATAATAGGTGTTGATGTACGAAGTGTGAACATTCCTCTGGCAACGGGAAGTGCCATCGTTCTCGTGCATAATGCATGCAAGTGTCTTTCTTGTTCCTCTATAAACTCGTGATCGCTCACGTCCGGTCTCTGTACCACAGCTATTCTAACAGGTTTCGATGAATTTAGTAATCTTCGAACTTCGGCCACCCTGTGATCCTTATTAAACCTCAATTTCAATACCTGCAATAATCTCGTGTCAGGAAAAAGGACATGGTAGTGCTGTAAAATTGAGTAAATCATCTTACGGCGTCATCGAATTCCATGCCGTCATCCTGTTCGGGGTCTTTGATCGAGTAATTTCTTCCATCGTTGCTTGAGCAAGAATTGGTCACCAACAACTTAGAATTTTTCTGCAAAGCAGCTAAATCCTGACGATCTACGAGTTCATAAGCATGCATTGGCCAGTTCGAAGGTGGATGTTCTCTGCATCGGTGCATGACGTCTTTGATTATTAATGCTACACCAGTTGGCAGTATTTCAAGATCGTTCTTCTTCATTCCCATCTCGTAATACAATAAAACTATGCGGTCTGTCGTGGGATGCTCTAATTTTCTAGGTACTTCTTTATCATGTTTGTTTCCCATATCCTGAAAATCGACTCGACTTCCAGCCGGTGTTATGAGTTTTACGAATTTATCCATTTCAATTGCTGCAACCTTACCCTCGTAGGCTATGAGCGCAGTTAAATATATAATATTCTTCGTCTTTGGGTTGACTTGACTAAGATGAGGAAACGGCGCAACGTCTAGTTCGTTTAACAAAGTATTTAGTGTCTCAAACACGTTCGGTGGCTTCTGCATCATGTAATTCGGCGCTACAACTTTCTGCAAATCCATTTCACCGATTTGCGACGGGGAATTCTCGGAATGGCAAATAGAGGGGAAGTCGAGAAAATAATGATGGGTGTACAGATCGAATTTCAAGTCTGCGCTTATCTGATGCAGTAATTGAGCGAGTAAGGACAAGCTCTCTGACATTACACAGTTCAATTTCAGTTCTTCGTACAAAAGATGCAAAGAGAATAGAATCAATGGTAGATATGGAAATAAAATAGCCTGTGTATTTATCTTCCCAACTTCGTCATTAGGCGCAGCCGTTTGGGAAAAGGCTGGAACTTTTGTCAGGCCAACTGCATTGGAAAGAAATGCTTGCGAATCACCATTTCCAATTGAGCACATGTACATCCAGTCATCATTTGATCCACTGTCATTTGTCTTCTGTTTCTTTGGCACAACCATTGGACTATTACGTTCTGCCGGCTGATCTTTCTCATTCGACTGTGTCAATTCTAGTTTTTCTACATCATATCCTAATAATGTACAAAGTACAACGAGAAATAGGCACCATTCTTGTTGAGGAGAAAAATCCTGTGGACCTGGTGCGTTTCTTGCACCATACCATTTGACTAATAACTGCATTGCCAAATCTCTTTGCAGCACACTACGCAATGTGTGCAGGCATTTCGTAACTAGGGGAGATGTACTGCATGTTGGCAGTGTTATACGAAAGTAACTCTTGTTTCCATATTCTAAGGTTACTTTGTTCCCCACAGCATCTTTCAATGCAAATAGATGTGTGTCCAACAAAGGATTCTCCAACAGAAGTGGAGGACGAGCACAGTTTCCTCCAACTGGACTCAGTAAATGCATTCCTTCTTCAAACTTGATATCATGCGAAGCCGTACAACTCTGCGAAATTAGAGAACTTCTTCGTGGAAACGGTGATCCAAGTTTTTGGTTGATACTGGGTAAAAAATAATTACATCCCGCCACATTTGGAAGGATACCTGTTATGTGCAACTTCCCTACGCACGTTGCGCCTGAATAAAGAGCTACCGTATTCGACATGTCGATAGTTGCAACCATGTGTAGAGACTGAAAGGGTCATATTTAAAAGGTAAAAAGATGTTGACTGAGTATGACGTAAATATTGAATATTACACTGACTGGTAGGCTAACTGCATCCTTAGCCACTATGCTGGTGACCATTCCAAAAATGATTTGCTGCCGTTTATTGCTTTTTGCTAGTCTCACCAAAAATAACTGTGACCTATTTGGGACTAAGTACCCCAAATAATTTTGCCCAACCAAGTCTGACGTTAGCAGAACCTTAGATGCTCGTCCAGAAACGGTATCCCTTAAAAATATATTCCGAAAGTTCGAATATCAATAAAAACAAAACGTTATCGCCTCACCGTATGCAGGATAACGTCCGAGGTGTTTTTGAGGATTACAACTTACTTTCTACATAGGATCCAAAGAAACTGGAGACAGATGGAAAATCTGGAAGTGGAGAATCAGGGATAGAGGCACACATTATTTAGAAATAGCATTTTACTTGCTTTGAAACGCCGATATTCTCCGTCCACA
Source organism: Priocnemis perturbator (assembly GCA_963942575.1). NCBI lineage: Eukaryota > Metazoa > Arthropoda > Insecta > Hymenoptera > Pompilidae > Priocnemis > Priocnemis perturbator. Next base: position 22,815,568 of record OZ012643.1, on the reverse strand, counting down.
CATGATCGAGGCAAATCTCAGGATATAAAGGTCTACTCGACGTTCCTGTATCTTGAATCTGAATACTGTTGCAACTTGCACCCGGACTGTTTTGTGGATGGCTCAATGCAGTGACCATCGTGGCTGGATGTAATCTCGAATGAACGGAATTAGATGGAGCACCGAGTAGAGGCGAAAATCCTGAATGCGTCGGAGACTGACAACGAGAGATCGTCGCCATAGGACTTTGCGAACGGGAGTGCTGTTGTTGTTGAGAAGGTGATGGCCCACCAGAACAAGTAGTCGTGTAAGAAGTTCCACGAGATCCGAATGGACTGTTCGATAATCCTAGACTCAGTCCGATACTACTCAATTGTGGATTAGGTACTCCTACAAGCACAAGAATGAGCGTACTAACTAATCAGATCTCTCGTCCCTGTTTCCCGCAAGAGATTTGTCAATTACCGAATATGCTTAAATGGCCTTTGTTCGTGCAGCTTTTATTTCCGGATAAATTACTGGCAAGGTGTAAAGGTGAAACGCTGGTAGAATGATTAAATAAACTAGGAGTAGTATCGCTGCTGCCGCAAACGATTTGACATTCTTCAACCAACGCCCGTCTAATTTTGTACACGGAATGCAGACCCGTTTTTGAATCGTATATTACGGCTAAGGATGGCTCTGAACTAGTAAATACAATTTGTTGCGTTGTCTCGCACATATACGAAATGCTACCTGAAAGGACAAAAGAAATTAATACAAGATTAAGGTATTCCCTTTCATTTTGTGTGTATACTAATTTACCATGTTTAACTAGTAATGGACAGATTTCGTCTAAAGGGTGCATTAATGAGAATGCAACAGGTAAATTGACATCATTTGATGCAGGTAATCTGCTGCCGTCCAATGAGGTGTACCTGAAGAGATAATAAAAAATTGTTGTCATTTATCCAAACTGTCTTGCTCTATACCGAAAAAAAAACCAAGTACCTCGTCTCTGGAGTTGGAACTTGAGTCTTTTCCAATAAAATACCATACTTTGTTTTCCAAACAGCAGACACTTGAAATTGTAAGCTAGACACATAGTCTTCACCAGTTTCAGTGAAAACTTTCAGCGTATAAGAATCTAGCAAACAAATACATTCCATTGTTTCACCGATAGAGTCATCATCCTCTGACTCTTTTCCTTTTGTCATACGATTTGGAACACTTTTACGAAACGTGCACCACAGTGCATGTTTAATATCTGTTTCGCAAGTATATGCTGTTTGCAAAACACGTGTAGATTGGTCTCCCTTTGAATGTACTGCCACTTTTCCTGAGCAATATAACTCTTCTTCTCCGCACTCTTCATTGTCCCTAACTACCCAAAACTCCTTCTGCACAATGCAACAATGTTATAACAGCATTTAAAACAATGAAAATAAATAAGCACAAATTACAACATACCGGTGATTTCTCCGATATGTTCACTTGGCTAAACTTTTGCAGTAGGATACTTTCAGTAGGGGCTGTCTGATTAGTCGACAACTGGTGACCGATTACAGATCCAGGATGTCTCGAAACTGTATGACGTCCACTTGGAGTATACTCCTTAAAAAATTAAATATACGAAATGCACAATGAAGGAATATCAACGTGCGGGTTTCGAACGTAAACAAGAGAAATGGGATTTAACGTGTCGTATCGTATTGTATGAAAAATGAAATGAAACATCGTCGACTGGAAGTGGTTAACCTATGAAATGTTTATATACCACCGGGTCTGAGGCGGCAATCATCTTCTCCCTGGTTTCATCCAGATTTGCTAAATATCGTTTTTAATTATTGATAAAAATACGCTGACGACTCTTTCGTTTCGGAATTCTTCGTTTTTGTATTTTTATACTATTATTTATTATTAGTGTCGGACTGACGGTATGACAACATGAAACGAAGCGCCATCGTGTACTTTCTTACCTAAGCATTAAATCCTGAAGCGGGATAAGACAGACTGGTTCAAGTTCTTCCAACCAACCTTTTCAAGATGCAGTTTATTTTAAATAAAAAGTACATCATTAAATAATAAAAAAATAACGTTACAAGGTTGAATTCGTTAATACTGCATTTGCGCTTATTATGAATAAAAATGAGAATGTTAACGACACTTACCGATTAGCAGCACTAACAGACAGGCATTAGAATTTGTCGATTTATTTTACCAAAGCGTACATATTTACAAATGCCTTGCAAAATTGTAACTGCACATAAGAATTACAGTTTCGTTATATCGAATAGACGAGCTAAAGCGTTTCTCTTATTTAATTAAAAATCTACGAAAAAAAATTGATCCACTATTGTGATACGCATAATAAGACCATATACAGTACAAAAACTTAAATATGTATATTTTGCTGGAATAGTAATGAAAAATTTATGTCAAGCATTGAATCATCGATATTCCTCCTTCATTCGAATGTGTCTACTACGGTCCGGCGTAATTTTATTTACATTTCTAAGGGATCACTGATATTTCACTGGTGTAATGTGAGAAAAAAGTACAACGCTGCCCACGTGCATCACACTTAAATAAATGATTATAAATAGTAGAAATCAAGAATTCGTAAATTATAAAAATAAATGACATTGTATTACTCCCTTATCTACTTTTGTTACGCCCGTACACCTTTCATCTGATCCCTCGAAATATTGAAGTATTATATGCGCGGCTCGCAATTCACAATAAGAATCAATATAACAAAAGTATTCAAGAGTTACGGTTAACGCAGTACATATGACTGTTGTGCCGAATGTGCCATTATTTGAGTGTTGTGTTTTAAAAGTATTTAGTACAGTATTGCAAAAAAGTCTGAGTTCAGAATGTTTTACGATGGATCGCTCGGATTCCATCCTCATCGTACTCTCTTTTACTGACCCACATCTTTTTAAATGTATCCAATGAAGCCAGTATGGACCCACCGATCCAAGTACTGTACAGCCGTTCTTGCGGTGCAGATATCCTAATCTTGATGTCCTTCGCAGACATTCTACGGATTTCTGATAATAGCCTATCCCCGAAACCCTGAAAATAGCGCAATAAATATTGCTATATGTTCGGACAGAGCTTGGTCGGGGAGCGACGCAAATATCTGTATGTATTATACTTACTCGGAATAATGTTGATCCTCCTGATAAGACTATGTTTTGGTACAGTACCTTTCTTAAGTCCAAATCCGACTTTTGAATAGAAAACATTAATACTTCATGAAGTCCTTCGCACTCTTCGCCAATTAAATCTGGTCTAAAAAGCACCTCGGGTGCCCTGAATCTTGCTGGACCGATCTGTTTGAAGAGTATTATACTTGCGTATCTTATCTCGTTGAAAAGGTATTATTACGGTAATGTGTTAACAGCCAATTGCCAGGAGTAACACAAAAGGTCAACTTAATCGCTATCTATGACTTTATCGCCGGTGTTATTACCTCTAGTCGATTCCCGTCGGGCAATACATATTGGAACTTCTCTGTATCAATAGTCTCTTCTTTTTGTGGATTGCTAGCGAGATAGCAGGAGCGCTCTTTAATTGTCCTAACAATTTCAAATTCTGCCGTAGTTTTGAAATTAATACCTTCCTTACGTAGAAGTAGCCTAAGATGTCTTGTAACATCACGCCCTGCTATATCTACCCTCATTATACTGTTAGGCATAGCAAAGCCCTCATATATGGGTACTGCATGTGTGACACCATCTCCAGAATCTAGAACCACTCCTGTAGTTCTGCCCGTGGCATACCTATCAAATATCCGCTTATTGAGATGTGCAAATAAAACCATCACAATACTAACATATAAAAGTTACTTACAAACTAAGTACAGCCTGAATGGAAACAAATAATGCAGGCACATTGAATGTCTCAAAGAATATTTCAGCAGCCTTTTCTCTATTTTTCCTAGGATTAAGAGGTGCCTCTGTTAAAAGAACCGGATGTTCTTCACTAAAGGTAGCTAATTGGTCTTTGCTGTAAACATATGACCAGATTCTCTCCATGTCATTCCAATCTGTGACCACACCATGCTCCATGGGATAACGAAGAGATAATAGGCCACGGTGTTCCTCTGCTATTGGCCCCACAAAAAGGTCTGCTTCTAAAGCACCTGCCATGACCCTTGTATGCTTTGGTCTGCCAATGCTATCAGGGATAAAGAAACATTTCAAATAAGCAAGTCTTGATCAACGGAACTAGTTTGTACGATCAGGTGCATGGTCAACATAATCAGAGTATAAAAGAAATTTATGGCATTGGATATCATGTGGTTTTAAGGGAATTTATGACGGCTACAAAAATGCTGAAACAACTAATGATAACGAACACAGTGGTGAAAATTACGGTCAAGTTTACATTAAGATGTTAAATAAACATTATAAAAGAAAAATTGGACATTACAGAATGTATGCAAAGATCATTTTATTAGCGCTACCAAGCGTATATAGAAACAAACGACTCATTCGCCAAATTCATTTTCCCTCGCAAGATCGGGATTAAAGTGCGATCCGTTTGTTTTGTCGTTTGCCTATAATTGCGGGAGCAGGGTTGCCATCTATGAATAACCTCCAAGCGGCAGAAGCTTGGTGTAGAATTTTAATTAGGGAGCATGAATTCGTGCACTTACTAATTCGGAAATCTGCATTTCGGTATCTGGTCGCCAGCGAATCCTGCCTTGATTACACCTGAGCCCTACATAACAGTACACAGCGGCATCGTTATCGATTTTAAAAAAAGGAAAGGACACTATTACTTCGAAATCGCTCCAAATGATTTTGCAGGATTGACTGTTCGCGAGCATCAAATACGGAGCATCAAATCTTCTGGCAAATCGTTTTGCGGTACGTGAATGAAAAATTCCTAAATTTCTGGCGTTACTTGGCAGCCGACAATATGGCCTGACTCATTTTGACACATTGAGTTGGAACGGTGGGAGTGCAGATTTTCTATTAATTGACGGTCCACTTACGTTGTCAATGACCACTGGCTGATTCACGATCACGTCGTAAGGCTCCATAATTCGAAAGATACTGCACCCTTTTGATTGAAAACCTGAAAATGTCCCAACCGTAACCCTACAGCTACACACCTATCCTTTAGGTGAGCTCTGGTGAGCTCTGAAGGGAGTTACAGGACTTTACTGTGCGAACTGAATCGAATTCCAAATCCGATTCGATGGCAGTACTGCCAACACACATCGAAATCGATAAAGTCAAGAGTGAGGATTTGAAACGACGGATCCGCAAACGATTACGTTCCTGACATTAGGTAAATTTTAATTATGTAAAAACACAATTTCCGTATTATTTGAAGCAAAACTTGGTTGTCCTTTAGTATACTGTGCGTGTTTTTAAATCTTGAGATTCCCTGTTTACGGGTCTATAACATGAGTATCAATGTGTATTTTAGTACGTCACTAAAGACTACTAAATGAAGTGCTTTGGTATAAATTATAATAACACGATTGGTATAACCAATATGATATTAGATTACGGAATCATCCTCAATTTATATGTCTCCTAGGCTACGAAATGGTTACATATAAAATGATGTTCCTTATAAACAAAATAAATAGTTTTATTAAACATATGTGCGCTGCACTTCTACAGGTTTTGACGACGCATTAACAAGTTCTCTATGTTTACCCAGCATGCTTTAACCTTACAACAGCGGTTTTCAGTGTGTCACAGCCAAAATTTGATTGTTTCTCAGTTTGTCAACGACGCGCGAAACCTTGTTAAAATCATACGTCGCATCAACTTCCAATTCCAGATGTTTTTATAAACCGTTTTATTTTCTAATACAAAAGTAGTTGTATCAAAATCTGAAGATCCGTAACGATATATAGTACAACATAAACAGCACGCATGCAGTGTTCAGGGGGAGTAAAATCTTACGGGAGTACAGGCACGCCCAACTAATTATTACGTGAATACAAGTGCTGGCTATTGAATCTCAATGGCACCCGTCCTTATTGCTCAATTCTTGTACGTCTTGTAATTCGACAAAATACATTTACAAAAGTGCACCGAATGTGGGTGAGTATATTGCAATTGTGTATGTATGGTGTGTCGTCTGTGCCGAATTCTGCGAGCGATCTCTGAACATAGGTTTGAATCGTCTCTCAAATTTGATACAATCGAATATGGTACAACTAATAAGAAATGCCAGGAGGTAAGTTGAGATAATTCTCAATAAATCTCTGCCATGAGCAGAACGATCAACGATGACCAACCCGTGAAAGGATGACTGCCCTTACCGTCACCCTGAACATCGCCATAATTCTCCCAGACGTACCCAGTCGCGTTGTATTGCTTTATAACATTTCGAATCAAGTTCTTCCTCAGCTCCTCGTACACCTTTCCCGCTTTCGCCTGATATGGACCCTGAATATTCGCATAGTAATGTGTCGCCCTAACCGTTAAATAATTCAGATTTATCCAAATCGGGCCGCGCCAGTAAGGCCCGTCGTGCTCGGTGTTGTATTTCATATACAACGGGGAGGTTTTCGCCAACGAACGTAATCCAAACTTCGTCCAGAGAAGATCGGGATTTGTCAAGTCTTGCAGCACCTTCTCGAGCTTCGGTGAATTGGGGTCGATGATTTGTAGAATAAGGGGAAAGAGCGAGACGTAGCCAAACGTCGAGTCAACGTACCTTAGTGTTGGATCTTCCAACACTACGCGCGTCATTTCAAAGGACTGAGCGTGGGATCTTGGCGGCGGCGTCGGTTTTCTTAGCACAACCTTGTCGGTATGCAAGCCGTAATCGGAGTAAGCCTGCGTATGGGGTGACCAGTGCAGCTTATTCAACAGACTGTTGTCCGACAAATATTCGAAGGTATCCCTGTATTTTATACTGGGGTGATTTAGGACATCAGCGATTTGCGACATGATGTCCGATGCGAACGCGATCCAACAACGTAGGTCGACATGTCGCTCGTCTATGTTTGGATGGGACGCCCTAGGATAATCGTCTAGTCCAGACGTTAGCGTTTTTGGATTCAATTCTCTGGTTGTAGTACTGTCCCTACCTCGCCATCTATATGTACTAGGTAAATCGCCAATTTGCGTCGTGTTGAACCAACTAAACCAGGCTTGGAGTCTCATAAACAATTTGTCGAGTACGTTGAAATGATTGTGCAAGAGTTCATCGCGATTATTTTGAAGAATGAAATGTAGGGTTAAGAAGAACGTGGGTGGATTGGCGTTGGTATTGACTTGAGTAACAAATTCTTCCGGAACCTTCGCTAAAGCCTCCTGGCCTAGAATCATTTCCCTCGGGATCCAGCCCTCGACATTCATTAAGTCGAACCAATGACTCATGATATCCAATTCTATCTCCAGATCCCAGGCGGAAATGAGTAGACCGTGGAAGCCTTCGTCCCACAGAAAACCACGCGGAAAAAAGCTTCTACTAGGCACGGCAGTGTATAGAGGTGCTTTCCAGTAAGGCACTGGTCCTTTTGTATAAACGCTCTGCACTTGTGAGTTTCCGTAAAAATAGCCTATGGAACCTAACATGTTTGAAAGAGCCGCTTTCGCAAATGCGATTTCGTCTGCAGAGTAACCCTTAGAGGTTAACTTGAAAACTCTCTCGAACTTGTCGTCGAACGATTGCCGTTGTTGTTGCAGAGCTCGATCGTAATACTCGCCGGTCAGACTCTCTATCCTGCTTGTGAAGCTACTTGACTCAAAGCTCACTTCTATTTCGAATGGAATTTTTCCTGTTATTTGAGTCACAATGAAGTTTGGATTTCTTTTTTTACCGTCTTGAGCTAAAGGCAGTTGTTCACCAGCCAGAATGATGTGCTTTTTGGAAGAACCCTTGTGAGAAGCAACTCTCAGATTCTGAAGAACAGTTTCTTTCAAGGTGTTAAAGCCTGGAGACACAGTTTCTAAGAAAGAATGTTCCTCCACTGTGCCTCTTATGAGATTTAAATTTATTGTAAATGAGCCTAACCCTTGTGTTTTTCCCTCCATCCCTGTTAAGTGACTATCATTCCCAAGATTTGCCCGAATCCAACCCTTAGTACTCTCTTCAATTGCTGTATATAACAGCAATGACATTTCTTTGCCATACTGCTTTGGATTGTCGGACCGCACAACAACTCTTGCTGTCCAATCTCCACCGTGACTGCCACCAGGCTTTTTCAGAAATGTTGTTATCAAAGTAGTTTGTCCATCCACTATTTCTTGAATTCCAAAATTCCGCCCGTCGTGTTCCAACCATCCGTACCTATTTAGTCTATCTCCTTGTTCACACCAATGTCTCATTCCACTTCCATCTTGTCGTAGGTTCTGTGGGTTATACCACATTAATCCAGTGATAAGAGAATGAGGGTCTCTTGTTTTTAATCCAAAGTAAACTCCAGATCTGTATGTTCCCCAATATCTCTCTGGGACTTCCAAGCCTGTTCTGGTCACTAACTAAATATGGTATTAATTGGTAAGATAGTTTTGTCATTCTGCCACATGTATTTACGATAATAGAAGTTGATATACTTTTTCAACATCAAACGGTGTGTTCACTCTAGTTTCAAGGTATCCCTTATAAGTAAACCATGCTGCTATACCAATGCACGTAGCAGTAAGTAAGGAGTTGATCACCGGCATCCTGAATTTCTCTTCCTTTTTTGAAAATGCTGGGTTCACAGGCTTGCCCTTCACTTTTACTGCCCTTTCTTGTACCTTATTCTTCGCCATTCTAGTTATACTGTAACATTTATATAGCTTTCAGCCCTACGTTATCGGTATTCGGCTGATAAAGGATGTTTACTTTTGTGTCATGCTTTGAGGAATCATTGACTAAGTTAGGTTATGTTTTATACGTCGCTTATCATAACTTACAGATAAAATTACGCGTTGCGTAAATGCTACGACATTGTCCAGAAAGCATAGAACTTCCAAAAATTAACGTTATCACAGATCGGTTTCTAATAGTTTGTAAAGAGAGTGTCTGATCAATAACTTCAGTTGTGTTTCGCGCATCTTACGATTCGAGCGTGCTATTCCACCATATCTACTATCTGCTACTATCTCTATTAACGATCCACGTGCCAAACAAATTTTCAATCAATAATGGTGGGATATCTTTCAGAAAACTGATTACATTTTGCATTTTTATGTTTTTCCATTATCTGCTTATATTCAGGAGAAGTTTATACTAAATGAAAGTTTATCATCACTGTTTCTCTTTTCATATAAATTTTACATGTTCCACAGATTTATCGTGCATATCATATTTGTTCCTATTTATTTATTTTTGTCTTAATGCTAAAAAATATTTCTTGATACAGTTAATCATTATTACATTTTCGTTATTTAAATTTAAAATTCGCGGAGATTAAGATGGCGTTGATGCTCGTCGAAACCAACCAATCTGAAGCGACGTGCACGATCGTCACTTGGACTCACTTTGACTTCACTCGGGCAAGAACGCGCACGCTAGGCAAACTTTGCTGTCTGTTGTGTGGCGTCCCTCAACCCAATTTTCACGTCAAACCGGCAAACGTTATGAAACAACAAACATTATGGTGTCGCGGTACGCAAGTAAACATTTACTCAATAATACAAAGCTCTGTTCGACGATTTCTTAGTTAATAAGGCCAAACATGAGGATTTATTGACCTATGCTTGCGAATCGAATTGAACTTTATGCATTCAAAGGGTTTATGATCATAGAGGAACATTTTGTTCCCGCGATGGCGCTGCTTGCATCATCGCTGCGAATGCGATTAGTTATTTTTCAAGAGATTTACGCAAAATTTATTCCTTGTACATAATAACATGGAATTTGCGTCTCTTAAGTGTATTTTGTATTGCCTTTATATGTGATTAAATACTATGATGAAATTTTATTTGGAGTTAGAATTAAGTTCGCCACGGTGTACTGTACGGTGCATTACATTCGACATTCGACCACATTCGACGTACGTATTTAGTCTTACATTTCGCCAGAAGAGGGATTCATAATGTGGTTTGAAAGCGCGAATGGTTATATTTTGTTATTATTTGTTGTTGCCTCGATTGTTGCTGTGTTACTTAGCATTTTACCAGTATT